>OX401905.1:5950506-6602109 GCA_947859195.1 Drymonia ruficornis | reverse complement strand
TGTGCGAGTCCGACACGCACTTGGCCGGTTTTTAAGATGGCAAGTAGCTCCCGGATGCACATCGCCTGATTTATATCCCGATATCCGGTAGCAACATCTCTAGAACTACTGGCTACCAAAATAAATTATATCCTGGTATAAATTTGTGATGTAGTTCAGTTATTAATTGGGGAGACCGTAACTAGTTTTAATTAAATAATTAGATGCAACCACAGTCTTGACATTTTAGATGTTCTAGCGCTTCAAGTACCGGCTGCATTTCGTTGCACAAATTAATAAGCTTGTGTTACCAACCCATCTTTTGTATGTATCTTTGTAGAAACAGTTCTTTGCTATCAAAGAGGATGTAAAGAAAGAGACGGAACCTCCATACAACGCTTTTCGAGCTAACCGATGCATTATTTTGACACACAAAAAAATATCAGCTGTCAAAATGACATATCGAATAGTGCGAGCCTTATGGTAGAAATATAATATCGATATCGATAAAATAGTGCTGCGCATACTGAAATGTTACCGATATCGATGAATAGTAGTGATCCGTATTCAATACATAGGTATGTATATTATAATAAAAGACAAGGGTTAAAAATCATTTAATATTTATTAAACGAGTCATTTATTTTAATACAAGAGAATCTATCCGTAAAGGTTCGTTTAAATTGTAGCTTAGTGTTAATACATAATATATGTTGTGTTAATCCTCACAATGGACAACCGCTGGTGATACCTACAAACATGAAATTTAAACAGTAGGTACCTTTTACAGCGTAGAAGAGCATATGAAGGATTTTGGAAAATTCCACCCCTAAGGGGGTAAAATAAGGGGTGGAAGTTTGTATGGGGGTCCTAATTTGTACGGTATTTGTATTAAACTAATTTCTTATACACTTTCAGCACCGGTGATTGAATTTTGTCAAAAATGACAGCACTTTTTCTCAAAGATTGAGTGTGCACTTAGTTCTCGCCAGCCTTTCCACTATTTTTTTCTTTCTTGGCGTTAAAGATTCTGAAACACAACATATTATATATAAAGAACATATAAAGAATTATTATTATTATTATATTATAAAATATAACACTCTTTCACACTAGGTTTCCAGGTAGGCATTTTTAATATTATTACGGACTTTTAAAACACCCTCTGTAACTGAAAACTAACCAACGCAACTTTTACAAAAGCATTTGAAATGAAATAAAAATTAAATATTCATCACGACTTTTATCCCCATTCGGGGGTAGTCAGAGGCTTGAGTGGCCAACACCACCACATTGTGGAGGTATTAAGCCAACTCAAAGCCCACTTTTAACCAAATAGTCAGAACCCAACGTGACAGGTGGTGAACCTTGTCGCCGTGTATACAGGACCTAATCCCAAGGGATAGGTAGGTTTCCTCACGATGTTTTCCCTCACTGTAAGCAAACTCTAAATTTTGCACATAGATGAAAATTCAACCGTTGGTGCATGCCCCACCGGGTATCGAACCTGGGACCTTCTGATTACTAGCCCAACCTGTTCGCCCCTAGGCTACAGCCGCAGTACACAAAGCATTTATAGGAACAATATGCGATTTGTATTTCATAAATTTCTATAAATTTAAGGGGGATTTTTTTTACCTTCTTCATTTTCTATTATCCTTCTCTTAACACCTTTGGCTCTGACTTGTATCATTTCAGGTAACTCTGAAATAAATAAAAGATATATTAATAGAAGCCAATGTTACTCGGGATAATGTAAGGATTCTAACGATACCCCTTACATCCCCCTGTACATGCATTTATAAGTTATAGTATGTTAGAGGATCTCCCATACATACATACATTCATATTTTGGGCTGTTGTGTAATAATAATTTATATCGTCTGAGTAACAATGCTATACAGTATGAGTCCAATGAGTATTATACCACACCAGAGTTGACAACTAAATAGTCATAGGTGTTAGTTTTATAGATTTCGAGGTGAATTTATTAATGGGCTTCTGGCTGTCTCTCTCAACGTACGAAACGCAGCTGTAATAGCTACTTTACGACGATCTTCTGTGAGAGGGTGGTAATAACCCGATTGAGCCAGCCCATATATGAGCTGCAGTCAATTGACTACATTAACACAAGCATAAGACTCCTATGATTATACATGCTACAAGGTCTTGAAGAAAAATTTGCCTTCTTTAGTAGTGTCCCTAATTAGCTGAACACAACTGTATATCTATACATTTAAAATAAGTAATCACTCTCTCATACCTGTAGAAACAGACGCAACTGCCTCATTTCTGGAGTGACTTGTGGGCTCGTGTCCTTGACCCGCTTTGCTGGTCGATGGAACAATATTGTCAGGTACGGAAACTGAAATCATTATGATAATATTTCAGCATTTATTACGGGTTAGAAAAATACATATATTTTTTTAAACTAACTAAGTAGTTGTTAGTTTCAAAAATAGATAAAAAGTTAAAGTTTTATTCTACATATAAACACATACATTTAAAATAAGTAATCACTCTCTCATACCTGTAGAAACAGACGCAACTGCCTCATTTCTGGAGTGACTTGTGGGCTCGTGTCCTTGACCCGCTTTGCTGGTCGATGGAACAATATTGTCAGGTACGGAAACTGAAATCATTATGATAATATTTCAGCATTTATTACGGGTTAGAAAAATACATATATTTTTTTAAACTAACTAGTTGTTAGTTTCAAAAATAGATAAAAAGTTAAAGTTTTATTCTACATATAAACACATACATTTAAAATAAGTAATCACTCTCTCATACCTGTAGAAACAGACGCAACTGCCTCATTTTTGGAGTGACTTGTGGGCTCGTGTCCTTGACCCGCTTTGCTGGTCGATGGAACAATATTGTCAGGTACGGAAACTGAAATCATTATGATAATATTTCAGCATTTATTACGGGTTAGAAAAATACATATATTTTGTTAAACTAACTAGTTGTTAGTTTCAAAAATAGATAAAAAGTTAAAGTTTTATTCTACATATAAACACATACATTTAAAATAAGTAATCACTCTCTCATACCTGTAGAAACAGACGCAACTGCCTCATTTTTGGAGTGACTTGTGGGCTCGTGTCCTTGACCCGCTTTGCTGGTCGATGGAACAATATTGTCAGGTACGGAAACTGAATTCATTATGATAATATTTCAGCATTTATTACGGGTTAGAAAAATACATATATTTTTTTAAACTAACTAGTTGTTAGTTTCAAAAATAGATAAAAAGTTAAAGTTTTATTCTACATATAAACACATACATTTAAAATAAGTAATCACTCTCTCATACCTGTAGAAACAGACGCAACTGCCTCATTTCTGGAGTGACTTGTGGGCTCGTGTCCTTGACCCGCTTTGCTGGTCGATGGAACAATATTGTCAGGTACGGAAACTGAAATCATTATGATAATATTTCAGCATTTATTACGGGTTAGAAAAATACATATATTTTTTTAAACTAACTAGTTGTTAGTTTCAAAAATAGATAAAAAGTTAAAGTTTTATTCTACATATAAACACATACATTTAAAATAAGTAATCACTCTCTCATACCTGTAGAAACAGACGCAACTGCCTCATTTCTGGAGTGACTTGTGGGCTCGTGTCCTTGACCCGCTTTGCTGGTCGATGGAACAATATTGTCAGGTACGGAAACTGAAATCATTATGATAAATTTAATCGGTACAATATTTTATAATAAGTAAATAGGTATAAAAATAAAATCATTATAACAGTGGGTTTGCAATACATTATTTTTTTAGTACATAAGTAGTTAAAATACCTTGAGGATTTTTGAATATATGTAGAGGAAATTGCAACATCTGGGCATCACTCAAAGGAGACTGCATCAGATTTAGGCTGGGCACCGCACACTTCTTCAGCTTATTCCCTTTCTTGTTCATGTGCTTATTTTTGAAATGTTTACCACATATATGTTTGATAGTATTCAATTTTTCTATAGGCAAATTAAGAAGATCTTCTTTACCAGTAACTTGAACCCATTTTTACAACTGAAATAAAGACAAACCAATTTAGTTATGTGTAATATCTTTAAGTACTTACATTTGTAAGGGCCTGTTTCAGAATCGGCGAATAAAATTTATCCAACAAATAAATTATAATGTCTGCCAGTTTTCAAATAGAGTATCGGTCAACATTTCAAATTTGTTCGAGTCTACGAGTTTTTTTGTTTGGCATCTTGCACTTTTGTGGATATGTTATATCTCCTAAGTTCTTAAATAACACACAAAACTAAGGTAACAGACTTAGATTATATATTAGTCGAGCGCCGCTCGACTAGATGGCTTCGGTGTAGTTGTAAAATGCGGCAACGAATAATGCTCATATAAATGAGCATACGAGTCCAACTTGACGTAATCTCGTAGCAACCACTCTGTCACACTGATCTGCCGTGTTGACATTTTTCTTTAATTATATTTACATAGTAAAATGCCGGCCTGCGCGGTAAAATTATGCAGAAACAATCAATCAAACAATAAGAAAGACACTGGGATCACATACCATCAGTAAGTATTGCATAATATCCTAATTTCAACGAAAAATAACACCAACCATTAAAATGTCAAAGAATATAAATTACACCGTTCAGTGATACCGCGTAATAAAACTTAATTTCCCCAAGGTTGCGATTTTTATTGTTCTGCAAATAAATAATTATTTTTATATAAGGTCGTAAGTTATAAATAGATATTTTGCAAGGCACCTTACTAAATGCTGAAGATGATGTATCCACCCTACCATAAAAAAATAATCGCTTGGTATAAATATTTTCGATCGCTTGGTTCAGCTGGTTAGTAACGAGCATTAAAAATTCCTTGGTAACGAGTGATTCAGTCAAAGGAACCCAACATATTTCTTTTTGTGGTAAGTATCACAGAGAACATAGAGGGAAGAGATGTTCTTTTTTAAAAACTTTTATTTTTTAATTAATTGCCTCTTTCCATTCGGACCCAATGTGATTCTGCCAATGTCAACGTCTTATTAGATTTACCTAAGAAACAACGTGTGACAATTTGCGCGGGTGAAGGGGTCGTTGAGGACAGAGATAGGTGGAGGAGGATGGGAGAGACCTATGCCCAGCAGTGGGACGAAATAGGTAAATAAAAAATGGGAAACTTTTTTTTATACAGTCTACTAGTAATTAGCTTATAAAATACATAAGTGAACAGTCAAATAAATGTCAAATGGTGAATGAATGTATATGAAAATATTTATTTGCCCACATTTAAATAATCAGGTTTAGTGGAGGGGCGAACATTTTTATCTCTACCTTCATATACATTCATTCACCATTTGACATTTATTCGACTGTTCACTTACATTATGTATTTTATAAGCTACTTACATCAAAACAGCAACTAAGTATCTACTTACTTGTAGACTGTATAAAAAATCGTTTCCCATTTTTTATTTACCTATTTCGTCCCACTGCTGGGCATAGGTCTCTCCCATCCTCCTCCACCTATCTCTGTCCTCAACGACTCTTTGTCAGTCCTTCTCTAAGGCGTCAAGATCATCGCACCATCTCTTTCTAGGCCTGCCGCAACGCCGTCTTCCATCTTCCGGAACCCACTCGCTTGAAATTTTAGCCCACTTGTCAGGATCCATTCTATTCTATGGCCTGCCCATCTCCACTTAAGTTTGGTAGTCTTTGATTCATGGGGTAAAAGTTTAGAAGTTGACCACACTATTTACTCATGCTTGTGTGCGTTGACGCAATTAGTTACACACATTACAATATTGAGATTGCCGCATTCAAGGAGCTTTATTTCATATAACGTGCGGTGTCTTCCTAAAGGCACGTCACTGGTAACAGAGTCACTTTCTCCTAAATAACGAGTCCTGTCTCAAAATTATGTACACAGGTACACAGTATATGGGAGCCTCTTTCTCTAGATGGAATAGGAGTCCCGTCTCACAAATACACTCAGCGGAGGAGTAAATACTCAACTTCGACGCCAGTAACAAAGAAATACATAATAAAAAGCTCTAATTCACAACACATTGAAATTTTTAAAATCAACATGCCGAAACCAACAAAACTTCGAAATCCAACGTCGCATCAGTGTGACCATATATATTATTAAAAACTACTGTAATATTTAGTTACATGACAAAAACTACTGAAAAAGTAATTTTAAACTCATAATTACTCAAAAATAGAGTATTACAGTATAAAACTTTCAAAGAAAAAAAGATTCAATACAAAATCACGTGTTTTAAAATTATCTAATTTCTCCTACCTAGCCAATACTAAATATACTGGCAACACTCTGTGTATTGGTAGCGAAATGCATTTGTCGCAGTACAAAATTGCTGGCCTTCGAACTGTCCCCCCACTGTTTGCTATGTGGTGAAGGTTTTCAATTACTTGAGAGTGCAATTAAGAGGATTCGCTTTGCGGACCGCACTCTCCGAACAGATAAGTGTTTCCACACAGAACGTGGCCATGTATTAGCCTAATTAAATTACACACCTCTCTTTCCCAAATTTGGGCTAGGATTATATTATCCGAATTACTTTAACCATGCTTGCTTCTTTGGTATATGAATGCACGCTGAAAGCCTTAACGCTCTCTCAAAAATTTTAATAAGCTATTAAATAAAAGTCTATATAAATTCTAGTTATTACGTTACCAGCCGAATACTAAAAGGACACAAATGTTTAAGTCCCACTTAGCAGTTTGAGAGATATTATCTGTCATTTTTTGTATGGCGCGTCAAAGTTAAGCAATATTTGATTATGGGTAGCAATTTGAAATTGAGCAGTCATTTTATTATTAAAATTAAATGTAATAATAAGGTACTGTGTAGGGCCCGAGTGATACCCTGTCTGGAAAAAAGTCTTTATTTCGTCCTCTACGCAGCGCTCCCACAGAAATAGAGTGATTGTTATCGTGCATGAAATGTGATGATATCCGAAAAATTCCGATTACATTCACCGCGTCACAAGAAAAGACTCCAAAGATGTGAAGGCGGCGCCCTGACACTAACGGCCACTAAATTCTCTCTGAATAGATTAAAAAACCTTTAATATAAGAAGTTTTAGCTTAGCTGCTATGAGCGCTCGCCGACAACATCCGATAACATTTTTCCGCAGGAATTACATATTTGCTGAGACATTAAACATTTTATGTGCCTATAGGACAGATTTTGTATTTAATATCGATTGGAAAGTGGTAGTTCACGTAAAACTTAGGTATAAATAGTAAAAGTTACTAATATTAATATACAGGGTGGTGACGACATCATGACAATAATTGAAACCACATACCACATTAGTAGTTCGCACATAAAATATTATTAAATTATATTCAAAGGTATTGCCACGGGATTGCTTTTTTATTTTGACTATTTTAACGTTATACCTACAAAGGTACCGCTAAAAACACCGACACCGAAGCGATGTTGCGAAGCTTGTACTTACAGATCAGTCTATGAGGCCGGTAGACGTTTATAGAGGGTGTTGTGTTTCGTTTAGACTATTTTCGCATTTATTTTGTTTGAAAATTTGAAATTTTGGACTTTGATGCAAACCTAATTTTATAATTTTAATGTGTTGTGATTGACTAGCAAGGATCGTGTTTTAATTTATTGTCACTATGTCGTCACCAACCTGTATATTAAATAGAATAGAAAATCTACTATTTTAAAAATTATTTTTATAAAAAAAAAACCGACTTCAAAAAACCTGATGCACTAAAAAGCCTGAAATAATATTTCTATTACCACCTCTGCCTACCCCTTCGGGAAAACCAGACGTGATGGTGTGTTATCGAGTATTTGGGGTCGGTGCCAATCTATCTTCTTACTTTTATAGTAGGTAGACTTGGCATACCAAGATTGGCACCGACTTCAAATACTCGATAATACACCATCACGTCTGGTTTTCCCGAAGGGGTAGGCAGAGGTGGTAATAGAAATATTATTTCAGGCTTTTTAGTGCATCAGGTTTTTTTGAAGTCGGTTTTTTTTTTATAAAAATAATTTTATTTCACGATTTTTAGTGGCGCCATACCAATGAACATTTTGGCATATTGAACCTTATGAAGTAAGCCCAACAAAAGGTAACTGCTGTAAATCGTTGAAGAATTCCCTCGACTGTCTATACTCTCCATCATCAGACCTGTAATGGCACTTATAAACGATATGGGTGCAAAGTTCTCATCAATAGAAATGAATTAAGTCCAAACACAAGGTAGCTACTGTAAAACGTTGAGGAGTTCCCTTGACTGTCCTACGTCTTCATCATCAGACCCCTAATGACAGTCACAACCCATCTAGGTGTAAATTTCTCATCAATACAAATTAATCAAGCCCAAACACCAGGTAATTGCTGTAAATCGTTGAGGAGTTCCCTTGACTGTCCTACGTCTTCATCATCAGACCCCTAATGACAGTCACAACCCATCTAGGTGTAAAGTTCTCATCAATACAATTTTTTTTTTTTTTTTTTTCTATTTATTGGGGAAAACAAACAGTGACAAAATAAAGTAATATAGAACTAGTTAAATACAATTGTAGAAGTAAATTTGCCACCAACATCGTTTACCACAGATTAAAAGTAGATAAGTGGCCGTGCATGCAAAACGACACAAATTCGCTTACAACAAAATAATGATTTAATGTGCTTAAATGAGTTAGGTCCTTAGAACCTCAAGTACTTTATTTTTAAATGATTTTGGGCGCTCTGCCGTAATGTCAATTGCGTTGAATGATTCATTGTATGATTTGACTAAACGATACAATGGAGAGCGTTTACCAGCGTTTGTACGGCATCTAGTGGTTGCAAATAATTGACATCGATTACGGCAGTGCGTTCTAGCAGGTATTTTATAACATAGTTTATTAATTATAGGTATACAATCATATCTATGTTGACATAAATCGTATAATAGTATTACTTCGAGTTGGGTGCGTCTATGTTTAAGATTAAGGAGCTTGTACTTATAAAGAAGTTGTTCATATGATAGATAGTTACGAGAGCATCTGTAATTCATACATCTTAGGAATCTCTTTTGCACACTTTCAAGAGCTTCAATATATTTGGTGTAGAATGGATTCCAAATGGACACAGCATATTCGAGTTGTGGTCGAATCAAGGTTTTGTAGAGGTAAAGATAAGTAGAAGATTGTGTAAATTTGGTACTTGTGCGCATCACAAAGCCATACATTTTAAGGGATTTATTAATTATATTATCTATGTGTAGGTCAAGGTGTAATTTGCTATCAAGTGTAACTCCCAAGTCTTTTACTGAGCCGACAGTTTCTAGGTACACGCCATTTAACTTGTAAGGAAAGTCGCTAATTAGCCTTTTTTTCGTGAATCTTATGGTTTTGCACTTATTGATACTGAGACTTAATTTATTACTGATGCAGTAGGACGACAGGCGTTCGAGGTCAGATTGAAATATAACGTGGTCATCGGGTTTTTCTATTACGTGGAATAGTTTTAAGTCATCTGCGTATAACAAGAAGTCACAAAATTTAAAACAGTTATTTATATCATTTATAAATAATACGAACAATAATGGGCCCAAAATAGAGCCCTGCGGTACCCCAGAACTTACAGTAACAAAATCCGACTCATAACCTTTAATAACCACTTTTTGCGTGCGATTTGTTATATAAGATTTAAACCACCGCCATAAGTTGCCTCGTATGCCATTAAATGCAAGTTTATCCAGCAATATTTTGTGATCCACTCCATCGAAAGCCTTTTGAAAGTCTGTATACACACAATCTATTTGTCTATTATTATCTATGCCTTCAAATAGATAGGAAGAAAATATTAATAAATTGGTGGTCGTAGACCGTCGTTTTACGAAGCCATGCTGTTGTGGTATTATAAATTTATGTATAGATGGATAGATGGCGTTATGTACCAGTCTCTCAAAGAGCTTCGATAGAGTGGGCAAAATAGATATCGGTCTATAATTTTCGACCTTGGACCTATCTCCACTTTTGTGGACCGGGACAATACGTGCCGATTTCCAAATTTTAGGGAACATTCCTTCTTGTAGACACATATTGAACATATGGTGTATAGGTCGGCAAATTGTTTGTGCTGTAGATTTCAGAAACGATGGTGGTATATTGTCCATTCCGGGTCCCTTGGAAATATCTAACACCTTTAAATTCTCCAATACGACTTCTATAGATACTTGTATCGTATCAATTATGAGGTCTGATGAGTGATTATTATCCGGAATGTTATTAATGTCATATTCATCTGTAACACAACTAGGTTTGTACACTGACTTAAAAAATGCAGAGAAGAGCTGACATACATCTGTAGGATTACTAGCTTCACAATTCTGATATGAGACCTTAGTGGGTATATAATCGTTTTTTTTCATGTTGTTTACATATCTCCAGAAGTACTTGATGTTGTCACGGATACTAGATTCAACTGTCTTTATGTATCTTTGATAGCATTTATGTGATTCTATTTTAAAACGGTTTCTGTACATAGCAAATATTTCATAATCAGATTCAGATTCAGATTCTCTTCTCTCTTCTCATCAATAGAAATGAATTAAGTCCAAACACAAGGTAGCTACTGTAAAACGTTGAGGAGTTCCCTTGACTGTCCTACGTCTTCATCATCAGACCCCTAATAACAGTCACAACCCATCTAGGTGTAAAGTTCTCATCAATACAAATTAATCAAGCCCAAACACCAGGTAATTGCTGTAAATCGTTGAGGAGTTCCCTTGACTGTCCTACGTCTTCATCATCAGACCCCTAATGACAGTCACAACCCATCTAGGTGTAAAGTTCTCATCAATACAAATTAATCAAGCCCAAACACCAGGTAATTGCTGTAAATCGTTGAGGAGTTCCCTTGACTGTCCTCCGTCTTCATCATCAGACCCCTAATGACAGTCACAACCCATCTAGGTGTAAAGTTCTCATCAATACAAATTAATCAAGCCCAACAAAAGGTAACTGCTGTAAATCGTTGAAGAATTCCCTCGACTGTCTATACTCTCCATCATCAGACCTGTAATGGCACTTATAAACGATATGGGTGCAAAGTTCTCATCAATAGAAATGAATTAAGTCCAAACACAAGGTAGCTACTGTAAAACGTTGAGGAGTTCCCTTGACTGTCCTACGTCTTCATCATCAGACCCCTAATGACAGTCACAACCCATCTAGGTGTAAATTTCTCATCAATACAAATTAATCAAGCCCAAACACCAGGTAATTGCTGTAAATCGTTGAGGAGTTCCCTTGACTGTCCTACGTCTTCATCATCAGACCCCTAATGACAGTCACAACCCATCTAGGTGTAAAGTTCTCATCAATACAAATTAATCAAGCCCAAACACCAGGTAATTGCTGTAGATCGTTGAGGAGTTCCCTTGACTGTCCTACGTCTTCATCATCAGACCCCTAATGACAGTCACAACCCATCTAGGTGTAAAGTTCTCATCAATACAAATTAATCAAGCCCAACAAAAGGTAACTGCTGTAAATCGTTGAAGAATTCCCTCGACTGTCTATGGTCTCCATCATCAGACCTGTAATGGCACTTATAAACGATATGGGTGCAAAGTTCTCAGCAATAGAAATGAATTAAGTCCAAACACAAGGTAGCTACTGTAAAACATTGAGGAGTTCCCTTGACTGTCCTACGTCTTCATCATCAGACCTCTAATGACAGTCACAACCCATCTAGGTGTAAAGTTCTCATCAATACAAATTAATCAAGCCCAAACACAAGGTAGCTACTGTAAAACGTTGAGGAGTTCCCTTGACTGTCCTACGTCTTCATCATCAGACCCCTAATGACAGTCACAACCCATCTAGGTGTAAAGTTCTCATCAATACAAATTAATCAAGCCCAAACACCAGGTAATTGCTGTAAATCGTTGAGGAGTTCCCTTGACTGTCCTACGTCTTCATCATCAGACCCCTAATGACAGTCACAACCCATCTAGGTGTAAAGTTCTCATCAATACAAATTAATCAAGCCCAAACACCACGTAATTGCTGTAAATCGTTGAGGAGTTCCCTCGACTGTCTTTCGGCTCCATCATCAGATCGACTCCAGACCTTCATAAAATAGTAGTGCTTTAAAATAGTTAATGAACAAAATTACAAACGCACTAGTCGCCGCTACGATTTTCGAAGGTTCCCCTCGATTTCTCTGGGATGCCATCATCAGATCCTGGTTTCCTTATCATGGTACCACCGCTGGAATATCTCCTTTCCAACAAAAAAAGATTCATCAAAATCGTTTCATAAACGACGAAGTTATCCCCGAACACACATAAAAAAAATTATATAGGTCTAATTGAGAAACCTCCTCCTTTTTTGAAGTCGGTTTAAAAATAGGTATATGAAGATAGAAAGCTATAGTAGCTATATAGGAAGTGTAGGAACTGATTTGATTTTGTTGACATCAGCAAGCATCTGGAAAAAACGCCTCTGGCCTCACCGTGAGTCATAAAACTTACATACGAAAATTATTTTCAGTTGCTCTCGTAGAGAAGTGACAAGCTATCGATCTGCTAGGAAACTACTCGAATCCTCGTGAAAACCCGTTTTGTTCACATTCAGATAGGAAAGTACTATTTTCATTTCATACATCATTACCATATCAGCCTGTTTAAATATTTTGTAAACTTTATTTCATGAATTTACTATTTTGCAGAAAACTTCTCGTATAATTTTCCGCGTTGCGAACTTAAATACGGCCTCGCACATTGACGTTTTATTTAAGCAGATATGGTAACTTCTGACATCGCAATCATTACACTTTCACATCCAGCAAAATTAACACATCTGTTATCACACTCACAATTTGACTATTAACTTGTTAAATACATAAGAAGGCATTATTCACCAATAAATGAGTATTTCAACATAATTTTCCGTGAGCGACTGAGTCCTAATGTGTCCATGGACTCCGTAGTAGGACAAACTATTTTTGCCAGTCACGTGTCTCCCTCTATCTTGGTAATATCTTTGGCCTCGCATTAATATTTACTCAAGGACACCACATCTGGACCGCAGCAGAGTAGATTTATCTCTCGCAAACTACACCGCTTCTATAATTAAATACAATTACCTCGGCTTTGTTAATAAAAATAATTTATTTACCCTCGACACGGGATACTGCGCGTTCTCTTTTGTTACAGAATGTCGGTAGGTAGTTATATTCTTACGTTGTTACCAGGTAGTTCTTACCACACAATTAAATTAAACTGATTACCTTAATTTAGATTGATATAGAAAAACTTTTTGTTATTCCGAGACGAAATATATTAATACTAGGTAAGTTAAAGGTAGGTAGGTAAGTTTAGTTTTTGTTAAATTATACTGCCTACAGCTACATATCCTAGCTGATTATAAAAGTTAAGCAAGTAACATGCCCAAGGCTCCTCTTAGCTATGTTTCAAAACATCTCCACGTTTTTATTTAATTTTCTCGTGCTACTTATTCTCATCACTTGCCTGTACACAACATATTAGACTTGTATAACAAATACAAGTTTACATACAAATAAACTCAGACGAAATATAGGATAAGCCAGCGCAAGTCTGTCACAGCGGAATTTGTCGGTGGGTCCTAAATAAATAGGTATGTATCAATCTATCTACATGTATAATCCACGTGGATTAGGTATATTCCGTAGGCGAACGTATTAATGAAAAGCAAGTACAGACATATACGTAGTTGAAGCTATCGAGTTGTGATTTCAGGTGTTTTAGATCGTGTTTATTTCTTCATAAGTGGCAACCCATCTACCATCATTAATTAAATTTTTATTGTGTTTTGTCTAACTATGCCTCGAAATCCTCCCCAAGGTGTCCATTACCCGTGTTAATTACTGTTAACGTTTCGTGTTTAAATATTTTCATGGCGCTCTTAAAGTAGGTTACCTGTTTGATCCTTTTCAAGAATACTTGCTTGCTACTTGTTGGTTTATTTGTAATTTCTGTTAAGTGTTACCACTTATCATGATCACAAATCAATTAAATTGATAACCCTGTCCCGTGACATGGACGTAAAATTGAAAATACGCTAATCCGAATATGGAATTATTCAGATATCTATGCACAATGTATTAAGGAAACTATATGTAAATCGAGAGGCCCAACCCCAATAATTCCAACGTTTGCACACATCTGCTACCTGTTAGCCTATTCCTCTAACTGCCTACGTAAATTTGAGTTTGGGTAACTTCATATAGATACATAGCAAGTAAGGACGGTAGGTACCTACATTATCGTTGCTTTCAATAGTTTTCCCCCAAATTTGTAGAAAGTTATAATGGACTTAAGGAATCACGTTTGTTCCCAGAAATGCTCTGTTAAACCATTGAAAAATGTGGATATAAATCTGTATAACGGCGGTTAATGATTGTATCGAAGCGATAAGCATTTACAAAAGGTATTTAAGTAAGCGTTATAAATAATTTAGGGATGAAAATTCGTTTCTAAAATTTTAACCCAGGCAGCTCTAGCGCTGATTTTAATTTTAGGATTATGTTAAATACCCTTATAAGTTTTTTGTGTGTTTATAATAGGTATCGTGATTGATTTTTAATATGTCGACAACATTGTTAAAGGTACGCACAATTATAACTAAAAATAACTAGAGTGGTAGAGCAAGAGCAAATAAAATGTCGATAAGGGAACGTCATAAGCGGGGGTGTTCGTACGTGATTATTGTAATAATTGGAGCAGTGAGAGAGCTGTTCATTATTCGCGTTCCGAATACAAATTACTAGCTGGCAGCGATCATTATGAAATTTATGATTCCAAAACATTTTTAATTGAACTATCTTATATTGAAGTGGAACACTACGTGTTGTAAGTAATGAATTTATTGGATTTTGATAATTTTTAATTATCAGCAAACTAGACGTAGCTTAGGAAGCCCCCAGTTCCCCTCCCTCTGTCCCAATCCCCACCAAGTCGGCAACGTGCGAGCGATGCCTTCGCTATTGCATGGATCTATAGGTTACAGTAACTGCTTAACATCAAGCGGGCCGTACGCTTGTTTGTCACCTTAGTTACTTTCTGGTGCAAAGTAAGCTTGCTGCAATTAAATCTTCTGTGGAATTTGCTTAAACGGCAGTTTTTGTTGTTCATTCTTAGGACTTATTTACGTTGCCAGATCGCGGGAGTTCAAACAAATTGTTGTGCAGATCCCTGCGGCTAAACCTCAGTAAATTGTCGACATAAAACGTTATGAGAAAACGCCTTAAACCGCACAAGGCTGCCTCCAATCTCTTGTTGCCGTATTTTGCATCTGGAGTATACACTTCTAAACCGAGTTTCGAGTCCCAAGACACGGCATTGTCTGCGCTGAATGACCGTTCGACTTACTTGCTCTGAATATTTTCTAAAGTTTAAGCGGCAAATTCCTGTAAACGCATAAAATATACATGCAACGATGTCGTCGAGTGTAACTTGTGTACTTACGATTCTTTTGTGTTATTAAAGCGGCTGTTCAGCTGCTCTTTGAAGGTTTCTTTTTAATCAACACCTTAACGTTCCGGAAGTGTTTGCATCCGTAAAAAGGAAAAAAGGAAAAGTTGTCAATGCAGTGCGCTTTGTCATAAGTAATGTGATCTTTATGATTTTGAGAAAGATATTTAAATTTGGTAGGATTCCAAACGCAGTCGTTGCCAACAGTCTCTCGAATGGATTTATGATCTCCGGCGGACCGAGAACTAAACGTTGCGAGGTGACTGCTACTCGCAAATACTCTGATCGATTTCCGAATGAATTTCAAAAGCATTTCAACTCCACTTGCATCAATGAATCGCAAACATTTCACAATCTGCGCGTTTTAATACTGAAATTCAACGTATGTTTTACTAGTTCCAGTATGATGTTAAATTTTATCTGGTCTCTATTTCACTGGTTGCTGCATTTCTGGTCATTTTTAACGCCCACAATGTTATCGAAGCGGTTTCACTACCGGAGATAGAGATACATACATATTATGAACAACTCGTGAGCAAGGTGAAGAGTACATTATCTATTTACGTTATGAGTCTGTAAGGTATATATCTAAGGGCCTATGTCGCCTGATAATAAATAAATAGATAAATAAAAAGTAAGATAAACTATCTACTTTTATATATACCTTTAATTAAGAGACCGATTGCCTTAATCACGGAGCCCAGGATTAATGGTTAATTCGTCCCTATTTCTTCTGTTAGACATAAAGTATTATTAAATTTCGACTACACGAGGCACTAATTCTAAGCAATAGGTACCTATATTTTTGGCTAAGATTTATGTTGCCATACCAGGACTCGTGAATAATTCAGAGATGTCATCATAATTTGCCGACGTGAGTGCATATGGAATACGTGATAGAGAATACTAATGATATATGTATGTTTATCTGTAGTGCTTGCGCGTAAATCAATTGGTGAAAATGTTCACTAGATTTGACTCATTTGTCGAAGCAGCGCCGATTGGTGATGCCTGACCTCTGTATTTCAATTCAAATCGATGTAGCTATGATGTAGCTGATGTCGCTCTTGGTGCGACATGCTGCAAGTTTTTGGTATTGGAACTGATAGCATACCTATCGTATATACAGTTCAACTGAGAACACTATGTTATATATAAAAAACTATACATGTACCTACGTATCTATTGATTAATCCGATGTGCATATAGCAATAATGAAAGCAGCCGCGGTTGGCTCTTTGTTCTTCCTAAATTGCTGTAATCTTTCTCTAAACTTGGGCACCCGTTTCGGAATCTCATTTAGTTTCATAGCTATGTTGCTTACTCGGGATAAAACCACAAGGCTGTTTATCTTCTTAACGAGAGGTTGGGTTTCGTTGGAGTAGGTACCTGGCCCTATATTTTTTGTGTTGTGTTAGGTACATGTTAGGTTTTGCGTGGATTGGGACTGAAATTAATGGCGGCGTCTTCATCAGGCGCATGCCTCGCGCGAGCACTCACTTTTGACGTCGGAACGCATAGACGTAATGTCATAATATGAGTGCTCGGGTGAGGCATGCGCGCCATATGGACACATCTAATGAATAATGAGAGATCCGTTAAACTTTTACGTTGTTATTTATTATACAAAAATCTTAAACACGTTCAAGTTGTTTGTACATACAACACATATAATACAGCTACAATTTAACGACCGTTTGGCGCAGTGGTTCGAGCGTAGGCCGCTGGGCTCACTGCATCGGGTGGTTGTGGGTTCTTTCCCGCAAGAGGTAAATATCAGGAACGGCCTTTTTGTAATTTGCCTTGATTAAGCTTCCACTGGGATGGTATTGCACCGGGGCGTTCGATTTAAAGACCCCGGAGCCCCTCCGACATGCTGAAGGCGGCCACGAGGGAGGTTATGTGGGTCAGATACCCACATACCTCAGATCTCTCCCACATGAAGTCAGGGCATCTTTCGAAGGTTCCTTCCAGGTCAACAAAAAAAAGGTGCCAATGGGGTCACCCCCAGTCCATTGTATGGTGGTCAAAGTACAAGCGTTGCTTAGTTTGGGACCACAGTTGGTACTTATGATAGATACCTACTTATGTTATGGCGGGTAAAAAGATAGTCGAATACGAAACTCAAAACCACACAGATAAAGTCCATGTAAATATTTTATCGTGCTGAAATAAAGCTCGTCTTTTATTTATTGGGTCGTTGTTGTTTCCTTACTTAATTATTTCGAGTGAACATGCAATTAATTGGTTTAATGTAATTAATATTCCCACATGGAATATGTAATTATTGGATTACGCATTGCAGCTCAATGGAATGCTAGATTGTGGCTACTTGGATTGGATTACAACACGTACCTATAAGTAGATATATGTACCTATTAGGTGGTGTAACAATAATGTGCTTAAAATTTCATGAAAAAAATGAAGTACTTCATTAGAATTGATTGGTCTTGTCATAGACAGGTACCGAGAAAAAAAATAGTATAGGCCGGGACTTCACTGGTAAGGCGATCGCGATGCGACAACAATACAAACCTCTACAATCATATAGCAGTCGCCGCATCACATAAACGAGTATAGAAATCGCTGTCGCCTCGCAATTACCTTACCGATACCGGCTTTGCAGTCAAGTTTATATTTTCTAATGCCAAAATAACAAAGATATGTTACTTCAGTAACTACATTTTCTGTTTTTAATTTTCATCTCAAGTTCTTTGCCAACTGTTACTATCCTAATAGTAACGAATTGCGGCTGTCTTACTGCACCAACTGCGCCGTAGGGAGCGAGTGTGTATTTCTTGCGTAGTCAATCCAATTTGCGGTGACAGGCGGATCGGTTCACTTCACGGAACGAACATTTATTTGGACTTCGTGTACTTACATCCCTTAACCTATACGTCTCAAATAAACCGTATTTATCTTAATATTGCTCTTTCTACTATATCATATTCCGAGTTCAAAGGGTATATTTAGATGAGACCTGCAATTTCCTAACGTGAAAGTGTATACGAATTTGTGATCAACTGGCTATTAATATAGCAAAGTAAGTACTTTATATTCATGGCAATTCCAGAGATTTACTTACGTTTGAGCATAGACATCATCGCGTTTGAGCGAAGATTAGTCTGTTGGCTATAGAATTTAAAGTGGCATTATGCTCTAGCTACCTACCTATGATAGGCACTTAGTACCTACCTACATAAGTTTATTTTTGATGTTAATGTTGTTTTTTTAACTACATAGGTATTTTCATTAGATTAGAATTTTTCAATCTCGATTACCTACCGAAATGAAATGCTTTGTATAAATGAAATACATTAACCAAATGATCGTCCGATATTACCTGAGTGTGTGTAAACATAACGTGTGAAATAAAAATACAGATGATCGTTTTTTATATCTAAAGTTTTAACAAAACATGAAGGTCACTCACCGTTTTTTTTGCACTACATGAGGTTGATGTTGATGACTGTTATTTTATGACACCCAACAGCCGATTTAAATAATTATTGCAATATTTTAAACCCATTAGGATTTTGAAGTTAATTGGGGTATTATACCTAACCCACCCAAAGGTATTGCAATATGCAAGCTAAGTTTATCACGCAAACTTGATAGATATCAATCAACGTGCGTCACTATATCTATTCCACGTCATGCTGCCTAATTTGGGCAAAGTTATATTATAGCATAGCATAGTAACTCAGGAGTTTAGGTAACGTGCTATCTACACGTAACCTCTGCACATTTGAAGACTGATCAGTTAGTAGATTCACAGCCGCATACTCAAAGGTCCCACCTAGCCGTTTGAGACGTCATTATCTATCGGTTTTTGTATGATGCGACAGTATAAGTAGCTCTCAAATTTGAGTAGCGTACACTAGTATTAGTAGTAGTATTCGGTGGTAAGAGTCTTGATGATCAATTAGATATTATTAATAGCGTACTAGATTGAGTATAGCAGGTACCTACGATAAGATGTCACTATTCTTTA
The DNA here is from genome assembly GCA_947859195.1 of Drymonia ruficornis. Classification (NCBI taxonomy): domain Eukaryota; kingdom Metazoa; phylum Arthropoda; class Insecta; order Lepidoptera; family Notodontidae; genus Drymonia; species Drymonia ruficornis. The sequence continues at coordinate 6,582,637 of OX401905.1, read as the reverse complement.
GGATTACATTAGGTCAAAATGTATTAGAATATTCTTAAATATAGACCGCAGATGATACCAGCGCATCAGCTGTGAGTATTCGTGAGCTGCGTCTCTATTGAAATCAATTTATCTCTCAGTTATTACACAGCCAATCTCTTTATTTGAAAAAGAAATTGTAATTTGCAGGACTACTTTCAGTTACATTAAAATTTAGATGGCTTTATTTTTTATCTTCTTGAGTATAATGCGACTATTAAATTTTAGTATTCCATGAATAGTAATTATGTATTTTCTGAATGCCCTAAGGTAGTTTTAGGTATTAGTGAGGCGCTTTGTTAACTTTAACTAATATTTAACAAAATTATCTTTAAAAAAGTAAAACAAAACCTATTGACTTAATAACTTTGTATGGATCAATGTTATCTTAAGTGGGCAGGAAGGTATAATAGGTAATTTACTTTTAGATGTTTGAATAATGTAACATGCATTATTATTTACTAATTTAACACTTGAAATGAAAATGTTAATAAATGAAAATATACTTATTGGATGGCACTACGCTGAAATACGTAGTGCTATCCAATAAGTATATAGGGGTTTTAAATTAGGTGCATAACTAATAGTAGGTAGACCTACATTAATTCCTCCTTGGGGAAGCAGCGGATAAAAGTTTCCAGAAGCTTCCAAATTGTTTTAATGTAAATAACTAATAATGTTTTTCTTAATTACAAGCCGAAGGTGAATCTCATTAGAGTACTTGGATTAATAATGACGGTCGGCCTGTCCCAACTTTGTCTGTTAGTTAACTTTCACTGAGTCAAATTAATTGAGAAAATTTACACTAAATTTCTGTTGGGCAAACGTGATAAATTTAAAAAGTTTGGCACCTGTTCTGAACTAGAATCCCTGTAACTGACAATTTCCGGCGATTATGTGCTCAATCGACTACCGAATGCGATTTCCTTAATTTTATTTGTTCTTGTTTGCTTGGTTTTATACTCATCGTTTTACTGTTATACATGTTTAACTATTAGTATACAGTAACTAGAAGTAGTACTAATAGTAGTTTTAGTTTTTATTATAACTATTTTTGACATAACACAATAGACAAAATAAATGTAGTTATCATTATTTTCAGCTGGTGACTCAATTTGTGAGTAAATTATGTTCATGATTCATAAGCTGAGCTCTTCTTATTATTGACAATCGTAACTAAGAGACCTCAGCGTATATTGGTAACTAGCTTTTGCCCGCGACTTCGTCCGCGTAGACTTCAAAATAAAAAAAAAACCGGGCAAGTGACTTAAGACTATTTAGTACTTTTTAGTGCGCCAGGGTTTTTTAAGTCAGTATTTGCTTTTTTATAAAAATAATTTTATTTCACGATTTTTATTGGAGCCATACAAACTTTATCACGGTACCTAATTCGGTGAATGCGTGTTTTGGTAGGTAGGTATATAGAGCCAAAATCCCAAATCCCCCTCCCCTTCTCCTCCCCTCTCTTCCTTCTGCTCCCTCCCCCTCCTTTTCCCTTTCCCTTTCCCCTCCCCCTTCCACTTCCCCCTACCTTACGTCTTCCCCTTCCTCCCTCACTTACCCTATGCATACTAAGTTTCAAGTCAATCGGGTACAAACATATTTTTCTGCCGTACTTTTCTACCTTTAGTTTCCCCTATTTTGGGTGTTGATTTACGAAATGATTTTTTATGGGATCAAACTGAAGTAGTACCTACCATATTCAGCTCAGCTTATACCCCAATTATTTAAAATGAATAATCATAACCAATCTCGAGATATGGATGACTAAACATTCGCTGACCCCGCTCTCCCCTTTTCCTTCAAAATATTAAAAACGCCAAAACCCCAGTCTGATTATTTAAAATGAACAATCATAACCAATCTCGAGATATGGATGACTAAACATTCGCTGACCCCGCTCTCCCCTTTTCCTTCAAAATATTAAAAACGCTGAAACCCCAGTCTGATTATTTAAAATGAACAATCATAACCAATTTCGAGATATGGATGACTAAACATTAGCTGACCCCGCTCTCCCCTTTTCCTTCAAAATATTAAAAACGCTGAAACCCCAGTTTGATTATTTAAAATGAACAATCATAACCAATCTCGAGATATGGATGACTAAACATTCGCTGACCCCGCTCTCCCCTTTTCCTTCAAAATATTAAAAACGCCAAAACCCCAGTTTGATTATTTAAAATGAACAATCATAACCAATTTCGAGATATGGATGACTAAACATTCACTGACCCCGCTCTCCCCTTTTCCTTCAAAATATTGAAAACGCCAAAACCCCAGTTTGATTATTTAAAATGAACAATCATAACCAATTTCGAGATATGGATGACTAAACATTCGCTGACCCCGCTCTCCCCTTTTCCTTCAAAATATTAAAAACGCTGAAACCCCAGTCTGATTATTTAAAATGAACAATCATAATCAATTCCGAGATATGGATGACTAAACATTCGCTGACCCCGCTCTCCCCTTTTCCTTCAAAATATTGAAAACGCCGAATCCCCAGTTTGATTATTTAAAATGAACAATCATAACCAATTTCGAGATATGGATGACTAAACATTCGCTGACCCCGCTCTCCCCTTTTCCTTCAAAATATTGAAAACGCCGAATCCCCAGTTTGATTATTTAAAATGAACAATCATAACCAATTTCGAGATATGGATGACTAAACATTCGCTGACCCCGCTCTCCCCTTTTCCTTCAAAATATTAAAAACGCTGAAACCCCAGTCTGATTATTTAAAATGAACAATCATAACCAATTTCGAGATATGGATGACTAAACATTCGCTGACCCCGCTCTCCCCTTTTCGTTCAAAATATTAAAAACGCTGAAACCCCAGTCTGATTATTTAAAATGAACAATCATAACCAATCTCGAGATATGGATGACTAAACATTCGCTGACCCCGCTCTCCCCTTTTCCTTCAAAATATTAAAAACGCTGAAACCCCAGTCTGATTATTTAAAATGAACAATCATAACCAATTTCGAGATATGGATGACTAAACATTCGCTGACCCCGCTCTCCCCTTTTCCTTCAAAATATTAAAAACGCTGAAACCCCAGTTTGATTATTTAAAATGAACAATCATAACCAATTTCGAGATATGGATGACTAAACATTCGCTGACCCCGCTCTCCCCTTTTCCTTCAAAATATTAAAAACGCTGAAACCCCAGTCTGATTACTTAAAATGAACAATCATAACCAATTTTGAGGTATGGATGACTAAACATGCGCTGACCGCGCTCTCCCCTTTCTCGTCAAAATGATAAAAAATACGGAAACCCCAGTCTGATCAATTCAAATAAGCAATCATAACCAATATCGAGATATGGATGACTTATTAAAACATCCCTTGACCCCGTTTTCCCCTTTCCCGTCAAAAAAACAAAACTCGACCACCCCTATACAAACTTTCACTCCACATTTCACCCCTCAGGGGTTGAATTTCCAAAAACACGAAAGAAATCTAAACACAAACTTTCATTCCCCTATTTTACCCCCTTAGGGGTTGAATTTTCAAAAACCCTGAAATTATCTTTTTTATTTTTGAAAAGACACCTAATCACCAATTTAAGTAATTCTAACTTCAAAAATGACGGAACTTCCATATAAACTTTTATCCCCTATTTTACCCCCTTAGGGGTCGAATTTTCAAAAACCCTGAAACCCATATTTTTTTATTTTTCAAAAGACACCTAATCAGCAATTTTCATAATTCTAACTTCAAAAATGACGAACTTCCATACAAACTTTCATCCCTTATTTTACCCCCTTAGGGGTTGAATTTCAAAAAACCCTTTCTTAGTACACCTCTACACATCAAAACAAACCCACCCTCCAAATTTCAAGTCTCTACGATCAGCGGTTTAGGCTGTGCGTTGTCTGTCAGTCAGTCAGTCAGTCAATCAGGACTTTGATTCTTATATATTTAGATGTCACCTTAGACATGCAGGCGGCTGTACCTACACCCTACCTACTTTACCAGCACCTCACTAACGAAAACGATTTTATGTGGAGAACTACTACTTATAACGTACCTACTACTTTTAATGTACTTTTATAAAGTTTGGTCACGTGTGTGAAGCCATTACACTGGTACATCACTAAACTATCCAGATTATGTTCCATTTTCAAATTAAACATTAGTAGGTAAATCGTACTAACTACCTTAACGTAAATCGTCTTTACGATGCGATAACTGCGCTCGTAATCACGCAACTGCGGTTATTGTTTCTGTTATGACTGCTTAACGTCTAGTTATATATCTACATAAGTAATGAGTTTAACATTTGTTTAGTGACCTAATAAGTAGGTATCCTACACTGTTTAGTTTAGTAATATAAAGTCTAACCCCCTTATTCATAGAAAGTTATGGTCGACTTGCAGTGGAATTACAAATCATATTTGTTCCTTAAAATGCTTTTCAAAACCATTGTAAACTGGCTAAAATCTCTATGAATAAGGGGGTAAGTATGCTTCCGTTTTGTGATAAATCGTGAAGTCATGTCATTCCACAGACGTGGAGCTTATTTTGGTAGCTTCATAAAGAATATTATTTCTTTCGTTATTATTTTGTATTTTAGTTAGTTTAATTATTAATAAGCAGTGATAGCCAGTTGGTTAAGCACGCGTCATGTGGTCCAGGATTTAAGAGGAGGGTTCGAAATTTGGTTGATTTTCTATTCTACTTTTTCTTTAAGTAAGTATGTGGACTAGGAATCTTATATTTAGATGTATGATTTTTGACTATATTATCTTGAGTATCTTTAAATCCAAATCACGATTTGATGAAATTTTCTCGATAAAAAAAATTTATGAAATGAGCTCTAATTATTTACAATTTTCCTTGCTACCACGATGTTTTTACGATTTAGATCACGAAATTATTTCTAAAACATAGCAAATAATGATATCTAAACTACCCTTCAACCATATTTTAATTCATGAAGTAGTTTTTTTTTAATTCAAGTAAATGTGGTTTGGCGCTTACGTTGTTTATTTCCGAGCGCGCGCACAATATCGCCATCTCACATTTTAAGTACTTGAACTAACCATGTCTCTCTCTAACTTTGTATTGTCAGTGTCCGCTCGGACTTGTTCGACGTCGGACCTGTGAAGGATTTTTTAAAAAATATTACGAAAAAATATTACGGTCGTGCCACATTACAGGTACAGTACAGTATTTACAGTCCGCCGACGCCTATGATAAATAAATAAATATCCTTGGAAATTCTTTTACACATGACTACCTGATCCCAAACTAAGCAGAGCTTGTACTATGGAAACCAGATAACTGATATTACTACATATACTACTTTTTGTTTGTAAATACAAACTAAATATACACTTAATTACACCTAGACTCGGGACATGCGGACATGTTCATGCACACAAATGCATGTCCTGGGCAGGAATCGAACCTACGACCTGCACTGCAGCGTGATTTTCGTTTGCTTTTCCTTGTCTTGTGTAATTTCTTTTCATCTCTTGTCATTTTGTGTCATCTCTTGTCATTTTGTGTCATCTCTTGTCATTTCATAGTTATTCGTGTCATTTCTGTAAAAACTCCCTATTTCGCTTACTGTTATATACTTGCAGCATGGTCTTGGGCCGACAGTGGGAATACATTGCTTGTCAAAACAATGGAGTCGCTTTATTGCGTTTGTTGTAGGTATGGATGGGCAAGTAATAAATATATCATACATCAATAAATTATCGTAAAAAATAACATTACAGATATGGATAGGAAAATGTTTGTCCGTCCTATTCAATCTATTATATTATAAACGAAAGTAACTCTGTCTGTTACCTTTTCACGGCTAAACCGCTGAACCAATGTTGATGAATTTTGGTATGGAGATAGACTGGGTCTTGGCGGAGAACATAGGCTACTTTTTAGGGTTCCAAAGGGTGCTAACGGGACCCTATTACTAGGCCTACGCTGTCCGTCTGTCTGTCTGTCCGTCTGTCAGCGCGGGCTGTATCTCACGAACCGTAACAGGTAGAGAGTTGAAATTTTCACTGAATGTGTATTTCTGTTGCCGGTGCAGAACAAATACTAAAAATATAATAACATTTAAAAATAAATATCAAGTCTCAAACTTGATATTTTTGATGTGTTTATTCTACGGTGGTACGGAACCCTTTATGTGCGAGTCCGACGCCTTCAGATCTTATGAATGTTTTCTTGAAATAAATATAGTGTATTTTAAGTAATTAACTGGCCAACCCTCAGGTCCTACCTACCATGTTAGGATCTTTTTCGTTCTAGCGGGTGTAAACCGTGATTTAACGAGTTAATGTGATAATTTTTGTATTTAAATTATTCAATTCAATGTATTTGTTTCAGACATAGTCCAATATTGATTATTAAAATTATTATAATTTCACAATAAATATAAAACAATAAATAAAAGTAAAATTAAATTAAAAAAAATAAAAAAATATTTTTTATTTTTCATGTTTTATCATTAAAATACAATATAATATAACATAAATTAAAATAAAATACAATAAAATAAAAACCTACCCCTAATTAAACAAATACCGTCCGCGTGGGATACTGGCTGCATGTCCTCCCTGTATTCAAGCTGTTCCTGTTGTCAAGCGAATTTTTTGAGCAAGGAAAGAGCCAGCCCTCTTGTCACCTGTGGCGGTAACCAGTCTAAGGGTGATTTTGATAGATAAAAAAATAAAGATAAAAAGATAAACAATAAATAAATGCATGGTTAAATCAATAAAATTAATAAAAACTGAAAATTAAATTAAAAAATAAATTAAATATGGTAAAAATAAATATTATGACACCGCTGATGACTTCATGATCGGCATCGAAGTTAAGTACCAAAGTATTCCTTTGCCTACGAAACATGAAAAAGATACTCATATCCGGCAGTCAGTCACTGACACAGAGTATGTACATTTTTACCCGACTACGGTGGGCGGAGGGTTATGATTTTGACCGATATGTATGTATGTTCATCTGCTCCCGTATAACGTCCAAACTATTTTTATCATAATAATTTGACTAATGAGATATCGTTGGACGCGTCTGGATCGTCCGCTGGTTATAGGCTATTATACGATCGAAATATTGTTATACGTATCTATCAGCATATTGTAGGTATCGTTTGTCTTCTTTTGACTTACTTTGTCTTCAGCAATAAAAACAACATAGAAATTAAATTATTTTTTTCAAATACACTCGACATAAAAATCCCATATAAAACGAAAAAAATATATTTGAATATTTTCATCCATTTCATCTATTTTAAAAGGTGCACTGGGACATATTATTTTAATTGTACGAATTAAACAATATTGTTCCTTCAAAAAATAACTATACTATAGTCTACTCCATAGCTGTTCTGTCCTAGCTAAGCGAGAGGGATATATCCTTCGGCAGCTCACGCGACGCTAGCCACACCCCGAAACTAAAATTCATTTTTTTCTTGTATCGTCTTAAACCCCAGCTCGCAACTCTGGATTTTTCTAAATCTGTGTGCGAATCATAACTTTTATCCAAATCAACCAACCCCAGTGCACTGAGGGGAGGCCCGTGCCCAGGAGTTCGATGATAAAAGGGCTACTATTATTATTATTTTGTAATTATTCTGAATCGCAATAGAGAGAAAACCCGTAAAACATCCATTTGGTTCCAATGAGGCGTTCAACTGTTCATAATAACTATATCAAAATAATTTTCACTTCGTTAAACGGGAAATGTTGAGCTCATAATTAATAATTTCTACCTAATTTAGGTACAAAAAAGTTATGCTATTAAACTAAGTACTGTGGCGGTAACGGTCTGTGTGATAAGTATACCTGCTTAATTATATTAATTTGCCTTTGTTTGTTCCTTGCTCGTATTTTCTTCTTGGCGACGAAATACCACCTTCGTTTGGCTATAAAAAGGCATGCCGAGAAATAAAATCTATGGCAGTACCATTAGTTTTACATCCGTTAGCCATTTGTAACCGCACAGTAGATTTTTTTATTACGTAATCGTTTTTTTCTGCCAGTAACATCGTTTACGTAAAATATTAGTATGGCCACCCAAGAAACTTACAATTTTCCATACGGTATTCGACAATAAAATATTGCAATCAAGCTGTAGAAACAGATAATCGGCATCGCAGAGCGCCGATTCTAACACTCATAGATGATGCTCCATAAACCCGATGTCCTGGGTTCTATATGGCTCTATATGCCCTTATGGCAAAGTTGGGCAAAAAATAATTACAATTAATTAATTGCAATTAATGTCTGCCCAACTTTGCCTTATGAAAAAGACGGCACTGTAGGTATAAGGTAATAGAAAAATAAACAGGTACTTGGGACAGTCTTGGAATAAAGAGATGCACTGAAAGGCATGCCAACTGCTGAAACATATATGTCGATTGGATAGCCAACGGCTTCTGAAAATGGTGTGCCGGATCTGGGTTCATAAATCAGCTGTTGTGCATCCGGACACGAGTTGCCAACGCTCGTTCACACTATCCCTGCAGTTTAAACTTATTAAAAACGTAGCCAAAGGTATCTAGCTATATTATATCAGTACTGGGAAGATTATTAATATTGTAAAGAAACGTACTTATCGTATGATAACATAATGTTCGTACCCGTGATGATTCGTACTCATAGTTCTACTAGCTTTACCATGATTCGAAGCAGTCGCTAGTTGCAGGTACTTACTCTACATAAAAAAATCAATACCTAGTCGAAAATCGTTAGTTTGGGATGCTCTACAAATTGCTATACTAATATTTCACGAAACACGCGCAATATTCATGATATAGAGCTAATATAGAGCGAAAACAAATCAAAAAGCAAAACAGACAAAAAAAAAGAATCCTTTCGCTCGTTTGACTTCTTTATGTGGACAAATAGAAATGTCGATCAAGCATGCTCCTATTTGCGTACTCCTATTATTGCGTATTTCATCATCTCGTGAGCTTAATATAAACAGCGATATGCATAATATGCAGTGTTATAAGAGTGGAGCGTGTGGCAATATTCGTCCACCCTATAAGCGACGCCGCGACGCGCCCCGTCGTCGGGCGTACAGCCAAGTCAGTAGGTGTCCTGTCCAACTTTCAAGCTGAGCCATGGTTTACAGAATGTCTTTCTTTATGTGTCACTGGGTGATTCACTTCTGTTATGATGTCATGGTAGGTACCAACGTAAGACGCACTTAAGAAAAAATTTGAAATCTAATGAAGACTTAACAAGACCTTTGTAACTCTCTACGAATAGGTAGGTACGCTGAATGAAATATACGTTTATCGTCTTACAACCGCGAGGATAATTTCTAGTCTATCGGCCGAATACTCGTACGCAACTTAAATTTGAGAGCTGCTTAACTTTGACGCGCCATACAAAAATGACAGTTAACGATGTCTTAAACTGCTAAGTGGGACTTAAATATTTAAGTAACCTTTGAGTGTTCGGCCGTTAGTCTCACAAACTTTGAAGTAAAATAAATACTCGATTTATTAGTAAAATACAAAATAACATGCAAAGAAAAACAAACCTTTGCAAATCGTGCGCCACACAAATTTTGCTAACTTAGGACGAAATACAAAACTTAGAAGTTGGTGAGAGCAAACGCAACTTGGAGCTGGCTGGACTCGGACGGGCGCGCCTTCAGGCGCATTATGTTCAGTTAACTAACTTGTCGTCGTTTCAACCACATGCATAACACTGATGGAATTCTGAAACTATTATGTGAAACAACATAGGTATCCGAGTAATAACTCGGATATCCGTGCCCACTTTCCTTTAAATGTAATAGACGAGCATATTCTATTATTAACAACGATATGCGTAAGATCTTTTCAAGCAATATCTTCATAAATACCCGGCAAAGATAATCCATTCTTCGTTGCAGTCGGCAAACCCGTGGCCTACTTTAACACAGTAATACAGATTATAGCAACGACTTGAGAGTTTTATTTGAGTCCATTCGGTTAGGATTTAGAGGCTGTTAACGTCATATAACCGCAATTTAGCCGCGCCGCCGCCGCAATGTTATCAAATATTGTTAAAATCACCACATTTCATGTGTTACGACTCTCTCATGTACACTTATGTCCATGTACAAAGTGCTTATTTCCTTGAATTGTTTGATATTATATGTCACCATGCAGTTCATAACTTTTTTTCGTAGGTATTTTACGAGAAACTGGCACCGTGTTATGGCACTGTGACAGACTAGACAATAGACTTGAGAATCTTATAAGGATGCCCGTAAGAACTACGGTTTCCTAAAAAGGATGAAATCGTCATTGTTGCCAACTCTCTGACTAAGCACGCTAAATTCGGTCAAAAAACGCCATATTTGCTTTTTTTGTCAACCTGTGTCGTCCCACTTCTGGACAAAGGTCTCCTTTTCCTTCCTTCACTCCTCCCTTTATCACTATTTGATTGCTTTTTTTTAAAAGCGCTATATTTTTATTTAGGAAAAAACAACATATAAAAAATAAGCACTACTCAAAATTCGTCTTGCTTTCTATTAATTTAATTAACAAAATTATTAAATTAGGTCATTACATACGATGATACGATCGTCGTCCCCCTCCACACTCCAAATGAAATAAATCTGAACTGTTCTTGACGCTTTCACCAAGAGGAAGAAAAACTAGACGTAATTAGCGGCGCAAAATTAATCTAAAGACCCGCGTCGCCAGCACATTCCCTGGCGTAGGACTGTCCACTACAAGGATAAATCATAGCTAAATTACCCCCTTCGCACACTGCGTCGTAACGTAGCGTATCGTAATACGCGCGTAGAACGAGAGCATTCATTACATGTACGAGCATTTACATGTTCTAACAAGTCCGCAGACGAAACGAAATCTCATACTTTTCGCTGCAACACCGCTTCGTCTGCGGACATGTTAGAAAATGTACGTGTTCGTATTGCTCTCGTTCTACGCGCGTATAATGATACGCTTATAGTAAGTTTTTTTATACTTGTCCTATTTGGTAAGCAAAGATGGCGTCCAGCGGGGCGATTGCGTAACTTTTTTGTCAATGTTTCAATTGGTTTCGTTCATCCTGTGTCAATTATATACGAAATCAATTGAAACATTGACAAAAAGTTACGCAATCGCCCCGCTGGACGCCATCTTTGCTTACCAAATAGGACAAGTATAAAAAAACGTACTATACGTTACGACGCCGTGTGCTAAGGGCCTTAGTCGGTGTGAGGCGGCTCGTAATACATCAACAGGCATAAAGAAACACTCGCGGTCCTTACAGCTAGCATTTCCACCTCCTACTGAGTCATAATACTATAGCGTGCGAGAATCGCGTTGTCATTGCTCTGGAAGATTGAGATGAATATTGCAGGTATAAGGTGAATAACTTATTATGCCTACACATAGTATCTGTATACAATGTAGGTCATGGATCCGGATGTAGGTACCGTATTATTTCCCCAGTAGTTGGGTCGTGGGGGGCAGATGGCAATCGCTTCGTGTTAAGCAATCAGCCAAATAGAAGCCGACCCCGATATAAAAAGAAATGGGATAAATGCTAATATGAAGATTGTACTTAGGTTTTCTTTAAAGGGTTAGCATGAAAAGAAAACTACGGTGTGCCTACGTGTTGATGTTGTTAAAATGTTGTAGGGACTTCTTCTTCTATTCGTGTCAACAGTTCTACTATTGTTAGATCTTATTTAAAAGGTATTTGTACTTCTACAAACCCGAGATAACTTTTCTATGGCCTTCCATATATCTGCTAGGCTACGTACCTCACACGGCAGGCAGTCGCCCCAGTGTGACACTTTTTCAAGCTTCTAATTGGAAGGAGCCAAGCTGTAGACTGCAGCTCATATTCAGGCTGGCTCAACCGGAGTTGTACTACCCTCTCACAGAAGATCGGCGTAAAGTATTTAATATAGCTGCGTTTGGTACGATGAGTGAGATTCAGAAGCCCAAATCCCTCCCCCCTTCCCTAGCAGTCCACTATCCCACGCACTCCTCTTCAGGTTAGTAAAATAGGTTGGTATTGCAAGCATTGATAAGCTACGGTAACTGCCTATAATCGGGTGGGCGGGCTGTACTTTTGTTTGGCCCCTTTAGTAGTATAAACAAATGCACGGATAAATAAAACACATATCAAGCATGAGAAACTGTTTAGACAAAGTTTTCGCCATCTGCATGTGAGTGGCGCTAGTGTGCAACAAAGCCACCCGGGGCAGGAGTGCCGGGGCTTTTAGGCGGACAGTCATCGTGCTACAAATGCGGATTCACGCTTTGCTTTGGAAAAATTAAAAGCGACATTTTCAATTCCCAGAGTCGGCGCGGGTAATGGCCACTCGAGTATCCAAATGCACGGATTTTTTTGTTGCCGATGCTTTATTAATGAGAACTCATTTGTTTATTTTATCTAGATACGAGTGCCTATACCTACCGTATGTTTGGAATGGGGAAACTTAGAACAAGCTCCAGAAATCTCCACGTAAGCTAGCTATCCACTTAATTTCACCCCGTCAGAGAACGTATAATAAGTATAAATAAATTTAGTCGTTTGCAACAACCATTAACTTCATCAACGCAACAGTTTGACAGAATGATCACAACGAATGAAAATCCATAATCGCCTACTTATTGATTTTGCACTTTATTTTCGAATCAAATTAAAATAAGTCCATTGTGAGGTTCCCATTCAAAAGCACTGGCTGTAATGAAGGCAATTATCTTAAATATGCAATTTAAATATCCGGCTGTTGGAAGGGGTTGTGTGCGGGCCGGCGGGTGCCATTGGGCTAATATGTACAACTAGGTTCTAGAGGCGCCACGTGAGGCCACGTCAAACAAACGTTATACGCCACAAGCAGGTAGGAAGAGGGCGGGAGGGTGTGAGAGAATAAGTAGAATGATCGAGTGAAATGTTGCCATAGAGCCGCATTTAAATGTGATATCGTAGTAAAGCGCGGAGTCTGCTTTTGTATGTAGTTTATAGTAGCTCAATGGCGGACGCCCGCGAGCCCGCCGCGCCACGTGCGGCCCACCCCTAGACCTACAGCCTCCTTAATACCCACTAATAATAAAAGTCAACGAGCGAACGACCTGTTACAAATTGCATTATCTGCTGAAATGGCCTTTGAAGAGCATCTATGTAGCCGCTTTACGTTAACTCCTTCCCGTTTTGATCTCCACGAAATTAATTTCGGAAGAGGAAATTGAGTTTTTGTGTTTCTAACGAAATTAAGTGGATTTATCGTCTTAACGGATTACTATTTCTGTCAGGTGCTGCCTTCACGCTCCAGTAAATATTATCGCGAAGTGGGAACGACATTGTTAAATAGTTTTGGTACTTTTTTTTCCGACTAGACGGCGCGGGCGGAGTCAACCTTTGACGAAATATAAATAACTGTAGATACATTAAACTCGCTACATCACCGGCACGATTAAATTAAACTGATTGGTAAACTGGAGCTCAGTGTCGCGACGCCGATGAAAGCGTTGACGGAGCGTTTGACAGGTGTTTATGCGGCTACATTTCGAACGCCATAGCATGAACGTACCCGTCTAGATAATTGAATGGTCATTGGATTCAACAATTTATAAAAAAAAACTCAACAATTTGAATATAAGGGGTTGGCTTGGCACACGGTGCTATGGAAGTTGTCCAACGCTCGGTAATCTTTTCTAGTCAGGAAGTGTCGTTTTGTCTGCCTAACGACGGCTGCAATCTTCAGGGATATCTTTTATAGTTTCAGTTTCCTCTGACAACTAAGCCGCGATTATTCAACTGATATTAACTTTTTAATGTTCAGACATTTTATTAACTTTGATATTCTACCTATAAAAGTGTTGTAAAGTTTAAGTAAAAGTGTTTTAAGTTTCAGTTATTATATCGCTGCCTGCTTTGAGAGAGTTGACCTGACGGGTATCTTAATCAGTAGTAGGTAGGTACCACAGTTTTGTGATAACAATTTTTGTTGTATATTTTTTTGTAAAAACACTTTTTTTTTTCATATCTAGTCAAGGTTTTGTGAGTTTGATTCCCATCGAGGCTAATTCCGGAAATACCCTTTTTGCTATTACCTCTAGTTTGGATTATACTGGGATCGCCCCAGCCATTTGTACGGTATCCATAATAAGTTACTTAGTTTGGGACAGTTTAGTGTGGCGTATAGAGGAACTCTCCATGGTTTGGCGATGTTTATTCATTCATACGATACTCTTATATCTCGGATCGAGAAAATATGAGTTGTCTCATTTCTAGTGCTGTGGGTGTTCCGTCGGATGTAAATTTTTACTAACTTTAATTTGTACGTTTCCAGTGCGTGTTGACTGCTTGGCGATGCAACTCGTCGTAATGCGCTTACCGTTGATGACTCTGGCCATTGCCTAAAGTAGGCGCGCGCTATCGACCCATTTTAATAGTTAAATACTTTTTTTTTAAACTTTATTTGGTTGTCCGTGTCATAAAAGTACCAATGTTGAGGATCAGTTGGACACAAATTCACCAACAAAGATGTTCTGAGACTCTTTTGACCATCATAAAAAGACGGAAGACTGCATATCTCGGTCATGTCCTCAGGCACGATGGGGATTAGAGATGGGTTGTACTAGGTAGATTTGGGACTAGGTGCACCTATTCCTAGTATTTAAAAATACGTGATCCAAACACCTATTCCACCTAGTCTCAAGTATTATCGGCTATGGTTCGCGTACTTAGTCATTAGAGCCATAATAGGACTCGATACATGAGATCAAATGGGGACAATAACTGCCTTTTGCTCACTTCAAATGTCGCTACTGCTTACAATATGTCATTCTCCATCAAGGAAGTTTTGAGTCTCTATGTTCTCCATTGTAATTATGGAAACAAACTTGTTTAGATTAAAATTATTCCATAATATATTAATTGCGTCGTCACGCTCTTGCAGTACGGTACAGTACTTGGTGCGTCAGCGGACGTGTTGAGCGCTAATACTAGGTGGACTAAGTACTGTCAAAATTGGAGTAGGTGCCACCTAGTCTCGTAAAATACCTAGTCTTCGCACCTGTTCTAGTAAATACGACTCAACTCTAATAGGTATCAGGTCCTGCAGGTCATTATGATGGGAAATGTTGTCGGCAAAAGGCGAGTGGGTCGCAAAAGAAAGTTGTGGTGGATCCGCCATATCCGGGATTAGACGGGAATCGAAAACGCGGCGCAACTGTTCCTCCTCGCCCATACAAGGACGAATTCCAAATATTGATAGCCAACCATCACTAGTTGGAGAGGCACTATAAGAAAGTTTTAAAAAAAAACAAAGCACAATATTATCTAAAAGTTATTAAATAGAAAAGCTCTCACGGCAAAATTAAATTCCATACTTGTCGCCAGAATCCAAATGTACCACCTGAACCGCTTTCGTCGCGCATAAATCTGTTCTAATAAAAACATTCTCTTTCCACTTCGCGTTGCAAGAGAATATTAAGCTACTAGCTGCTGTTGCCCGTGACTCCGTGCACTCGTCTCCCTCCCATTCTATTCCTATATATCCTAATGAATAATACCTCCTATTAATAAGTCCTTTTAATTCTTGCATAAAAACGTATTCGCACCGTAGAGCAAGTGTGGTAGAGCATTCAATTTATAATTAAAAATATGATCTCAATTTCGTTAAATAACAGCTCCTCATTTCCTGTTCAGAGCTCCTGTTTAATTAATCGCCGTTTCAATAGCCATTCATTGTATAAAGCATAGCCTTTCACAGGCACGAACCTTTAAATAAAATAAGAATATTTCTTTCATAATCTAGTCTCGAACGCAGAGGTAATTAAAAATAAGTAAATTTTGCATGTTTGATACGGCCACAAAGCAAATTGTAGCGTCTGGTACACCACCAAAAAAAGTACATTAGTTAAAATGAAATAAATAAAATATCTACGGCGACTGGCCAGTCCTTTTGTTTGTTATTGGCCTATATTGTCGCCTGAAAGGATTCAAAGAGGTACCTACAGAACACACCTCTTGTTCAGCGAAGTAGTTTACTTTTCGGTGCTATTGACGGGGATACTGAAGGAGATATCTTTACAAATATCGTACCGTATCGCCGGGGGACAGAGCGGTCGACGTTGTATCGCCACTCTAGCTCTTCTCGCAACTTGAATGGGGATCCCAGTATGCGAATATCCGATATACTCGTAAGTAAGGTAAGATTCGCGCTTAGGTAAATACAAACTGCAGATTGAAATTCTAGTCTGCGCATCACCTGTGAGGATTTGGATCGTTTCAAAAAATACACGGTTAAGTTACTAGAGTTCCATTTGCCAAACGTGTTGCTTTTAGCTTTTGATATGAAATAAAACATTAATCAATTGACTCTTATCTGATGTACAAATTATTATTTTAATTTCAGCAAGCATTTTTAACACCCCTTCTAAAGTACCTATTCAATCTCAAGTGTAATTTAACTTCAATTGTATCCACAATAGGTACCTATCTCTATCTATGTATAAGTCCCTACGATCAGCCTATTAAATCAATGATAAGTGCTAAATGTATATTTTATACTTACAAAGTTATTTATAAATACAGGTATGATTTGTTTTTTTATAAAGCATGTTATAACGTGAGCCCAATATAACACAGTGCTATGTTTGCGTGGTACATGAACCAAAAAAACTGTAATAAATTGGGATATTCCCGGCAAGTTATTGCTCATATCGGAGCGTCCTTGTCCTTAGCCATCCATACGCAGGATATTGCCGCCGGTCGGTAAAATTTCATTAATATTCATCGTAAAACGCGGCGAATTCATATTTTTTGACATTGATTTACGAGCGGTTCAGACACGCATGCACGACTGTGCCAACAGGATAACTCAAATAGATCATATTGTTCCAAACATAATTTTTGGACATTTATATTTCTAATTGAATGTGACGTGACGATGTAATCTAACAAAAAATATTCACGGGGTTTATTTTATTTTTAAATTGCACACAACCAAACTGGACCTAGAGTTTCTTAACAATTGTCCATTGAAAAATTACTGGTCTCTAATATTATCTTTGTGAATTCTTCATTGTGAAACATTAATTCTTGGCGGTCGACATATTGGCCATCAGTTAGCATTTCTCTGTCAACAACATGCCGACTGCAAAGAATTACAATTAAGAATTCACGAAGATAATATTAGAGACCAGTGGTTTCGTAATGAACAATTGTTAAGAGCCCTGATGATGTTGAAGATGACGATGTTATTTCGCGTGATAAATGGTGGCGTCCCGGAGGAGCACATTTTCACAGACGCGACTTGGTCCTTTGACAGTCCTACCAGACGCGGGTCTGCGTGCCGCAAACCAGTCACAGCCACACGAAAACCGTAACACAACCGTAACACATTCGTATTAACGTTATGACATTTTATTAGTGTCATTCTCCCGACAAGCAAAGCACGTAATCGCGCACGTGATTATACTGTAAAAACTATAAAACGCTTTGCTTCATGTTTTCAGAAAACACGCACCAAGTCTCTGGGGTAGGTTACTGCGTTATTTTTTATAATAAATGTGATAAGTACAATGCCATTACCAAGAAAGGGAGACATGTGACTACCCAAAATAGTATGTCCTACTAAACGCAGTCCATGGACACAGTACGACTCAGTCGTTCGCGGAAAATTATGTTGAAAACATGTCGGTATTGCCAATGCCCAGCTCATGTTCTGTTGTCGAACTGCGAGTGCGATAACAGACGTGTGAATTTAGCTGATTATAGTGGTGCGCTGAGCACAAGTCTAGTGATTGCAATGTTGGGATCATAACTGCTAAGGGCCTCCGCAGACTAGCTACTTTTAGCATCGGCGACCGGCGATTTTGTGCCGTATCGATGCTGCGTCGCGTTTCTTCGAGTGCGAACACGCGAGACGCAGCATCAAAATCGCCGATCGCCGATGCTAAAAGTAGCTAGTCTGCGGAGGCCCTAATGGATTTTGTCTGATTAAAAACGTTTCCAACAGGTAGGTAGTGCAATACGTACCACAGATCTATTTATTTGTAATACAATATTGAAGGGAGGAACGTAGGAGGTATACTGTACGTACTGTAATTGCAGCTCTTCATGGCATAATTTTCGTATTTAATAGCTACGTCCAGAAGTGTCACATGCCGCGCGAGGAAAATTTTCCTCGCGGTGTTTGACTTGCCTCACGTGAGGCAAATGCGCGCCCTGCCTCACCTGAGCACTCACATTTGCGTCGCCTAGTTTGGCAGTCGTGAGACAGAACGATGTCAAACGTGTCAAACTGATTGATCGGGTATACCTTTCCCTGTCTAGAGTGTCAGTTGCCTCGCCATTTGCCTCGCGCGGCATGCGACTGAGGCAAACGTCGTGCTTCGCGAGGCATGTGGGTGAGCAGCCTCGCGCGGCATGTGACACTTCTGGACGTAGCTATTTAAAAATGTTAACCAATATTCCAACAAACATTGTTTAATTAATTTTACGGTTCGATAGTTGACACCGCGGGTCTGGAGTGTCAAACGACGCGACAGTTTCCTTTAATTGCTGTTGTAACAACTCGCTAGTTATTTAAACTGTTCCCTTTCTCGGCCAAGACTCGCAAACTATTTCTACACCGGGAACAATATTGCTCTTTGAAGTATACTACCTACGTAGGAACACGGTGGGTGACTACTAATTAAAGGCACGACGTTTGTAGCACAATATTTCTTAATTACCTATTGGTCTACTGACTCGAATCTACTGCGTCTCATAGGTACCTACCTATATAATAAATTGACGACCGCCGGCGACAAGGTTCACCACCTGTCACGTTGGGTTCTGACTATCTGGTGAAACGTGGGCTTTGAGTTAGTTAATACCTCCACAATGTGGTGGTGTATGGCCACTCAAGCCTCTGACTACCCCCGAATGGGGATTAAAGTCGTGAAGTTACACACACACGACCGCTTAGCGCAGTGGTCCTAGCGCAGGCCGCACGCCTCACTCCATCGGATGGTTGCGGGTTCGATTTCTGCCAGAGGCAAATTTCGGAACCGGCATTTTCATAATTTGCCCTGATCTGGGTGTCACTGGGATCGCTCCCAGTCCATTTTATGGTAGCTACATATAGTACAAGCGTTGCTTAGTTTAAGACCATACAGTTAGTGTGTAAGTCTGGTGATATTTATTTATTTTATTCTAAAACCTAGTACCTAGTTGTTTTGTGTATGAACAGTAGGTATCGTTTAAACAGCAGCCAGCAATTTTTCAGTAATATTTTTTTCCCTCATGAATTATATTTTCCAATCTCTGCTTAAGCAAGGCGCGTTTGCGGAGCACTTAGCATTCAGCCCGGCGGACCGGTTACTTTATAGACAAATATTTCACTGTAACATACGACCAGCACAAATAAATTATACCATATTTTTTCGCTTATTTTTCTGTCCTTTGAAGTTGGCACTTTATTTAATGCCATGTTAGTTCTTATTTTTCCGCTCAGTCGCATGAAATGCTAGAGCTTTTTATAAATTGTAATCGTACAATTTTATTGTGTCTTAGACAATACCCGCGATTTTGTAGCAACGTTAACAAAAATCTCAATGAGTCCCAACATTTTGAAATAGGCATAAGTACCTACATCGACGGAACTTATAGGTAGGTGGAATCAATACCATCCTGTTCTATAAGCTTAACATATATTTTGAATGTTATCAGCAGGCGTCTTATCAGATGATAAGACGGGCGTTGTCCGTAGCAATCATTTGCAATGAGGCGACACCAGGAAATATGTACGGGTGTCTATGAAGGGTGGAATAATGTACTGAGCGTGAGGACGCTTCACTGAACGGCTGAGAGCTCTCCGGCCACAATTTACACTGAACATTATTCGGCGATGTTCAGACCACTTGTCTTCAGCCACTTAATGCTATCTGAAATTGCTTTAATGTTGTTCAGTGCCGACCACCACTCTTCTCGGAGGGAAACAAAATTTGCACGTATTTAAGAAACTGCCGCCTTTGAGTGAGACAATCATTGTGTGAATAAAAAGAAATTAGATAAAAACGAATAAATGGGTAGGACTATTCACTAACGTATTATAATAATTATAAGTATATTACACGCTATAGGTAGCAATCGTTCCCCATTTACATAATACTCAAGAGAAAGTAAATTTTCCATGGTATAAGAAATTGACTGGCATGCTTTGTTTTCCTCTGAAAACAAAACGATCAAATAATAAAGTTTGTAACAGGCATGAGACATGGAAGTGAACTGAAAGCGATTTTATCCGAGTCACAGTTATTTAACTACATGGATGGAAAGTTTCTAATGAGACCTCTCAAAGCGTTTGTTTATTGTGTTATCCCAAATTTCTTTCCTTCTTTCTTTGTTTGCTAAATAGACTACCTATCGGTAACCCATTACGCTCGGTAAATGTGCCTTTTATTAGTTAGATATACCTGCCTAATTAATATTTTCCAAATTCAGTATTTACCAAAATCTTTATCTCTCCTTCTAGATACTTGCAGGACAATTGTCTAACTTGAGTTACAATCATTTTTAGCTTGAAACCGAACTCTCGGCGGTTTTGCGATGATCTATGCACCCTTTGACAACTAAAATGTATAATTACGTCAGTTGCAACATTGGTAGCTTTCAAATGTCAAAGTATTAAAGCCGTGAGAGGATCTGCGTTTCCAGGCGTTAAATTCATTGTGTATCTAGCTTCGATCATTATTTACATGGCCGCTACCTTCCACCACAACCATGAAGTTCCCTTCAGAGAAAGCTGATTTAATTAGTGTTGTTGTGTTGGTACAGTTGTGCGGTGCTTGCAAATAATCTGAGTTTAACTCGCGGTGCTTCGCCGAGTGCGCCGTTCACAGCGCTTTAGTTTTCGTTCTTGTTAATAGACCCGCTGTTAACTCTTTCCTCAAACATTTGGTACTCGTTTACGACGCTGACTTAGTTTTGATTAAGGAAAGAGGTCTGCCTTACCTATGTAGTCACCTTTTAGAAGAACGACAGGATGGATTACATTTAATGTTAATAACTTCTTTATGAAAGAAAAGGCTTTAATGTAATAATAATAACCATTTATTTCAGGCAACGATGGCCCATATTATAAATACCTTAAAGACTAACATACATATTATAATAGGAGCGTATAAATCCTAGTATCAGAATTTAAAATATCTGCTCACATTATAGGCTCTCTCAGAACAAAGTGACTTTACCGATAATAACAGCATTTCCTACTTTCGCCATGCAAGCCACTCCAGTTAAGTAGACATTTATGGCAGGCGCGCCCGTAATACTCTTATGTCACAGTAGATTACCACCTCCTAATAAGTATATCCGCAACCCTATCGCTGTCGGCATGCATTGGCTGACTATACAAAGAAATTGCCTGGGGGCTTACCACAAGCTCTTATTGCGATTCAATTATAGGAACGTTTTAACGACGTTTTAATGACGTTTCTTATTGTCATGACAATAAGGTACGTCATTGCACAAAAAGTCGCTGAAACGTTAATACGTCCCTGTAATTGAATCGCAGTAAGAGCTTGTGGTAAGCCCCCTGTTTACTATAGATAAGGGAAAAAAAATGAGAATGTAACACGAATTATTTTCAGTGTTCTAATTTCCCAAGGCTTGGATAATTACGTATAGAGTTATGGTTATAAGCCTACACATAATCGGAAGTAAATACGTAGTAGCTACTAACTTCAGTAAAAATAACTTCATACCTTACCCATGTACCTCATACATACTCGTTACAAAATCTTTTACTATACAGGCTGACTGGTTGAACACATACATATCGATATATAGTGCTCAGTACTCGATTCTCGTTCTAATTATGTAAAAAAATAGGTGCCTAATATTTGCCTAATTTATTTTTAATTATCCACTCAGTACAATAAGCGTGGTCAGGATCGTACCTGTACCGTGTCCACAATTTCCGAGTCCGAGCACATTAATTTAATTATGGTTTTCTCTGAAGTTCATTGGTATTTTTTTAATTTTATTTTTTTAAATGTTACATGTTACCATAAATTATCATGTCCTTCAATATGTAAAGTGTTTAAGCAGTCAGCCTGTATATTTGACAACCGCTTGGCGCTGAAGTTCGAGCGTAGGCCATGCACTCGGCTCACTGCATGGGGGTTGCGGGTTCGATTCCCACCACAGGCAAATTTCGGAACAGCCTGATCGTAGTTTGCCCTATCCTGGATGTACATGGAATCACCCCCAGTCCATTGTACGGTAGCGAAAGTACAAGCGTTGCTTAGTTTGGGAACATACAGTTGGTTTGCAAGATTGGCGATATATTTTATGTGATTAAAGTGGCAAACAAGCGTACGTGGTTAATTTCACCTAATTTATCGTGGCTGCGTCAAATTGCTGACGGATCTTGGAGCCCGCACTCCGGTCATAATGGATGGGACTCCGATTCCGATAACACTGACTCTGACAAGATTATATTCGGTCGATAATTATATCTACCGTCTGTGACATGCTAGGCCGTCAATTACCTACGATAAGATAGTAATAATGTGATGTTATTACTTCCGTAGTTCCGTTTGTCTTTAGGTTTCCAAGTAGGTAGCTACCTAAACTAATAGAGTTTTCTCAATTCATAAACTGTAGTTTTGTCGTTTTATTTTATTTTAAAGGAATTCGGTGGCAAAAAAGCGTACGGCCCGCCTGATGTTAAGCAGTTACCATAGCCTATAGATGCTTACAATACCAAAGGCATTGCTCGCACATTGCCGACCTGAAGGGGAGTGGGATGGAGGGAGGGGGAGGGGGGTGGGCTTACGGCTCTCTCACTCATCGAACGAAACGCAGCTGTAATAGCTGCTTTACGCCGATCTTCTGTAAGAGGGTGGTACTACCCCGGTCGAGCCAGCCCGTTTATGAGCTGCAGTCAATTGGCTACAGCTTGGCTCTACCACCTTGAAAACTTTTTTACATAACGTCAGGGAATACATTTCCAATACATTGCTCCCATTCAGACTATTCTAAGGGCTTTAAAACTTTTATCGTATGCGACACTAGAATAAAAGGATTTGAATAGAATTCTGTCTGCAGTCTGACATATTTTTCACTTCACCAGACTTCGAGACGTTTGAAGTCCACCAATTGCATTTTAGATAAGTAAATTTATTCAGAAGTCAATATTATTACTATACTGACCTTGGAAATCAAAATAAAATATGTTTTTACTAGCTTTTGCCCGCGACTTCGTCCGCGCCGAATTTAAATTAAAAAAAATCGGATCCCGGATCCCATTTCCCGGGTCCCGTATCCCATATCCCGGATTTTGTATCCCGGATCTCGTTTCCCGGGTCCCGTATCCTGGATCTCGTTGCCCGGATCCTGGATCCCGTTTTCCGGATCCTGGATCCCGTTTTCCTGATCCCGAATCCCGGACCCCGTATCCCGGATCCCGTATCCCGGATCCCGTTCCCAGATTCTGTTTGCTAAATCCCGGATCCCGTATCCCGAACATCACGGATCCCGTATCTCGTATCCCATATCCCGAATCTCGTTTCCCGGGTCCCGTATCCTGGATCTCGTTGCCCGGATCCTGGATACCGTTTTCCGGATCCCGTATCCCGGATCCCGTATATCCCGGACCCCGTATCCCGTTTCCCAGATTCCGTTTGCTAAATCCCGGATTCCGTATCCCGGATATCGTGAATCCTGTATCAAATATCCTGAATTTCATATCCCGGATCTCGTTTCCCGGGTGCCGTTTCCCGGATCTTGTTCCCCGGATCCCAGATTCCGTGTTCTGGATCCCGGATCCTGTATCCCGGATATCACGGGTCCCGTATTCCATATCCCGGATTTCATACCCCGGATCTCGTTTCCCGGGTCCCGTATCCCGGATCTGATTTTCTGAATCCTGGATCCCGTTTTCCAGATCCCAGCTTCCGTTTGCCGGAGCTTTATCCCGTTTCCTGGATCCCAGATCCCGTATCCCGGATATCGGATCCCGAATCTCGGATATCCCGGATTCCGTATCGTATTAGCCCGTAAAGCTGCGTTTCCATTGAAGCGGAGCGGGGCGGAGAAGAGCAGTGAAAAGTGGCAACTGTTTCCATTGAAGCGGAGCGGGGCGGATAGGGGCGGAGCGGAGCGGGGCTGGGCGGAGCGGAGCGGGGCTGGGCGGAGCGGGGCGAAACTGGGCGGAGTGGAGCGGAGAAGAGCAGTGAAAAGTGGCAAATGTTTCCATTAAAGTGGAGCGGGGCGGAGCGGAGCGGGGTTGAGCGGAGCGGGGTGGAGCGGGGCCGAGTGTTCATATATTGTATTCGAAAGTCCGTTCAGTCCGCTCTGGTCCGCTCTGCTCCGCTCATCTCCGCTCTGCACCGCTCAGCTCCGCTCATCTCCGCTCTGCACCGCTCAGCTACGCTCAGCTCCGCTCAGCTCCGCTCAGCTCCGCTCAGCTCCGCTCAGCTCCGCTCAGCTCCGCTCAGCTCTGCTCTGCTCAGCTCAGCTCAGCTCCGCTCCTCTCCGCTCAGCTCCGCTCCGCTCCGCTCCGCTCCGCTCAGCTCCGCTCAGCCCCGCTCAGCTCCACTCAGCTCCGCTCAGCTCCGCTTCGTGCCCACCACTCGGCACCACAGCCTGCTCGACTCCGTTCTGTCCGGCTCGGGGCCACGTGTTCATTTGTTTTATTCGAAAGTACGCTCAACTCCGCTCCGCTCCTCTCCGCTCCGCTTCGCTTCGTGCCCACCACTCGGCACCACAGCCTGCTCGACTCCGTTCTGTCCGGCTCGAGGCCGCGTGTTCATTTGTTTTATTCGAAAGTCCGCTCAACTCCGCTCCGCTCCGCTTACACTGTTTTCACTGATGCGTGGAGATTTCGAGCACTATGATTGGCCAATTCACGGCCCGCTCCGCCACGCTCCGCCCCGCTCCGCTTCAATCGAAACGCACCCTAAAAGGCCCGTCAAAATCGGTCCAGCCATTTCAGAGATTAGCCCGAATCGGTACCGCCATACAAACTTGCATTCCCTATTTTACACCCTCAGGGGATGAATTTTCCAAAATGCTAAAATTAATCTTTTTTATTTGTAAAAAGAAACCTAAACAACAATTTTCATCATTATAACTTTAAAAAATGACAAATTTCAATACAAACTTTCATCCCTATTTCACCCCCTTTGGGGTTGAATTTTCAAAGAAAGTTAACATAACATGCATAACATTAATCATTTTCATTATTAAAACACACCTAGTCAGCAATTTTCATAATTCTAACTTTAAAAATGACGAACTTCCATACAAACTTTCATTCCCCTATTTTACCCCCTTAGGGATTGAATTTTCAAAAACCCTGAAATTACACTTTTTTATTTTTGAGAAGACTCCTAATCACCAATTTAAATAATTCTAACTTCAAAAATGACGGAACTTCCATACAAACTTTTATCCCCTATTTTACCCCCTTAGGGGTTGAATTTTCTAAAACCCTAAATTCCTATTTTTTATTTTTCAAAAGACACCTAATCAGCAGTTTTCATAATTCTAACTTCAAAAATGACGAACTTCCATACAAACTTTCAACCCCTATTTTACCCCCTTAGGGGTTGAATTTCAAAAAACCCTTTCTTAGTACACCTCTACACATCAAGACAAACCCATCCTCCAAATTTCAAGTCTCTACGATCAGCGGTTTAGGCTGTGCGTTGTCTGTCAGTCAGTCAGTCAGTCAGTCAGTCAGTCAGTCAGTCAATCAGGACTTTGATTCTTATATATTTAGAAGATAATATCTAAGGCGGCAAACAAGCGCACGGCCCGCCTAAAGTTAATAAGTTAACATAGCCATAGATGCTTGCAATACCAATGACAACGCTCGCATGTTGGGACACAGGGAGGGGAAGGGTTTGCGCTTCCGGCTCTCCTTTTATTATCCTCTCTACTTATGAGAGTAATAGTAATAATAATAATATCCTGGGACATTTTTTACACACGGCTACCTGATCCCAAACTAAGCAGAGCTTGTACTATGTAAACCAGATAACTGATATTTCTACATATACTACTTTTTATTCGTAAATACATACTTAATATACATATACACCCAGACTCGGGACATACAGACATGTTCATGCACACAAATGCATGTCCCGGGTAGGAATCGAACCTACGAACTGCAGCGTGAAAGGCGCCATCACGCCAACCACGCTAACGGGCCCGTCAAGAGAGAGATTAGAGAGAATTAATTCTTAAAAAAATAATATCATAATTTTACATAATATTCTGAAAGTAGGTAGGTCCTTATACCTTATAGTCAAGAAATCAGTATTCAGCGGTCAGCCGTTAATACATAGGATGCGTCGTCATGACTCCACGAGTAGGTACGGTTGGCCGGGAATCCAGGCGGAACAATTAAATTCCTTCAGGGGAGCAGCGCGGGCCAGTGCGTGCTCGCACGTCCCTCCGACGTCGGACCTCGACATCGTAAAAATAAGGCAATAAATTTACATTTGTTTGTAATTGATTAGATTACCGTAGTTAGCACGACGTTACAGCGACGTGAGATTGGTATCGAGGAAATAATTTATGTAGGTGTTTTGTGTGTTGCTCGTCTCATTTGCTGTGTCCAGATGTTCGAGTCCAGAGGCTCAAATGCCGAGGCGCAAATGTAGGCAGCTTTCCCTCGCTTAGTTTAACATGGCGCACATGAACCAAATGCTCGCCCTGCCTCACCCGAGCACTGTCATCTGCCTCACCTAGTTTGGCCTAGGCATGAGGCAGAACGATAATGTTATACCCTCGGGTATACCCTTCTCTGTCTAGAGTGAAGGTTGGCTCGCCCTTTGGCTCGCCCGAGCATATGACTGAGGCTGCCACGCTTGCCGCGCGCGACATGTAACCGAGTATCAGCGTCGCGCGTTATGCGAGCCTTCTGAACCCTGCTATTCGGTAGGTCCGCATGTATTTATTTTTTAAATGTTTCGCATATTTGATCATCGTCAATGTATTACCATATAGGTACTTTTTATTAAGTATATTGGTACCTTTTGATCACCATATGACATAATAATAGGTAAGTTCTTACCTATTTAGCACCTACTTCGACATTTGTTGCTTGCAAGATACATTTGATTGAATGTGATAAATCGTAAATGAATACTTACTTTAATACTACGAAAAACTTTACTTACTTACGAAAAATGGCTCATAGATTCAGTATTAGCTAAGATATTCAAGGCTGCACTCAGTGGCAACAGTGGATTTGATTTATTACACCAAGAAATATGAAATGGCTCTCACTTAATCTTAAAAAGCTTTTTCATCGCAAAAATGCGACAAATAAATGCAGAGATGTCTTCTTGAATCTTTTCTCCATAATTGATTCGGTCTTGAGGAATATGTTTGTAGGTATTTTTATTTGGCTTCGGAAGCCCCTCGGGAGTGGGGTTGTTTGCCTAGTTTTTGTTTTACTTTTACTACGAAACTTCTACGCACAATACTATTACCATAAATCAAATATAGCGAGAGGATTATTGCGAACAAGTTGTTTTGGTCTATCACTGCGGGGACGCAATGAATCAATGTGGATACGATACAACGCTATTCC
Organism: Drymonia ruficornis; assembly: GCA_947859195.1. Taxonomy (NCBI): domain Eukaryota; kingdom Metazoa; phylum Arthropoda; class Insecta; order Lepidoptera; family Notodontidae; genus Drymonia; species Drymonia ruficornis. Next base: position 6,555,049 of record OX401905.1, on the reverse strand, counting down.
TATGTACGAACATGGTTTAGAAGAGGTATTGTAACCTGTTATTATTGTTTACAATACCTACTTGTACCTTTACATACTTAGTTCGTCGGTATAAAATACTTTCTTTTATGAGACTACGATGGCAAACCAGCCTAAGGCCCATTGTACAGATACCGTAGCTTCAGATGCTTGCAATACCAAAGGCGCTGTTCGCATGTTGCCCACCTGAAGGGAAGTGGAGGAGGGGAAGCGGAAGCGGCTTTGGCTTCCGGCTCTCTCACTCATCGTACGAAACGCAGCTGTATCTAATAGCGAGGTACTTTACGCCGATCTTTTGTGAGAAGGTCGAGGCAGTCCATATATGATCTGTAGTCAATTGGCTACAGCTCGGCTCTACCACCATCAAATACCGGAAAAATTGTATCAACCAAGCAACCATCTTGAGTTTCCTTAGATCGAGTAATATGTGGAAAGTAGTCCTGGAAAAAAGATCAAGGGGCAGTCTTATAAAAGCTTCCTCAAAGCAAAAGGTAGGTATAAAGTACAGCGCGCAAACAGACGTCACGTTTTCCTACATTGTTAAAATACTGAGTTGAAGCGGAGAGCGCGGGGTTTACGACGGGACCGCTCCGACAGATCAGTCCGACTGTAAATTTTGTCGCTAGCGTCTGCGACGTGGCTCTGTGATGTGTTAATAATTGTGTATACTTGCGTGTTTTGGGCCGACCATGGACAAACAATATAACATAGAACCCTACACTATACAGGGTATACAAAAACAACAACTTTTGTTCTATGACTTTTTACAAAACAAAAAAAAAAAAATACAAAAAATCACTTCCTAAAATGTATGAAAATTTGTTTTTTCTCATCTAGAGGAAAGCCATGGTACGTGTTTGTATTCCACTTTGCCCTAAAGTACCTAAACGTACCACGGCTATTCTCTAGATGAGCATATTTTCTTGTTTCATACATTTTGAAGTGTGATTTTTTGTTATTTTTTTTTGTACAAAGTCATAGAACCATAGATTTACTAGATGTTTTTGATGTCAGTAATACGCCCCTGCAAGGTTGTTAGTGTTTTACCAATAAGCCTGTATACAGCATTGGTTTGTACTTCTTCTTCTTATCGTATGATTAGTGGCCAACCTGGTATCAGAGTTGTTCAAGCCGCCCGAAGGCCTCTGACAAGGCTCAACGGGACCGACTTTTTACATGCCCTCCGAAGCACGGAGATGCTCAGTTCAAATGCCACTAAATGGTTACCCATCTCCAACTGACCTTGCCAAGCGTTGCTTAACCTCCGATCGTTTACCGATCAGTGATGGCAACTGGCTATGGCTGCCTCGTGCCTTACTTTACTGCTATTACCAGTTTACTACTTATAGGTGCCTACTTGTACTTTGTTTGTACCTACTTACAAACTTATCTGAAGGGCTAGACAAGTGGCTGACGTCTACGAGCGTTCGTTCAAATCGCTACGCTTCATGTATTGAAATGACATAAGTCACGTGATCTACATAGCAACTTCTTGTTGATCTACATAGCGACGTTTGACATTTCCATACATTGTAAAGTCTATAGTATTATATTCGATTATCGTTCATGCCACTTGGCTAGCCCCTTTGGCTCGATGGCCAAGTGTGGAATTAAAAGTTTTAATAGAGAAATGTAGGTAATATTTTGACAGTCTTGTTTCGACACTAGCGACGCTCTCAGCGGGCCGGATGAGTATGTGGGAGTAAGCACCTTCAAAATGTATTCGCTTCACTACGATTATCATTATCAATAGCTTAGTCGGGAGAAAATAAAGGTCAACGCTCACCTAACGCCTCCGCACCCGACCAGCACCGCCTCGCCGCTCGGCGTCCACTCGTTGTCGCCTGGTAGTCCGCGGGCGGACGCTGCTTTTACACCATAAACGTCACGTGATCGCCCCGTGGACCACGCGGGGTCAACGAGTGAACGCCGCGCGGTCAGCGCGTGGTCCACTTATTTCCGGTTCTGTTAGTGGATGCTGAGCGGCGAGGCGGTGCTGGTCGGGTGCGGAGACGTTAGATGAGTGTTGACCTTAAATCTATATCGGTATAAATGTCGTACTTTTATAATAGCTTAGATAATCTTTTTATTAAATCTCTGCATGCAGATTACCAACATCCAAGTTACAGCGTAAAACGTTTGAACAAACTCTGTTAGCTGTATCTGCGCGGAAAGTTTGAAGTAATAGGCAACTCTTTCCGCGTTATGCGATCCCGCCCAGTTTTTGAACTCACTTTGGTGAAGCAGCTCCAAAATTGCTCTCGTAACTTTCTCTTATAGACTCAAAATAGGTTCGTACTTAAAACAGCGTAATGAAGACTTCGCTAAATTAATGAAATGTAACGTTTATCTCAGCTCAGGCCGTATTTGAATTGTCTACCAGCCGGATTTATTAATTAATTCTCTTCTCAGACTTGAATTTTCTATTATATTAATTCTAGTCGGCCATCGAATTTGAACATTATTACAGAGTCCATAAAACTCTAGGATTATAGACTGGTGTCGGCCTGATATGTAGATTATACAATAACAGCATCCATATTCATACCAATATGAAATCCGCTACGTAATACCTACATTCATTCATTTATTAATTTTATCCCGTCATTTGTATTCAAATTGATAAAATATTTAAGCTAAGGAGACCGTTAGCTTTTTCTCCCGTAGTTTTGTTCAGGTTAATTCGCTAATAGCCTTTCATCTTTTGAATAATCAGTAATACGTACAAGTTTGTACTGCAGTAAACAATCAACAACGACTATTAATCATATGCAGCGCCGTCAATTATTATAGGAGTGTTAGAACAGTTGCTAAACTCACACAAGCGCTTTGTTTCATGTAAAACTAAGTCTGACTTAGGGTTGTTTGCAGGCACTTGACTCGAAGGCCTCTGCTCAAATTTCCGAGTAAACTTGAGAACTACTTGAAAATACCGCAGTGCAGTGTTAACATGTACGGTATAATGAATATGACATTATTATACAAAACAATGTCGCTGCATTGTTGAGAGTGACTTACTTTTACGTTAGATTTCATTAGAATTTGCGAAGTCATTTTGTCTATCGTCCAAATAGAATAAATAGTTTAGACTAATGAATCTTTCCAAGAAACAAACCATCCAATTGGAAAGCTTAATGTGAAAGTCTGGGGACTAAGTCGTAATTTAAAGGCGCAAAATAATGATCCGCGCCTTAATCTTAAATCGAATTCAAGACAGCTTTGAACTTGGCAGTAGGGCACGTCCCTAATTCAATCTCAATCAAAAAGCCACGCAATTATTCGGGCAGCTTGGACGCCACCAGACCAAATCGATAGGGTACACGTGTCACCAGCCACGCAAATTAAGGAGCGGACAATTTTCCCGAGACGATACCATTACCTTTTGGATATATATTCTCTTTCAGCCAAAGATTTATAATAAAATTATGGTAATAGAGTTTTGTCATAGTAAGTATACTTATTATAGGTATATTTTCTTATAACTAATGTACATAATCTTGAAGAATTGTTAGAATAATAATGAGCATGATAACCTCTCTCAATGGTCTCTCTCGGCTACGGTAGTAAGCAATACTAAAAATACCGTCTTCTTCTTATCATATGGTTAGTGGCCAACCTGGTGTCAGAGTTTGTCAAGCCGCCCGAAGGCCTCTGACAAGGCTTAACGACTGCTGCCTAGATGACAACAACCGGGACCGACTTTTAACGTGCCCTCCGAAGCACGGAGACGCTCAGTTCAAATGCCACTAAATGGTCACCCATCTCTGACTGACCTTGCCGAGCGTTGCTTAACCTCCGATCGTTTACCGATCAGTGATTGCAACTGGCTACGAGCGTCTCAGAAAAAATACCGTAAAAACATTGCAGTGTGCAGCAAGTATTAACTCGCTTATTCAGAACTTACAATTTTCAAAGGAAACTAAACGGTTACGGATATAGGAACATAGTATAATACAGGCATAAACACACTTGGTATTGCGTTGTTTACCCACACACTTGCCGTTAACACTCAACATAATGATTAGGCAATTAAGCAAGCTCATACTACATCCCTACATGACTAGTTAATGTGCTCCGTGCTAGAGAATACGCTTGATAATATGGTTGGTTTAGAAGGTTCATTGTCGCTTGGAATAGTTCATTGACAAAATAATAAATAGCTCTCCCTTCAAACTATGAAGTAATATGACAAAGTTGTCGACTCTTCATTGTTCCTTATCGGCAAGTCGCAAGCAGATCACAAGTTCCATTTCCAAATTAATAATGTTAAAGATACTGACATAAAATAAAAGCTTTTAAAATAAAATAGGAAACTTTCTACCTATTTTCAGTTTATTTTGGTACCGATTATGTATATATAACCGAATATCGTAATTACTGCGAATGCGCTAAGATGTGAGCTCACATTATGCAGGGTTATTGGAAAAACACTAACAACCTTGCAGGACTGTATTACTGACATCATAAACAACAACTTTTGTACTATAACTTTTTACTTACACTTACACATACTTTGCTAACAATTGATAAGAAAGAAGAACACGTTATAACGTCGTGCACCTGGCAGGATATTCCTGTAGAGTCATATGCCAAATATTAAATTCCCGCGAGCTATATTAATATTCGAACACTTTTCCCCGTTCAATGATAAAATTCCTTCTCCGAAAGTCATTTGAGGTGATTGCACAAAGCCCTCAATTGTAAAGAAGCCCTTTGACTGAATATCTCTTGAGTTCCTGAATACTCGGAACTATTAATTCCTTTGTAAATGACGAAATTTTCCGTTTGACGGTTATATCAGCTTTGAGTTCAATTGGAATCCGTTCATACAGAGTTATATTTTGAATGATATTTGCGGTTCAATAATATAATTTTGGCCCTATGTTGTTAACGTTTGCCACATAAATTGCGTGCTTACTTCAATCAAAAACGTTATTATATACAACTAACAATGATTAATTTGTGCAAATATGTATTTAATTTAATAAAGGGTAATATAATTCATTTTCGTAGGTTTCAACAAACTTGGAACATCGTTACGTCTACTAACTGTCGAACTTCAGTTAACAAGTTAAAGATTGTTAAGATAGCAGAACGACGATTGATCCAACGAATTATTTCAAAACACTTTTGAGTGAAAGCTGTGAAAGGTATGGAAAAGTTTTCAATGATTACCTGTAAAACAACGGTATAGATAAGCAATAGCATTGTATAAACCGCCCTTGATTTAATATCAATAATAGACCAATTATAAATCATATACCTACTTCAAAGAAATATTCAGGAATCACCAAACGAAACTTGAGGAGAAATATAAATTGATATTAATTATGAAAACCACAATAATGTACATGGGTAACTTACGGCATGGAGTTACCCACGCGATATTGTACCTATTTACTTAGCACAATTTAGGACTTGAGCTTTTCATTTAAATACGAGGTTTATTATAGGTAGGCACTAAAAGACCACCATTCCAATTTTCACGCCACCTTTTAATCCGTATGTCGCGCCAATTCCTTGTCATCAATAAAGGGTAATGAAAAAGTTGGAGTCATGCATTAGTGTGTTCCCGAACGTGACCAGAACTGAAATATCGTATGCTGGAAATACTTTCGACCTTTAACATAATTTAATATTTATTCCTTTCAACCCGACCGCACTGGCTGTGCGTGGGCTTCTAATAATATTCTACTCCTTAAAAAATAAAAATACATCTGAGGCTATCATCAAAGATTTATGTTTATGTCCAAATCGCTACACTAAGATTTTAATATTACCCTATTTATTTATAGTAGGCATTTTTTCACGGCATTGGCCTATACATGGGTATTTTATGACGGCACAAAATAGTGATAGCATCATGAATCGGTATAACTTGCTTGTCAAAGTACCGAAGGGTAATAAATATTTCGTCTGACAAATCAGCTGTATAGGAAATGGTGAAAATTGTGAAATAAAACCGGCCAAGTGCATGCCGGACTCGCACATAAAGGGTTCCGTACCACCGTAGAATAAAAACGTCAAAAATATGAAGTTTCTTGTATGGGTTTCTTATATTTTATTTCTAGTATTTGTTGTTATAGCAGCAACAGAAATACACATTCTGTGAAAATTTCAAGTCTCTAGCTATTACGGTTCGTAAGATACAGCCCGCAGACTGACGGCCGGACAGACAGACAGCGTAGGCTTAGTACCTAATAGGGTCCCGTTGGCACCCTTTGGGTACGGAACCCTAAAAATGATCCATAGTACCAGTAAAAAATATAGGTAATTAAACAAGAACGCCATCTGTCCTGATCGGGATCACTAAGCCCAAGAGATTAATGATTAATCCGTCCCGAGTAATACTGTTACAGCGTATTATTTATGACTACAAGGGCACTGATGCGAAGCAAAGTATCCATTTTCGACAAAGATTTATGTTGCAATCCCAGAAGGTGTGGGTAAAACAGGGCATTACTGACAAAACAACGGGATTTGTCGACGCGCCGCGATATTTATCTCTATCAATCAAGTGCGTAAATAACATGGCGATGAGACAGAGCCCCGTTATCGCTGAGGAGTTACGGCCGGTCCCGAATAATAGAACCATATCTTGTGCCACCATTTAGTACTCCAGCCTATATTGTTGAGACTGTTACTATTTGAATAAAACAAAAACGTGATGATTTGGAAAAATAATAATTAAAGTTACATTCATGACGGACAATTCATAACAACAACAATTCATGGCGACAAGGTTCACCACCTGTCACGTTGGGTTCTGACTATCTGGTGAAACGTGGGCTTTGAGTTGGTTAATAATAATAATAATATCCTGGGAATACCTCCACAATGTGGTGGTGTATGGCTATTCAAGCCTCTGACTACCCCCGAATGGGGATACAAGTCGTGACGTTACGTTACGTTACGTTCATGACGGAGGATATTAAAACATAGTGTTATTTCGCTAAACATAAACGTTACATGTAAGGTTATTTACGATCAGCGTTTAGCCTGCATAGCAAATATATTTTCAGTCACGTATCATTTTCATTTGAAAGAGGATTCATTTTTCAAACCCTAATCTAAAATAGCCGAAGAGAATAAAACACTGAGCATAATCAGATTACTACTTGAGAGCAACAAGAACCCTTTCTTGTTAAGTCTAAATGAAGGTTACATGTAAATAGCAAGTTTCTCTTCTCAGCACGTAATAAATAGGTATCCTTGCCGATTGTCCTTTGTCTTTGATGTGAGCACCCGTTCGCTAAACACTGAAATTCTAACACAGAAGTTCTTTTATTTTGTCTGCATGTGACTGCGTTTTGCAATTCGAAAAGCGAAATATCTTTACATAACTTTACGTTGGCCAGTTTGAATTTTCGAGTTCATTTCCCAACCTTTATATTTAAACTATTGTTACAATGTGAATTTATCGTAGCTTGGAGATTTAAAGCAAAATTGTATTATGTAATAAATCCATTAATGAGCCACCCGCTACTCAATTTGATTGGATGATTTTCCATCTCACCACTCCATAGGACTGTTGAATCGCGTTTCGTAATCAACGCTACCTCGAGCTTAAGCGGGTATTACACCACCCGATATTTAAGGCCGGCGCACAGTGAGGACGGAATGGCATGGCATTGTAATTTTTATCAATCGAATTTAATACTTATCCAATCGATATAAGGTGCTCCAGCGAGTGCACCGAGAAAATACTCCGTGATCCTCCGAGGTCGATCACCGAGCATTGAAGTATATACTTTATTTCGATTGGATAAGTATTAAATTTGATTGATAAAAAAAATGCCATGTCATGCCGTCCTCACTGTGCGCCGGCCATAAGAGTCGCTTAAGGAGGCTTCCGGAGGTATAATAAGAGTTAGGGACTCCTTTTTAGAGTTAAAGAGTTAGGAACCCTTAATATCGGGCCCTAAAAATTGAGTAGCATAATACTCGTTTTATCCACCAACGTAGCCTCGAACTTATCTATTCCGGTGACTGCGTCGCTATTGTCTTCATTACATCGCCCATTGATATTTTCATACTTCATTTGTTGTATTAAACACAAAGCTTCGTTAATGACCAAAACAGTAGGGAAGTTCGTACTGTTTATCTCCCTAATGCCGTCCTGTGTATGTGAGCAATAGCTTTGCTTATCTATGTTGCACGTGCTGTGAACCTCACTTACACATAGGTACCGGGACGTAGGGGGACGTGTGACATTCTTAATTTTTACTAAATAAAGCACAAACATATTGTTTTATCGCAGAGTACTTCAAAGAGAGGATAATACAGTTACATTCTATTCTAGTTACGATTTGAACCAGATCTCGGTTGGTATTAGAAAAAAATATCGGAGCGAGTTTTTCTTCTTCGCGAGCTTCGTGAGAGAGCTGTTTTGCTTTTTTTTCTTCGTGAGTCTTTTTTGCGCTTGCGCTTGTGGAGTGATCTTCTTGAAGTCTTTCTTTGCATTACAACATATGGTTGCACCCCTGAAGTTGCATATATCCTGGACAATGGTTGCCACCTACCCTCAGGTGGACCTCTGTCCGTGTGCCTTCCGAGGCTATAAAAAAGGAAATCGTCATGAGGCTAGTTAAAGCATATGGTTTTAACAGTAGATAGCTACATTTAAGAGTTTAAGAAATATTTTATCCTAGGCTGGGACCATAAAATCATTTAGAACTAAAAGCATTCCTGCAAAAAATGCAGTGGGCTCTGGCTCGGGCAGATATGTCACCATAAAGTTAGACGTAAATTAAAAACTAGGTCGTGTTTCAGACTCGCTAACATGGCCACTTTATATAATATCTTCCTTACTCAACGTTATAATTACCTAGCTTCATTAACGATTCGTTCTTCACTCCTATTTATTATTCTGTTTGCGCTCCACAAAGTTGAAAATTTGATATTAATAAGACACCACATGTGATGTACTTGTATGAACCAGAATCATAAAGTTAACGACACCTTTGTTCTGTTTCTTGTTGACGAAGGGTTCTCTTTTATTAACGAACCAGACGTATAAGAATATAAATTTAAAGTTTTCGCAAACAGAGAACACAGACATATGGCGAGGAGTAATAAGAATAAATGGAACCCGCGTAAAAGGTTATTACTGCGAGCAGATACTTCGGTAAATAATGGCCTCACCTGTTGGTCGGAGAGCTCTATACCTAATGCTTTTCTGTAACTTAAAGCTTTTAATATTTATCATCTTTTGTCATGCTTATTCTAGTTTCTATGTCTTTATATACCCTTCCCATTACCGTAATTTACTTTAAACCGTTATGTCACTTTGTAGGTTGTTGTAACCATGAATTACGTTAGATTTTTGAAATTCATTTCACTTCTATCTCTCTTAAAAATTATTCACATGCTCTAAATAATTCCTCTCATGCATGCATACGCACTGATACTGTCGAGAATATTTACTTCAGCAATTTCTCAACAGCCAGATTTGTACATTCATGCGAAACGCAATTGTGTATTATTTATCATTCATCATGCGGAAGCCATTCATGACTTATGAATTCCTGAACTCTGTAAATAGTATACATGTGTGTATGTGGAGATATAATTTATAACTTGGGAATTGAATATTTAACGTGAATAAATGAGTTAGTGTACCTATATGTGTTGATTCAAAGAACAATAATTATAACACGTGTTCATGTGTACCTATCTATTAAGATTTTATTTTAATTTTTTACTAAGAAATTGCGGAGATCGCCTCTCCAGGATACCTATCATGACAACATCCATGGACATACCTATAACAATAATGATTATAATCATTATTGTTATAGGTATGTCCATGATATATGTCATTGATAATAATCATTTAAAATTCGACAAATATAAACACCGCAATAGGATCACGAAAGTTTACATCGTGAAATATAGGTCGTGTGAACTGCATATAACAACATTAAGCTCGGCTCCATCTCGGATATGAGATTAGTGCGAGTGTCTGCGCGGTCACGTAGACATCGTGTCGAGTGTCGGCGTGTGTCGGCGATGCGGCGGGCGCGGGCGGCGCGGCTTATGCGAGTGCACGCGCCCGCCCGCCCGCCGCCGCGCCGCACGCCGTGCCCGCCTTGTCTTCAAACACCCGATGTTTAACTCACTTATTGTTAATTTGTCGACTTCTGAGATCAACTTAAGTAAGATTTGTTGTTACAATGCAAGTTTTCATACAATATACAGAGAGTTTTTAAAAAACCATTTGAAGTAGATAGAAATAAAATATCGAGAATGAAGAACACACAGCCACAATAAACAATAATATGTTCGTTAAATCACCACTAAATAAAATTTGACACATGTAGGTAAAAATATAAAAACATTAGGTCTATCGTGCTCATCCATTATAGCCACGAGAAGGACGAAAATACAGTTAGGTTAGTTTCTGTACAATAGAATGAAGATTTATTTAGTACCTATCCTATAGGTTTATTATAGGTATCATATATATTTGACAGCTCAAAATACTACGTTGATGGAAAAATACACATCACAGACTAAGTAAAATAAAATGACATAATTTACTCGGTTATTTATTATTGATCATTACCAATCTCTATAATTTACCCTCGATATTTACAGTTCGCTTACGGTGAGGGAAAACATCGTGAGGAAACCTACCTATCCCACGGGATTAGGTAATAGTCAGTTCCTGTATACACGGCGACAAGGTTCACCACCTGTCACGTTGGGTTCTGACTATCTGGTGAAACGTGGGCTTTGAGTTGGTGAATACCTCCACAATGTGGTGGTGTATGGCCACTCAAGCCTCTGACTACCCCCGAATGGGGATAAAAGTCGTGACGTTATATATATATATATATATATATATATTTTATAATTTCAACAGATTTCTTAGGAAAAGTTTTTTTTATACGAAAAAGTAATCCTAAATGGATTGATTTGTAACATCTCGGAATAAGAATGTGTCTACCCAATCTATAGACAGGGATTAATGTAATGCAAAAATATATAATTGAAAATCAGACATTTGGCTTGGCTAAACTTGATAAGAAATTTAAAATACCTCGCAAGTCAACTGCATGTATTGGATACAATAAATAAAAAATATATATCATGTTAACAATAAGTATTATTTAAATTTATCTTGTTGCATTGCCGTAAATGTTTTGCTTTTCCTAAAATTATACCGTTTTAAATTCATATTTTGTTATTGCGCGCAATTACCCAATTTCGTTTCACATTTCATATCGTCGGCGGGTGCTGTGTAATTGACACAGCATTAATCCACGTTGTGCATGCCTAGTTTCACTTTACAAATGTACCATTCATAATACCAAGAAGAAATGGAAATATGTACTTAAGGTTAACAATAAAGGACGATATCAAATACATAAAACCAGTAAATTAAACTTAATCTATTGATATGTAGAGTTCTGTGTAACTTTACAATATTGTCACAGAGCTATGTAAATATGTGAAAATATTCCAGACATGGATAAGTGATACAATATTTTCTTGGCTCAAAATGTTTGCTTGCTGTGTAGGTTTTGGAATATTTGCGGTCTGGTTTTAGAATCTTTGTAGAATCCACAAAGATGTTTGATATTTCGTATAAATATGCATTTTTTTCGTACTACTCACAACCAAAATAAAACTACTACATTGCAGAAAGAAAAAAAAGTAAAGAATAGATAACATACATTGGTCCTTACAATACCTATATGTAGATAGGATAGATCATACTTAAATATCCTCACCAAATAAGGAAATGTCTAAGAAACAGAAAACGATAACTTCTGTTAGCCAAATTACCACTGAAGAGCCTTAGTTACACAAATGTTAAGCTATTACCTAATTGTTAACAAAAGGCCCGAATTTTAACGGGCGTTTGTGAAATATAAAGTCACTATAATAATATTTTATGCATATAGGTACGTAATCAGTTTTCTAAGAAACTTAAAATACCTTCGCTTAACTGTTGAGTATCCAAGTTCCTCGATAAGTTCGCTTTTCTAGAAATTTAAATATTATAGGTATGGACTTCTTGTATCAACTCTCGTGCAATTTGTGAGAATATACACCGATATATAAATAACGTTTCAGTGCACCCTCAAATTTAAAAGTTATTTTTCAATAATTATTTGCCAGTGCGCCATTGACGTTAAAATTAACTGTGTGATAAATGATTAAGGCCTGGGTTCATCAACACATTGACGGACCGTTACGCTCAACGGACTGTGACCAGTATATCAAAGAATCGGTGCTCTAACGGTATGTTACTGTGTGGGTGACCACGACCTCATGACAGACGGCCAAGAAGAGACTGAAGTAATTTCATTGAAATGTTCCGTTGTTTTGGCACGGAACAAAACTGTAGTTTGAACTTATTTAATTTGATATTAGCCCTACGTGCGCGTATTTTTTATTAAATAAACATTCTACGATAAAGCCACGACCGCTTCATTTTGTAATTAATATTCGCACTGGGAATACCCGATGAGGGACTTCGTACATCTTGATTATTTATTAACGTCGTAATCCGTAATCATAATTACATCATGGTGATAGATTATGATTACGGTTATAATAGGACCAAAATCTGATCTTGCCTTTACTGTACCTTAAAAAACATAATAGGCAAAATCAGCCATAGCTGTAGTTTTAATTACCTAGGTAATGAATCCTTGTATATTTTGGTACCTAGTAGTTTCATGCAATTTCGGTCATAAAGTGTGCCACAAAACAATTGTTTGTGAGTAAACCGAACGTATAGTGGTACAGAACCGGTGCACGTTATCTGCAATAACGTTGCAATGTGTAATGTAAAATATCGCTTTGCTTATCTAGTGGATGGAAATTGCGGCATTAAAGCCGTACCTAGTTCGTACGCGAATGTACGGTGAGCGAGCGAGCGCCGTTGGGTTTTGCTTAATCTTATTATTCCAGAAATAAAGTGTAAACATATTTGTTGGAACGAAGTGTACCTTCTGCAACTGCAGGAAGAAAACCATGACATTAAAGATATGCACACCTGAGAGTGCTTAGTAAGTTTTCGGATTTCTCTCTAGCTGTCCACGCTAATGTATTGGCCTTGTTCGAAATAAAATGTTCTTGGCAATAATATCAAATGTTTTCGATTGTGAAAGAAACATAATAGATATTATAGATAATAGATATAATGCAAAATCAGTTCGAAATAAATATCATTTTAATTCAGTACTTGACTTACTTACTTATAATAAGTAGCTAACTAAACGTGTTATAAACTGAAATACAACTTATTTCTAGTTTAGTGTCAAATACGCTACTTTCCTTTTATCCACCACCCCGAGGTACACTTACTTGCATAATAAAATAACTTATGTCCAGCCTGCCGACGAACATAATTTTATTTAATCATTCTTAAGTACCTCTCTATATTAAGAACAGATTCATATTTGTTGTCAACAATGCTTAGATTGATATATTTATTTTTCTGAAACATGGGGTCTTTAATTACAAAACTTGAACCAAAATATAATAAACCCTTTATCGTATAGGCAGCAAGGTTTTGATATTGATAGCTTTCTACATTACATCGTTTTTATTCGATGCTAGATTGTATTTGCTAGCTGCAGGCGCTATATTTCTCCACTACCAACTGTAATTTATTGGCTGCGTATTATTTAGTTTACTTAACTCGAGAGGCCAAACACGAAATTTGTTTTTCTATTTACTTTAATGGAGTGAATATCTCGATATGTGAATCATCAAACTTTATATTTTATAGATCGAAAAATGTATAGCGTGCCGTTATTTCGTATTTTAACAGCACTTCTGCGATTATCGTTTTATTTTTAAATTGAATGGAAATAGTTTGACCACATTTCATAGTGAATTTATACAGTTGAACACGATTTTTACATTTTACGTGACAGAAAGCCAGAATCGCTATTAATAACTGTGTAGGACGCATTTTCAAGAGCATTAAACGTGACTTAAAATAAAGCGATGTCTACAAGTAGGTAGGTACCTACAGCATGTTAGAACACGTCCTAAACTTGATCATAATCAAAAGACGACGTTCTTATAGGACTGCGTGCTCACGATCAAACCGAATCGATATAGCGCACGTGTCACCAAAGTTGGGACGTAAATTAAAGAGCGAGCGATTTGGTTGCGACGCGCCGACGTTTCCACTTAGCTCTGCCTAGTTAATGTACCTACTTCGGTGTCGCAACACCAGCTAATGGGACTTAAGGTTAAATAATAAGTAGTTTTTATTAAAAGTCATAATTTCCACTTTAAGTTCTAAACACTAAACGAGGGAAAGTTACACACGTTTTCTCCTTAGGATATTCCTCCTTAAAATAATTTGTGCAGCCGTGTGTAATAGGCCTTAGTCATCAATATGTGTTGAAGATCCGAACAAATGATACCCAATTTCAGAATCGTTCGAGGAAACGTGAAATTAATATCGTAGGTAGGTACATTAACCAATTTCTGAAATTTCAGGAACGACCTCACAAACTTGTTGACGCTTTCCATCCATATTCCTTCATGAAACATGATGTTTGGAACTGTAAAACCCGTATAAACATGAGAATTCTGAAAATGTTCCCAGACGACGTAATAGCAAGATGTAATAAGAATTAATGGTACCGACGCAAGAGGTTACTGTGGGTTAACAGTTGAGTTAAATAAAGAAGCTGAAAGATGCAACGTGTAATGTCTCCACATGATACAAAATGTATGAATTTATTATAGAGTAAGTATACTAACAACTCTGAACCCTACCCCCGACTACTTATCTCCTTGACGACTAACCATACGATAAGTAGGTACTAAGTACCTATACAAGTTTTGTCTATACGTTTAAGATTTTCCTAATTAATATCATTCAATCAGTTATTTTTTTGGGGTTCGCCGGGAAGATGGTATTGTTTAATGTTTTGGCAAACATAGGTCATGCTCTAAATGACCACGGCAATTAGTTCGACTATGAACGTCTCTAGAGGTTAAACGGGTGTCTGGTCGACTTCGCGTCGAGCATCAGCGATGCGGCGTAGACACCCGGTGACTTATGCCACTACACAAAAACCTTCAGAGCTTCTACGTAACTTTTTTATCCATTTTTCAATTCGTTACGTTCATCCCATGTTGTTTTAAGTGTTCCTTACCTCAAAAGGAAAAAACTGAACTCTTATTGGACCACTTCGTTGTCCGTCTGTCTGTCCGTCTATCAAGACGTGCACAGCCCAAACCGCTGGTGAAAGAAGTGAAGAGAAACATGATATTTTAAAGAACATAGGAAGGATTTTGGAAAATTCCACCCTTAATGGGGTATAAGGGATGAAATTTTGTATGGGGGACCCATATTTCTGAAGCTAGAAAAATGCAAATTATTATGTAGGCTACTCATTAATATAACAGTTTGGAAAATTCAACTCCTAATAATCACGCTCTAATGAAGCCTACTTAATTTAAAAATAACTTTCTTGTAAGATTTTTCATTGTTACAACGTTGACAACGAGCATTGGGTACTATCGTAAGTCAGCAATATTCAACTTGACTGGAATCCTCTGGAAATGACGTCAACCTTATAGCAGGATACAATGAAACTTATTTACGACTTTTATTATGTAACTTTAATACTTGTCGCTTATCGAATTTAACACTCCAACATACATAAATACATACTGAATGAATGTAATAACATAAATTCTCGTAATAAAATACCATCATTAAAATTTAACCGTGTTGAAAATTGCCTTAATCCATTATGGTAAATGACTGTTCGCGATCAAATTGTCGCAAAATGAACATCACTAGTAGGTACATTTCATCCCCGTTTCATTGACAATTCGAAGAGTAGTATAATTATTTCTATCCATCACGCTCATAGATCGATATTAGGTAATCACGCTCTTTAGATGCCCTACACGTTATAGTATTTGATGACTTCAAATTGTTGTGTTTGATTTTCGAATCCCAAAGTTTAAATCTTACCTAATCTATACATTATAAAAATATAAGTACCTATTACAAGTCCTCAATAACTTTGTAAAATAAAATAATGGTTTCCAATTTAGCTCAAACTATTTGTATTTATTTTTAAATCGAGATAATCAATTACCAGAGCAGTCTTGAAACCAATTGCATTCGTGTTTTCAATTCACTGCGCGGTCCAATCACTTTAAGGAATTCATTTATTCCACACATAGTGTAAGTACCTATATACAAATAAAATACACAGAAAGATAAATAAAACTCAAATAAGTAGCTGTATACATTTTTGTACAGAAAGTATACTTACCTACTTTTACAAAGCTTTTCGTTGTAAGTAAAATTTTAATATTGAAGCTCCCAGGTAGATGGGCAAAGTTGCCTTCATCGAAAGATGCGAGTTCTTTGTGTATACCTACTGTCTGTCACAAAAAAAAAAGCGGAAAAGTTGACGTTCAATCTGCTGCCTACTTACAGAAATGAGAATGTCGTCGGCCTAAAGACGTACGTGAAACTTTCTAGCTGGTATTTGTTGTGTTCTTCGACGTCGAAACGAATTTTTAATACTTGCTCATCTGAAATTCAGATCAAACGGAGCGCTCATGGCCCACGTTATTAAGTTTGAGTTAAGTATTATTTTGGGCGAGATTTGACCTTGGGTATTCACTTAGCGTCGGGGCGCAGTACGCACGTCTCCTCCAGTTTACGAGCGCAGTTCCAACATAGCGCTATAAAATTCTTTATGAGCAGTTCATATTGTCACAACGATTTAAAAAAGTCGCACTGTTTACTTTACTTTTGCACATTTCATAGCTTTTTTTTAAATATATTATGTACTTATACATTGTAAAAAGAAATGCTGTTTTCTCATTCTACAGGACTATCAGAAAAGAGGGCGTCGATGGCTTATGAAAAGTATTTCTGTAAGTATCTACAGTCTACATAAGATTTCCCTAGATCCTCATGTCGCAGGAAATCAAATACCTTAGGGATTTGAAATATCATGCGTCTGAAATCGCAGACACAACTATGTAGGTAGATCGATTCCTCAGCATTGATGTATTATTTTAGCAGATATGGTACCTTTTAACTTCGCAATCGCTATACTTGTACTCATCGCACCTCATGCAGCAAAATTGACACATCTATTATCGCACTCGCAATTCAACAATTAACTTATAAAAAATATAAGAAGACCATATTCACTGGAAGATGAGCTGTATTGGCAATACCGACAGGTATTAAAGATTATTTTCTGCAAGTAACTGAGTCGTGTCCATGGACCAATTAGTAAGGGGACTGGGTCTAAGCAACTCGGCCGAGTGGTCGGCCGAGTACTAACATCGACATAAAACGAAGCGAGTAGTTCAGTTATTTACCGGTAGATAGATGCCACACATCCCGGGAAAATGACCACGCGTTGTTTCATAGAGATATCTACTAAGAACGTCTCTTCTAATTAAAATCTCTATGGTCGTGTCCATGGACTCCGTTTACTAGAACCAATAATTTTGGACAATCACGTGTCTTCCTCTTTCTTGTTAATGTTTTTGGCTATCAATGATTTCGCCACTAGGCGATTCACTAGCTACGTCCAGAAGTGTCACATGCCGCGCGAGGAAAATTTTCCTCGCGGTGTATGACTTGCCTCACGTGAGGCAAATGCGCGCCCTGCCTCACCTGAGCACTCACATTTGCGTCGCCTAGTTTGGCAGTCGTGAGACAGAACGATGTGAAACGTGTCAAACTGATTGATCGGGTATACCTTTCCCTGTCTAGAGTGTCAGTTGCCTCGCCATTTGCCTCGCGCGGCATGCGACTGAGGCAAACGTCGTGCTTCGCGAGGCATGTGGGTGAGCAGCCTCGCGCGGCATGTGACACTTTTGGACGTAGCTAATAAATAAAACTAAACTAAAACAATACACTCAGTTAAACCACTTAATTAGCAGCGTTCATTAATTATATCAATCATACAATTATGAATGGCTGAGGATGTGCGCTGAATTGTTCATTGCTCGGTTTGTCTGGAAACTTTGAGCGGGGAAAGACATCCCAACAAATTTAGGATTATTTGACTGTACGACAATGGGTATTGTCTATCTTTAAATGGGTTGGGCTCGACTCTGGCACAATGGGCTCATTTATTCCTTCCCTTAGGCGTAGATACAAACTACGGCTATATAGGATTTACGGGACGAACACAACGAAATAATTACTTTTCACTGTGCAATAAGTAGGTACTTACTTAGACATTTATTGTGTAACAACGGAAAACAAACCAAAAACAATTTTCATTAAACCTGAAATGAAGATTCCGCCAGCTACTGAAATTACGCTGATTTTGTAATTATTGCGCATAAAAAGTTCGTTGGAATTCTTCCGTGATTTTGATTTGAAGAATAACAAACTTTATTAAGTAGGTGTACCTAATACTTACTAGCTACTAACAAATTCCATCAAAATGATTCCAGAATCAGTGCAGTGTATGCGAAATTGCAACTTCAGTTGAAAGAATAGAGAACTAAAACTGTAGAACCGCACATGATAATGAAATAACGTACTTAATAGAACCCAAAATTATAGTACCTAATCGTATCCCTCCAATAAGTAAATAGTAAATACACACTCCGATAAGGCCCGTTCTATTTTCGTCCGTTCAATAATAGAGTTTCGGCTAAAAACTTATGTTACCGCCTAGCTATAAATACATGAAAGGCGTGTTACAATACCATCAATGATAGAATACGGACGATTGATACGAAATGAGAACAAGTTTAAGTAGTTCAGACATCGATGCGAGTGGTGACAGATACATATCTTAGGCCAGGTCTCATAAAACGCACCTCGCCAGTGAAACCCTTCCTTCCTTCCATCATTCTGAGAAACCCTTGTCACTTCCATTACGTTTGTCGGCGCGAGCGGTCGTTCTGATCCAACCGTCCTTCATTTACTCGAGTTATGGCCTTCTCATATTTCGTAAGTGGCGTGTACTTTAGTCCTGACGAATTCGGGAGTATCATCTAGATCGTACATCCCTCCGCTGCGTACTTACTAACAATTGAAATACACGGACGGGCCAACAGCTATTCGAGGCAACTTGATACGGCTTCAGTACATGAATTAATCATGGTATCATGACGTACTAACACTTGATCTTACGAGACGGAGGCGGTAAATATTATATCACGTTCAAGTCGACTTAGCTGAGTGTTTCGAGGAGCACGTTATGTTCACCTAGCGCTACCAGACGATAGGAATGTTGACTCTCTGTCAGAAAACAGAAAAACTGTAAATGTTGGAATTTTATTCAATTGGAAGGTATAAGTAACACAATCCATTTATCTAGAGGTGAGACCACGCCTCCGCTAAAGTCTAGTCAAACAAGTAGGCGCTACGACATCCTTTTCCCGGAGCGTTTCGGCCGTTTCTGAACCCACATTAAGTAGATACTTCCGGTACCAAAATTACGACAGGTTTTCTAGCAACAAAAAAATAAAATAACCTCGTACAACATTCAGACAAAATGTTAGGTTTATTGAAAAGTCTACTGCAGTTAAAATGTCAGGAAAGAGCCTGGCAAATTCTAATAATTGTTCTAACCCTTAAGTAACCACCCCACTTCTTATGTTTGGCCGCACATTCCAATCGCCCCATGCGCCCCAGCGAGTGAAAGGCTAAGCCGATCAAGTTAAATGTAACATATCAGCTTTATTTTTATTTAATAGCGTTTTATTCTTAGCAAAGAAATCTCATTTTTCTTATACCAGCGTATAGTTTGTTGCTGGCTGACAAGGGTTGACAAGCGTACAAAACAATTTGCCAAGTCCTATCGATGGCAGAGTCAGTTAATTTTGAAGCTAGAACGATTTCTAAAGAATCTCATCTGCCAAACTTTCTAGTAGTGCGAAGGTAATTTATTTCCTAAGTTATCCATCAAGATTGTAAATAAAATACTACCAAATTTATATAGATTTCTAGTCAGTTTACTATGGTTTTACAAAGGATTTCTAGAAACAAAAGTGATGTGAAATGCCAGTCCATCAAAAACTTCTATAAACTTGGGGGCTAGTCTCGTAATTATGGAAAGTATCACTACGGCTGTATTGTCGTTACTTTTTGTCGCCAGCACTTCTCAAAAAATAGTTCAAACATAAATTGAGCTCTCTTTATGACGGGTATCAAAACTAAAGGAGTTCAGCTTATGATGGACGCGTTCCCTCAGTTGGTCAGCCGACCGAACAACGTACCGGTAGGACCGTACAACAAGAACAAAAATTATATCAGTCAAAAAAATAAATAATTTAAAAATTAAAAACACGACTGCCCTGCCAAAAAACGAACTAAAAAGTATAAAACAAGTGCAGTGTCATTGCAGTCGGGGGACCGTTCTGTGGAACATATTTAATCTAAGAGGGCCGGAATGATGTAAGGATTCTAACGATACCCCATACATCGAAATCCGTTCAGGCATTTATAAGTAATGGTGGAATAAAGAATCTCACATACAAACATACATACATACATGAACCCTAAACACATATACACTCTTTTTTTTTTGGGCAGTCGTGTAAAAAACACTGTTTATGTTATTATACTTAATATAATGACCCAAAAGAAAAGAGACTAATAGGTACCTTATATTGGGGTTGCTTTCATAATAGAATCAACATTAGAGAAACGAAAATCAACTTGTGGTTTTGTACACTTTCAACTAAGAGAGCTGGAGTTTAATTGTTACCCACTACAACCAGTACCTATGAATGAGGCTTTCCAAAAAGGCAAAGTAGTAAGTTTATTCTCCATTTCCATAACTAAAACACAAACGAAATAATGTATTGTGAGCCACGGCGCGTACAGCCACTAATCCTCGCCAGATTAAAGGGACTCACGTGAAACCACATGAGATTTTAAACATAAAGGCCTCTTTGTGCTGCGTTCAAATCCCATTTATTAAAACAAGCTATTTCAATATAAAGCCTCAAATGTTGCCTCTTCTCTAAACCACCATCAGAATCAATAGGTACCAAACTTTACCTATTTGTATCAGAGTTAGCCTAGTCTTGGTTCCTCTTCCTAGCTTTATAATATTGCGTGGAGTCGGCTTTTAGTCCACCCTGATTTGGCTAATCAGCGGACCTAATACGGTCCTTATGCAATAATGCTAATGAATTGCATTGCAATTCATTTTTCCGATTTTCTGAGGAATCCTTAGCAATTCCGCAAAATTTCTGTAGAATACTGACACATTTTACGCCATTCGTGACAGTTTCACGGAAATTTAGGGGATTCTGCTGGAGGTTTGGAAAAATGAATTGCTTTAGCAGAATTGCCGCAATTCATCTTTGTGACGGTATTAACCCCACAGAACTAATCAGCTGTTCAGAATCGGTACCAATCTTTACCTATTTACCTGTTCAGAATCAGTACCAATCTTTACCTATTTACATCTCAGTCTTAGTGAAATTAGTAGTGTTTAAAAAAAAATCTTATAAAATTAGGTACCTACTTACCTATAAGTAACCTTATTCTAATATTTATAAACTGCATTAGAATTCTGCTAATAAACTCGTTTTGTGGGGTTGAGTTAATCAAGTACAATAGGTATGTTTGAAGTCAAGTAGTGACTAAAAGCTTCGAGAGACTATTAATAAAAGAAGAGTGGATAATATACTTCTTTATTTTTGCAAAGGAATAAGAAAACAACGCCGCAATTCCCTCATCCGTCATTATTTTGTTGCATAAACATGAGTTTCAAAGAACACACGAGAAACCCTCGTTAAAGCCTTGATTCGCATAAATCCGAACAATTGCAATCGGTATACTCGATAACACGAATTACGAAATCAATTCCACCGGGTAATCGACGGAGAATCAATTTAACGTTTCGATTGATATATTGATACGATATGAAACATAACCTACCTTTTCGTGGGTGTACGTTTCTACTTGCTCTACCGAAATATTAAAATAAGCAATTGTAACGTTTCCACAATAAATTCACTTTCATGCTATATCTAGGAAATAGTCCATATTATCCATGTGCCAGAACGACGAAGATGAAAATTCATAATTATTAAGTTAAGTGCTGATATTCTCATTAAATACATTTGTTTACGAGGAAATATTAAAAGACGATTTCATGTATTCAAGTTATTTTTTCATGGTGTCTTACCTAATATCGCCATGGATACCCACCGGTTTATTTGCCATATTATATTCTCTGTTTCGCCTCCTCCGTTGTCATTCTGGGTGACTGTAACGAATAATTATAATGTTATCCATAAAGTAGATTTATTTAATAAATACACATTAGAATCAAACGCTTATGTTTACTTCGAAATTGTCATAGACGCCATAGATGGCCTTAATCATGATCAAGGACAAGTTGTGTAAGATATCAACCGAATGTACCCAGGTAATTTGTATCTATTACCAGCTGTTTCTTAAGAATTTTCACAATAGACTTGAATAAACTACGATTTCAAAGATTCCATTCCATTCTTCGGGAATTACTCAAGCGATTTGTGGAACCGGGGAGCAATAAAGAAAATCACCAACCTAAATCTTACTACTGCTTATCTGCACTAGCGAATTCGTTGTGTTAAAGTGGACCCTAGCGCACTCACCAATGTGTGATAACGCTCGAAAAAGTATAAAGTCTAAGGAAAATGTTTAGCTTCAATGTAGAATAGCTTCGTTTTGGAACAAAACTGTCTATACGACCAAAAATTGAGCACACGTGTTGTTTGAAAAATGTATCGAATGGGCTTCTAATCTAACTTCCATCATAGAGGTGTGTTGAAGGGAGGAATGAACGCCATTTAATTACGACTCATGCGACTTTATCCCGCAAGTTGTTACGACTGCATATGGACTTACTAGAAGCATAACAGAGACAAAATAAAATCCTGCACACCATCTTTTAAAAAACATACATGAGCGATACTTAGTGTGTAATTTATTTAAATGGAACGTACATGAATAATTTAGCAAATGTGGAAGAAGCGGAAGACATGACGTTGCAAAATGGTGGCACATTATCTCGGTTAACCAAACAAGGGACACTGTTCTTGCTATGACAGTATACGTGTTACCGCTATGAGTGTGAGTTCTGGGCACAAAATCCAAATCGTTTTAGCAGGTAACTAATGCTAGATTAGCAGATACGTGTTGATTTAGCACGATTGATTCGTGACAACATACGAAATTACGTGAAGCCATCGGCCTTGACCGTTGAACTGAACGACACGAGGTTCCAGGAAACTTTGCAATGGGGAAAAATTACAAAAGCCATCCGTTTTCCTCACCTTGTTACGGCTCGAGATTCAACCAACGCGTCGGAAGGAACCTTACAAGGAAAAACGCTACCCTTATGAACCCCTAAGCCAATTATAAAAGTGAAATGTTGTTTTATGCTTCAATTAAATCAAATTTAATTTTGGATGCAAATTTCATTATACACGGCGCGTTTTACGTAACAACAATATTTTTGTTTATGAGCTAAAACTCAAATCGGTATATTAGATTTTTTCATTAACACAAGAAATAGTAGGAACCTTTCTGTGCATTTAACACACAAAACAATAGTTGGGAATGAGTCTAAGTTTGGGTTAGTTTGGCTATAGTCATTTGGAGATGACAAACTTATGTTTTGCTCGTGAATTGGACCAATGGATAGCCATGATATGAATAGATTTAGTTAAATCAAGTTTGGCTTGTATAACGACAGAATGGGGGCTATGTTGCGCTTCTTACATGACTATCTCAGCCCTAATGGCAGCACTGATTCAAGATTATCCAGGGCGGTCGAAGAATGCAGTACAGATAAATATCCCTCACTAATATCTTCAAATACACTGCCCCTACCAATATTATTTCAAACTGAGATTTCAAGTAACGCACTACAGATTTACGTATGAACACGCTTGTCCGTGTATGCAGTTTGCGGGCCGTCAGTGCGAAATGATTATTTATTGAAGAAGGTTAGTGCTAACAAGCGTCTATCTGGGACTGGGTTAACATCTTATATGATTAGCTACGTCCAGAAGTGTCACATGCCGCGCGAGGCTGCTCACCCACATGCCTCGCGAAGCACGACGTTAGCCTCAGTCGCATGCCGCGCGAGGCAAATGGCGAGGCAACTGACACTCTAGACAGGGAAAGGTATACCCGATCAATCAGTTTGACACGTTTGACATCGTTCTGTCTCACGACTGCCAAACTAGGCGACGCAAATGTGAGTGCTCAGGTGAGGCAGGGCGCGCATTTGCCTCACGTGAGGCAAGTCAAACACCGCGAGGAAAATTTTCCTCGCGCGGCATGTGACACTTCTGGACGTAGCTATTAGCTAAGCTAGCTACTCAACTTGTTAGCTTTGCGAATGACTGATGTACTTACCTACAGTCAGCTCTAAAAATATCTATACGGAAAAGTGTCAGTACAAAATAAGTAGTTTTATAATTTGAATGTTTTACATTAGTTTTCTTTCATATAGGTAGTTATTGTTACTGAAAGTGAGGGTTGAGTTTCAAATCCTAAAGTTGTGACGGATTTCACACCGAAATGTGTTAATTACACAACAACAAAGTTGTTGGTTGCCACTAACAACATACTCGGAAAACATCGCAGGCCTTTCCTAGAAACTTCCATTTATATTGAGTACCCGAAGACCACGGGATTAATTCTTTATTGTATAACGTGATATGTAATTATAGAACTATGGGGACACATAATATATTATCATAGGTACCTATTTATTGTGTGTTCCACTTTGGTCTATCTTCTCGTTCTCTTTTAACGGGTATAAAACCAGGTTCCCGTCAGCATTAATGATTTCTACGATATTTCTAACAAAAAATCTACACAAATACTTACGACGAAACTGGAATCGATAACAAGAGTCTCAACAGCCCTCATTGTTTTAATTTATACATTTACATCATAAAGGATCATTATTATAAATAAATATATATAAAATCCTATGTAATAAATACCACATAAGCACACTCTGTTAGTGCATTTAACCTCGACAAGATGAGCTCTCAGGGTCACCGTATTGCGGTTAATGTTGTCCATAAAACATTCCCGCTGTAACGTAGTGTGTGCACCCGCCCTCGCGATCCCGCTGATGTATTTACGTAGGTACCGCGAATTATATGGAGGCTTGTTTACATTTTAATGAAAGGCGTGGGCTTGTAAATTCTCTGTTAATGCTCACGCTCGCGCCGGATCCCGCAATCCTCCTCACCGAGACTCGTGCTCTGCATTACGAGCTACGTCATGTGAATGTCGCCTTAATTAAATACAATAGACTCATTCGCTCACGGCAGTTATAGACCAGCGCACACGAGATCCCGCCAAACCGTTGTTTATCGCGATACTTGCACAAATTATTTAGAGCGCATAACGTAGGCTTATCGTATAAAGAATATATGATAATTTGAAATGCCAAAGTGAACCCCGTCGCCTCTCATCATAATTTATTTTCGAACCTCTCAGGAAAAATCACCGTGAGTTGACATTATTGATAACTGCCGAATTCGCTCCACAATACCGCCGACGCAATTCTACAAATTGTATTGTAGGGTTACGCCTACAAAGAGCCTCTTGTGATCCGAGATCGCCATTAGTGAACTCCGTAAGAATACGATTTAAATGGGAGCCAACAAATAAAGGGTGTTCTTAAATCACTAAGATTAATTTTCCGCGCACATAATTTATATCAGCAAACCAGGAGTCGGGTCGACGAGACCATGAGGCAATTTACAAACTCGAAAATCGCGGAAGTTCGTTAATTATTCGTCGGGAGGCGGCCGAGCGCGCCGGGACTCACGGTTATTGACAATTAAGACAAGGCCCGACTGCCGCACGCGCCTTGTAGCGCTGCTCGCGGTCGCCGCCGTCGGCGCCCACAGCCGCCCAGAATGGATTTCTGATATTCACCATTCAATAAAGTACCCATAAAATACAAGGATTTAGAGAGGTCTTACCAGCCACTATCCGTTGAATTACAATAATCTAGAATAACGGCCGTTCATTTAATTTTACACATGTTACTGATGTTACCTATCGAGAGAGTCATAAATTTTATATTGATATAGGGTACACCTATAAACCCAATATATCAGTAACCTATAAGCCCAACAGAACCCAGGATTACGTAGGTAAATTATTGTAAAGGGTAAGTTAACAGTAAACATTATTCTATAGTATAACTTGTGTTTCTAAACTATGTCACACATATGCAATATATGGCGACAGCACAAAACAAGTAATGTAAGTTCAATGTAAACAACTTACACAGCAACGAAAATTCCTCGTAAAGTAGGCCATGTATCGTTATGGGTGGCTCCGCTCTGTATTCATAGTGAATCTGGGACAGGGAGTGAGCCAAAATGGCGAATAAAAATGAGTTAAGTGATAAGTAAACGACGCTGCCCCCACGTATCGATATTATAACTTGTGTCTAATAGATTCTAAAAAGAAACTTAAGTCGAACATATTTAGCCCCTCCATAAAAGTTGAGCAACTGCTGCCACTATACTACATAAGTTTCGGATAATATTATCAATCTTCTTTATTACGCACATATAAATTAATCTGTTTTATCTGTTCGCTCCCCTGATGTAACACTAAACTTGAGTGAATATATCTTTCCTAATTAATTGCTTTATTTACATTTAAAATTGTTGTTTCCAGAGTCGGTTGCTTTTAACGTTCAACATTATAGCGAGTTTTATTAGTACCCATACCTGTACCTATAAGAATGAGTTGGTATCGCCCTGTAGGTATCAGAAAAGGTGAAAAGAGCTTCATCAGCTACATTGACAAGGTTTAGGCCGTGGCCGCACCGGTAAGGTGATTGCGACGCGACGACGATTTCTATAGAAATGTTCGCTTATGTGATGCGGCCAGTGCTATATGTATCTTTAAGATACGCGATCGCCTTACCAGTGCAACCCCACTTTAAGACACTTTTCAAAGTGTAAAGCAATCTATACATAACATATAAATGGCAATTCAGTCGAGACACAATCAAATAAGTATACAAGACACACGCCAAGTTTATTACACAGCTTGACAAGTGAATTCGACGCTCATAAAATGTGCCAACGCAGACGAGTTGTATTCTTATATATTCTAAATAAGTCCTGCAGAGATCTACTTTACAATGTAACAAATTCCCTACTCAAATTAACATTGGACTGTCTTTAACAACGAACATCAAGGTAAGGTAGGTAGGTAGGTAGTAGATAAATACTAGGTACCCCACAGTAACTAAGCACGAATCTTAAGTCACGCTCAGGTAAACTATGTAATTTGTTATTGATACGAAGTTCTCATAAGGTATCTGATGCTGTTTTTAATGTAATTAATATAAAACTGTAATTGCACCCACAGCAACCGCGTATATAAACCTAGGTTAATATGAGTCCAGGACCACGTTCTCAATGTTGGTTTTTCGATAGCCAAAAATGTTTCAACAGAGATGGCAGATCCACTGCCATAAATTCATAAAGCTCATAAAGTCTCAACCGCACCTAAACTTCTTTCAGCCATGTTTAACGGTTCTACTTATTATAATAAAATGCTCAATACAACTACTTGTAGTAGGTACATATAGTAAGTAAAGCGTTCGTGAGCAAAAAGATTGATGTCAGCTTGACGAAGCGAAATAGCCCAGCCAGAGGCTCAATTTATAAAGACAGGGATGGGTATTGCCTACACGTAATTATGTACCCTACTTACGTACCTACGTGTTCCGATTTACTTACTATATGCCACCAGAATGAGTAGATTAGCTTGCAAAATGCGGGTTAAATCTAGTGGGCAGGGTAGTTCTAGTAATTTCACTATTACAATATTTTCGCATCCTTTTCGACAACGTTTACTAGACGAGTAATTAATTTGATGTTGAAAGTAGAAAGATAAATTATAATAGGTATTAGTAATGAGCTAATGAAAAAATCCTAAAGAACCGTTTTAGTAGCCCACTTTTTAAATAATAAATTATGATTCGTTTAAAGTTCTAAAACATCAATTTATTCGATAATTAATGACTACACCTTAATTGAAACGTACCTTTCGACGTAACAAAGTGCCGATTCCATTAAAAATAAATAAAAAAGGCATAAACTTTTCCTTTTTATGTTATTGGACAGGAATTTCTGGAATTAAATTGAATGGTGTCGTGTTCATCATTAATCACGGGGGCTCTGGCTTGTTCGCGATTCCTTCTTATGAACTTTTTCTTTTATAGAATTCCATTTAAAAAAATGTTTCTCAGTTTTTTGCTGCTAAAATGTTTTTATCGTTTTTATCAAGTCATCAATACCTACTATATTCTATGTAAGCATATATATATAGTAAGTGAAGTCAGACAAAATTCTCTATGATATACTTTTCAAATGTTTGAACTGGGGGCTTACCACAAGCTCTTATTGCGATTCAATTACAGGAACGTGTTAACGTTTCAGCGACTTTTTGTGCAATGACGTACCTTATTGTCATGACAATAAGAAACGTCATTAAAACGTCGTTAAAACGTTCCTGTAATTGAATCGCAATAAGAGCTTGTGGTAAGCCCCCTGTACAAATTTCTTTATTGCAGTAGTGTGTGGTCTTAAAGGTAACGGAACTGCTATCTTTAAATATTTTATAATATCAATCTATAAACGATTAGGTATTTATCAAGTTTGATGATCTGATCTATCAATACTACGCCCTTTAATTATTTTTTAAAAGCACGATATCCCTGTGTTCATTTGGTCCGAAATACATAATCTTGATATTTCGGGCTAAATGACCACAGGGATATAGAGGATCATCACGTAGACGTAAGACGCGATCAGTTTTCAGCGCACCTGCAGTCGCCACTCGCATACTAATCCACAGAAATATTCATATTACGTGATAAAATTAACATACCTACTTCCCAGTTATTCACGGCAAAATTGATTCATTGTAGGGAAGTAAAAAAAAACCTTTGAGAATTTCTTATTTTATGACGACAAAGGGAAAACTTAAGTTTTATATTTTCTTGGTTGGTACAAAAATGAAGATTAGGTACTGTACTTATTACTTATTACCCACCTACTGTACTTAGTATGAATAGAATATATTATAATATTTTCACAATTTGTTCACAAATCCTTGCCAATGTTATTCATGGTCAATATTGGAAAAGCTTTAGCTGAGAGGCTCGTCAAGTCCCGTGCAGCCCTGAGCATTTTTCGTGTCAGTCGTCTAAAATGATTGCTCGGGCATACCGGTCGGCCCATGTGGACGCGTCTCATTAGAGATGTCTAAATAGTTATGTGCCTAGAAACATTTTTTTTTTTAGATTTTGTTTATAATACCAAGAACACGAACCGACATTTGTAAAATAATATCCTAATAATATAAATATCCTAGGACATTTTTTACACACGGCTACCTGATCCCAAACTAAGCAGAGCTTGTACTATGGAAATCAGGTAACTGATATACTACATATACTACTTTTTTATTTGTAAATACATACTTAATATACATATACACCCAGACTCGAGACATACAGACATGTTCATGCACACAAATGCATGTCCCGGGTAGGAATCGAACCTACGACCTGCAACGTGAAAGGCGCCATCACGCCAACCACGCCAACGGGCTCGCCAAATTATCCCCAATAAAAATAGAATCAGAAAGTTACGTTTAAAATCTTATTTGCGAGGCGTGTTGGTTCCCGCGGCGCGAGGGTGGGCTCGCACGGCTGGCTCTCAGGTAGCTGCGGAAAACACACAATGCTAAAGCTATAAACGTTTCCAGCGTTTTGTAAATACATCTGCTCACAAATTTGTGAGCACATCAAAAGCGTCGCGTGTGAGCTGTAAAATAAAAGTGAGTGTTTGAAGAGCAATGTAACAAGCAACGTGAATAATGTAACGAGCACACTGTCGATGCTTCCTTACCTGTAAATGCTCCTCCTGCCGGGGAATCGATCATAATAGACGGTTTCTAAGTACCTATTACCGCCTTTTGGGTAAGAATTAAATTAATTGAGGATAGACGTGATGGTGATAACAATTATTAAGGTAGTATTTGAAGACTGTTTACTGTAGATACATATTTTGTTAATTTGATTTGACTGCAGTATTCCTTGGCGTCGAATTATCACCATCCATACATATACTATACTCACAGTCTTCACTCGTTTTAATGGTTTCACAATTAACCGCATGTACACTTACCCTAATTCCAGATAGGATAGAAAATCATTTGTGTCTCCCGTAGATCTGTATTCCAGTATACAAAGGGTTAATAATGCTGTTAAGAGTAACAACGCAAGCAACTTCAAGCAGACTCAACTCTATCAATCACTTAAAGAAACAAAATCAATGCTTTAAATACAGGGTGGTGACGACATCATGACAATAATTGAAACCACATACTGGGTATCATATTATTAGTTTGCACATAAAATATTATTAAATGATATTCAAAGGTATTGCCATGGGATTGCTTTTTTATTTTGACAATTTTAACTTTACGCCTACAAAGATACCGCTAATAACACCGACACCGAAGCGATGTTGCCACGCTTGTACTACAGGTCAGTCTTTGAGGTCGGTAAACGTTTATAAAGGGTGTTGTGTTGCGTTTAGACCTACGCATTTAATTTTTTTGAAAATTTGAAATTTTGGACTTTGATGTAAACCTAATTTTATAATTTTAATATATTGTGATTGACTAGCAGGGGTCGTGTTTTAATTTATTGTCATTATGTCGTCACCACCCTCGACATTATCTTAATAAATAGTATGTTCCTAAGTACCTACGGCAAGCGATCTAACTTGGATACGTGTTTACCCACAGCAATCCTAAACAAGGCTTTGAAGACCTAAGTAAATACCCCAAGAAGTCCAGACTCTCTGGCCTATTTCATCTTGTTCATTAATCATTATGAAGGTACCTATCTTTTTTGTATTTTGTAAGCGATTCACTGGCTTCATGAACTAAATTTGAATATAGTACCCAGTAATTGAGTTACCTAATTAGTGGGCAACGAATTTGTAAAGATAATCTTGCCCAAGCATTTCAATCCACCACGCTCCCGAAACCCCAAAGCTTAAGACAGATCCCTATTGTTATTAATTTAATTTTCTGACATAATTATGTCATCATGAGCTTATCATCTTTTCTTGGTAATTCTTACTTTATTCACACTTGCACATGCTTCGTAGCACGTATTTCATTCTCTCACGGAAGCTCTTTCGAACTAAGTCCTCCGAGTTTGTTGTTTGCTTTGGAATGATGTGCAAGCTTGACTCAACACACTACGGAAATCCAACTTCGAATACTTTTTACTTTAAATTTGCACACATAAATTGTATATTTTCCCGAGTTGTGTCTCCTTACATCTACGCTTGCTATGTATTTTCGGTTTCCTTCTGTTTATTTTTAATATAATGAAAAAAGAGGTACCTATATAGGTACCTATTAATATTTTAAATTCCCAATACTTTCTAAACTTTTATTCTGTTAAAAATACAATATAAAATATTTTTAAAAATTGGTAGAGGTCAATAAACACGTACGAAAATGCTTTAGATTGGCATCCACATTCATATATGTAATCGTGTTTGCATCCAGTCATGTATAGATAATTTGAGAATTGGAGATAGCTGATATCGGAGTGAAATTCCAAGAGGACGTGAAATAGCTTCACGAAATATATAATACCAACCTCATCTCACTGACCTTTTAGCTTCGCACGTTAAAGAATTTTGGATCATATACAAGTGGTCAATATCTATCGAGAGGCGTTCTATACAAGCTGTAGTACCCTTTTTATTTTAAAATTTTGTTATTATTTGTCAAATTGTAGGAAAAATAACTAACGAGAGGGAGGTATGGTATGATCTACTGCATATTATATCAGTGAATAATACCAACACAAGCTGAGCTATCTTTATTATTGACACTCTAAGAAAGAGAGCTCAGCTTATGCTGGAAATGTTCCCTGTTATCAGCAATACAGTACACCATTATGTACCACATGGAGAATCTTCAAACTATCGATGTTCGCTGCATGTTTACTACACACAAACTCAAATAAATTCTAATTAGATAAATAAATAGGATATAAAGCGTTAAATAAAGAGCAAACTCAAACCGATTAAAAATTTAGTCGAAACCCGGCAAAAAGCTCATATTTCGTAACAGAATTATAGTTTTTATTACAAGTACATACGAGCATGTAGGGTGCATAAATAATTCATCGAAATCCCGTCCGAGCTCGCATGCGGCTGGCAAAAATCGCTTTACGAGTGTGGGAACCGGGAACGATGCCGCGTTGATATCTCGGTACAGGCGGCACCGCGCAAACAAATTGGATGCTTAAAATTCAATTTGAAGGTTTCGCGGTCCGCTTCATCCGCTCTCCCCGTTCGTTACAAGCTGACCTCGCAACGCACATCCGACTGGGAATGCAATTATTTCACCGTAACTTGTGTATTTAAATGTTTGTGGACACTGCTTGTTTGTACACTGAAACTTGGTTTGCATGCACTGCTTGCTGGTTTTATGTGAAATTGAGCTTGAACTTTTACCAAGGTTGTAGTCAGTTCAATTAATAATGCACATTAATCAATCGATACAATATCTATACGAGCCTCCTCACAGTGGCTAGAAATATAATATTTAATAAAAATTAAGTATAGTCTGATTTTAAATTAGACGAAGTAAACTGACAGGTGATAATGTCACTTTTCGATATAAATAGAACAAATAAGGTTCAAATTCATAGAACAGTGACATTTTTAGCTGTCAGTTTGCTTCGTGTAATTAAAAATCAGACTATTGTATCTAAAACACATACACACAGACACCAATCCAAAATCCGAGCCAAGCATGTTTGGCCAAAGTTCTCATTTGAAAACTAATTATTATTTTGTAGATGTACATAGGTTTCTACAGGTGTTTTCCACGACGACATCTTACAATTTATTTATTTCTAGCTAATAATAATATTCAGATTAGTCCTACTTTAAATTGCTTTGTTGTAAAGAAACTTGGAAAACGAAACGAGCTCTTAAAATAAAGCGGGATTGTGGTTTACTATCCCAAGAAGAATTTGAAGTTGAAATAACTACTAGACAAAGTTTTCCTTCTACAGATTCAGATAACTTGTACGAATAAATTTAAGTTTCCTCAGGCTGAAAATTGATGCGTACTTCTATTAATTTAAACATTACTCGTATAACGTCTGCATAATTTATTGTGTGTTATTTTGAGGGGAATGTCCTTTGAAATTAAAAAAAATCTGACGACATTCAAAACAGTGACGTAAGAGGTCTTGGATATAGAGTCAAGTTGATGCTCAGTCGTTTCAGTCCCGTCTGGAACTTTTGTAATCCTGTATTCTTCGGTAAACTTTTCCAATATAGCGAACATAACAAGCTTAGGTACATGTGCGCCTAATCCGATATCCGCCCACCGAGATACTGCACAGACTTTTCATAATATCAACGAATTTATTTATGTTACATGGATACCTACTTACAGATTTTTTTTTAATGTCGTTCGTTTTAAAACGGTGAACCTGTGAGAGAACCTATTACCTAGGTCACTGAGCAACAGGTTAGCACATAAATCGATAATATGTTTTACAAACTGATTGTTTAGATTCTATCTGTTAATAGTCCAACTGGCTTTTAGCAGCGAATTAATCAATGTGTGTGGAGCTGAATTAAACCGCAGCAATTCTGAACACCGCGCGCTTTGTCAAAGTAGCCGAACTAAATGAATTATCACACGGCACCAGCCGGTGGCCCTCACTGTCTTTTGCTTTCTTTGTGCCGTCGTGGTGCTGTCGGCATTTTCATTTAATCCTCACTTCAATTTTCATAAAACTAAGGAATCTCAAGAGCTGAGTTGCAAAAGCTTCCCAGAAAAGGGAATTCAGTTATGTATCCTTTGCAATTATAACGACATTTTTCTTTGTCTCGTTTCATCTCTTTTTATCCTTTCAAAATAAGATTATAGAATTATTTCTTTGCCTTAAAAGTTTCCTGTGTAGGCTCGGCATTTACTTACCAGGTAGGTAAGTAAGGAAATTTATTATCAAGTAAATAAAAAAACGTCTTAATTTCAATTCTTTATTCGACACCGTATTTTATGCTTTCCATTTAAACACCAAATTGTAACAAAATGCTGATGTTTAGTGGGCACTTATATAAAATTTGCAACAATTACAAAATGATGTATATTATAACCTAATTGATTTATAGCACACTGTTAACAAAATAACAACAATAAATATATGAATCAATATAACCAATTCCTTTAATGTGGTCAAGTAATTGTCTCTTAATTAAATTAAATATTTAATAGACTTAAGTAATTATAATACTGAACAGTACGTAGAATGCAATCTCAATCCTTCAATGTTACGTACTGAAAGACTTTATTCTCATAGAGGTATATTTGAATAAATAAGTGCGGTTATTATGACGGACCCTCTTGTAATATTAATTGTAATAAAGTTTAAATAATAATTATATAACAAAGGGAAGTAGAACGTAAGTTAGACCATTTGTTCAACGAATAATATATTTAGCTACCTACTTCAATCATATCCAATTTTTGTCTAAATTATTATAAAACCAGTTATTGGGGTTCTTGTTGTATATTTGTTTTGTTAAAATGTGTTATCGACCAACAATTAGCATTAAGTACACAAAACAACTAACAATTTAGTTGTTTGAAAACTTTTCACTGAAATTTTATCGTTGGGTATGGTAAGTACTGATCTAAAAGATAGATAAGCAAATTGAATACGAACCGTGTACGAACATTATAGGGTTAAATAGGCCTTTGCAATCTTTTTAGAGATACGGTTAGTAATA
This sequence comes from Drymonia ruficornis, assembly GCA_947859195.1. Classification (NCBI taxonomy): domain Eukaryota; kingdom Metazoa; phylum Arthropoda; class Insecta; order Lepidoptera; family Notodontidae; genus Drymonia; species Drymonia ruficornis. Next base: position 6,520,174 of record OX401905.1, on the reverse strand, counting down.
CTGTGTACCCCATTAGGACAGATAAGACCCAGTAAGCCCAGTAAGCTTAATTAAATGAATGTAGCTTCAGATAAAGTAGGTTAAGCACTACACTATGAAAGATTTTTACTACAATAATGACAACAAATGATTTTTGTAATTCCTTTTCGAATTTATTTGTAAGCGTTTTGTAATTACAACAAGGAGTTAGGTATGTAAGGTATTTTATTTCATTATTTCCACTATGTTACCATTATTATAGTTATTTTTTTCTTAGTGTAGATTGATATTCTCTATCGAGAGGATAACACATTTAATACTAGCGAACGCGCCTGAAACGTGTAAGAAACTGATGCAATAAAAAGTTTCATATTTGTTTGCACGTGGCTGTCTAAATCAGTGCTGTTATCAGTTATATACAGTTTTTATTGAAATTAATAAATAAGATGTTTGTATTTTGTTTTAATACTCTCCGGTAATTTTGTAACCGAAAATGTGTACATTCGCAAGTCCCACATGCCGTGATCTTGCAAAAATAATCAGTAAGGCAGATATAGGACTACCTTAAATTATAGTTTCGAACGTAGTTACTTTCAGTTTTGGCACATTTACTGTTATTTTTTAAGCTAGGGTTTTTTAAGTAGCTTGAGTACAATGAACTTTGACCTGTAATCGAAATAACTTATCGGAATAGAAATGAATACATTTTTGAAGTGATAACATTATGTAGTTATTTTATGAACCGTTGAATAGATTAATATTTTAACTTTAATAGACACATACCCAGGAGATTAGGACACTATCGATCAATTCCAATAATATAATTATATAATTTGCTCTTTCTTTACTATTAGGGCTTGTTTCAGAATCGTGAGTAACTTTTATTCACCAAGTAATCTTCTCCCATATCTTTCAAAACATCTATTTTAGATATTTTGTGGATAAAGTTATCTGACGATTCTGAAACAGGGCCTTACGGTATTCAATATATAACAAAAATACAATATAGAGTTAACATTTTGTCACAATGTGGAAAATGGCGTAAGTATTAAGTATTAATCACTCACCATAGTTAATCATCATCAATTCCTGAGAAGATAAAATGTGGACGAGTACAGAAACACTACTTTGGACCGAGTTGGTAAGGTTTATGAAAATGGTTGTTTAAACAAAACGCTGCAATATTCAAAATAATTTAATCCAAACCCAAAGATAAGTTCTGTTAAAATTAGGCCGGTGAAAGGAGATTAAGTTTAGATTTTCATAGGTACCTACTATAAATTGTCGTCATAAACAGGCGATGTTAGAGTTAACTTCTCTTAAATAATGTATTCAAAACCCTGTTGACAGATTCAGGGCATTACGTGGCTGATCTGCGCTCAGTAATTTCGCCCGTAACATAACTCTATAAAATGTAGCTTAGTAATTTATTTATAAAAGAGACGTTGAAATGAAATGAATAGGACAAAAGCGGACAAATATTGTGTGGTTTGTTACCCTGATTACCTTTTGAGTTTTCGGCCGAAATAAAAGCTGGGGCATAGTATTGCGAGGGGACTCTCGGTACTCGTCCATTAAGTAATTAGTTTTCAATATTTACTTATCAAAAACTACACAAAATCAATACACCTCACTTAAAAGTAACTTTACAAAAAATTACAACGTTTGCAATGTTTTTTAAACAATCTTTATTAATTATTTTACCCTACATATTTCGAAACATTTCTTTGATATAAGTATTTACAGCAAGTTTTGGGTTTGTAGTTAAGTCTTTTGTCACTAATTTATTGTTATATTCACATTTATTATATACGTATATATTCACAAGAGCCTACAATTCCATCATTCTATACCCAACGCTGGGATTAATTGTAAAAGTAAATAAATCGTCAGTATAAACGGCAACTTGCATTCACATCCCATGTATAGTCATGAACAAGATAAAGATAGACAGTCACTAGGAGTCGAGCCAAGTTTGCCTTTATATTAAGTCCCGCGGGCGGGATCCCTTTCACACCATTACCATACAGTGGTCATTAACTAGGCCATAAAACCGAATTATGTGTGTAAGAACAACCGTGACCAAATACTTTTTAGCGAAAAGTATTTACGTTTAGTTCAGCAGTTCAGCCAAAATGCATATGTCAACGGCGTCAGATAATCATCTAAGTACTTCTGTATAAGAGTGGAAATGGTCTCCCGCCGTTTCACGTCACACAATGTTGGCACATCATTCTACATCTTCGAGTCAACGGCAAATAGAGCGGAAAAATGAAGTCGTTCGCACACACTACACACAACAGTCACAGTTTCAGGAAACAAGGCGGGAAAGTCCCACGAGCGTCGATTTATTTTAGAATACACCACCGATTACTTAGTTTATTTATTTACACATACTTCTCGAGGTAAATACCGTCACTATGTACACCGTTTCACTAAGGATCACAATTTAGTCCGCTTGTTGACAACGACCTCGGCGGTGGCGTCGAGAAACCCTCATACAGATATCTCCTGTATCTGCACGCGCTTCTTCATGATGCCAGGGGGCGCGGGAGCGGGCGCGGGCGCGGCGGCGGGCGCGCGCAAGATGCCCGAGCCACCCGCCTCCGCGTCGCCCACCGCGCCCGCCTCCCCCGCGCCGCCCGCGCCGCCTGCCTCCGCCATCTCCGTGCCGAATTTTACCTGCGTCGAACAGTCCACCACACGCGGCTCAAACGTGCTCGTGCGCCCGACTGCGTCCGCCGGCCGTCCCTCCACCTTCTGTATATCGGGCTTCTGTGTGTCTATGCACACCACGTTGCCCGCCTCTATCGCGCTGCCGACGCTCACGTCCGGCATCGAGCTCCGCGCCGCGCGGTGTTTCTCGTCGTAGCAGCTGTATTCGCCGAACGTCGGCTCCCCGCAATCGGACAGCGTCCGCAGATCGAACTTAGAGCCGGGAGGGCGCGGCACGTGCGCCGACTTACACTCGAATCCGAAACCCTTGCCGCCGAACGCGCGCACCTCGTACTCGAGCTTGCCGTCGTAATTGTCGGACGAGGAGGAACTGCCAGCCTCGGCGAGGTCATCCTTGGAGCGGCGCGGGTGAGAGCCTCGCTGGTGGTATATCCCGGCGAAGATGAGCACGTTGAGGAGGAGGAGGAAGCAGCCGACAGCGATGGTGACGGTCAGCGCGGCGGTGTAGGACTGGTAGTGGGAGGAGGCCAGGCGGCGCAGCAGCGCGTCGTCGGGGTGCGGCGTCGGCGCGGTGGCGTTGGGCGGGCACTCGGTGGCGGGCGGCGCGGGCGCGTGTGGCGCGACGGCGGGCGGCCGCTGCACGCCGCGTGGCGCCGCAGTGCTGCGCGCGCCCGCGCCGCCCTCCAGCTCCACCACGTGCGGCACGTGCGTGCGGGACATCGACTGAGGCCTCACCACACCTACCATCCACTCATTACATTTCCCATCTCCATAAGATTACACAGATTGAATAATATGACTTTGTGAGGATAAAATACAGTTCTATTCACCCGAATATACTATTCAATGTAGCTTGAATTTGTTAAACAGCCTGCGAATATAAAAGCGTAGACACCCGAGAAGCTTATTATCATGCTCAAAACGAATAGTTGTAATAAAGCTATAATGGATTTTTACCTTCGTAGTAATTGGCGTTGTCGTCCTGGAAGTGGTGGTGGCGCATGGCGGCGTCGGGCAGCTCGGAGCCGGGCCGGTGCAGCTGCGGGATGAGCGACAGCCACAGCGACATTTTATGCCCGCGGTAGTGGCTCCGCATTTCTGGCTTACCACCTGCACCGCCAAATAAGTACACAAAATGAAGATGATTGAACCTAAAATGGATAAATAGTTATAAGATCGGGTAATGTTTAATGTTTATTTTTTATTGGGGTTTGAAGTTAGCCAATGTTTTTATATCAAACAAAAACTTTTCCATCGTATTATACACTAGTTCTCCTGTTAACAAGCTGAAATTGAAATAAACGAGGCCAAAGAATCCACCGCAGTGATTACCCCAACAAGTTGGTCGACCCAAAAGTTTAAATGACCAACTCCGAATTTCCAGTTGGGTGGGACACAACACTGTAATCCATACCTAGGCTGAGTTGTTTGTTTGCAGATTCTAATCTAGTTAACTGCTGAAAGTAGGAAAGTTACTTGAGTTCCTCATATGCTTAGGTCCAATATTGATATCGAGTTGACGCGTGGAGGAGAATCCGAAAGCAAAGAATACACAAATACGGTTCGTAACATATCTAGTAATCAGAAAGTTTTGCAGTGGCAATAACGCATCATTAATGACTTGTGTTGCCTATAGTACGACAAACAGTATTTTATGGTCTTATTTCCCATGAAATTTGGCCAAATACTGTAAAATAACCTCGTCATCTACTTCCCAACTTAAACTTTAGGGCAGTGAAACAAACAAACAACAAAGTTGTATTTAGGAAGTGTTAGTGAATAGTTACGCACTGATTTCCATGTAGAGCTGGTTGATGGTGTCGTACGTGTCCCAGTATGGCGTCTGGTCGGGACCGAGCCGAGGAGTTTCACCCAACATTGGACTTGGGGGCGGCGTTGCTGACGGATCGTTTGGATTTCTATAACAAAAAAACAATGCAAAAAGCACCCCTTTCAAGTGTGACAAAAAAAGATAATACCTACTTCTGAAACCATTTTATTTGTTTGCATAATGAAAATGAAATTTGTTCAGTGAAAACCCAAATTGTTTACGACAACAAAATGGTTTTTGTAATTCCTAGTAGTGTTTTTAATATTTTTTACTAAACGTTTTGTATTTACAGCAAATGTTTTATGTAATGTCTCGCATTTATAAAACATTTGCTGTAAATACAAAACGTTTAGTAAAACATACTAAAAGACTACTATGAACTACAAAAACAATTTTGCTGTCGTTATTTTTTTTCTCATTGTAGCCTAAGTTTTATTTAAAAATCTTATAGGTATCCAACAAATACAGAGACAGAACCACCAACAATATCTAAATAGCTTAATGTTAATGTCTCATGAATATAAAGTACTGTGCTACAATGGTATACCTACTTAAACCGACACTCGAAGACTAAAGTGTACATAATACATACCCGTATTTAACAAAGTTGGAAATATAACGTATGCATAACTTGGACACCCGCTGCTCTTGCGCTGTGAAGTTCTGCTGGTGATGCGACTGAGAGAGCGGCACCCCCAGATAGTAAGGCAGGTCCTCACCGTGCACCGAACCAGGCCGCTGAACAAATAATAGAAAATCTAGCTAGATAACTAAACAATCGATTGTACACGTGAATATGAACGGTTGTTATAATGGCTACAGTCTATTATAAAAAAAATATTTAAACCCTTAAAAACTAAACACGTCTGGTATTTACTCGCGTTTCCATCTTCCAAAATCTACCTCCGAATTTAGAAACCAATTGAAGAGAACCAATAGGTACCTAAAGCGCAATACACACTCAAGCCACCGACCCGCCGACACACGTCGGCGGCTTATTTTGAAGGGCGGCGCGCTTCGTTGTGTAAAGCGCTAAAGTCACCGACACCAACCCGCCGACATGTCGGTGGTTTCAGTGTGTAGTGCGCTTTATATTAAATCCTGCTGCATCACATTGGAGCAAATATTGCATCCAGATATTGTTTGTATTGAGCATGCAATACACTGGTGCCACACTGGTGCTTTGCTAATGAGGTTGTATCGTGTGATACATAGCATATATTTATGACTTGCTAACGGAAGACAAAAGTCATTATATAATGAAGTAAAAACTTTCCTATCTAGAGCTCAACAACTAATCCAAAGCACGCGTCTTAATACGATGATTACGGTACGCTACGGTAATTTAATTTTAGAATGTAGAGTACATTATATGTAGGTATGATGTATATTTAGGCTAAATTAAATACAAATGTTACGGACATAAGTATAATGAAATTCAGAATCAACGCATTTAACATTTCATAGATATCGTATACTGTATAGGTGACGGTCACGTCCGTACTCTGACCGCACTATGTCTACACGTTTCAATAACCGCAAATCCGTCAACAACTGCTGGCTGTACCGTGTTGCCGGACTATGGACACTATTGACTACCCTGCACCACATAAAAATATTGCTATTGGGGAAGAAAATCGAGTATATTGGGGAACAATGCAAACGGTTTATTGAAAATTACGAGCTTATTTTCAAATATGTAATTTTATAATCCTTGTTCTTATGACAGGGAAAATAATGAGAAAAAAGTGTAAAGACAAAAACTTACCTGTGGATAATCTTTGTCTTGTGAAAGATGGTGGAAATGCGTGAAGTAGGTAGTGCCCCCGCGCAGGGCATGCAAGTAGCCGAGCCGTATCAGCGGAGCCGCCGTGCGGCCGTCACTCAAGATCTAGACCATATTATATGTATCAAAATGCGTGTAACGCCTCTCAAAGTTACTGATATTTTTTCTCAGACAAAGCGCCTTAAAATCCCGCCCAAGCGAAATGTCTCTATAAATAATTTAGATAAAACTTAATAAATTTTCCTTAAGTACCTACTCAAATAAAAATGTCTTTGATCTAAATGTGCAAATATTTTTATAAGGTCGGCAATTCAAAGATTAGGTTCAAACAAAATTAAATTGAACAAATTACTGTTCGAAAGCGTTTCCACGAAAGCTTGAATAGGAAAACATCCCAAATACGCTAATTCAATATCGGCATTTGGATTACAACAATACCTTCGTAATCTCTTATTTGGTGATGCAAGTATTTATCAATAAAGTCTCTAGCTCGCATCGTGTGCCAGCGTTGACTTATTTATACGAGCGAAGCAACAATTAGTGAGGAACCACTTGAGGCTTAAGATCGCCTGCGATGGCGGCTACTAGCTGTGACCGTTTACCTACCCCTCAAAAATATCTTCATAGCCACCAATAATGAAGTTTCAGGAATTTCAATATCGATGCCATTATTAAAGATGGTATTCATAGATGAAATAACGTCACAGACTCCACTGATATTCTTATCACATAGGTACCTTTAGATTAGACAGTTCAGGATTTATAAATCAATTTTGATGATTATTCAGCTAAACGGAAAGTCGTGCAAATCAGGTCAATCCATGGTCAATCTAACTCACCTCGAGAGTCGCGTCGCGCACGCTCAGCGGGTTTTGGACGGGCTTGTCCCAGTCCGTGTACTCATTTTTTAACGTCGAGTAGATCTCGTTCAGGTGATAATAATACGCGTTCCGCACGAACGTACGAAGAATGCGATCCCGCCGACTCTCGTTGAAGCCGAACTCCAAGTCTTGCGCGTTAAATTCCAAGTAAGATTCTGTAAGTAATGGCATGCAAGTAATGGCATGCTTCTCATTTGCATGTATTTATCATTCACCGCTACGGAACTCTCATTCCATTTTATTCGGAAGTATGTTAACGCTATGAGACTTACAACTCTGATACTGGGGACTGTAAAATAGGAGTCGTAATACAGCCGACGCAAAACAAGATGTGAAATGAATGACGTAATTCTAAGATATAAATGGAGGTGTAATTAAGGCAGATATTAAACTGTACGTTCACATTTGTTTGAAACGAGAAATATATCTGACATCATTATGTAAGTAGGTAATCTCTAGTAAGCCGCATTAGATAATATACCTACAAAGAGATTGTGTTCATCACATACAATGCTGGGCTGGCTGGGCTAACTGCCCGCTTCGGCCCGCCCGGTCGTGGTTGACGTTCGGCCTAAGTAAAAGTTCACCTGTAGTGGTGAGTCCAAACAGCAGTTCTCTGTGCGAGAAGTCAGCAAGCTCGTGGCCGGCTGCGTTCGCCACCGCGGCCGCCCCCGCGCCCAGTCTTGAACTATCAGTAGGTGGTGGTGCCTGAAGAAAATAATTCACTTTCATCTTTGAAGACCGTATAAATAGCAGAGGTTTAGATTCAAAATTAGCTGACCCTTTAAGTACATAAAAAAATAATTTTACTTTGGTCTATATTAGCACGTTATCCAAATTTAAAACCATAACCAACTGGGACTTAAACAAACAGCAAACACATCAAAGAGACAGTAGCTACACTACACTCCTACACAGATTGATATCTCGAGCGTATTTATTAATTGGGACTACGCGACGCCCAAAATGGGTAGACGAAGGTCGACAGTTGCCAGCGCGGTTTCAAAGGGGAAACAGAAACATTTTATTGCCTTACCAACTAGTAACAGTAATGTGAATTTGTTGTTTGATTACTATAATTGGTTTGCGATGCTGCGTGATGTGACATATAGGTTATAATTTTTAGTCATTATTCTTGTTGCGGTGTATTGGGCCAAGGCAAATGCTTTTAAAAACAAAGTCTTTGTGGTAACGCATGCAAATTTTGTTTCACTTCGTAGCAACAAATACACTATTCTCTAGACTTCGCAATTTAGTCACCTTAGCTTTCCATCTTTTCCTTCAAATACTCAAACTTTCTGATTCATTTAACTCACCGAGGAAGGGTTTACAATAACAGTGCCGTCGACAAACGGCGCGAAGCCGGGCAGGAAGCGCGGCGGGTCGAGCCGGACCGCCAGCAACTCGGCCAGCGGCTTGTTGCGCAAGCACGGCGCCAGGTCGTCCTCCAGCAGGTCCCCGTGACACCCTGTCTGCTCTGCCACCTGGTAACAAGTATTGGTGTAGATGAGTTCTCGAATGGAGACCACGACTAGACAAACGTAGTGTAGGGCACCCTTCAACCAGGTGGAGTGACGACCTGCGGAAAGTAGCCAAAATTGGATCCAAAGAGCTGATGACCGAACTCAGTGATGTGCAAGCAGGTCCAGCAGTGCATAGCAAAAGGCTGATGATGATGATGATCGCTAAATGTCTCTAGACTCCTTCTAGATGCTTATTCCTATTGACAGGATCGATTTGTTTCCTGTCATGATCATTTCTCGAGAGATACCTAGCTACGTAGGCTACGTAGGCGTGTAGGTAGTTACTAGAAGAGTGAGATGAGCAGAAAAAGAAATAATTAGCGCATGTCATGATTAAACTAATTGATCCGGCATACCATCTTCTATACGATAGGTATAATACAACATTGAAGATAATAACTACAATACAACCCAAATTAGGTACTATGAATCGGAGAACAAAGAAAAAACATCTCGGCAGGTGATACATTCTGAGATTATTACAGCGCTTAGTCTATTTATCTTACTACACCTGCCTTGCGTAACAATATCTCGCTTTTATTAGACAGCTGTACTGCGCGATACGACTGCCAACAATTTTAATATCAGTGTCTGTATAAGATAAAACTTGTACGTTGTAGATACCTACAGTTCTTAATAAGAAAAAATACCTATGTTCTTATTTTTGGTGAATTAAACCTACACGAAGTTGATTTTGTGGGTAATCGGGCTGCTGCTTTAAGCCCGCCACATACATACGGAATTTTCCGTACGGAATTTTGCGTTTCGAAACATCGAATCGGGGATTCCGAACGCAGTAAATCCATCCAAATGTATGAACGTATCGCGTTCGGAAACTCCGATTCGATATTTTGAAACGGGATTCCGATTCGGAATTCCGTATGTATGTGGCGGGCTTTAAACCCGGAACAGAAGCAATAATCCGTCTCTTTCGGGCTTCGAATTTTGAATGTTGACACATTGTAGTCACAAGAACGAACCAAACAGATGGTCCGGGTTCGTAATAAACCCCTGATGAACGTCCCATCCATTTAAAAATGAATGTTGTTTTTTTTCCTTTCTACTTTGCTCAAAGACAAGTTAGCTATTACCAGCTGCGTGCAAAACAGAAAACTTTGAGATCAAATTTACAGCATTTTATTTAAATGGTATCCAAGTTTGCAGCTCATACTCGGTGTATTAGAAAAATTTACCTTTCTTTTTATTGTGAGCGGCTCCCTCTGCAGCGCCCATGAACTCAGCCCCGACCCACTTAACAAGATGACGCGCCTCAGTAGTTCTGGAACAGATAACCTAATTTAATTTTGCTATTTTGAACAAGGATCATCCAAATAATGAAATCTCTTTTAAAGAAAAACATTTTTATTCCGCTTGTTCTTTCGCGTATTCTTTGATAATGGAAGTTAAGCGTCTTAAGTGTGGTGTTGACCCTGTTTTTAAATTACGGTGAGAAAGCTTCCCTCTCGTGCATGTCTGATGTGACCCTTTTAATCGCATTAAGTGACGGAGGATTTAAACGGGATGGCGACACGGAATAATGAAATCTGCCGTGGAGCGGCATAATTACGGACAATGCCGGTCCGTGGGCACGTGAGCCCCGGACGCTATTTGTGGCACCGCGGTCTGTTCCTGCTCGTCATCGCAGCTAATTAAAACACGCAAGTGTTTCATTATGCAAGGGATTAGGTTAATTGAAAAGTAAAACAAGAGAATTGCAGTTTTCTAGGAACGTATTAATAATGCAATAGTTATCATGGTGTAATATTCAATCAAGTCTTATTTATATTTGTTGTCGAGAGAGCTTTCGAGAGAGATCTTATCTTATCTTTTGTTATTTTTTTCCCCAGTCATTATATCCACGCCCGGGCGGAGTATATGGCACAACTTTTTTTTACAAAACTGTGTGTCGCTAATGGTTTACTATGGCACAGATTGTTTACAATAGTTAGTTTGAGTGTTGTTTAGGTTTGTATCGAAATAGATAGGTACCTCTAGCAACTGGTGAGACTGCGAGGAAGTTGGCGAGCGCAGCGCCCGTGCCGTGTCCCATGAGAGTGACCCGCTCGGGGTCGCCGCCGAACGCAGGCAGGTTCTCTCGTAGCCAGTGCAGCCCCGCCACCAGGTCCATCAGACCGAAGTTACCCTGCGCCGAACCCTTAGCACCAGTTTTTAAAAAACCTGCCGGGAGCAAAAGAAAAGGTAGCGTTACCCCTTCCACCACCGGATAATCAGGCGCGGGGAGCATTTCATTTACTTCGTCACTTGCTTCTAAGGAGTTGAATTCGCTCCCATCGTCTGTGTTCCAGAGAGGTTCAATTATTAGGGTTCAATCGTTGACGCGTGAATAATAAAAATCCACTTTTATTAAATGCAATCCATGTTACATTTATGAAATAATTTAAATATCCCAAATTGGTATAAGGTTACCTTTCCGCTTTCGATCCAACGGAAAAGACAACGAAAAATAATAAGAATTATTTTAAATTTAACGGTTGTAATCGTATTTTGTTTGTTATTCATGAGATCGGTTGGATTTTTTCTAGAGGAAATCATGGACTGCCAGCCCCCTAGACAAGTGGCATGAACGCTAATCGAATAGAATAGACTTCACAATGTATGGAAATGTCAAACGTTGCTTTGTAGATCACGTGAGTTATGTCATTTCCATACATGAAGCGTAGCGATTTCAAAGAACGCTTGTAGACGTCAGCCACTTGTCTAGCCCTTCTGATGTTTTTTTCGATAAAGCGACGCGCTATAGTTAAAGTAAACAAGATAGTTTTCCAAGCTTATTAAAGTTTAAAGAAGAAGCTTATTAAGAAGTAGAGGGGAGGCCTTTGCCCAGGAGTGGGACGTATAACGGCTATTAAAAAAAAAAAAGTAGTTTTTAGCGGGTACAGGTATGTGGTATAACTACTATACGTGTACTTAATCCCATAATAGCCATGTTATTAAAAGCCTTACTAATAACAAACCCCACGTAATTTATGTTTTCATTGTGTGGGGGATGAATTATTACTGTCCTCTAACGCATAATGTAGCGTGTGTCGGCTACAAAAATTGGGGTCATTTGTCTGCTATGACATAATGTATTTTTTACGCACCATGTCGACACATATAAGAATACTTCAGTCGATAGAGGCACTTATGTAAATACCGGATACCTACATATTTCATACACCCACCGTCTAAGATCGGGCACGATCCCAAATAAAATCTTAATCGTCAGTTTTCGGAGTGTAATTTAATGGGGCATTTGTTATACCTACAGAAGACGTGTCTTTCTACTTTTTTGTATGTTTTCTAAGACCAATAAAACCACAAATAGATTCGCTTTATAATAAAACTAGCTTTTGCCCGCGACTTCGTCCGCGTAGACTTCAAAATAAAAAAAAACCGGGCAAGTGACTTAAGACTTTTTAGTACTTTTTAGTGCGCCAGGGTTTTTTAAGTCAGTATTTGCTTTTTTATAAAAATAATTTTATTTCACGATTTTTATTGGAGCCATACAAACTTTATCACGGTACCTAATTCGGTGAATGCGTGTTTTGGTAGGTAGGTATATAGAGCCAAAATCCCAAATCCCCCTCCCCTTCTCCACCCCTTTTCCTCCCCTCTCTTCCTTCTGCTCCCTCCCCCTCCATTTCCCTTTCCCTTTCCCCTCCCCCTTCCACTTCCCCCTACCTTACGTCTTCCCCTTCCTCCCTCACCTACCCTATGCATACTAAGTTTCAAGTCAATCGGGTACAAACATATTTTTCTGCCGTACTTTTCTACCTTTAGTTTCCCCCTTTTGAGTGTTGATTTACGAAATGATTTTTTATGGGATCAAACTGAAGTAGTACCTACCATATTCAGCTCAGCTTATACCCCGATTATTTAAAATTTATAATCATAACCAATCTCGAGATATGGATGACTAAACATTCGCTGACCCCGCTCTCCCCTTTTCCTTCAAAATATTAAAAACGCTGAAACCCCAGTCTGATTATTTAAAATGAACAATCATAACCCATTTCGAGATATGGATGACTAAACATTCGCTGACCCCGCTCTCCCCTTTTCCTTCAAAATATTGAAAACGCCGAAACCCAGTTTGATTATTTAAAATGAACAATCATAACCAATTTCGAGATATGGATGACTAAACATTCGCTGACCCCGCTCTCCCCTTTTCCTTCAAAATATTAAAAACGCTGAAACCCCAGTCTGATTATTTAAAATGAACAATCATAACCAATTTCGAGATATGGATGACTAAAAATTCGCTGACCCCGCTCTCCCCTTTTCCTTCAAAGTATTAAAAACGCTGAAACCCCAGTCATTTAAAATGAACAATCATAACCAATTTCGAGATATGGATGACTAAAAATTCGCTGACCCCGCTCTCCCCTTTTCCTTCAAAATATTAAAAACGCTGAAACCCCAGTCTGATTATTTAAAATGAACAATCATAACCAATCTCGAGATATGGATGACTAAACATTCGCTGACCCCGCTCTCCCCTTTTCCTTCAAAATATTAAAAACGCTGAAACCCCAGTCTGATTATTTAAAATGAACAATCATAACCAATTTTGAGATATGGATGACTAAACATTCGCTGACCCCGCTCTCCCCTTTTCCTTCAAGATATTAAAAACGCTGAAACCCCAGTCTGATTATTTAAAATGAACAATCATAACCAATTTCGAGATATGGATGACTAAACATTCGCTGACCCCACTCTCCCCTTTTCCTTCAAAATATTAAAAACGCTGAAACCCCAGTCTGATTATTTAAAATGAACAATCATAACCAATTTCGACATATGGATGACTAAAAATTCGCTGACCCCGCTCTCCCCTTTTCCGTCAAAATATTAAAAACGCCGAAACCCCAGTTTGATTATTTAAAACGAACAATCATAACCAATTTCGAGATATGGATGACTAAACATTCGCTGACCCCGCTCTCCCCTTTTCCTTCAAAATATTAAAAACGTTGAAACCCCAGTCTGATTATTTAAAATGAACAATCATAACCAATTTTTAGATATGGATGACTAAACAGGCGCTGACCCCGCTCTCCCCTTTCTCGTCAAAATGATTAAAAATACGGAAACCCCAGTCTGATCAATTCAAATAAGCAATCATAACCAATATCGAGATATGGATGACTTATTAAAACATCCCTTGACCCCGTTTTCCCCTTTCCCGTCAAAATAACAAAACTCGACCACCCCTATACAAACTTTCACTCCACATTTCACCCCTTAGGGGTTGAATTTCCAAAAACACGAAAGAAATCTAAACACAAACTTTCATTCCCCTATTTCACCCCCTTAGGGGTTGAATTTTCAAAAACCCTGAAATTACTCTTTTTTATTTTAGAAAATACACCTAATCACCAATTTAAGTAATTCTTACTTCAAAAATGACGGAACTTCCATACAAACTTTTATCCCCTATTTTACCCCCTTAGGGGTCGAATTTTCAAAAACCCTGAAACCCATATTTATTTATTTTTCAAAAGACACCTAATCAGCAATTTTCATAATTCTAACTTCAAAAATGACGAACTTCCATACAAACTTTCATCCCTTATTTTACCCCCTTAGGGGTTGAATTTCAAAAAACCCTTTCTTAGTACACCTCTACACATCAAGACAAACCCACCCTCCAAATTTCAAGTCTCTACGATCAGCGGTTTAGGCTGTGCGTTGTCTGTCAGTCAGTCAGTCAGTCAGTCAGTCAGTCAATCAGGACTTTGATTCTTATATATTTAGATTACATACATACATTGCAAGTTAAATAAAAGCTTGTAATAAAATTAACGGCACTCGAGATGAAAATGTAAGGCTTTCCTTCAACAATTTTATTAATCAATGTAGGTATTCAATTACATAACTTTGTTAAAAGTATTCCTAAACGTTTTGATTACACCAAAACAACAAATGAAAAGTATGAAGTGGCGGAACAACAAGTGTAATTTCAGTCAGAATTGAACGAGTGTATTCGTTAAAACAATATGGAGAACCGTTATATACCTACGTTTTTGTACAGAGCACGCCTGTCACAGACAGATCGCAATCAATTTGTATTGGCTACTCTCGCTTCTTTTCAATAAGTTACTGTAATTCACGATTGATTTTACGAATGTTGTTCCATTAAATTTTAATTCTATGATAATTATAATAGGGTCCATTATCCCATGATCAATAAAATACTCTTGTTTATAAAGAACTTATTTGGTAACATTTTTGTGAACGATAAGGTTAGGGGCCATCCATTAATTACGTTACAAGAATTTCATGATTTTTAGACCCCTCCCCCCCTTGTCACAGCTGGTCACATTTGCGAGACTCGCCCCCTCCCTGTGTGACGTCACATATTTTTTATAATTTCTAGAAATTTTCAAAAAATTTCGTTAAAAATTCAAATTTCGATTTTAATACTTAGATATATTCAATTTTTAAATGTGACGTCACAAAACTTAGGACCCCTCCCACCCCCTTGTCACACAATGTCACATTTCGTCGACCCCTCCTCCCCTTTACGTGTGACGTAATTAATGGATGGCCCCTTATTCAATTCAATCACTGTTTAGACAACCCGTACCTACTTTTATTTCGTAGTAGGCCTTAAAAATATAAGTGTGAAATTACGCCACCTCACAACTTCCCTGAATCTAATTTAAAAAATGGGTTTACGGCTTAGACAAGAATATTGAGGAAAATTTATTTCATTATTTTCGAAACTGTGTTTTTACAGCTGCATCGAATGTTGCTTATAGCCGCTGAGTATAAAAATACCCTCCGGAAAAATTTTACCCATAATATTTTGTGACTTTTTGTTGTTACTCATTGTAAAAAATTAATATAGGTTCGCTACAAACGTAAAAAAGGAAAGTAAACAACGGCCTATTCGTTATTTTACTGCTATAGCGTAACAAAAACAAACAATTAAATATTTGTTTTCATGATTTCATCTCTTTCATATATAAATTGTTTTTGTAAAATAATTGCCCTATTGCTAGTATTACTGAATTAAAAATCCATAACAATGCGTTAAAATCTTGATATATTTTCTAGTGTTTAATCGCTTATAGCGTCTATTGGTTAGTTCCTTATACTAGCCAGATGGTTGCAGCTAACATTAGGGACCAGTGACCACAGTTTACCTCTTTATTATGTAGGTACAAAACATATTTTTAGAGACATATGGCCGAATACTCAACGGCTACTCAAATGTTTAAGTCCCACTTAGCAGTTTGAGACGTCGTTATCTGTCATGCTTTGAATAGCGCGTCAGAGATAAGCAGCTCTCAACTTTGAGATGCGTACAAGATTTTTGGTCGATAGTTCCATTACTCACCCAATACTCCTAACCTAAAGTTGATGGTAACTACAACAATGTTTCCGTGTGCCGCCAACGTGGTGCCGTCATACGCACTACCGGAACTCCACTCGTAGGACTCGCCGTGCACGAACACCAGACAGGGCAGCCCACTCTCGCCCTCGCCCTCTCCGCCTGCAAGAAAAACCTCTCTTGAGGTTGTAGCAGACATCGTGATGGGATTCACGAACACACACTTGTCCCTCACATTACGAGCCAAATGCGTATGTCCCGAACTTTATTCTGCTCTACTGTTCTTAGTAGAGGGTAAGCTTGTTCTTAGTAGAGAGCTGTTAGTAGTATTCTGTTGTTGTAGTTGGTGTGTTGTGTTGTTGTAGTGTTGCTTGTGACATGCATAGGTCGCATTAGTTATAGCACAGGTTATAGGATCTTATGAAGAACTAGCGAGGTATTAGTTCGCATTTCGTAAGTATAAAAACGGTCAGCAATTTTACGATGCTTTTATTTGACTGCGTTTTCGATTAGCTTAACTTAAAACATGCTTAGCGAAGAACTAAGTTGAAAACGATGTATAAAATTTATAAAACGGTGATTATTAAACGATTTATAATTTTTTTGACGGGCCCGTTGGCGTGGTTGGTAAGATTCCGCCTATCACGCTGCAGATCGTAGGTTCGATTCCTACCCGGGACATGCATTTGTGTACATAAACATATCTGTATGTCCCGAGTCTGGGTGTAATTATGTAGATTATGTATGTATTTACGAACAAAAAATAGTATATTTAGTAATATCCTTGAACAAAGTAACAAAATGGACTCGCAACACGCATAATTCAACGAACAAAATGTTCTGTCAATTCTTGGGGGAGGGGAGGTAACCACTACATTAAAATTGACGCACACTTACTCAAAACATTTTGTGTCATTATAAACGCACACGTAAAGAAATGTGCAACACTAGTATATTTTACGCACACTAAAAGATTTAATACGTCAACATACAAAATTTTACTACCGTAGGACCATCGGTGTAATAGGGTGAATACCACTATCGATATTTCTAATTAGCTATATCGATAGTTTCATATACTCATTATTACATTTATAGCTGTCATTATAATCTACTGAATTATACTGAATTATCTCTACTGAAACAGCTGAACAAGAAATAATGAGTAACTCACGAGGCGTAAATATTCAACGGAAACAAGATGATTCCGGGTACATCCCAATTCAGTTCCTTGAAAATGAGATTATCTAAAAAATAAGTACCTAATGTTCCCAAATAAGCTGTTTCATCCCCCCCCCCACTCCCACTCGACCAGCGCCATCTGCTGCCACTGGCCTGGCTGATATCTTTTGTTAGGTAGGTACGTATAAACGTAATAGGTATTATTATACAAATGTCATCATCATCATCATTTCAGCCAAAAGACGTCCACTGTTGGACATAGGCCTCTCCCAAGGTTTATTATACACTATATATATTATATTTTTATCGATACCGGTCTGCAATCATAAATAAACACTACTACAACACTGTTCAAATCAAAAAGTATATATGTCGAGATTAATTCTTGCAACACTGACTAATACGACTGAATAATTTTGATACTTGATTTATTATTTTCCATATTATTTATTATTCATAATGCAAGCGCAAGCACTTTTAAGTTTTCTTTGATGTTGGTCAATAAGATAATATTTGTTATACATATATTTATGCCATATGTGATTCATCGCCTCAGTAGCAGACGCTGCCTGCTTCTGGGTCATATGGACCCGGAGCAGTGTCAGGTTCGATTCCGTTTATCAAGATCAAGAATTTATCGAGATCGTATTTATCTGAATTGTTTCGATAGTGGGTTTCGACTATTCTTCTAACGGTACCTGAAAAATAAAATAATTCAATAAAAGATAATTTCTTTAATGCTTTAAGATTATTTGTTTATTTAGTAATTAAGTAACGATGTTAACTGACAAGCAAACATAGAAAAATAAAGCAACCTTAGTTTATGTATTGGTCGAGATGAAAGCAACACATAAAAATAATACCAAGTATCAAGTGTGTTCAATCGAATGTACCTCTAAGCGATCAATGTATATTTACTGAAAAACCTGTAAACTGAAGCTTTGAGCCTGCCTTTGTATACAATAAACACATTATTTAACTTAAAAACTGTAAAATAAACTGCTTATATACCTATAATATCAGCGGTTCTTTGGTAAACATGGTCGAGTTCTGACAAAATATTTTGCACCTCAAATTCCGCGAGACACCGCCTGTAAACTTTGTGAATCACCTCTCTTGTTGAATTACTAATGATTTATTCATTGTAAATCGTTTTTAACGTCCTGCGACTGGTTTATCACCGCGTAATTCAGTATTTATCCGTTTGTTTACAAAGTTCAAATACTTGACAATTATTTGACAAATAAAAAATACAGTTGCCAGGGTAGAAATGATTCGTCTATGGTCACAGTAGACTATTCGATTAATTCGTACTCGATTAATTGTATCGATAATGTTTTCGATTCTTATGACATTTAATATTTTAATGAATTTAATAGAAAAATTGCATTAATTACATCAAAAATACTTACATATGAAATGTTACCCCATCTTTTTGTATATTACTATTTTTTGTAATTTCTTTGCACATGTTTAATGGGACAATTCGGCATTTTTCACGGAGCACCTTACACCGCGAAAACGATACTTACTCTGATCAAATCGATTTCGAAAACAGTTTTTATATACGTGTCAGAGATTTTTGGTCTAGTACCTATAAAAAAAAGCTAGAGGGGAAGATCATGCGATGCGCATCCTGAGTTAATACATCCATGGTAATATCAGTTATCTGGTTTCCATAGTACAAGCTCTGCTTAGTTTGGGATCAGGTAGCCGTTTGTAAAAAAAAAAAAAGAATGTCCCAGGATATTACTATTATTATTACTATTGTTGTTGTTATTATTAAAAATATCAACGGAAGGATAACCTTTCCTGTTGATAATATAACATTATATTTTGTTTGCTCGTGTAGGCGGATGACTCTCGTTCGAAGAAAGGATAAAAATAAAACCGATACCCGATAGCGTGTAAGTAATTCGGTAAAACATATATTATTATTACGCAATAAACATAATCAATACAAATAAATAGTATCTTGGGCAACTTTTATATAGATGAAATTATTTTGTGTTTCTTTAATAACGAGTCGCCGTTACGTGAGCTTGCTGATTGCTGTACACTTACAACAAATAATATATTATAGTTGGATATAGCATAATAACCAAATTGTCAGTAATAATAATAGAACACAATCAATCAATGGGCTAAGAACGGACTAACACAATAATTACATTTAAATTGGATCAGTCGACATCAACACATTACTTTTTAAACTATATGTAACTCCAAATTTGCTTTGAATTTAAAATAAAATCGTAAAAGGGTGAATAGGTACATAGTGATTATTGTTAAGTCCGGAAATAGATCGCTGGGATAATTTCATATTCGGAGAAACTAAATAAAACACCTTTTTCATAAACTGCGTCGATACGTTGACCACCCGTAGGTATATTTGACTATTTAACATTTTTTATAATGCAAAGTCATTACTACCACTAGTAAAGACGCCATCCTATCGGGAGTCATCCTGAAGGGCTAGACAAGTGGCTGACGTCTACAAGCGTTCGTTCAAATCGCTACGCTTCATGTATGGAAATGACATAAGTCACGTGATCTACATAGCAACTTGTTGTTGATCTACATAGCGACGTTTGACATTTCTATACATTGTGAAGTCTATTCTATTCTATTCGATTAGCGTTCATGCCACTTGTCTAGCCCTTCTGAAGTACCTAATTTCGTAATACAAATACCTAATACATTACAATCAATAGAAACAACGCCATCTAGCGGCATTGTGCTGAAGATAGTAACCAATTATGTACAAATACTTTTGGCAAATCATGCCACATGCTTTGTTCGTAGTAGATGTTATTTACTTCATTTCATTCTTGAATAGTCAACGAAGCCAAACAAGCGCACGAGGCACGTAATATGGCCGCGTGCATTGACGGCGTAGCTCGTCGGCCGTAGAATTGTGGATATGGGGTGTCTCAACCTCACTTCCGCATTGCTTGCAGGGGGCAGGATGCACTGCAATGCACTACGGAATTGAGGCCTCGACACCCTCCGCCGCGGATGCTCCCCGCTTCCTCTTGAACGATGCGTCTTCTGTGTCATCTTATGTGACATCCGTAAGTGCTTGCTTTCATTTCTCTTGCACCACTATATGTGAAAGTTGGACAATATTCAGTTTCCCATAATCGAGTTCCAAACTACAAGGAAACTTGAGAGTATACGTGCGTAATTTTTGTTGTTTACATTTTAAGTTTACTTTATACCCAATTGGTATAAGAATTTTATGGAAATTCCCTGCATGCCTGGTTGGCGAACAAACAAAAACAAAATTAAAAGTACACCTACCTATTGCCGATACAGCGAAGTTTGTTACAAAATTCCCAAGAAGTTTTTACAAGTTTTGTTAAATGTAAATGTTATCAATGTTAGCAGAAGGAGTAAATTTAAATTCTCGAATAAATTCAGACTCCGTAATTACTTTATAAGAATTAGAAATTTGCTCGTGAATGTACGCTCAAATTAAAAATTAACAACCAAGAAGTTTAATTTGACTTGCTTCAAATTGGTAAGTAGGTACCTTCTTTATACTTTATGAGGTATTATTAGGCATCACATAAAGGAAATTAATTAAATTATCTTTTGCAGAAACTTAAGAAAAGTTATTTCCACAAGAAAAAGCTTGTTGACTGAGCGCAGCGCTAGATGTTCAAGATAGGTATGTTTAACGGACAGTGAATTAACTGCTAAATGACGTGAATAAATGATATGAATAAACCGTCGGCGAGGATTAACGAGCGCTGCCTCGCCGCGATTCACCACTGCTTTATTATGTTGATGCCTGCCAGTGTTCTCATATATTTAGGCAATCGTTTATTCACTACTCACCCTTTCCACGATATTTACGGTACTCGTACTATCCAATTTATTAGCGAAGCTTTAGGCCCTTCTGACTACTGTGCTACGAGCATTTCTACGGGTGTTAGCTGACTACGACGTAGTCAATCCGCGTAGTCGCTCTGATCCTGAACTCATCTCACCTGATTGTCATCTCAAAATTGTACTATCCATGTTAACGGTAAAGCTGTAGGTGTCTCACTATCTTGTGGAAACACGCAAGCGTCGACGGTGCTACGAGTACTGCTACGAATGGGAGCTGAATACGATGTAGTCAATCGGCGCAGTCGTTCTGATTCTGACTGAACTCAAATTATCTGGCTGATTTTCATCTCCAGTAAATAATAAATACTAACCGTTGACAGGTACGTAGAGATTAACGTACAGGCAGTCCTCGCTTTGATTCGCGAGCACCGGCATTAGTCGCTCTAGTTGTCGGATGCGCGCGCGCGGGTGCAGCAGCAGCGCGTCGTCGCGCGGCACTGCGGCGGGCGGCACCTGCGGACACGCCGGCCCCGACGCATCCGCCAGGCGCGTCGTGCGCCACTGCGACGGAGTCACTGGAGGCATGTATCTAGTAGAAAACAACATGATTTTTATCGTATGGTTAATAATCCCGAATGCCTCTGATGTGACTTAACGACTAGTGTGACAAGAACCGGATCCGAGGCGCTAAATTCGCTATGCAACTAATAATTCACACATCTCTGACTGACCTTGCCAAGCGTAGTTTATCCTCCGATCGTTTACCGATCAGTGATTTCAGCTGACTATGAGCGCATTTTCATTAAAAATTATCGATTAACAAATTAGTTATTATCTACACATCTAGTTCGTAAAGTCCAGCATGAAAAGATTAAGCTTTGACATGTTTGCTACAATGCTAAGATACGAAATAATAATTATTACCTTAGGCTACCTAACGGTGGTGTAGCATACGGCACGCCGAGGTACGCCTCGACCTGAGGATGCGAGTGGACGACGATCCCACGCAGCGGCCCGTACTTGGTCCGCACGACGCGGGTGCTGTACTTGTGCGGCGAGAGCGCGGCCACGCAGCACACGAGCCACGCGTGCAGCGCGGCGCGGTCTGCGCGCATCACGCGCACGGCGCGAGCGCGAGCGCGGGCGCGGGCGCGGGCGACGCGCCGCCGGCTACGCGCGCGCTCCTGCGCATCACGCGGCCCGCCACACGCACCGCTCCACGCGCGCCCAGCTCATCATACGCCCTTCTCGCGCGCTCTCGGCCACTGTCAGTACACAATGTTACAACACACGTGCCTAAACCGGCAATATCCCGCTGCGCTAGTACCTACAAGTAATTAAGTAGCACTCACCCGATTCATGTTTTTGCGTGGCTCCTGATGTTTTTATGAAAATTAACCATTTGTTTAACCTGTAACAATTAAAAATAACCGTTAACATGAACACTTTAAAATACAATATTTTTTGTTTATGTACCACTTGAGTATAATATAAGCAGGAGCGGATTTTCACAAAATTACCATTTTAACAAAATATGAGCGGAGTAAGCTGCGGCTGCGGACAATGGAGTACGTAACCCGAAATGTTTACCTAACAGACCTAACCCGACGTTTGTAATTTAATGTAACACAAACACGACAACAACATCGCATTTGTAAACGAAATTTGCCATTTTCATAGCGAACTCCGCAGCTCCGACAGAACGACGTTAGCGGGAATCTCGCAGACGTTCTCTTCCGCACAATTTACGGAACCAACGACTGATTTTCATTTACAATTAAATGTGAGTGTAGGTATACGAATCAATTGGATCTTGCAAGTTTAACTATTTACACCAAGTACACCGAGGTACACCAGTACCTCGGTGTACTTGTAGTAGGTACATCCAGAGACTTGTAATAACTGTGTTAGATAGTAAATAGTACTCGTATTTTTATTTGTAAAATAACATTTTTCGTTTATACCAAATTTTTACACAAGTAGTACCTAGCTTAATCAAAATCACAGTACACACTCGTCATGTAAATAGCATATCCTACAACCCATGATAGATGAAACGCTGGCAACAGTCGGTGGTAGGGCGCATTTGATTGCGCCTGTGATGATGACCCGCGCGAAGGGACCGACAAGTAACGGCGGCCATCAATCACCCGCGTGACACACAGAACCTTTGTGCGCCTTCATTTTGCTGCACGCCATTGATACCATGTCAACGCTGACCCCTGAATGAGATATATTTTAATAAATTTAATAATATTAATTTATAACCAGCAGCCCTATTATGCGGCTAATGAAGGGCGAAAAGGGGATGAAACCCATAACTAACATAAATATTGAGCTTGCATGCCTATAGTCGCTGATAATCAATTCATGGTATTTTCTCACTGGTCATGGACTGAAGGAAAACACAACCATCGCGCCTGATCACAGCGGGGAACCGTTTTAAACCGAAAACAACGCCAAAATTGCATAATAAAAGTCATTCCCGAAACGGTTACAAGCGCTTGAAATTCACGGCGACCACAACCGTAAACATTAACAAACCATTATGCATTCTTTCAAAAGTCGCCAACATTAACGTAGTCGTTATGGATCTTTTAATCAAAAACGTAATATGTTGTGGAGAGGCAGAGGAAATGGCTCGATACAAACCTTTTTAATTGTAGCTATTATTCACGGACGAAATGATCGGGTTTTGTTTGTCATGGGATTGCAGGGGGATAATGTTGCCATACGAGCGGAGTAGGTAATATAAATTGAGCTTCCGTGAATGCGGAAAAATGTTTTCCGCAAAAAGCTTTATGAATATGAAAGCGTCAATCTGCTAATCGCATGAACGTAATATTACTAAAAGTTCCTTGGCTAATCGAAACATTAACTCCTATAAATTTAAAACTGGAACAATGTTGCATTAATCTTCAAGTACCTACCTAATAACTTTGATCATAAATGTTTGTACTTTTTTCTATTTTTAAAAAAACGTTCTTCTCCATTTCAGTAATAGTCAAGATGGTAATAGGCAATTTGAAAGACTAAACGAGCTCTCGTAGTTATTGGAAAACTGATATACCGTTATTAATCGGATATTGTGGAGCCTTAAAATCTGGAACGTTGTATTTTCTAAAGCGTCCGCATCAATCTGGGGGTAATATGTTAATCTTTTTAAGCGTGATCGAGCTTTGAACGTCGCGCTGCGCTCAAGATAACACGCCGATTTCCGAGCACTCGCACCCGGCTCCGGCTAAAATCGATCGCCTGCCTACCAACCGCGATGGAAACCTTGTCTTTAAATGTTCTGTAAAAAAACTCTTAACCAAAGGAGTTAGAAGACGTAACATCTCATCATATAAAATATATACTACAAAAAATAAAAAAATACTTTACGAACATACTTTTCAAGTAGGTAGGTATTACCTAGTATTATTAATGATAGCTTTTGCCCGCGACTTCGTCCGCGCAGGATATAAATTTAAAAAATTCCGTTCCGTTTGCTGGAACCCAAATCCCGTATCCTGGATATTCCGTATCCCGTATCCGTATCCCGTATCACGCATTCCGTATCCCGTATCACGTATCCCGTTTCCCGTATCCTGTATACCGTATCCCGTATCCCGTTCCAGTATCCCGTATCCAGTATTCAGTATCCAGTATCCAGTATCCAGTATCCAGTATCCAGTATCCAGTATCCAGTATCCAGTATCCAGTATCCAGTATCCAGTATCCAGTATCCAGTATCCAGTATCCAGTATCCAGTATCCAGTATCCAGTATCCAGTATCCAGTATCCAGTATCCAGTATCCAGTATCCAGTATCCAGTATCCAGTATCCAGTATCCAGTATCCAGTATCCAGTATCCAGTATCCAGTATCCAGTATCCAGTATCCAGTATCCAGTATCCAGTATCCAGTATCCAGTATCCAGTATCCAGTATCCAGTATCCAGTATCCAGTATCCAGTATCCAGTATCCAGTATCCAGTATCCAGTATCCAGTATCCAGTATCCAGTATCCAGTATCCAGTATCCAGTATCCAGTATCCAGTATCCAGTATCCCGTACCCCGTATCCAGTATCCCGTATCCAGTATCCCGTATCCGTATCCGTATCCCGTATCCCGTATTACGCATCCCACATCCCGTATCCGTATCCGTATTCCGTATCACGCATCCCACATCCCATATCCCATATCCCGTATCCCGTATCCCGTATCCCGTATCACGTATCCCATATTCCAAATCCCGTATCCCATATCGCGTATCCATCATCCCATACCCCGTATAATTTTCAAAAACGCAATTTTTTTTTTTAAAGACACCTAATCACCAATTTTCATAATTCTGACTACAAAAATGACGAACTTCCATACAAACTTTCATCCCCTATTTTACCCCCTTAGGGGGTGAATTTTCAAAACCCTAAAATTAATATTGTTTATCTTTTAAAAATCACCTAATCACCAATTTTTATAATTCCAACTTCAAAAAATTATGTACTTCCATACAAACTTTCACCCCCTATTTTAACCCCTTAGGGTTTAAATTTTCAAAAAAGCTGAAATTATTATTTTTATTACGTACAATGAAACCTAAACACACATTTTCATTATGCTAACCTCAGAAATGACGAACTTCCATACAAACTTTCGTCCCCTATTTTAACCCCTTAGGGGTTGAATTTTCAAAAACGCAGCAATTCAAGTTTTTTATTTTTAAAAAGGAACCTAAACACCAATTTTCATAATTCTATCTTCAAAAATGACGAACATCTATACAAACTTCCTAACTAACTTTCATCCCCTATTTTACCACCTTAGGGGTTGAATATTCAAAAACGCCAAAAACCATATTTTTTATTTTTAAAAAGACACCTCTCCACAAATTTTCATAATTCTAACTTGAAAAATGACGAACTTGCAAACAAACTTTCATCCCCTATTTAACCCCCTTAGAGGTTGAATTTTCCAAAATCGCTTCTTATTGCTTGCCTACGTCACAAAATATACCTACTATCCAAATTTCATGTCTCTAACTTCAGTAGTTTCGGCTCGGCGTTGATGAGTCAGTCAGTCAGTCAGTCAGTCAGTCAGTCAGTCAGCATTTCCCTCTTTATATATTAGTATAGATATAGATATAGAAAATAACATAAATAACATTTTACATCAAATCAATGAAATTGAAACTCGTTCGCGAGAGGTGAATTAGGTTGTTCGATGTTTTAACACACCCTTGCCGCTCCAATTTGTTTCCAAAGTTCCCGCAGAGCCCGAATGAGCAAACTTGGATTATCTAACTCGTCAGTCGTCGCGCAGGTGTTCAAAAAGTGTTAATTAATTTATGTATGAGATAATCGTTTTCCTATAATGTTTATTTTATATTTCGGCGAAAGAGTTATTTGAGACAAACGCCACTTTAAAATATGGAAGTTGAAGTATTTTTAATTCCTTTATTGCTTTATTTCAAAACAAGTATATTTTACAAAATTCTCGCTTATTGATATGACATTCCGGTTTAAAAAGTGGTAAGCGGCACGCCCGAGCCATCATTTCGTGACACTATGTCTACGTGGTCAGACGACAAAACTGACTACTCGTGCTCGGGCGCGCCGCTCCCCTGTTGTAGATGCATGCAATAAATTAATAATGATACACCGTCAATGTCAATTATTGATATGATATTTTTCCAAAAGCGATATAAAATGTCATGTTAAAAAAATGTGTCCAATTAAATGTGTTGGAGTGCCAAGTCAGATGAGGCGGGGAGCGGGTGGGCGGCGCCCAACCGCCCAACCCGTGCCGGACAAGTGGCGAATTGGCGTCATCAATCACGGAGCACCGTCCGCCGCAGAGCTTTAATGGGCACGCGCTCGTCTTCCACCACCCGACACGTTTCTCTGATCAACCACGAATTCTGCCGGATACATTTGTGGTTTTCCCTAACCATACTGAAGAATTTTAGAAGAAATAGTATCGGTGCGATTTCTTTTAAACATCTTCATAAAAAAAACAGTAGATATGCTACATCTATGATTTTTATATCACATAGCTTACACATGCTTCCAATACTGAAGCATCGCTTGCACGTTGCTAACCTGAAAAAAGTGGAACATAGGGATAATATAACGTATCTTGTAATGTGTCTCTTTTTAACGGTTATTTATTTATTTCTGAAGGGAAACAATTGAAGAAATTAACGAGGATTCACTATCTTAAAAAAATCTGTGGGGACTCTATCCGCATTTGCATTGCAAATAGACGCAGACGAAAATTCAAAGCGCTTCCCAGTTTAAGTTGAACTGTCACCCGCGCCTTAATGGCTGCCAACGTGCTAACCCTCGCCAGCTTTAGCGTCCCCGCAGCAACCAAATTGGTTACGTCTTGTTCCTTTCTCTACAATAATTTATCATAGGTTTAGGTCACGTGTACAAACTTCACAACTTAAAAAAAAATACTAATACTATTCTACACCGTGTTCATGTTCATTTGCTTTAACTGTAAGGGTAAATTCCTTACGTCTTATTGAGTTAATTTCTCAAAGAAACTACCTAAGTGCCTAACTCGTACCGTTTTCAAATTATTTAAAATCTAAATTTAATCACTAATATAAGTTAAACTAGTGTAAAATCTTCTTAATTCATAACCAAATACTATTTTCGTCTCGTTCGTAAGTAAAGAGTTTTCAATGTTCCTTATGTACGACAAGGTTTAAGAAATGATTTCGTTTTGATGTTGATTTTACTTTTCTCGCATGTGTCACGTCTAATTGACAATACTAATTTTATAAGGACCTTTTACTAGTAAAAGGTCCATCAATTAAAGGCCAAGGCCATCAATTAAATATTTAATTATTTTGTATGGGATACCGATTTTTTAATTTTTTTCGAATATCGTAAAACGATTTAGGGATAAGTTTATGGTACAATGTTCCAAGCACTATGTCAAAGTTAAAGAAAATGGACATAAACACGGTGTATAAGAGAATATTCACCGCATATTAATATCAATATTTTTTATGTGTGTGTATGCTGGGTGACGCGGTTACGTAATCCTTCACCGTGAACCGTTCCAATATCCAACTAACGATTTGTCATCGAATACATATTAATAATTTATTTCCTTACGGCGTATATTTTAGTTGTATTAGTATACAGTTTAACATACGTACGCTGTTTGCCTTTAACTACCTTTCAGAAAATTAATATAACTATTAATTAATTTGTAAGTTACTAGATATAACTAAGGAATTGAGTGGTTATAAATAATTACATCCTGGGTATTCTGCGAAATACGTACCCGCTACAAATGAAAAGTCATTAATCAAATCTCAAAACCAACCACCGTTTACATTATACCATCCAAGCCAGCCGCTTACAAACATTCTCATTGTTCAAGAAATATTATGTGTCTACGAGTACTTTACCTATAGGTAGGTAAAAAATAATAATAATATTTTAGCCTTTTTTATGTCCCACTCCTGGGCATGGGCCTCCCCTCAATGCGAGAGAGATTCAAGCCATAATCCAGCGCATTAGCCCAGTGCGAGTTTGTGGATATCACATATCTTTCGAAAGTCGGTTATTAGATTTTAGACATGCAGGTCTCCTCGCGATGTTTTACTTCACCGTAAGCAAGTGATAATCATAATTAAATGTATGTTTCGCACGTAGATTTCGAAAAGACTAGGTAGGTAACTATTTATTTATTATAATTGATGGAATCAGGCGTAACTTTGCGGATATCCATTGTTAAACAATTATGTAGAGGGACCCACCACTCACCCTCGGAATTGTCAACCTCCAAAATTATAAACCAAATAAATTGATCAATAATAGAAGAGGCCAACAAGACCTAACTCCCTGTCAGTCTAGAGTATTGGGCTCAGTCGCAGC
Source organism: Drymonia ruficornis (assembly GCA_947859195.1). Taxonomy (NCBI): domain Eukaryota; kingdom Metazoa; phylum Arthropoda; class Insecta; order Lepidoptera; family Notodontidae; genus Drymonia; species Drymonia ruficornis. The sequence goes on along the minus strand of OX401905.1, from coordinate 6,491,249 downwards.
CCAGCTTTCCTGAGGATGCCTCGTTTAGAGGCGAAACATTTTGGATGTCGAATTTATTTTGGATTCGCTTTGTCTGCGGAGAATTGCTAATCGTTAGGGTCCATGACTCATGACAGACATACTCTCGACTGACAGGGAGTTAGGTCTTGTTAGCCTCTTTGGTTTATTTGTTTATAATTTAGGAGGTGGACAATTCCGAGGGTCAGTGATGGGTCCCTCTCCATAATTATTTATTTATTATTTATTTCCTATAAGTTCTCGTAACTGTATGTTATCAAAGACCCAATGTTTCCTGTCAATAAAGTAACGTAATCGAGCGTGATACAGGCTCATAATAAAGCTCATAGTGACATAGGTTTCCCGATGGTTGTCTCATAAAGGTGGAGAGCGGTCGATATCGGCTGTCGGCTCGAGTGGCCTGTACGAAGAAATGAGGGGCTATTTGTGCTGGGCCCGCTCGAGTTGAGCACCCTTCGCCTGACCCGCGCCGTCGACGCCGCTCCACCGCACAACCTAAATTAACCCGCAGACCTCATATTCTTCGGAACATGATGATGTTGATTATTTCCTGAACGTAACTCTAAGTGTAATAATATGGACCCCACCGGCATATTTCAGTGACCGCGCCCATAAGCACCGAGCAGCCACACTCGAGAAAATATGACGTTATGTCTTCGTGGTCAGACGCGGCATCAAAACTGATTGCTAGAGTGCGCTCGGTTCATGTAGACGCACCAATCACATTCAAAATACTCCTCGCAATTACCCTGAAACAGTCGAATGAATCGAAACGTGACTACACATACTATCCGTAGTCCTAGGTCAACAGATTACACCGTTTTATATCCGGCGAGGTTACGCAAACTAAAATTTCGTGTCTGAAATTACAATTCCCGATACCCAACTATTTCACATTCAAATTATCCCACTTTCCTGTTTACGATGAAATAATAGGCCTATGTCCAGCAGTGGACGTCTTTCGGCTGAGATGATGATGATGATGATGATGAATAGTTTTATCTTTAAATCCGTCAACAAAAGAGACAGCTGCACAAACATTAGCAAACCACAGGACTTATTGAAAAGTAAAACCAGGACTTACCGTCCACCGGTTACTTAGATAAGTTTGTCTACAAATACGTGAACTGGAAGCAGGTTTTATCTAAAGACGGATAAAGCGAACGGTAAATAAATAAGAAAATAAAACATTGTTTAGTAAATCCCAAGTAGTTGTAACATTCGAGCAGAGCCGCCGACATGAGAGCGGACCGCCCAACAAAGTCCGCAATACACGTAAAATCAATTTAGCAAAGCTGGTTTGAGCCCCGCTGACCTTAACGCGTTTATTCACAAACGAATGTCTGTCTAACATTAAACTTCTTCTCCATTGGATTTAGATTAATCGTACGGATAACATTATAGGCACCTACTAAGAATATTTGGATTGATCCATGTCATAAGTCCATTTGGCTAACATTGATATGTGACCGAATTTTTAACACGAGCTTAAAATTTTTAATGTTACAAAGGCGGCAAACAAGCGAACGGCCCGCCTGATATTAAGCAATTGCTTACATACCAACATTAGGTGGACTGTTCGGTAACTACCGTAGCCTAACATCATCAGCCTAAAGCTGTCCACTGCTGGGCATAGGCCTCCTCCACGGCGCCACTGAATATAGCCTATAGATGAATGCAATAACAATGGTATCGCTCGCACATTGCCGACCTGAAGGGGAGTGGGACAGAGGGAGGGCAGAACTCCTTTGCTCTGATATCATCACTACATAGTATAAAACAAAGTCGCTTCCCGCTGCCTGTCCCTATGTATGCTTAGATCTTTAAACTACGCAACGGATTTTGATGCGGTTTTTTTATATAGATAGAGTGATTCAAGAGGAAGGTTTATATGTATAAAACATGTATCATATAGTAAAAAAAACACCGAAATCCACGCGGGCGAAGCCGCGGGCATCAGCTAGTTGCTATATATAACGTAATCAAGTAAACGAATCAATTTACCGTAACATCGTTCATACACTTAGCGACGATTCTACATTTATTAAGGAAAAAATAACGAAAGACTTAATTCGACGCTGTTCAAACTGTAGCTTCTGTCTGCTGAATCAAATAGCTTAGTGCGATGTACCGAGATAGAGTCAAAGTTTTTTATCCATCAGTGTTACTCAAAGAACTTGTAAACGCTACTACTGTGCTATTTCCTCAATTCATAAACATAGAGATACAAAAGTTTAGTGCTGAAAGTGTTATGAAAAGCAATGCTTTAATTAACCTTATGAGTAATTTTAACCACACACAATATTAGTTGACATAGACCCAGGTGTATTAACGACACGTCACAGGTATAGTAACACTAATTTTGATCTCTTAACTAATAAATTGTATTAACAAGCGTCGATAAGTAACTTCAAAGTTAAAGGATAACAAAATATTGTTATTTTTGCTCAGTTTATTTAAATAAGTTCATTAAAATACTCGGGAGAAGATCCACTTAACAAAAATGTCAGTGGCCAAAGATCACGTCTCCACCAGATAAGAAAATACAAAGCTTAAGACTTTTGTAGGTATAATTATTTTTTTAGAACCTCAAGTGTTTGAAGATAATGTATGTTTGTCCAAGTCTCCTTCTGGTCAGCATCGTACGAGCGATGCCGTTGGTATTACAAGCATCTATAGGCTACGGTTACTGCTTAAAATAAGGCGAGCCGTACGCTTGTTTGCCACCTTAAGCTCATCAAAAATAATATTTATATTGTATAATATGGATTACAATAATCAGCCTCATTAACCACCCCACTCAAGCCGGAAGCTACTCGTAAAACAACAGCTGTAAAAGTTTACAAACCTGGCAAAAACAATTAAAATCTGTAATTACTATTAACCCTTTAAGCGGCAGCAACGGCTTGAGTTGTCTAAGTAATCGCACCCAAGATGCCAATGGCGTCTTTAGGAGAAGAAACTTATGTTTGAATTATTAAGAACAAGTTGCGTTAGCCATTTCTCCCGCACTTAATGACTCTAACTTTTGATATAACCAAAGAGTTTTAATAACTCACTATTATATTCTTCCTTTTGCCAATTTGTATAACGGTATGCATCTAGTTATATGTATCACCCTGGTTCGACTGATTACCGAATTACATTATGCGACTGCTGCCTCTTGCTAAAACTATGAACCGAGTATTTTCAGGCTTTAAACTACTCGACGGCCATAGATTTAAAATCGGAACAAGAAGAAAAATAAAATATACGAAAATTTACAAAAACTTTTTTTTATTAACAGTTTTAAATTTCCACTGGCTGGCTACATCCCTACTCAATCAGTCTAGCAAATCGCAATCCTCCTAATGGAAAAACTATTAGTCCCCGCCTGCCGGGAAAATGGAATAAAAATCATTTTCAGTAAGACTTACTATGGTAATATAGGTGCTGGGTAATTGCCAATACACTCCCAATGCTTTTGTTCTCAGAAATCTCAAAACCAGTATTGAAGATTTTCACTGTTTCATAATAAATAAACTTAAATAAAAACTGATGAAGTTCACAGATCGACTGTAAAGTAAAAAAGGTATATTAATGGGTTATTTTTTTATTTGTGCACATATATCAAAACTGATTACACGCTAGGTACATCATTCATGCTTTTTACGACACAATAAATAAAAACAAAGAAAGAACAAAAACTAATGTGTTTTCTTTTTAGAAATTTCACCAGAGCTGCTTCGTTACTGACAACACTACACTACGTCCCATTGTTTTCGACTACGAATAGTGGTTTTATGTTCACTGAGTAAGAAAGTGATAATAAAGACCAAGCAATTGTCTTAATGAACTGTTGTTTTTCTTATCAACCTAAATATGCATTTGTGAGAAGTTAAAACTTTTTCAAAAATTAAAAATAGGTACTGGCACGTGAAAAAAGTCAATACCATTAAACAAAAAAAAAGAAGAATGAAATTTATTTTTAAAAACTTTATGGCATAGTAACCAGTTTCTTTTTAATTTTAATTAAAAAAATACAGGAAATTAACACCACAAAGGTTTATTTTTCTCATCATCTACGATCGTATTTCTTATGCACAGATAAAGTTTACTGTGTAAAGTTTATTAATAAACCTATCTTATATGTATACCTATCTACCATCATAACTTAAATATTACTGAAAGGATTTTACGCATAAAAACTAAGATAGATCTAATTACTTATTACTTAGTCTCGAAGAAAGCCGAGTAATCGTTACCTAGGTATCTACCCTGGGTCCCAAAAGTGTTTCTTCCATAACACCAAAAAAACATACCGTGTTTATCTTATTCTTGTGAATAACAGATGTTGAACGTCCTCTCAATGCCATTTATCAGTGTCGCTTCTGTCTAATCATTCCAACGCACATTTATCACGACATTTTTTTATGTATAATAGCATCCCAAACTTCTTTCCGACATCATGAAGACGTGACAAATAATACCCTTTTTATGATACTTACCCCTTCTATTTACACAATTGGACCTAGTTTTATTAGGAAGCACTTTAAGGAAAATGTTATTACATTTGAGGTCTCGCGGGTCAAAACTTGAATATAGCTTTTTGTAGGTACCAAATCAATGTGTTTACCTCCAATATAGTTGTAACGTCACGACTTTTATCCCCATTCGGGGGTAGTCAGAGGCTTGAGTGGCCATACACCACCACATTGTGGAGGTATTAACCAACTCAAGGCCCACGTTTCACCAGATAGTCAGAACCCAACGTGCCAGGTGGTGAACCTTGTCGCCGTGTATACAGGAACTGACTATTACCTAATCCCGAGGGATAGGTAGGTTTCCTCCCGATGTTTTCCCTCACCATCAGCGAACTGTAAATTATGCACATACATGAAAATTCATCCATTGGTGCATGCCCCACCGGGGATCGAACCTGGGACTTTCTGATTGCTAGCCCAACCTGTCACCCCTAGGGTACAGTCGCTTGTTTTTCGCTTCGCTTTCCAATATGGTTGAAGGTTCTTAATGCTTTAGTAATATTGTTCAAGCTTTTATATCACCAACAAATCAATTATTAAGCACTACTAAGATCCAAACACAATCCAGTCATGCATGACCAGTCATCAATATTGATATTAATTTATTAAAATTCCTTTTAAAGTAACAATCCCCAAGTAAGTACCTAATCCAAGGCATTCCTTTTAAAAATCTTATCATCCAGCATAACACATCTTGAAACTATTCGAATAAAGTGAACATAAACCAGCTACATCCCTCGCACTCAGAACAGCGATAGCTTTAAAATACAGCTTTATTTTTAGTCTCGTGGGATTCACAATGTAAGACACAGTCTGGATAAGAATATCTTTGTTAATATTCTATTTAACTAAAGCCTCCTCTGTAATACCTACATTCACAATACTAAACAACACCCGAGGCGGCCAACGGTTGGCCACAAATGTTTGGACATTGGTTCTATATTAAACGATGTCTGGGGCACTTGTTTGACCTTCGAAAGCGATTTAATATTTACAAAAAATTTAAGGAGAGGATGGAGGGCGCGGTACATCGATTAAAGTCTACGCTGTTAGAGGACGTTAAAAACATTATGATCGTAAAACCAATATATTTTTAAACAGATTCTTTTAATGTTTAGGGCAATGTTCACCAACACACTAACAGTCCGTTAGAGTAGAAACCGATTGTTTGATGTACTGGTGATAGTCCATTGCTTCTGTAACGATCTGTTAGTGTACTGGTGAACTCAGGCTTTAGTGGAATGTAGCACGATATGACACCATACATGAATAAACACATATCTAACCAAAGCTGTTTTTTTTTTTTTTTTTCAAAAATTTTGTAAGTTTAGGGACATGATGAAAACACATACTTAATCTCACAAATCTCCTACATAAATAATACAAGTTACCCTCGAAAAAAGTAAAACATCTGTAGGTAATCCTTATCTTATGACTCCATAAGACTTAAACTAAGTACCTACCTGCTTGACGTAATCCAGTTTCTTTGTCGTCGGATAAACTAAGAAAATAAAACTTCTGAATCCCCGAGAATCCTCACGATATAACTTAAACTAAATGTCTGACAAAACCCGGCCAAGGTCGAGTAAAAGTTAGCTCACTTATATGAGAATGTGCCTTTTTAAGCGGCCCGCAGGGACGAGTCAGTCTTTGTAAATTCTATTAAAAACCCGGGTCGGCCGTAAGCAGCTCATTAAATCATTTTTATATAAGTACCACATGAAAAATACGTCTCCAGGCAGTACCTAATAAAAAATAATGAAAGCTGGATTTTTAAGCCATTTATTTCTTTAATGGGCTCACGATTCACAAATGTAGCTACATAATATTTATAAGGTGCGACTGCTTTAGCTATCAGTTTTGACATCTGACCAGGTAGTAATAATGTCATACACGAGCGCTATTCGAAGGTTGTGGACGCGGCCATTTAGTAACTTTTCGCGTAAGTGTTCAAAGAGAATACAGAATACTATCGATCCTAGTAAACCATTCATAATATTGTTTTGATTAGGACAACAGACTTTGGGACAGGTGAATGAGGCGCCATCTCACGTGGAAACCGCGCACTACGTGACTCGGATCACGAGCAACCTCGGGACAAACACGTTTCAAGTTTTATTTGCCTTTCTAGGATTACAGACGGTATTAAAAAGTGAAATGGTAGTTAAGTCAAGGTTTCACTTTCACTGAAACGTAGAGTTTAAGGGGGAGACCCCACCGCAGTGCACGGAGAGGCTACGCACACGCTACGCACGTAGGTCAAGCTTCGCTTTGCACAAAAATGTATGTCACCGTGTCCATCGCGGCGCACGCACGAAATGACATCATGCATACATTTTTTACAAAACGTAGCCGTGGCCGTGTGCGTGGCCACTCCGTGCACCGCGGTGGGTTTCCGCCCTTAGGGATACTCGCGGTGACCAGTCACTAAGCGTCGGGCCCCACCGACGCGCTGCGCAGCGTCGTCGCAGGTGTCAGCGGGCGAGAGACGAAGCGGGGAGGGTGACGTGCCAGTACAAAATCTTGCGACGACGCAGCGCAACGCAGCGCAGCGCGTAGATGGGGCCTTAGCCTAACTAAACACGTCAATTAGGCACGTACCTACATTGGCTGAATACTTAAATACTTGAGTCTCACTTAGCTCTAGACGTCGTTATCTGACTCTTTAAAATATTTGATCCTACTAAACAGATTCCATAGACAGAGTAATACTCAGTAGCTCGCGGAAAATAATCTTGGAAACATGTCGGTATTGCCAATTTTTGACACGATAGTAGTATTATATAGTATTTTCCCATTTATTTACATATGCCATTAATGGCAGTCGTCAAGCGACTTAGGGCCATGGTACCATATGAGTAAATACAGTATGTTTCGCAGTTATCGTGGCCCTAATTTGCATGAACTGCAGGTATTCAGTGCGGGAGGAAGTATATCACGGTGCAACAAATCCTATCAGTGTATTTGCAGCGCAGTATTCCGTACACCGGAGAGGAGGCCGCGCGGCGACCATAAATATCGCAATACGAGCACCACGCCCACGCTGTTCGAGCTTGTGCTGCGATTCCCAAACATTTGTTTGTGCAAAATGTGCTCTAAAATTTCAACTCGAAAGGTAATACGTGACCAGAAATATTCGTAAGTAACGTTTCAAAGGATATGTCGTCCATGACAAATATGCATCTTAATGCCTTCTTATTTGATTGCAGACTAGCAAGTGCGATAACAGATGTGTTAATTCCACTGCATGTAGTGGTGCGCTGAGCACACGTTTGGGATTGCGATGTTAGAAGGTACAATATTTGCTTAAATAATATATCAATGTACTTACTATATTTACTTAACATACTACTGATATGGCGCACCTTAAGGATCGTAACCCAATCGTACATCATGGTATGAGGAATTATAAAGCAACGCGTGTAATGCTCATAAAACTAAAAAGTGTTGAAAAGTATGTTTATACATAGTTGGCTGGGCATAGCGCTGCCGTCAACAAAACGTGGGCATCCATCGTGTTCATGCAGGCAGTAAAAAATGCAGACACTCGAGGCATCGCACTGACCAGCATCGATAAAGAGTTTATTCCCCTCCCGTGCACTTTTATTGGGTGCTTCGGCATCTTTCAGCGTTTTACGAGGATCAATCATTCTTATCTAACATCTTTAACTTCAACTCGTCTAAATCTTCCAAGTTTATTTTTTCCCTTTCGTTAGAAATAAATTAATATAGCCAGACTTTATTGTCCCAAACTAATTAACACTTATATTATGGGTACGTTACAATGGACTGGGGGCGATCCCAGTGACACCCACACCAGGACAAACTACGAAAAGGCCGTTTCCGAAATTTCCCACTGGTGAGAATCGAATCCGAGATCATCCTATACAGTGAGCCGAGCGGCCTACACTCGAACAACTGCGCCAAGTGGTCGTCTTTTATTTAACTTTCCTAAAAGTTTTCTTACTTCTATAGAATCAACGGCTCACATCATTGATCCATTCGAACTTGCTTAATTCCAAAACACACCTTTTCCAGTCCCTATTCTAGCACCGAGTTCAGTTATATTAAATGGGAAATGTTTAACGTTGTGCATTCTGACACAATATTTCATATCGTATTCCACCACAGCCCGCCGCGGGGCACGAATGGCGCAAATTGCAATACGAATATTACTCGCCCGGCCGGTGGCGCGGGAACTCCCCGCTATTTATATTATTTTACATTTTAAACTCACTTGCACTTGTTAAACCTCTTTTTAAAATGCTTGTGAGTATGAATGGCATTTTATTTCCAAGAAAAAAGTCACTATAAACAAGTGGTCCGTTTGAAACAGTGTGATGTAATTATTTGTGGTACCAAATCAAACAATCGATTTAACAGTCGAATCGCTTGATTTGAATCAACCGAGTATTGTTTACTGTTGTATTTCGTTGATGTTATCTTGGGAAATAAAATCCTGGCGGGTAATTACTAGTCGTTATCCGCATCGATACGGCGGCGGCGGGCGGCGGCGAGCGGCGGGCGGCGCGGCTGCGCGCCCTACGTCGCCGCCACGGGTACACTGTTCACTCGGCCGCACGAATGAACAGCCTAATGAGAGTTTGTATCAACCCGAAATGCCACCAAAACATCTGATTGCTCTGACAGAGATCCCGTAGACTAATGTACCGTGCCACATAAATGACGCTGGCTGACGGAAATCAATACCACGCTATTAACGGTAAACGTGAACATGATACGAGTAAATTTATTCAGTAAGGTATTTTGATTCCTTTGAATCAGCATTTGGCATAGTGCCCAGCGAAAAAAGATTTTACATAAATTGATACAATATATATTTTGTGGCGTATCATTGTATCATAACATCAAGTCCGTAGGTATCTAACAAAATTATAAATAAATCTAATAAAACTATAACTACTGGTATATACTCACTATGTTTTCCCTCACTTTCAGCGAACTGTAAACCTACCCCTCGTGTACTTACCTGTGTACTACGTATCCCTCGGGATCAGGTAATAGTCAGTTCCTGTATACACGGCGACAAGGTTCACCACCTGTCACGTTGGGTTCTGACTATCTTATGACACGTGGGCTGAGTTGGTTAATACCTGCACATTGTGGTGGTGTATGGCCACTCAAGCCTCTGACTACCCCCGAATGGGGATATAAACGTAACGTATGTGTGTGTGTGTGTGTTACTGGTATATACATATTTTAGATATTTACGAACTAAACGTACGTACCTATATAGATATTGGATTACGGGCTTTTGCTTACCAACCACGCTCTATCTGCCCTCAGGTTGCCATGGTATAAGTAACTATGACAAACGACATGAACAGCTACAACAATAGTGTCGCCGCATGATGCAGCGGGAAGTATTATCAACCACACATGTAAGGGTATCCTGAAAAAATAAAACCCCCAAATGGAGCCATCGCAGTGTACTTTATAGTCTCTGTTGTGGAAACCGTAATGGGGAAAACAGTTCGGATTTTCGGTATCACGGTCATATTTCGGCCGGGCTTTTCTTCTTTGCTTATTTTTCTCGAATACATTTATTTTATATTTTATTTAGCTGTGGTTTGTATTGAATTTTTGCCTTTGTTAATACAGTTAATAAACCAAATATTTAAAATGATATTATATTATCATAAAGATTAACTAATACTAGTTTGATTTTAGCTACTGATTACCGCTTGTTCATAGAGTAACTTATATGATAGGATAGTGTCGTAGTATAATGCCTATATAGGCTTTAACGTTTGCCGAAAAACCAACATCAATTGGAGTTAAGAAATTCAGGGGGCGTCTCGGCAAACGTAGCGTGGGACGACCCCAGAACTAATGGACCGACAATCTGCGAAAGGTGACTTGGAAATTTGGGAAAAACTTCCAAAGAAGCTATTATAAGATTAATTTGAACTGTAAGCGTTACCCACACCTGTTATTATCGATCCCGCCCGTGCTAATTATCCCGTCGAGCAAACACCCGAATCGATTACTGAGCTTTTAGTATCTAATCAGTGACATTCATTTATCTCCAGTGACTGGATTCAAGCGCCATTTGCTGAGTAGCCACTTTATATGTTGATTGGGTAATTTAACCAAAGCCGGAGCGGGCTACGCTTGTAGCATCAAACGATTTGGTGCCTCGATTTAACTTTTTCGGAAACCTATGTGCACTGATTCGGTGAGATAACACAGATAAAGTGGTTAAATTGTGAACAAACGCTAATCTGAATGAAACACGTATATTTATTGCATGTAAAAATATGAGTGGACATCATTAACATTAGAATCTAAACTCCCTAAAATCAGGAAGGAAGGCATCCAAGATTATTTTCAATGTTTAAATTACCAGAACCTAATGTTCAATAGAACTTGCGCACAGTGTCACGATTACTAGCTAGACCGACAAAGGGTAAGCTAGCTTAGAGTTAGTTCGCTTTGAACTTGCCGATGACAAAGGACCTTTGAATAAGGGTCAAAGGTAAAAAGGGTCGCAGACATCAAAGATAATTGAATGGTTATTAAAGATTAAACTTTGGCAACTAGCGCAGAACACTCGATGTCAACTCCTATTAGTCAAACATAACTGAAGTTACTTACTTAATAATAATTTTTATAGTCATCTTAATTGTTTCCTAAAGCAATTAGTTTTTCAAGCATTCCATTTTGCAAACACAAAACACAAAACCACTCGTCCAACTTCTCAATTTCGTAAAGTAGGTAGTTATATGAAAGAAAACAAAAGCGAAATATATTTCAAACCCATTTAACGCCTGACATAAGGAAATATATTTTCTGGACAAATAGCCGGGGGCACACGACGTGTAAGTGTTTTACTAACAATGGCAGCTGGATTTATTTAGACACAGGGAAACAAGGATATATCCACTTGTAAATTATCTTTCCTCTATTATTTTGCCCCTGATCCCAAACGATTTTGATTTTTACATTAATGTGCGCCTTGGGGATTGTGTAGTATTTAATAACACCTTAGTAAAATACAAAATAATACATAGGTATGTATAGATTTTTTTTAAAGATAGATACCTAATAAATATTTTTATAGATATAAATATGTGCGGTCGCCTGTACATCTATGGTAACATTTCCAATATAAGCTGAACTCCCTATATTATGAACACCCGTAATTAAGAGAGCTATTTAGTATGTTAGAAATGTAATCTTAGACATGTAGGCGGCCGTACGGGTGAAAGGTATGCCAAGTAAGTCCCATAAAAAAATGGTGTTTGGGTTCCTATAACCGATTATTTTATTAAGACTCCAGAATATTGTAAAGTTCTCCAAAACGTGCGTGAGTTATATTTGAATCATTTGAAGTAATTAGAATTTTCATCATAATTACCTGTGATTTAAGGTTGGCACTCATCTATCAACTGGGCACCCGATCAGCACCGCCTCGTCGGGCGGCATCCACTAACGGAAATAAGTGGTTCACACACTAACCACGCGGCGTTCACTCGTTGACCATGCGCGGTCCACTGGTTGATCACGTGACGTTTATGGTGTAAAAGCAACGTCCGCCCGCGGACCACCTGTACTGTAGACAACGAGTGGACGCCGAGCGGCGAGGCGGTGCTGGTCGGGTGCCCGGTTGATAGATGAGTGCCAAGCTTAAACACTGTATGGACGTTAAATAGCATCAAATTGCAGTTATACATGCTTATTTCGGATTCATCTAACTCGTACCCCATAGATAAATAGATTTCTATCCACGAAACAGCATCAGGTTTAAGCGGTATTTCCGTAAATAGTGGGGTAGGTGGCGTGTTCTCGGGGCCGGCAGCGGCGCTCTGTGACTGATGGCTTTCATTAAAACCTCCCCGAATACACCCGATTATCCCTCCAAGCTCGCACCTGATCTATTCCACGGCTGAAAGCCATCAAAGAATATCCACAAATTACAATAGATGGATGTTTTATCTTAGACCTTCATTCAAGGATATCAAAATAAGTACAACAGGCAGGTCTGTATTATTAAATAGATGGAAACATTGATCTATGAAAAATAGGTAACGAAAAAGCAGGCTCCTGTGATCAGTCATAGCAGTTTCGTGAAATATACAGGCAAAATATAATGGTTCTGTTCACAAATATAATTTATACTTACCTAAGTTATCACAATAGCTGCTTATCTTTGCAACACTATCTTATCGCGCTTTTCAATTTAAGCGTTAACCCCTGCTTAAAATTTATAACGCCGAAAAAAGAAACACCCTTCCCGCACTCGTTAGAAAGATTCCTCCAAGATATCGCCTCTCTTTCCTCTCTCGTAATAAGATTAAATTTTACTAATGAAACAGAAAATGAAAATTTCTTCTGTAGAAACGGAATTTCCTAAATAACTTTCAGCCATTTGTCTTCCTAATGAATGGATCTTTTTATGATGGTCTTGAACTGACCCGAGTTGTCGCTAACAAGTTTGATATTCTTTTACTTAACAAATAATTTATTTGATGAATATGTTATTGAATAGAATTTTGCTTGGTTTGTCTAGCTACCGTTCTTATCTTCATTCGTTCTGAAAAGAAGTGAGAAAATGTGGCTTTCTTTAATATGACTTCGCAATAGCCAATTTCCTAATATTCTTAAGCGCCTGCCGTAGGCAGTTTCTGCCTATAAATAAAGCCGTTTTACAACGGAGTACATTCAGAAAAATCCTCTTAACCAAAAGCATCCAAAAATTAATATGTACACCACGTCGCGCGACGAAATTAAATGTTGCCAGCGTACCAGCATTTTAAACAAATGTAAATGTTCCCTCTGAGGAATTGTTACTATCCACAGCTAAAAAGTAACGACCTCTGAAAAGGGTTACCACCTCTCTGGAGATGAAACCCGAGACCAGTGGGTTCGGGTTTTGCATCTGAAATCATTATCCTTTGAGCAGCGACACATAAAGCTCTGGTCACCTCGCCTGCTCACATAAAATTGGCAATAACCACGTACCTATTCAGTTATAAAAAAATATATTATTATACCGTCTGTCGGTGCTACGGCTGAGCTCAAATTATTATTTCTACTGCAGTTATTTAGCTTATCTAGTAGATATATCTGAGCAAATTACTTATTTCTGTTAGGGCCACCGCAGACATGCTACTTTTTGCATCGGCGATCGGCGATTATGCGACTGTATCGATGCTGCATCGCGTTTTGGCGACTCTCTAAGTTCGATCGCAGATCAAAATCGCGCGATTTTGCGACTGGTCGCTGCATTTAGCTTCTAAAAAGCGACAAAATCTTCGATTACCGATGCTAGAAGTAGCGTGTTTGCGGTGGCCCTTATATCAAGTGGTTATTTTGCGACTGAAATCTATACCAAAATGTTGTCGTTTGGTATTGTGGCTTAAGTCTAACAACCGCACGAGTTAAACTACTAAGAACTTGGCCTTATTTTATACCTGTATATGACATATTACTACCACAACCATAGATGTAACTGTACCTAAATAAAATATAGTTCAGTCTTTATGAGGTAAAATTTACCACAAGTACCTCACACAAAAAGCTGCCTGCCCATGAATAGACCTAACTCGTTTACTTATTTTGTACAATCGCATTCTCGGTATGTTTCTGCGCCCACAGCGTCCTCCAGAATTTTAATGGCTCTCTAACTTCTTAATTGGAATTCTAAGCGGAATTGTTCTCCGTGTCCATCAACATTCGGTTACGGATTTCCGATCCCTATTAATTTTGTTTGTCCGATACAATAAATTGAACACCTACCACATGTCCAATTAAACTATCTTAGATTAATGGTTGGCCTCTGCGAGAGCGGTCGGATGAAACTATCATAAACCTATGGAAATGTTATAATTTGGTAGTCAGTTCTACTCATTTGACCTTAAAATCCGTCTATAAACAAGTCATTATTTGTGGCATGAATTAAGTAAATTCTTAAACAAAAAGTTGTCTCACAATTCTTTTTTAACAGATTCTCTATACAATATTATCATATTCTATGGAAAATCTGTCACAGCAGTATTGTGAATACTCAAGAATAAGTAATAGATGTGTCCATATGGCGCGCATGCCTCACCCGAGCACTCATATTATGACATTTCGTCTATGCGTTCCGACGTCAAAAGTGAGTGCTCGCGCGAGGCATGCGCCTGATGAAGACGCCGCCATTGGAATAATATAATATATAATTGTCATAATATGAGTGCTCGGGTGAGTCATGCATGTCATATGGACACATCTAATTACTTATCTATAGATAGGGACGACTATCACAGATTGCTAAAAATATTTTCATACATGTACTTATGAAAGCACGAGAATCTTGACAAAAACGCGATTAGGTACGCCAATTGTTACAATTGGACAAGATTCGGCCATCCTATTTGTAGAATTGGGTAGTTGTTTGTATTCAATGAGGACCAAAATACTTTAACTTCGGAATCCGAACTGAATTGGGGTCGGGAAACACGAACGAAGAATCGCGTGATTGCGAAAATAGTATTAAACAGGGTGTTTGAAAAGTCCGAAATAATAACTGAGTTCCGATATATATATAAGGTAGTTAGCTGAGATGCCTAGTGAGAACAGACTCATATAACTACACTATATGTGTAACTATCATATCTTCTGACGTGTCTTCTTGGCCTGTAGGTAAGCCTTTTAAAATTTGTCACAACTTTCATGTTGCGGCTTTAGGACACATCCAATGGCATAGAAAACAGTGTAGACGTCATTTATGAGTTGGAGCCATAAATATGTCGATGGTTGGAACTACGAATATTAAAGAAGTAAAAAAAATATTGGCGAGTAAAATATATTATTCAAAACGGTGTTCGAATTTCGATCCTTTTTATATACCATATAAATCTATATTTACCCGATACTCAACCAAACCCCAAGTATTATTTGGGAGCTTTGAAACACCCTGTACAAGTACTTTTGTCAGAAACTCCGGATCTATTGTGAATAACAGAAGAGTAATGTGAATCCATTCTATTCGTCTTACTCAGCGTGAAACCTGTCCAAGTATCGAGGAACTTCGATAACTACTTCTCCCCGCAAGTAGGTACTTACTTTTAAACTTTGCGATCCTCCTCCTCATACACAATGCCTACATAAACTCCACAATAGTGTACTCACGAAGTAGACCAATAGGAAGATAATTATTACATTAGCCTCTACATAGCATTGTTAATCTTTGTCACACCGACATATTTTTTTTTTTTTTTCATCGTCCAATGTTTCTCGATTAGCCCTAAGATTGTCCCCGCATGGGTAAAGCGATTGCAATGCGACATCGATTTCTATACGAATTTTACACTCATATAGGAACTATACGAGTTAGTTCCGCCTTTTTCTTTCCACTACCGAACAACCACAGGGCCTACTCTGTTTCAAACGAAAACGAAATGTCGGACGAAATTCGCGTATTTCCTACTACGTTTCTCACTGATTCCGTAATTTCTTTACAACGAAAATTGTTTGACGTCTTCGTCGTCGTCGAATCTAAACGTCAAACAATTTTCGTTCGTAAGAAATGTCGGAATCAATGAGAAACGTAGTAAGAAATACGCGAATTTCGTCCGAAATTTCGTTTTCGTTTGAAACAGAGTAGGCCTTCAGATACGGGGAGCGTGGAGCGATTTCATTCTTATACCGTCAACATTCCGCCTTTTTCCTTTTGCTAATAAGTAGAAAGGGCACCTACCGCCTGTTTCCAGAGAGGTATAACTTGGGTATCTTGAAATCAAGAGTAAAGAGACTGTTACTGATTCAGCGAGCAACATCTTCGGCCTCATCGTCACTTTCCATCAGATCGATCGCTGACCAATGCATAATAAAAAAGATATTAGGAAACATTACAATTGTAAAACGGGGTATATTGCCATTGCAATATACAAGGTGGTAGAGCCAAGCTGTAGTCAATTGACTGCAGCTCATAAACGGACTGGCTCGACTGGGGTGGTACCACCCTCTCACAGAAGATCGGCGTAAAGCAGCTATTACAGCTGCGTTTCGTACGATGAGTGAGAGAGCCGTAAGCCCACCCCCCTCCCAATATCCCAATGTGCGAGCAATGCCTTTGGTATTGTAAGTATCTGTAGGCTACGGTAACTGCGTAACATCAGGCGGGCCTTACGCTTTTTTGCCACCAAAGGCCAATAAAAAAAAATATATATACCCCGTTTTACGATTGGAATATTTCCTAATATATTTTTTTACGGTTTAAGCATTCTTTAACCGTGCACTCATTGTTTGTCACCGTCGGGTATGAAACCATCGAAGTGAGTGTAATGGGTGTGACGTCGTTTAATCACGCTGACGTGTAGCGTGTCGGCGCGCCCGCCGCCAACCACGGATCCCACAAATTGATAATGCTCGATTACACCGCTCACAGTATGACTTATCATTACTCAACGTGTAATTGACAGCTGAATGTACAATTTTCCGCGCACATTTAAATTTTCATCGTCCATTCATTCAAATATCACTCGTACTTCGTTTTAATAATTTGTAGCAGAAATTATTGGTACCTATTACCATTCTTAAAAATAGTATTTAGTTTTTCCATATATTTTTTTCATAGTGTAAGCATACAGGCTAAGTTATGCCGATAACGGATGAATAATAAAAACAGGAAGGGTATTCACTGCTGCCTTCAAGTAAAGGGTAAGGTATAGGATAACATTGAAAAGGTATACAAAGTGTAACCGCTCCTTTGCGATGTAGAGAAAGGCGATCCTACATCAACAAAAGTTGGATTCAGTCTCTTACAGACTGTCCAATTAGCACTCTTAATTTTAGTGTTAAATAATTACGATTACCTACTAAAAATATTATAAAAGAACTTGGTTTAGACGTAAAATAGATGCCTACTAAGTCTAATTACCTATTTCGAGCTGATTACCTAAATACTTAAATAAATTATCCTTTCGCCTTAGGTGTACTAAGCTCAAGTTAATTGAACGTAAAGCAAATGAAGATCTTAAATTGCCAGCTTAACCGCCAATTTAATTTTTGCGTCGAGCTTGAGTTATTTGCATGAAGTGCAATTTTTTTTAGTGTTTTCCAATAAAAAGCCCATTTATTATTTTTATCACTAGCACCACACTGCCCCGTTGCGACCCGGGCTCCCGTGCGATAAATGCCTGTTAAGTGTGAATTACTTTAATGTAGCTGTATTGACGACGTCAGCATATTAGCATATTATTATGACGAAAGCCTAGAATATACTCATACCCAACTTGAATTCCTAAAGTGTATTAGGTACCTAAATCTAGTTAAAGTTGTTAATAATAACTAAATTATTTTATTCAAAACATCTCTATGGTTTTATATCACTCATTTCAACAACTTAAACTCATATTGCTCATAAAATATGCATAGTGATAACATAACCAACCACAGCCTAGTAAAATTATTTCCATTAAAACCGTGCATTAATTAAACTGTAAGCCCCTAAATCTTCAAGTTAAGTGGGCATCTAGCCGTTTATTTTTAAGCGAAACGATCTTTAGAAGCAGCCACTTCAAGTTTTATTGGTTTAGGTACCAACTTACGCATAAAGAGATTAGGATCTTATTTCAAAAGAGCTTTTGTCTTGCGATTACAAAAGGTTAAGTTTGAATGAGGGAGTGCTGTTGATCGATTAAAGCCGGTATCGAAAGGCTTCGATTTTGTTCGGTAGACCGCGCGCCTCCGTGCCCCTTTGAGGTTGTGTGTGAGGATTGACGGTGCACCGCTGCCGAGCCAATTAGAAACGCGCCCAGTTCCTGCTCCATTCGTACGTGCCACGTTTGTTCGCCCCGTTAGCAAAAATGAGAACGAGCGGTGGAGCTCCTAATACTGGTCAGGTTAAACGCCGCGAGTAGTGCCAAGTTAATTAGACTTAATTGTCATGTTCTGAGATTGCTTTTCCACACGTTTAGTGCTCATAACAGTAACATTTACTGAAAACCTTAATGAAATAAACAGCTAGCGTAGCAGGTATTTTCAAAGTGTAGTTTTGGTTTATGTACTTTTTAATATAGTGAATAGCTGCGTCTACATCAGGGGCATGCCACACCCGAGTATATACCTATTCAGTTTTGACACCGGAAGGCATAGATATAATGTTATAACATTGCTGCGATGAAGGATTCGATTTGGTGCGTTTAAATGCCTTGCAGCATCTGGACGCAAAAAAAAAATGAAGACACCCTGGTGAAAGACATACAAGCATCTAATAAAGGCGCAAGATTATCAAGAGAAAAATAAATTTAATTTCTATTCAGCCGATAACAAAAGCTTGTGATAGAAATCGTAGTTACTTGTTTTAAATAGAACGAGTTCGGTATAACTTGAAAGAGGCGTGTAGTTAGCCTTGTGTAATTGGAAATTTGATAATGGCAGAAAACTGGTGACACATACACTCGTAAACCCAGAAAATATAAAAATTTACGACATTCTCAGAGACGTTCTCTTTATTTTATTGCTCTAATAAAATTACTAGAATTCATAGTTTCTTACTTTTTATTTATTCATCTTCGAGTTGTCGTTCGATACTGATTCAATTCGTGAAGCTTCAGTTTTATTCCAATTATGCTCTTTCCTACATAGTTATGAGTACCCAAAAGTAATGAGTCAATTAAACATTAGAATCTGCCAAAATTCAAACGTAATAGGAGTAATTTATTATTTTCGGATACCAAATACGCTGTAGATATTTGCATGCCATTTGGGAAAGAACCCATAAAACGGAATGTCAGTTTTTATAGCAGTCACGTTTTCAAATACTAACAGGATCTCTTGACACAGGACGAAACGTTCTTTTAAAAAAAAATGGGTCATATGTTGGGTTAAAAACTCTTTCATCCCAGCAAGGTGAAGGGTTCTCTCAGTAAGCTTAATAAAAAAAACAGATGTACATACAAGAAGATAGGTACCTAAGTACGCGGAGTACTGAAAATATTGTCCTTGACTATGAACACGAAGTGGCAAATAAAATAATGAACCAATTATTTCTTGACTTCAATATAATAATGAACGCAGTAATAGGTCACCGCTTACAATTAGTTTTCCTGAACGCCAGTGGTTCAGCCAACAGTGAAGTTAATCTGATTTGTCGGCGGCGATCAAATAATTTGCTCGCGCTACACGCACCTCGGGGCTATTTTCCCGCCGCCCACACTACTGCCATCATACGAGTTGTCATAATTGCAACACTGTACGGGGAATTTGAGGGAGACTTGTACCAAAAAATATCGATGTACCAAAATAACGATATTTTTTCATGAAATTATATTTTTCATTTTAATATTGTGGGAATAGGTTGTCAGGCAAATGATGGACATGGATTGAACCATAGGTAGGTACTAAGTAGTTTTTGCATTTTACGTAGGTACCTACATAGCTGGACTGTTAATATATTCCAAAGTTTCATAATTTATTATTTTATTTAATGTCTTGGCACACTTTTACTCGCCTGCAGTCAAGATGAGACGTGAACTACATGCTACAGTTAGAGTAGGTATTAATATTGGAACAATATTTATTTTATGTATTTCTATTTCTATAAACGCTGAACTCACACACAACTCGTAAATTACTCGACCCCACTGATTTCTGCAACTTTTACCTTTCTTATCTTGGTTAATTAAACAATCAGGGGGCTTACCACCACCTCTTATAGCAGTTTTGTTTTAACGTTTCAGCGGCCATTTGTGCAATGACGTTTCTTATTGTCATGACAATAAGGTACGTCATTGCACAAAAAGACGCTGAATCGTTAAAACGTTCCTGTAATTGAATCGCAATAAGAGTTCGTGGTAAGCCCCCAGTATCCATGAAATGATCAGTTGTCCATACATCGTATAGGCTGATCCAGTCTCATGTTTGTGTGATCGCTTAGTCGGCAATCATCGCAAACCGCCCTTACCTACCTACCTGTATACCTACGTTATAAATTCCAATATCTCTGCCGCTCGTAACTAAATTTAATAAGCTCTGTTTTAACAATTGCTTAAATAATTTCAGTTTTCCCTTTCGTTTGAATTTCACAGGCGGTGAACACAGTTTAGTAAGTATTTTCTTTTCTTTTGTAGCAGTTTGTTAGGACTTACTTTGTAGCAAGAGGAAAAGTCAACAATCAGTTGATCTATATAATAACTGAATCTGATAAGTATGTATATCATATGGCTATTCCATTTAACAAGCCTATCGAAGCTATCACTTGCCAATATTGTATAATAATGGTGACCGCAGCGCCACCGAGCGAATAATCAAAATTAATGTACCGTTAGCCACGCTTTGATATCGGTCGTTTGCATTTCGTATATAGGGTAGGTAACGTTGGTTCGTTAGTGCTCAACACCATGTGTATCGCACTAGATAAGTGAATAGATACTTAATAAGCCTATGTAACCAGTGTGACCTGCTGAATACTTATTGAGCAGGTCTCAGTTACGCTACTTTGCTGGTATGCCTGAACCTGTGCCTGAACATTGTTGAGTGTACTGACTACACTCGAGTCACTTGAGTGGCGGTACAATAACTGAAGTGGAGTGAACTACAGCTTGAATAATAAGCAACAATTTACATGCATTATTTCCTCACTCTTTTCAGTAGAGCGAGAAAAGTAGATGATGTTATTATTTCACAATAGGAACATCATTTTTTTTTTTTTCAAACCCACATCGTCCCACTGCTGGACAAAGTTCTCCCTCACAGCTCTCCATTTTTCTCTGTCGTTGACTATTTCTGGCCAGATATTGGTTAGTTTTTATTTGCATTTCTACAAATCACCATTGTTCCTAGAAATGCTTTGTAAAACCATTGTAGTATCCTCTACATTTAAATACTCGTTTACATACAACCCAAATTATGAGTAGCCGAGGTACAACAGAGTATGCGAATATTATGTACCTACGTAACTATGTTGTATGTTAATCTTCCTATTGATAGTTCCAATAACAATGACATGTGTACATCATTTGCACATGTTTGTAAGGAAACCGCGTATATACCGCTGGAACGTGAACTATTCTACGTATATTAATTTATTGAAGGCGTAACAACACAAACCATATTCCCAAGAAACCATATAGTCATTACGTTGTTTATTGTTATTATTATTGAATCAGGCTAACTTTACGTTGTTAGGAACAGTTAGGATAAGATAATTATAGTTAGCACCTTGACAAGAACTATTAAGTAATCTGTACTCTGACACTGGAATGGATAGGATTAAAATAACTTCTGCTACGCAATTTGCTTTGTGTGAATCACGTCAAACGGTTGACAAAAACACATTAGTCAAAAAAAATATTAGTAAAAAATCCACATTCATTAAAGTAGAAATTCTAAATCAAAATTATAATTGAATATCCTCTATAGACATATTTTTAAAAACCTCTGAATTCCAAAAGCTTCCTTTATAAGCACGGATTAAAATATATCTGTACTACCTGAATAGTAGAAGTGTATGTTAATGAGTAAGCAGTAAGCACTTGAGTAATGGCTGCGAACCGCAGACGGTCACTTCATTAATTAGATTCAAACTAAACTACTGAACTGAACTACAGGGCACTCAGAGCTTGTACAAATAACTCAAGATTGTCGGACTATTAGAGCTTGTTAAAATTCGATGTAGACATCACAAAGTTTATATTAATAACTCAACACTGTTGCTAATTCTGTGGTCTTCAAATTAAGACTAAAGTCTGATTTTTAATTAGACGAAGTAATTTAAACTTAAAATAAATTCTTAGGTACTATGGGTGCTACTGTCACTTTTCAATATAAATATATAACGTTCAAGCACGGATTTTATATACCTAATATTTCGTGCGTTCAAATTCACAGAACAATGACAGTTCTAGCTGTCATTTGACTATGTCTAAAAATCTGACTTTAAAGTAAATTGAACACAACTAAAAATATTACTAGTTTGCTCATGCATACG
Organism: Drymonia ruficornis; assembly: GCA_947859195.1. Lineage (NCBI taxonomy): Eukaryota > Metazoa > Arthropoda > Insecta > Lepidoptera > Notodontidae > Drymonia > Drymonia ruficornis. The sequence continues at coordinate 6,468,767 of OX401905.1, read as the reverse complement.
ACCGTGAGAAAGGCGATTATTCCACAAAGGGGTAGTAGGAAGCATAATAGTAAACCTACATTTCACCGACAGTATTTACCTATTATATTAGATAGGCCCGACATGTTTTATACTCAGTATGACATTTAATAATATTTCATTGTATCTTTACGGAACTATACTAACAATATATGTACACATTTTTATACAAATTAAATGCTCTAAGAGGATTCTATATTTTCTTCTTCACCTGTCTGTGCACAAAGGAACTACGTAGGTGCTTTTACCGTTTCTTTTTCCCAGCTTTTGTTATCAGGGTGAATGAATTTCTATTGTCCACATGCAACTGCGGACATTTACTGCCTGGCTACTTCTTTAAACTTCAAACAGAACACGAATTTATTATTAAATAGATATGCACTTATATGTACACAAATAATGTATTTTTAACTTTCTATAACGGAAAATAATGTCATAATTATCAAAAGTAGTAAAAAAAACACAAATCGATTGCACAAGATTAATATGAAATCCCAAAATTTAATATAACCGTTTACGCGTGAAAGGAATAATAACAAAAAAGGAAATAAAACAAATAATAAATTTTCGTATGAAGACAATTCCGGACACCTTCGCACATTAAGTTCAGCGCGTATAAATGTGGAAGCCATCGTGTGGACGTGAGGCTGTGAAAGTAAACCGAATTACCGCCCGGTGCGGCGCCCGCCCCGCGCGTACTCCTACGTCACAGATATTTATATGCTTGCTTACCCACGCGTGTCGCAGTACGCGTATTCAATGATACCACCGCAAAAAAAAACAATATAATGTAGAGCTTCATTTTAACTTCTACGTATCGCTACAAACTTATAATTATAAGATATTTAGTTTTCTAAGCAGATACATACTGAATTTTGAAAGACACTACTCAATATACCGTTTCTTAATTGCAACGTGCAAAAAAAAGATAGCATAGAAATAATGTTAAGACTCTACTTAATCACTTTTTAAGAGCCGGCGAACATTTACGACACGTTAAAAATATAATGATAACATTTCCCACCGTACAAAACAGGTAAAGATGATGTGCACGATCAGCTACGACGACCAATAAAATTCGTAGGGACACAGCTAGAATGAAACGTCCCTTTATAGGCAATAAACAAGAACACCCGTTTAGTATACCCGCAGACCCAAACATAAATAGGCGTAGGTACTTGTAATATTTTTTACTGTTTACACACAATACATTTTGTATTTTTCCAGAAAAGTATTCATTTTAGTACCACGTAATAAAATACGAATAAAGCACACATGCGCCGCGTCAATTTGCTACTAGTCTTAGTATTCTGTTTAACAGAGCTGGGGTAACGACCCTCATGATATTCAAGGCCTGGCTTCATCATACTGGTAGCCCTTAACATTTAGAGCATAGCGAACTACCCGTGCGGACTTTGCCTTACTTAAGGTAACTGTAACTGTATGGTAGCTTCGAGTAAGCAAGCGGCGACCATAAAATAAGAGAGAAGCAAAAGTGAAAAATAAAAATCCCCATTTTTACCTACCCCTATCCCGCACATTGGCTTCCGAACAAACTTTGCGCACAATTGGCACTTACCTACAAGATTTTCCTCCTCTAATGACCCATGACAAATAAAACTTAATTATCAATTGGCCTACTTACGCAGAATTCACAACGAACTTCAGCAAACTACGGCGAAGGCTACAGGCCCCAAGAGACACAAATTAGTTTGCTCGTTTAGGGCATAACTATAGTCAATTTACTAATAACTAACATTGAAATCAGTGAACAATGAATAAGCATCCTAATGTTTGGATATTCAAAACCTAAATAACAATGTAAGATTAACGATGCAACATATAACCGATCAATAATAATGTTAAGTATGTAAGTAGGCCTTAATTGGCGAAGGTCCAAGCGGACGGTAACAGGGTGGTTACTTTGAAAAACGAAATGAAAGCTTCGGCTGACGGATTGGGCGATTTCCTACTCCGAAAGTGTTACGGATCCGAAGTACAGATTCGATTTACGATCAAAACCATGTCAAACGCTGAAATCGTAAATGTCAAATAACTATCAGAGTAGGATCCACGAAAGAAGAAACGTCAAATCACGATCATCGAATCCGTACTTCGGACGATCCGTCAGCCGAAGCTTTCGTTTCGTTTTTCAAAGTAACCACCCAGCTACCTTATTGCTACCCGGGATGGTATACTTCTACACGTTACCATCTTTCTTCTACATTTATATGCAACTGAAATTAAAACGACAATATCCGCACAAGAAAATGGTGACAACCCTAGACGCAATACAAATTCAAATTACGCTCGCTTAAGTGACTCCTTTCTTGTATTAAAAACAACGATAGGTACATCTTACAACATTACAAGCTCCATTATAATCACAACTGGCAACTGGCGCCAGATCATTAAATAAAGATTTATTCCGTCACAAAATTGTCGCGCCGTGACGCAATTATAGGAAAAACAACAGGGAAAACCGTGGAGTAAATAGAAATTACTAAATTCGCACAAAACCAAATTGTTCCCGTCCAACAGCTTCAGAGAGCGTACGATACGAACGAGTCCATACTCGCATTTAAGAGGAGGGTTCGAAATTTGGTTGATTTTCTATTCTACTTTTTCTTTAAGTAAGTATGTGGACTAGGAATCTTATATTTAGATGTATGATTTTTGACTATATTATCTTGAGTATCTTTAAATCCAAATCACGATTTGATGAAATTTTCTCGATAAAAAAAATTTATGAAATGAGCTCTAATTATTTACAATTTTCCTTGCTACCACGATGTTTTTACGATTTAGATCACGAAATTATTTCTAAAACATAGCAAATAATGATATCTAAACTACCCTTCAACCATATTTTAATTCATGAAGTAGTTTTTTTTTAATTCAAGTAAATGTGGTTTGGCGCTTACGTTGTTTATTTCCGAGCGCGCGCACAATATCGCCATCTCACATTTTAAGTACTTGAACTAACCATGTCTCTCTCTAACTTTGTATTGTCAGTGTCCGCTCGGACTTGTTCGACGTCGGACCTGTGAAGGATTTTTTAAAAAATATTACGAATAAATATTACGGTCGTGCCACATTACAGGTACAGTACAGTATTTACAGTCCGCCGACGCCTATGATAAATAAATAAATATCCTTGGAAATTCTTTTACACATGACTACCTGATCCCAAACTAAGCAGAGCTTGTACTATGGAAACCAGATAACTGATATTACTACATATACTACTTTTTGTTTGTAAATACAAACTAAATATACACTTAATTACACCTAGACTCGGGACATGCGGACATGTTCATGCACACAAATGCATGTCCTGGGCAGGAATCGAACCTACGACCTGCACTGCAGCGTGATTTTCGTTTGCTTTTCCTTGTCTTGTGTAATTTCTTTTCATCTCTTGTCATTTTGTGTCATCTCTTGTCATTTTGTGTCATCTCTTGTCATTTCATAGTTATTCGTGTCATTTCTGTAAAAACTCCCTATTTCGCTTACTGTTATATACTTGCAGCATGGTCTTGGGCCGACAGTGGGAATACATTGCTTGTCAAAACAATGGAGTCGCTTTATTGCGTTTGTTGTAGGTATGGATGGGCAAGTAATAAATATATCATACATCAATAAATTATCGTAAAAAATAACATTACAGATATGGATAGGAAAATGTTTGTCTGTCCTATTCAATCTATTATATTATAAACGAAAGTAACTCTGTCTTTAGGGTTCCAAAGGGTGCTAACGGGACCCTATTACTAGGCCTACGCTGTCCGTCTGTCTGTCTGTCCGTCTGTCAGCGCGGGCTGTATCTCACGAACCGTAACAGGTAGAGAGTTGAAATTTTCACTGAATGTGTATTTCTGTTGCCGGTGCAGAACAAATACTAAAAATATAATAAAATTTAAAAATAAATATCAAGTCTCAAACTTGATATTTTTGATGTGTTTATTCTACGGTGGTACGGAACCCTTTATGTGCGAGTCCGACGCCTTCAGATCTTATGAATGTTTTCTTGAAATAAATATAGTGTATTTTAAGTAATTAACTGGCCAACCCTCAGGTCCTACCTACCATGTTAGGATCTTTTTCGTTCTAGCGGGTGTAAACCGTGATTTAACGAGTTAATGTGATAATTTTTATATTTAAATTATTCAATTCAATGTATTTGTTTCAGACATAGTCCAATATTGATTATTAAAATTATTATAATTTCACAATAAATATAAAACAATAAATAAAAGTAAAATTAAATTAAAAAAAATAAAAATATATTTTTTATTTTTCATGTTTTATCATTAACATACAATATAATATAACATAAATTAAAATAAAATACCATAAAATAAAAACCTACCCCTAATTAAACAAATACCGTCCGCGTGGGATACTGGCTGCATGTCCTCCCTGTATTCAAGCTGTTCCTGTTGTCAAGCGAATTTTTTGAGCAAGGAAAGAGCCAGCCCTCTTGTCACCTGTGGCGGTAACCAGTCTAAGGGTGATTTTGATGGATAAAAAAATAAAGATAAAAAGATAAACAAAAAATAAATGCATGGATAAATCAATAAAATTAATAAAAACTGAAAATTAAATTAAAAAATAAATTAAATATGGTAAAAAAAATATTATGACACCGCTGATGACTTCATGATCGGCATCGAAGTTAAGTACCAAAGTATTCCTTTGCCTACGAAACATGAAAAAGATACTCATATCCGGCAGTCAGTCACTGACACAGAGTATGTACATTTTTACCCGACTACGGTGGGTGGAGGGTTATGATTTTGACCGATATGTATGTATGTTCATCTGCTCCCGTATAACGTCCAAACTATTTTTATCATAATAATTTGACTAATGAGATATCGTTGGATGCGTCTGGATCGTCCGCTGGTTATAGGCTATTATACGATCGAAATATTGTTATACGTATCTATCAGCATATTGTAGGTATCGTTTGTCTTCTTTTGACTTACTTTGTCTTCAGCAATAAAAACAACATAGAAATTAAATTATTTTTTTCAAATACACTCGTCATAAAAATCCCATATAAAACGAAAAAAATATATTTGAATATTTTCATCCATTTCATCTATTTTAAAAGGTGCACTGGGACATATTATTTTAATTGTACGAATTAAACAATATTGTTCCTTCAAAAAATAACTATACTATAGTCTACTCCATAGCTGTTCTGTCCTAGCTAAGCGAGAGGGATATATCCTTCGGCAGCTCACGCGACGCTAGCCACACCCCGAAACTAAAATTCATTTTTTTCTTGTATCGTCTTAAAACGACCGCCGTTCCCCTATCACGGGGTAATGTGTACGGATGCAATAATAATAACACTTCCACTGACTCAGTTTTCCCATGGATTTTAATAGACCGTGGTCATGCTGAGCGAGCATTTGCGAGTAACATGACTGTTCCAGAGATTAATACCTACTTTGTTAGAAACGAACCTTTGATACGATACGGGAGGTCCTACAAAATGAAAGAGATAAGATGCATAGTGGTTGCACTTACAAAGTTTGTTTTACTACATAAAAGCCCAAATAAAAAATCAAACCGATCATTTAATACTACGCAAACTGTGTGATAACAAGTTTTAAAGTGTTTATGAGCTTTTCCAGAGAAAATAGAGAGCATAAAGTTTTGATCTGTAATTAAATTACTATCATAAAACGCCACATAATGGTCTCACGCGAACCAGCCTCATATCCATAAACCAATATTTTATATTGAAAATAAAAGAGAAAGACTTTATTGCTGCATGTGCTTTATAGGCACTTAAACGCCCTTTCAAGGTTAAATGTTAATGCGACACAGTAAATCACTGATAATCGCATAGCTTAACCTTGCGACTCTTCTCGTTTCTGTTTTTAACATTATTAGGTCTGGTACTTTTTGTTTCTATACACAAAAGCTTAAAAGTAAGTACGTTTTCTAAAGAAACCTGTTTTAGGCTAATTTAGGGCACACACTTAGCGCCGCCTACACGGACTGCTTGTAGCTGTCGGAACCGACAGCTCTAGAACAGTTGGTTGTAGTCGACCGCATCGACAACTCGCGACAGTCCGTGTATGACGAGTTTTACGTAAATTTTTAATCATTATGGCGCCCAACGTGGGACTTTGGTTGTTTTCGGGAATAAACTTCCAACATAATGAACATACAATAACCCATCCATCGTCCATTCGCAGTTACACACGTATTTTCAGTATGACGTCATACCCATTTTCACTACATTCGTTCACCTCGCTCGTCAGAGTAGATACTTAGCTATTATTTCCGACGTAATCACGTAGTGGACAGACGAATTCGAATTCGCTTCGTTCGAAATCATATGATTTCGAACGAAGCAAAACCTAAAACAGAGGTCCTGAAATTATACTTGGTATTGTCGTGGCGTGGTATTGCGAGATAATATTCTGAGGAACTTGGATAAAAATATTAATAAATTTCATTTTTAAAGTTCCGTACTTACTTGTTAACTAGACTACATTCGTTTTCTTCACAATGTTCAATTTTCGCACTAAAATTTCACATCTTGCATTCACTCTAGGTAACAGGGTTATGCGAGCATTAAGTTGGAGAATCAATTAGCGCGCGACTTAAGCGATGTAGCTCGCCTCCATAATTCATAAGTCAGGGCGGAGTGCTCCTTCCTGACGTGCGCTTTACATGACACGTGTACGTGTGTATGTGTTATATCAACGGGTGAAAACTTTACCTCTACAAACTTAATAGAACTGGAATTCAGGGTTCCTTACCCTGGGAGTATTTACCATTAAATTGCTAAACTTCGAGTCAAGATTTATACTGGGTCAGACTTTCCAAAATAAGTAGGTAGGTAAAGATTTTTTATATTATCTTTAACAGAACACCAAATGGCAATGAAGAATCTACAACATATATACGTCCCCATTATTTTGATTTTGACATTTTCACGACCGCTTATCGCAGTGGTTGGAGCGTAGGTTGGATCAATACATCAAGTGGGGTTCGATTCTCACCAGAGGAAAATTACGGAAACGGCCTTTTCTTAATTTACTCTTGTCTGGGTGTCACTGGGATCGCCACCATTCTATTGTATGGTAGCGATAGTACAAGCGTTGCTTACTTTGGAAGCATATGGTTCGTGTGTATGTCTAGGGATATTCATTCAAATCAATTAGTGCCCGTCCCTTTTAGTAGTCCATTAATGAAATCGCGGTCCAGGAAAATTTTCATCATTTTAGGTTTATAAAAGTTTCAACCAAATAATTTAATGGAAGCTGACCTATGTTGAACTACTAAAATTATGTCGATTAACACAAAAAGAAATCAAGGAAGAAAGCATCTCGTTTTTGACCTAGAGACCTAGAGTACCTTTTAAAAATACCTATGTAGTAGTGTGTGCTCCAGTTATTCGGCGATAAAATAGTAGCTGAAAATACATAAAAAGGCAATGCATACAAAATGAAACAAATAACAAAAGCAAAAGTAGCAAACAGCCCATCCCCTTCAACCAACAATGCGTTGATTTGCCGGCTACGCAAATACTACGCAAATTCGTAGCACTCGTAGCAACGTAGCGACGTAGCACTCATACACAGAACACAGTACTAGCATAATATCATCATTATAACGTCACCACTTCAATTATTATAAAGCTCCGACAATTTATAACGCTCCCTTTAAACGAGGACATCGGATATCGCATTTTTCTAGGAAACCAACAGAACTCCTACGAAGTCACGAAATATGATCATAAATTTTTAGGGAAACTCGAGCCTAACGAAAGAAGTCACAAAAAATCTTATCTTTATGGACACAATTTTAAGGTATTCGGATCCCAGCTGAGGCGGTATTATGAGCAAGTAAAACATCGGAAACGTTTGTAGGTATATAAATACTGGCACGTGCTTACAAAGCCGAGGAATTCGTTTATACAGTTCCTTTTGTGATGGCATTATCATTATTTGTTTCGATTGTTGAGAACCCTATTTTGTGCAAGATTACTATTATGCCTGTCTAACTTTTTGTATGTAAGCGGTCATTCACACGAAGAAGATAAGCTCATTTCCCATACATTTTACAGTATACAAGTGCCGAATACGGCCATTATCCGTCAAACATGTTGTTAAGACCTATCTTTGTAAATATGCCTTCTTTACGAGCTTACTTTAAGCACTTTAGTGTGTACAGAAACAACAGGACGTATATAAGGGCAGAAGTAAATTCTCCGCCAACCTTAAGCAATTCACAGTATTAGAACAGAAGTAATTATTCAGAAAGGGTTCACACGGGGTGCACTTCTCCAGTTTCTGACAGAAAGACTGACACACGTCTCACGGAGCCGAGTAATTTGTTACCTGTCACGATGCCCGATTATATTTGCACCTCTCATTGCAAATTCATTACTTTGTTTGTCAACGACCACACCCGGCCCGCCGCGCGCCGTTTCATCTTGATGATTTCTAGCTATAGAACAAAGCCCTAAATCACCCTTATACAGAAGATCCAAAACACTTGTCAGTTATATAAGTGTACCTATCACAGAGTACCTTATGTACCTACTTGTAATAAAATGTAATAAATACCATGAAATACTCTCTCCTACTGTCTATAGTACGGTCTCAAAAAAGTACTTAGGAACATGCTAAGTAGTACGTATTTGTTTTTCTAATATTATTTGTACAAGTTAATAACGATTATGGTGTATCGTGAGAATGGTGTTCGTTTTGCACTGTGGAGCGGCGGCGCGGCGGGGTGGTCGGACCACGCTCAGTATTATCGGCCCTGTCGCATTCATTATTCAGGTGCGAATTCCGATCGGAACCAACGCCCCGACCTGTTCGCATATTCCATTCATTCGCTCCTTTTGCCAATTCACTCTTTAACACCTTCTTACGGCACGCTTCACGACTTGAATAAAATAACGCACTGAAGCCTCATGAGGGAACATTGAATGCCCAAACGGACGAGATCGCAATACTGATGATACCTTTTAAAGCGGACACGGATTTTATTATAATTAAGTTAACAACAATAATCTTGTCAGCCGGGTTCGAGCAGTATTTTAGGAGATTCTGTTCCGAGGGCTCTGAGATTAATTATCTTTTTTATTAATGACGAAATATACCTTCATTATGAAGACGAGAGCGGTTTAAGAGTGAAGTTTCTTTGTTTAGATTTGGTCAGGAAATTTTGCACACTTTCTTTTTCGTAGATACAAAACTGTTGATAAAGTTCGGCATTTAGCAAGATGCGTCTGAAATTCATAATTATTTAGATTTCCCGCAAGTTGTAAAATGAGACTTGGAAAAGGTCACTATGAAAACCTTGAAACTTGAAAAACTTGAACTATGAAAGCCTGGAAACATTTTTTTAAACTAGATACCTTGTGGTGGCGACCGTCGTGACGTGAATCACTGCGCGCCCTCGTCTATCTACCCGACCAAATTTCTCAAGATACGTACCTAACATCATAATTTTCACACAAAATTGAACCTCGGGCGACATCGGACGATTTATTTTGTGGACATGCTTGGGGTTTGGCCTGTAGATAAGAACGTCTTGAAGTTGAAACCGTACACGGCTGATGAAAACTTGCCGCTCCCCGGGGCGACCTTTCTTTTATTTCTCCAAGTTATAAAAAGTAATGAGGTATTTTATGTCTATGGCTGCTGCGTTCTATTGTTCGAAGTTTTCCAACCGGAACGAGACTCTCAAATAGATTTTTTGCCTCAATATCTTATTTGTGTTTATTTCGTAATATTGAACCATCACCAAAATTGGGGATAGCGGTTCTAGAAATAACGACAGGCAATTTTCTAGAACAAATAATAAGTAATGAAGTTCTTTGTTCCAATTTTAGACGTAGGTCTAGCAAAGTACCTTTACGTAATCCAAACTATTACAAATAAATAGTTATTAATATTGTTGCTATGTAGCTTCGTTATCGGTTATGGCTTCTGAAAGCCTTACGAATTTCTGTTTTATTGGATTACTAACCTATTATTATTTTGTAATTTTGGCTTGAACTCTACCACGAACGAATTTCATCTTCTATTTATATTCACAGACGTAAAAACAAACTGGTTAAGCTATCATTAGAAATACGATATTTAACTGAAAGACCCTTACACCAGATAGGACTACGAGGACATATCGTAGTTAATTTGAAATGACATCTACAAAGATGTAATGTCTAAAAAAGGTCACTTGAAGCATGGCCCCAAAGGCCGCCCATGTAATCCTCGCATATGCAAAGGGCCGCTGTCCGTGGCACTCACACCGCGACAGACATTCCGCCAAAGACATACGACCTACTCATAAATTTTCACGCGAATTTGAACCCGTAACGTTCGATGACGCCCTCCCGCAATATTTTTTTTAACGAGTGTATCATTGGTACCTATAACTGTCGTGAAATATAAATCGCAATATGGTGGTGTGATTGATTTGAAAAATAAGCCATTAGGAATTTATGTTCGTTGATTTTTTCACCTCCACAATTTTTTTTATTATTTTCCGGTTTGAGTGTTTCTTTCCTATAAGGGAGACTTGCTACTTTTTGCATCGGCGATCGGCGATTTCTTCGCTTTTAGCATCGGCGCTGTCACTGCGTCCGAGAGAAAGTAGCATGTCTGCGGTGGCCCTAAGCTTGATATGACATATAAGCTATTTCGTATACTTTGGTAGAATTTGTATACCTCAGTTGAATATTATAACATTTTTTTTATGTTTAAAACAGTAGTTACTGACTCATGTGTTTACATAATAAGAAGGCCTTAATAAAAAAAATCAAAATACAGTAGGTACATACTACCCAAAAGCTAGGAAATCTTATTCCCTACTCAAATAAATCAGCCCAATAGATAAACCGTAAAGATAAAACCAGCTAAGGTATAGTTATAGCAGCAAGATATCATAACGCACTTGCAAGTAAATCACGTAAGGGTCACGTATCAGTGGACAGTAGTGACGGCAGTAAGTAATTGCAAGCTGATAACAATAACGAATAGAGAGACGAGATTCCCGTGAGATTGCGCCCAGTAATTACCGGAGCCACAGCGTTCGACGCGCCGCTGATATACGCGACCCGCCGCCCGCATAGATAACCCACCCTAACCCTTATCACTATACGCTCCTTACCGTTTGTCATAAATTTTATCACTCCGATGAACGGACGTAGACGAAGCCTCCTTTTTCGGATTCTCTCTCCGTCGAATTAACGACCCGTGAACTCGTGAGCAACGCTCCCAGCGTCTGGTTTTTCAGTCATAAACACGATCACTTTAGGGAATAATCATGCACATGATTTTGTTTCCTTACACCACATCACCGATTCATAATTTCAGACATTTTTAGATTTTCATCGTAATTAGCAACATGTAAAAAGTTAATTATAAAGTTTATCACTTTTCGAAACCTGTTAGCTCCGACGTCAAACGTCTGTTTAACGAACGTTCTCAAAGTTTCGAATAGTTTCAGAGTGATAACACTAGGGCCATTCCTGTGAGGGAGGCGATTTGAGGTTGTCGAGTGTTGTCGCGCGTTGAATGTCAAACGGTGGTTTGCAGACGCGCAGGTGTGGGCAGTCGCTCGGCTGGCGGCCGGCTGCGGACTGCGCGGGTGGCGCTGATGGCACGCAGTCAGGCCGCGAGGCTCGCTGACGCCGCCCGCGCCCGCCACCGCGGCGCACGCGCCCCGCGGGGATCGATACACCCCGCTCACACCAGCGCCGCGCCCGCCGGGGCCGCCCCCACGCACACAGCCACCGCACCACTCGTCACCACGACCGCGCACACACCCTCTCGAGTTCCTTGATTTTTTTAAGTTCTCCATAGTCACCTGTCAAGCACGAAGCCAACCATCAGATACTGTGTACAGCAGCTTCAGGCAAACTTTATTTCCCACTGAAGTATGCACCTCACTCGCCGTATAAAAACTCTATCAAGAGTTCAAGTTTTCTATGACGGCTATCTGGATTTAAGAAGCATGACAAAGATACAATTTAATTTCAACCAGTCGCAACCAGTGCGCCAACGATTATAAAACATCACATAACATCATACAGAACAGCATACACATACTAGACGTTCTTTAATATTGCACGGAATATCTATATTTTGTGCGCGAAACTGTACATGAACACGAGAGACTCGTCCGCTTGGCTACTTACACCAGCAGACTGTTCGACTTGTCGACTCGACGATATTATATCCTCCAGTTTATCTACGTCATAAAGATATTTGTTTAGTACTACCAAATGAAGCATTGAAAAGGATGTGTGCCCTGAATAAGTATTTACCGCGTGAGGTGTGGCCACATTTTACTTTTTAAAGTGGTCGGAGAGAGTTATGGCTAAATTGGGAGGGAGTGTAGTAACCCACTTAGACTCGAGACATGTTACAGAAGACGGATTTTTTATAATTAAATACTTATAAGAAAATTTTTATTTGTTCTTACCTTCTATTAGATACCATTTTCTTCCATTATCCTCGCAGCTAACAGATTTCTGCCTGTATGTTCAAATATGATTTGCCGTAAATCCTCTGATATAACTGACTTCTTTAAGGCAATAACGATTATTCAATTCTAAAAAAGACTTCCAAACTCTTAGCAGTTAATATAATCCTAGAGCTCATACGCTAAGTACTGCCATCAATTTAACGAAACACAAAAAGCGCGACCCTCGCCGCTGTCACGTTTCTACTACGATAAGTTATTACATTGCAATTATGGATGCTTTATTTATTCATATGGCGTAGGACACTATACCGTTTACATTAACTACGGATTTTGGTAAAGTCAAACGTAGCTCGGTAAGTAATACGACTTATTTATGTATGTATTGGTTGGGAATCTCTTAGAGAGCTCTACACGTAGAAAGGCAATCCAAATTTATTGCGCGCTCAATCAGCCCCCGATAACCACCTTCCACAGCCGATACATCGTAAGACCCGATACTGGGAATCGACTAGCTCTGCAACGTTTCATGTAACCTGCAAATAATACAATCTAAACCAAAATAAAATCAATTAATACCTACGGGCTGTTACATAAATAATATGATGCTAATTAGTATTAATATTAACGTCCAAAGCGGCCTATAGTTTATTAAAATATACCTACTGGGATATTACGTAAATATGATGCTACTTAGGTATAGTATTATGCTTAGGATACACGACGACAACAGACACTAGACACTCAGTGTATCTCAGTGTACCGACACAGCCACTACAACTGTTACAAGGTGTCGCGGTGACGGACACACGTAGATACTCGATGTATACTGGGAGTTTTAGTGTCTAGTGACGTCGTATATCCTTAGCATTAGGATTCATGTATCAAAAGCCAGCAATTATAGAGTATAAGAAATCAGATTTAATAATAATATCACATCCGTTTTCAATTGTTTTATCTAAAGAACCGAATCTAATTTTCGTCTGAAACAAAAACAGTCACGAATACTAATATTAGCTACATATAAAAGTAAAGTGCCGATATTTTACCGAAAGACATGTCGGTCGTGGGAAACATTCCTAATCAAGGAGCTCGATCAAATAAATATTTCCAGCCGGCTGTCCCGTAAAAATCACAAAATATTCAACGGGACCGGGAGGCCGGGTGGCGTCCCTCCGCATTACTCTTCAACAAAACCTCCACTAAACCAGAAAAAAATTCCTTTCAACTACCTAAGGAGTACATAAAATGTGATGAAAGAACACCCTGGAGCCACAGCAATATGAACACTGTTTTTCTTGTGTTAGATAATAATCTTTTATATACTTTCACTCGGAACGAACTGGCTGTAGTTATGATTCGAGAACAACTGAAACTAATAATGACTCTTTCATTTAAGGAATTATTGAATGGTGTCTTTTGCAAAGGATGAAAAATTTGAATTTGAATTTTGAATCCAATACAGGAAAACTATCTAGAAGAATCGAGACGAATAATGAGTGACACTTATCCAGGTCGGAATTTGAGATAACACTCTAACCGGCACCGCAGCCAGGCGTGAGAACTAGAATCGTGACTCTTAGGTTTATTATAAAATTCTGTATTAGGTACAAACACTTTTTTGTGTACACCTTAAATAATATTTACATCAAAATGTTCATCATGTAACTTCACCAACATGTATTGAAATTCACTCTTTGTAATTCTCGTCCTTAAAATACTAAACAAGTAACAAGAGTATCACGGAACTCATTTTTCATTCGGGCACCTGTTACCTGCTGCTTTCAAATGGAACACAATTATCATTTAATTTAGACACGTCGTTCCTCGACTGTTGACTCATTAAATATATATTTAACCCTTGACAAAAGAGCAGGTGGGTGCGTTTAAACCATGCTCGGATGTTTACGTGAGTTTGCATGTGTGCGGTTATAATTTATGTTCGTTAACCCGGTAATTTTTTATCTATGTTTTTTTATGATCAGACTGTATGTATAAATTGCAAGATAAATTGTTCTTTATTTAAACGCCTCAACATAAAAAATAAACAATTTCTGATGTCGTGTTATACTAAGTGCTCTAAACGAGTTGTTAAAGCTAAAGCTTTTTTTATAAAATTACTTCACAATGTTCTACAAAATGATGTAAAAGAATTTATTCACCGTGTGCTCAGTATCCCTCAATTGAATATACCGAGTTATTCTGCCATTATGCCAAACATCGGGCAGGACGTGACCAGGTCACCTGATATACAAACGTGCTCGTTCTCGCGCCTCCTGAGAGGCAACAGCTGTCGAACATACAAGGTGAGATACCAAAGGATTTTTATTCTTGGGACAAAAAAATGGAAATCAAACGATAAGATATAGTACTACTCGCTACCGACCGATCTGAGAGAAAACCAAAAAGGTAATAGTGTAAACTGCTTAGATACTACTTTTATTACTGCGCAGAGAGATAAGTTCAAAGAAATCATATTCCCCATTGCTTGAAATGGCTACTTTCTGCTCGAAAATTATGCCATCGCAACATTAAGACCCTTTTATAAACAAACAACTTTTAAATAGAAGGAGACATGCGAAATAAATTAACCCTCCAAGTGTTTCAATTCTTGTTATTAATTTTATTTTATTTTAATAGAAATACAGTAGAATAAAGTAGGTATGTATATAAGATCAGTTTTTCTTTCGGAACACAGAAGGTTAAATTCGCCGTTTCATCGACGCTTTATAATTTTTAATCTATAAAAATGTGAACCAAATCGACCATAAACACGAAATGACTGAACTCATTATGTGCCAGGTGTTTCCTTCTTGGCTGATAAACTTGTTATTGGTTTTCTTTACCATTATTTAGTTAGACGTTAAAAATATATTGACTCCGTTCGAAATCATTGTAAAACACTTTTAATTTATAAAATTGCGATAGACCCATATAAAGGTCACATCTCAAGTAACTAAATTCGCTATTTTTTATTTACCTACATTTTTAGTTTACAACGACAACGGATTTTTTTATATAGTACGTGATCTTTACGAAACCATTAAAAATAATCATAAAAATTATAGAAGAACAGAAAAAGATATATAGGCACGTATTAAAATATTCAAACGCGAATAAAATCAAATAAGCAAAACATTTCATTATCATCATTTAAAAAATCTTAATACGAGATACCATCAAAGCGTCGAGCGAGACGTTTTCAGAAAATGAGACTTAAACGTATCACCATTTCACACTTCATCGCTTTACATAAGCGACTTTAAATCTCTTTCACGTGAATGCTTGTAATTTGGTTTAACATCTCATATAAATAGCTAGATATATATGTTAGTATGCGTAACTTATATGTATATTTACCATACATATTCTGTATCAAAACTAATCTATTGAATAGATTCCAAGTGGTTTTCAAGCGTAAAAACAATTACTTTCGTATGCAGTCGCATAAAACTGTGTACATTGTTTCGTTAGCTTACTGTGGACAATTACAGTACATACAAAAAATATAACAATAATTACCTAAACACGTCTGAATAAACTCGTAATAAAGATGTCTGTGGTATATTTTATAAAGCTTCGCGACTTATTGACTGTGTCTACATTATGTTACAACATAAGTGCTCGCGCGAGGCATGCGAGGCATCTGAGCGCACCAAATGGATGACAAAAGCCACATTAGGCTTCAGATCAATAGGCAGCATTGACATTAGCGGCGCGCGGCCGAGCCGATGCATGCTGGCAGCACGCGTACGTACGCCACGCTGGTTATTTCACAGGATTAAAAATTTATATGACAGATTTATATATCAATAAATACGTTTATTGCATGACCTTCTGCTTTAAAGTACATATACATATGAAATACCTACCAAACTTCCAAATAGTGTTTTCCCAATGCATAGGTATTAGGTAAAAACATATCTATATCTCCGTGTTATTAGTTAGTAAATTTAGCGCCTAATAACCATTAAATTAAAATAGTAGATACATTAGATGCGAAACAGAAGTGTTTATTAGCATTTACTACACCGTTAAGCGAGCTTTAACTCCAAAAGTGTAATACCATTTTCTTTATGTCCAAACTATAAAAGGCAATGAAAAGTATCAATTCAACATCTCGTAAAGGTGAATTTACGGGTATGATATTTGCGAGGAGTGTGTACGTTGTAGTGGGGACAAGCGTGAGGTAAGTAGTAAGTGCCTATCGCAGGTGAGTGCTCGCGATATTTGCGGCGTGCTCGAGGCGCGCTTCGCAAACACTCGCCTAGAGGCAGACCATCCCCCTACACCTCGCACACCCTCCCACGATAGACGATATCACCTGTCGCTATTAAAGTTACATTAGAAAGACAATCGGTTTTTGAACTTGTAGCCGTGGAGTCACGATGTAAGTATTTTATTAATTGATGAAAATGGCGCTGTGGCAAACATTTTAATCTAAAATTAAAGCAATTTATTTCAATATAGAATATAAGCATTGCATAATATAGATTTGTATTTTTAGGCACAATTGTTTTTTAGTAAAAACTAATTCAAGTAAATAAAGAGCACTTCAAATTAGCCTACTAATTAAGCAACCCCGGGGAAGCGTGTCATGAAAGCTGTTAATAATTTGTAATGCCGTTGGTTTCCTTTGTCATCACCTTCTAATTCTTAATTAAATTCGTTTAATGATATTGGAAGGAACGATTCAACCGTCGGAATTCTATTTCACGGCGTTACTTTAGTATCTATTGAACGTCAGAATAATAGGTATTATCCCAAAGGACGGATAAATGTAGGTAACTAAATTAATCGTAATGACTGCGATTCGTTGAACATTAAAAAAATATAATCACAATATTGTTTTAACTTAAATCAAAAACTGTATAACGAGTATCTCTTATAAGTTATTTGTATAGTGTAATGTGTTAACAAAATAGTAACAGTTTAAGTGAGATACACATAAACTAAATATTTTCATAACGCCGCATGAGCGTGCCGCGCGATGTGCGTGTTATTAAATACATGCCAGCCATTCCTGTCTCCGATAGACAATGTGACACATTTCCGAATAACAAGGCCGCCTCGAGCGGGGATGTTTACGTTCCAGCATAATGTTTGTAAGTAATATGGAGAAAAAATGTAAACGAATCGGATCTGAAGAGAGACGTGGAATGCGTCGAATGGCGGCCGCGAGTAACAGCGCCGCGCCCGAGCCATCCTATTGTCCAAACGCAACACAACAACTGGCCCTCAAGTTCCCTAATGACTGCCATTTCAATGCCATCTGTAAACAAATGGGAAAATACTATTACCATCGTGTCAAAAATACGTAGTCTGATGTAATCTGCTAGCCAATCTTCTTCTTGCTATTACGTTACTATTACATTGCCACTGTGTGGTAGAATGCCTTGTTCTCTTCTGTGATTGGTCGGTCAGGATAGCAAAACGCTATCGGTGGCAGTTCGAGGAGTCTACGAACTTTACGACAGTTAAAAGTGGTTGGCAATAGCAATTTGCTGTTGGTGTTGATAGTCAGTAGACTTAACCGTCAACAACAACTTCAATCATATTCTACTTAATTATAATAGCTAAGCGACTCGGGCCCTGGTCCCATTTGGACGGGCCAGCTGAAAGCCCGGCGACATCATCAATATTAGAACTAAACACGAAATATTACAGTTAAGATTACCTAACAAAAACTTTCTGTTTTTGTTTAATCGATTGGATTTGATATCGGAACCCGGACCATGCTTCTCATCGGCTATTAAATAATTACCCTTCGTCACCATAATTTATTTCTTATAACTTTGGAGACAACTCCTCAAGATAAAATGTTTTATAGTTTCTTCTAGGGTTAATAATCTTATGCAATTATGTAAAGTAGAACATACAAGTTTCGAGTAAAAGTTGTTCAGTTTCTCATAAAACAACTGCTTGAAAGAGCGTTTCGAGGATAAACTCACAAGAATAATTGTACTGGTGGTGCAGAAACTACATTTACAAAGGAAAATTGCACTAGGTACTATATCAATTGCGAACATTATGATAATATTCACGTTCAACAACGACCCTCTTATCTAAGTCAGCAATATTTTAATGTATCAACGTGTCTTCTTTCTAGATCTTTATTTGCCCGAAAACAACGAAAGGAATAATTTCATCATGAATATTAATGAGCTGGGATTCGCATTAGTCTCTTTGCTCACGCTTCTACTGCGTATTAATATAATTGTCGCTGAATACTTACCAGTATTGATAAATCTCTATAATTATTTTTTGGTTCTGTAATTCCAGCCACAAACACGTATAATAAAAAATATAAAAACAAACGATTTGTGAATATAAATTCCATCTGCAGGAACACTACTACATACAAAAAAAAGCATGCTCATTGTTGAAAAAAGCAATTAGGTATATTGTTAGTGAGTATTACAGCAGATGCATTTTGATGTTCAAATTTTAAAACCTATTTTTACTACATCGGTTGAACTGTGGTATCGCAGTGGCGTAAAATTGAAAACTTGATGAATCGACAACATCAAGACATCTCAGTTAAGATAAATGTTAGTTTTTGCTTATTACCAGTCGAGCAGTCTTCAAATCCTGTACACTAAATGGTGTTTTTAGTCGACAAGAGTCGTTGTTGACAATATAGACAAAGACCGTAATAGCGAGTGGTGAGGTGACTTGACGACGTCAACACTGCCACGGTAGCCGCACTTCGTATTTGCAAAATGTTTGCTACGCCAACATTAGCACTACGGGCTACGCCGGCTACGGACTACGCCAGCTACTTTAGTGCTACGCGATTATGTAGCACCAACAAAATTATATAAAAGTAGTGTTTTTTGCCCCGGTGGGGCATGCACCAATGGATGAATTTTCATCTATGTGCATAATTTACAGTTCGCTGACGGTGAGGGAAAACATCGTGAGGAAACCTACCTATCCCTCGGGATTAGGTAATAGTCAGTTCCTGTATACACGGCGACACGGTTCACCACCTGTCACGTTGGGTTCTGACTATCTAGTGAAACGTGGGCTTTGAGTTGGTTAATACCTCCACAATGTGGTGGTGTATGGCCACTCAAGCCTCTGACTACCCCCGAACGGGGATAAAAGCCGTGACGTTACATTACATTTGATTTTTTTTAACTTTTATGCGCAGTATATAGGGCATGCATGGAGTAGTTAGACTAAACTAGTCACTACTACGTACGTATACGTGTTGAGAACACTACAGGCTGTTCCAACTTTTTCAATTCAAGATATAAACAAATACAAACATTTTTATAATATAACGTCTGTTATAATATTCTCGGAATATTACTACGAAACGTGGTATTTTTTCTTAAGACTGTAGTATTGACCTAAATTTCATTATTTCATGTTCATATATAAGATTATGATATTTCTGAACGGATTCGGTTTATGTGAGATTGACCAGTAGTTTATAAAGCAGCACAAACTTATCTTATGCGATAGAAATCACATTTGTTACTTCCATGTCCGCATAAAAATACCCCAGATATCAGTGATATCTTCATGCGTCCTATAGGGTGATTTTATCTCAGTAATGCCGTCAACAATCTGTTCCGGCCGCAGTATCGCCGCACGCATCTGTGTCGGTCTATCCCCAAGATTTATAGACGCGAGGAAATTCTATAAAATATACTTTATTATTCCATCAAACGTGTCGCCTACCTAAGTGTTATCGGATTTAATATGTCGTATAGAATACGGACTAACATGATGCTTGTGTTTTTTTTAATCAGAATTATCAGAATTATGTAATATAACTTGGATAAAAAAAGACTGTTGATGTCCCAATTACGATGTCCAAATGATACCTTGCTATTGAAATAAGAGTTATTAGATTATAAAGAGCTTGTAAAAGAGACTATACAGGGTGTCCCAAAACTTTGCCACATGGAGGGGAAGTACCTTAAATATTGTAGATAGAGAATTTTACGGAATGAAGACTTCATTTTTATTTTATAAACAAAACGAACTGCATTCAAAGATTTTTGAAAACTCGCTTGCCACACTCGGGAATCGAACCGGTTAAAATCCGAAAAAATAACAGCCTGTACTTTTATGGCATCAATCGATAGGATCAATCCCAAGGATCAAATCACTCCAATAAACATGGGAAATAAATGAAAGGAAAACCGTGATATCTTAACTTATAAGAATAAAAATAAGTGAAAATTAAAATTAGTAACGATTTTATGGGTTTCCGTTCATTTAATTTACTGTGTTTCTTAAAGAGATTATATCCTTATGATTGACCCTATCGATTGATGCTATAAAAGTACAGGATGTTATTATTCGGATTTTAGCCGGATCGATTCTCGAGTGTGGCAAGCGAGTTTTCAAAATGAAAGGAAACCATAAAATCTTCACTTATTTTAATTGAACGAATAAAAAATGGTAAACTAACTAATTTGTTGCTCGAAATGAGCTCCATTTTTTGTGGATACACTTTATCTTTGAATTCATGAATTTATAAGTTAGATTTCATGGTTTTCCTTTCATTTAATGTACCATGTTTGTTAGAGAGATTTGGTTCTTATCATTGATCCTATCGATTGATGCCATAAAAGAACAGGGTGTTATTTTTCCGGATTTTAGCCGGTTCGATTCCCGAGTGTGGCAAGCGAGTTTTCAAAAAACTTTGAATGCAGTTCGTATTGTTTTTAAAATAAAAATGGAGTCTTCATTCAGTAAAATTCTCTATCTACAATATTTAAGGTACTTCCCCTCCATGTGGCAAAGTTTTGGGACACCCTGTAGAGTTTGCATTAGAGACTATAAAACCTCATAAATCCTCTCTCTGAAAGTACTATCCCGATAAAAAGTTTATTTATTGCGCTGAGAGATTTATTTGCGCATGCTTTTGACGTGGTCCATATTTTCTGTATAAACTCAACTAACTCCAGTTATTTAAAAATTTCGAATGCCTTCTAAACCTTTTTCGAAATCCCTTTTTTTCGCGCAAAAAAAATTGCTCGCCTCGTTTAATTTTTAAATTTTTTAGTGAGAAAATGTTAAAAATCCCCCGATATCTCTCAGGTCTAATCACCTATGCATAGTAATATGCAAAACCTCAGCTAGAAGTTAGGTACTATTTATGATGAAAATCTTTCAGTTTATGAATGTATGTTTTGATGGCACATGAATACACGTCCTAGTATCGGCTCGCCAATCTCGCGCGCGGAAATTACTCGAAGGTCTTTGCACGGCGCGCCCCTTTGCCTGAGCTTATTCCAACCCACTATTCATCGGAGCACGAACGCGCCAGACGGAGGCGTCGCAGACGGCATCTCGAGAAAGATCAAAGGAGAGTACTTTTCGATTAAACGACGCCGCTTATAATTTCTTGAATTTGAAACGAACACGCCTCGCTACCTCCACAATTTTCAGCTTTCACTCCGACAATCGAATTATCTTCCAATAATCACTGACACCAGCGCTGCGTCAGTATCACGTACTTTATTATATTGACTTGTATAGCTGAGGTTCGTATAATGATCACATGCACAAAAGTTGAAAATATGAGAGAGATAACCCGTTGTATAATGTTTCCTGCATAAATATTCTAATCATAACCCGCTAGCTTATAAGAATTTAAACTAAATTAATCACAGCGACCTAGGTAAAGTGCCTACAATAATAATAAGGAGAG
Organism: Drymonia ruficornis; assembly: GCA_947859195.1. NCBI lineage: Eukaryota > Metazoa > Arthropoda > Insecta > Lepidoptera > Notodontidae > Drymonia > Drymonia ruficornis. The sequence continues at coordinate 6,446,599 of OX401905.1, read as the reverse complement.
AGAGCACTGCAAACAATATTAACAGGTAGTTCCAGAGTTGGTAATCATCAACTTGATGAAGACTTATTTTTGTCACAAACAAGTTATCGTTAAGCCTTCCCGAGTAACGTCCAATTAATTCGAAACGAGAGGACGACTCCCATTACGCTGTAAATTTTGTGACTACTCCTCTTAATTGAATCAGGGCTAGCAATAAAATTAACGAAATATCAAGTTTAAGTAATTATTTTAACTGATTGATTAACTGCTTCATACTGAGAGGTATTTTTTTACTGTCCTTACTAAGAGACTGACTATAAGAAAGCTGAATACCGACCATTTTTTTCAGATACTTCGTACTCGATTTCTATCACTAAATTATGTACCGCATATCTACAAAAAACTACGCTATACTTTGTAAATATCATCATAAGTTATTTATACATGTAAATAAATTATTTTGTGTTCAAACATTAATTTATTTACATGTATTTGGACGGGCCTGTTGGCGTGGTTGGGGTAGATTCCGCCTTTCACGCCTTTCACGATTCCTACCCGGGACATGCATTTGTGTGCATGAACACGGCTGCATGTCCCAAGTCTGGGTGTAATTATGTATATTAAGTATGTATTTACAAACAAAAAGTAGTATATGTAGTAATTTCAGTTATCTGGTTTCCATAGTAGGTACAAGCTCTGCTTTGTTTGGGATCAGGTAGCCGTGTGTAAAAGAAGGTCCCAGGATATTTATATTTATTTATATTTACGAACTACTGAATATAATAAACATGGTGTAGTCAGTTATCGATACATCGATATCGTTACCAACTTCACTAACTTTACACCTGTTGCCGCATGCAGCAGAGAAATATGAATCTTCTGGTCAATATTTCATTGTAGACTGGCATAAATTATATTGCAGCGAGCGCGACCTGAACTGAATCCATGCCAGCGGCTATTATTACCCTTCTGAAATAAACAGAGCTATTCCCCACCTGGTAATTTATATTCTTTCCGAGTAAACTAGTTTCATATTCAGTGACTGTTCTAACACACCTCCACAGTCCGCACTGACTTATTTGTGTAAACAACCGTCTAGACTGGAGCGGGATCCTCCGTGTTTTTATTACTATCAGTCTCATTCCCATTACATTAGAGTATGTACTATTCACGGCGAATTGTGTCTAAATATAAACTGTCGCCAGAAAAACAACAGAATTCTGGGAAAATTGACGAATGATCTCCCTCCTGAAGTCTTTCCTTTGCACTGTAACATTGAGTTCTTCAAAGGACATATTTACAGGTCCCTAAAGGTCGTCATCGCGTCTGCTCCACTTAAGTTGACGATGGGTGACGGTTACCACTTACCATCGTGATCCATCGTATTGTTACATAACATAATTTCTACCATAAACTTACTATCTTAAGTCTTTGATAAGTGTTTAGAATTGCATTCAAACTTTTCTACATATTACTAGTCTGTGGTATATTGATTGTCTGTCGCTCTCTTGTCTATACTGTGCGAACCGTGGTGCACACGTTTACGTTAGAATATTCATAAATATTAGCAAGTCGCTCTGTGTTAGTCCTAAACACCTTTTTCAGTGAATACACATCGTTACCGAATCAGTGCCTTTCATTTCACAGGAAATATTAAACATAATTGTTGGTCCTTCGATTGTCAAGGCAAGAAAACGCCATTTTGTTATTGGAAAAGAATACAGGACAACACACGACTTTATTGCGCCGAACGTCGCGCGCAGAATCGGCTAAACTACAACGCCAACCAATCACAGCCACGGAAAAGCAAGAACAGCCAATCAGCGTCGTCCGACACATTCGAACGGCCAATTGGATACAAAACAATAGAAGACGCTCAGCGCTACAGCGCAAAACCATTACAGAAAACTATTCGTTTAAATATTACTAAAAAAATAATTTCATTTCTTCGAAACAAATGCGACACAACAAACAACGACAAATATGTCAGAGCCAGATTTGGACAACCTGAAGATTACCAGGGCTACACTGAAAGGCAAAATAACTAGAATATCGACATTCATCACCGCATACGATGCCAATAAAAACACAATCCATGATGTGACGGTCAGGTTACAAGAATTAAACGACATTTTTCGGCGTTATGATGAAATTCAGACGAGCATTGAAATTTTCGATGCTGGTGACGAGCGTGTCGTGATACACGAGCAGGATCGTCAAGCCACCGAGGCAAGATATTATGGCGTCAAAGCTCAGATGGAGGCAATAGTTGCAAACAATCGACCAGTTGACGTCAAGCCCCCGGTACCACAGTATGATTACTATGGCCCGCGGAAACCGAAGGTCAAATTGCCGCTACTGGAGCTACCAAAGTTCGAGGGTGATATTCGTCAGTGGCCAGCGTTTAAAAATATATTTTATTCCGCAGTGGACAGTGCAGATATACCAACGGTCAATAAACTACAATATCTGAAGTCGGCCCTCTCCGGAGAAGCTGCAGGTTTAATCTCTTCATTGCTCATAATTGATGAAAATTACACTAAGGCTCTACATATCCTCTCAAAAAGGTATGAGAATCAAAATATTATTATAAACTCTCATTTGAAGTCATTTATGAACTTCGGTACTATTTCAAAACATAATCTTAAAGACTTTCTAGTGCTTATACAACAAAGTTTAGATTCATTGAAGTCAATTAATCTACCCGTTGACAGTTGGGATGTGTTATTAGTGTTCATAATTTCCCAAAAACTTGACAACTCACTACGTGCGGCTTGGGAGATTAATAAAAAAGATACCTCACTCGCTAAACTGTCTGATTTGATGGACTTCTTAAACCTACGCCGTACAGCTTTTGAATTATTAAATGATAAGAATATGGATGTCAAGCAACAAGTCAAAACTGTCAATGTGGTTCAAAATAGTAATAAAAATTTTAATTGTACACTGTGTCAACAGACGCATGTATTACATAAGTGTCCAACTTACTTAGAAATGGATGTTCCCAAACGGATTGAATTTATTAAAAGTAAGGCTTTGTGTTTCAACTGTCTACAACCATATTATGCAAAACATGCATGTTCTAAAATGAAATGTTTAACTTGTCACCGCAAGCATCATACAACTATACATATGGATAGCCCTCAGTACAAAATGAGTTCCACAACAGTGGCGGCTACTACATCACAAGCAGCTATTGCATCTCTAAATACTGCTCAAGAAAATATAGCTACACCTACTCCTGATGCTCAAACAGGCCATCAGCAACATGTCACACCCTCAGCAGTCCTTATTGCTAAAACTAACAATCAGATGCTACTTTCCACAGCAATCATAAAAATAAAAGATTCTATAGGGAAGTGGCAGAATGCACGAGCGCTACTTGACTCGGGCAGCGAAGTGCACATTGTGACTCACAAGCTTGCAGCAGCTTTAAAGCTTCCCTTTAAATATAACGCATGCACAATACAAGGAGTTGGCAACAACAACAATGTCACCCAAGTAAGTGTCAATACTAACATAATGTCACGCTACAGCGACTTCAATGCTACACTAACTTTACTAGTGATGGATAACATCACGGTGCCATTGCCTCATGCCTACATAGCTACACAAGAATGGTCTATCCCTTCTTCGCTTACAGGAAAACTTGCTGATCCTACATTCAACATACCCAGTAAGATAGACCTACTTATAGGTGCGGAGCTTTTCTACTCTCTTTTATTAGGAGGGCAAATTAAAATAAGTCCTAGCCTACCTATCATGATTGAAACAGTATTTGGTTGGGTAATCTCTGGCTCATTCACAAACGACTCGCACACGCACACATTGCACACAACTAACAGCACACATGTCAGCATGCATGTATCAACCTCCACAGATCAACTACTACAAAGTTTCTGGGAGCAAGAGGAGATTGTACCTCATAAGGTGCAGTCCCCGGAAGACAAGTTTTGTGAAGACTTGTATCAGGCTACTACTACACAAGATGCCACTGGACACTACACAGTCAACCTACCACTACAAATGGAAAAATTGCCAGAGCTAGGTAATTCTTTCAAAACGGCCTACAGGTGCCTACTAACATTAGAATCCAAATTTCAAAAGAATCCTACACTATTTTCTGAGTACAAAGCATTCTTAAATGAATACATTGAACTAGGTCATGCATATTATATACAAGACTTTTCACCCACAGATAAAAATACATATTATATACCACACTTACCTATTATTAAGCCAGATAGTAGGTCTACTAAACTACGTGTTGTTTTTAACGCCAGTTCTAAATCATCAACAGGTACATCATTAAATGATATTCTCCATCAAGGTCCCAATATTTACAACGATTTGTTAGATATTATTTTAAAGTTTAGGTTATATCAGTATGTATTCTCCTGTGACATAATTAAAATGTTCAGAGGAATTCTAATTAACCCGGAACACAGGTCTTTACAAAGAATTCTATGGAGAGAATCTAAGCATGAGTCCTTAAAATGCATAGAATTAGCTACGGTAACCTATGGTACTAGATGCGCCCCCTACCTAGCTTGTCGCACAATGCTTGATTTAGCTCATAAGCACAAACAAACATACACCATGGCGGCTGAATGCATACAACATTGTGGTTATATGGACGATTATTTAAGTGGTGATCAATCACTAGATAAATGTACAGCATTATGCTTACAGCTGATAGATTTACTCAATAAGGGTGGTTTCAAACTTCATAAATGGACAGCTAACCATCCACAAATTTTAGAACAAATTTCTTCTTATACAAAGAATACTACTAATGAACAACAGTCCCCAGTCCACATGGACACACAAAATAATTCCTACAATTTTAGTAATCCTGACTCAGTCAAAACACTTGGTCTATTCTGGCATCCCACGCTAGATTCACTTCATATTAAGATACCTGAGCTTGATAATGTCTCCCCTACCAAAAGAAATATTTTATCACAGATTTCACAGATATTTGACCCCATTGGTATCCTGGCCCCTACAATAATTATAGCCAAAGTCTTAATGCAGGATATTTGGAAAGAAGTCATAGACTGGGATTCTCTAATATCTAATGATTTACAACTTACTTGGCAAAAGTTTATAGAACAATTGTATTACTTAAAATCAATTGAAACGCCACGATGGTATTTCACTGACATTCCTACAGGAATTTATTTAATTGGCTTCTGTGACGCATCCACTAAAGCATATGGCGCTTGCTTATACCTAAGAGCTACCTACATACATAAAGAAACCACTTGTACTTTGGTTATGGCCAAGTCAAGGGTGGCCCCTATTAAAAAATTACAAACAATACCACGCCTTGAGCTGAGTGGAGCTTTGTTATTGTCAAAAATTTACAACAAATTAAAAATTGGTTTAAAAGATAAAATTAAAATTGATAACACATTTCTATTTACAGACTCCTCTATTGTTCTAAGTTGGATAAAATCTCCTTACAAAACTAAACATGACACTTATATTTCACACCGTCTAATGCAAATAATACAAGACACTTCAAATAATGATTGGTATTATGTCAACACAAAACAAAACCCAGCAGACTTGATAACAAGAGGTGTGATACCCAAAGACCTTCCTAACTGTGAATTATGGTGGAATAGCCCCTCTTGGATTAAACAAGATGTTTCCACTTGGCCTATATCTACCCCTCTTGAAATTCATGAAGTCTCTGAAAATAAAGATCATTCAATTAATACAATCACACAACCTATAGCTACAAATAATGACATTAATTATACATTTTTCTATGATGTGTTCTGTAGGATTTCTAACTTTACAAGGCTAATTAGAGTAACCGCATATGTGTTCAGATTCCTAAATAATTTAAAGAATAAAAAACAAAATAAAGAATTAATTAAATCCCATCTTACAGTTTCAGAACTCAATAGTGCTACTAACTATATAGTATTGATAATTCAGATTAAGTATTTTCCAAAAGAAAGGTCAGAATTAGCAGCTCTCAATAACACAAGTACATCACACTCACCAGCAAAAACTAGCTCAGATTTACCTACCCAAGTACTGTATACTTTCAAATCTAGTCCATTGAAAAAACTTAACCCATTTCTTGATGAGCATAATCTCATAAGAGTTGGAGGTCGCATACAGCACTCAGACATCTCATATAATCAGGCCCATCCTGTTATCTTACCTGCTAAGGATCCCTTAACTTCATTAATTGTTAAACATTTTCATGAAAAATTGCTTCATTCTGGAATTCAAACTACTTTATATAACACTAGGCTATATTACTGGATATTGAATGGTAGGAATGAGGTAAAGAAGGTTATTCATTCATGTGTTCGGTGCATTAGGTTTAGAGCTCAGACGTGTGGTCAACAAATGGCTAGTCTACCTAATCCTAGAGTAACGCTAAAGAGAGCATTCCTTCATGTAGGTGTTGACTTTAGTGGTGCAATAGCTGTCCGGAATAACATGACTCGTAACTGTAAATATACAAAGGGCTACATATGTCTATTTGTATGTTTAGCATCTAGAGCTATCCATTTGGAATTAGTGACAGATCTCAATTCAGAGGCGTTTATTTGTGCTTTAAAACGGTTCATATCGCGCAGAGGCGTACCTGCCTGTTTATATACTGATAATGGCACTAACTTCAGAGGTTCTAAGACAGAGTTACATGAGCTCTATAAAATGTTTAAGTCTGATACTTCATATAGTGAGATAGTAGATTTTTGTACATCTACCCATATACAATATAAGTTTACTACACCTCTAGCAAGTCACATGGGTGGTATTTATGAAGCAGGAATAAAATCAGTAAAGTCATTGCTCAAAAGGCACTTAGCTGCCACTAAGTTAACTTACGAATTATTGTACACTGTTTTAGTACAAATAGAGGGCATTGTAAATTCAAGACCACTGTGTTCTATTGCTGATCTGCCAGATGATGTTCCCTCTTTGACACCTGCTCATTTTATCATTGGTGCTCCCATCACTGACATACCAGAACCCAATGTTTTAAATTTAAATGAATCTAGACTAAATGTATACCAAAGGATTATGTCAATCAAACAAAAGTTTTGGAAACAATTTTATTTTAGTTACTTGTGCGAATTACAAACAAGACACAAATGGCTAGATATTAAGAAAAATTTAAAGATAGGAGACTTAGTTTTGATTAAAGATGAATGTACACCTCCTACCGTTTGGCCCCTAGGCAAAGTTATAACTACATATGCTAATAAAAATGATGGTCTCATTAGATCTGTAGTTATTAGAACTAGTAAGGGTGACTTTACACGACCTATTCATAAGTTGATTTTTCTACAAGAATGTTAACTACTTATATAAAAAATGTTTTCTTTGATTTAAGTTAATGCTAAGTAACCTGAAAGTATTAAGACAGGGTAAAGTTTTGTTTATTTTTTATTAATTTAAAGTAAGTACTTACCTACTGAAACTTAAACGTTTGCTTTATATAGAGGCGGGAGTATGTTTAGAATTGCATTCAAACTTTTCTACATATTACTAGTCTGTGGTATATTGATTGTCTGTCGCTCTCTTGTCTATACTGTGCGAACCGTGGTGCACACGTTTACGTTAGAATATTCATAAATATTAGCAAGTCGCTCTGTGTTAGTCCTAAACACCTTTTTCAGTGAATACACATCGTTACCGAATCAGTGCCTTTCATTTCACAGGAAATATTAAACAATAAGATTTGCAATTACCAGAGATACATTATTCCAGCTATGAGTAAATTATATTTAATAAAAAACAACACACCATCTGCGGACCCACTGCAAAAACGAAGAACGTGGAAATTACTTCCTAGTGGCGAAGAACAATATGGAATCAGTTGATATCTCGTTTTTCTATCAATCCACAGCTCTGTTATGCAAGCCTCCGATCTAGTAGATATAGAAAATGGAAAATATATCAAGTCCCTTCTCTATATAAAATACCTACAAGGCGATCACCACGAATGGCTGCAGTGAAATAGTTTTTGCAAACTAGCAAGTTGTACAATAAGATATCTGTAAAGCCACGAAATATTCAGAACATTCATGATATTCAGAAAATATTGTGTAACACGTCAACAACCCGTACATACCCATCAAATTAACGGCCAACACGGAGCTGATTGGATACATTTCTAGAAATAGAAACAGTCGTGTTCCATCAGTGAGCACAACTTCTTCATTTGCGGTCGAATGGCGATGTCTCATATAATCTGTACGTGAGAGAAATAAGTGCGCGTGCCAACTTAGTAACATTGTGCGCTGCGCTGCTGGGGAATTAATAAAGTTATCTTCACAAGCCACTGTACTCATTGCTTGCGAGGTATATTAAAGTTTCCCGAGTTAAATGACATAGATCGTACAGTATTGCATTATTAGTTCTTACCGCTTCTGCACCCTTAGTTAATTAAATTATCAATACGTTCCCACTATATTACTTATTTTAAACTGACCATTAGACGTGTCTACAACATGCACATGCCGCGCGAGGCTGCTCACCCACATGCCTCGCGAAGCACGACGTTTGCCTCAGTCGCATGCCGCGCGAGGCAAATGGCGAGGCAACTGACACTCTAGACAGGGAAAGGTATACCCGATCAATCAGTTTGACACGTTTGACATCGTTCTGTCTCACGACTGCCAAACAAGGCGAGGCAAATGTGAGTGCTCAGGTGAGGCAGGGCGCGCATTTGCCTCACGTGAGGCAAGTCAAACTTGGCGAGGAAAATTTTCCTCGCGCGGCATGTGACACTTCTGGACGTAGCTATTAATAATATTAAAATGTAAAATGTTTATTTAATTAAGTATCTATCTTACTTTTTGTTTTAAATATGTTCTTACGAAATATAATGAAATCAATATCAGTTACATGATGAACAGAATCATTTTGCATGCTTGCGTCTTCTTAAGCGCTCTAATCACGTTGAAATATTTCCACAATCTCAGCAATATATTACAATACTACGTGTCCCAAGATGATTTGCGTTTCTCCGTTAGTTGCCCCGGAATAAAGGGTCCGGGGAAAATCTTGAGTGACGCAGGTTGGACAGCGGGGGATACATTTTTGTCATTCTGTGCTTTTGAAATAGTCCCTCTCTGGCCGTGGCGTATCCGATGAAAGAAAATAAATATATAATAAATAAATAAAGTACATATAAGCCACATATCGAACCACAGGACTAAACGTAGAACATAACAGTCCGGAAACAGGTTTGTTCGGTTCTAATAAAAACGGCATATCGATATCGACACTTGTGAAAGCAACCGCTGACGATCGACGCTATTTGTACGTATGTGGTTGCCCTTACTGCTGTGGTTTAGAAACTGATTGGCTGTACTTTATTTAAATCACTTTTCATTTTATTACAATACTGACGCAATTGTTGTTATACCTATGTATATACCTATGCTGATAAACTTATAATGATCAACGTATAGTTAACCTACCGCCACAGAAGTAGATAATATGTGATTAAGATTTAACTTCATTACATCATTCATTTTATTTAATACATGGTACAACAAAGTAGCATTTTCAGAGAATCAGATTATTTTTAATTATTATATATAATATTGCTTTACATTTTGCATTTACCCTTAGAAATTAAACATTTGAAAAACGCGCATTGGGCTCTACCAGAATTGTGTAGATTTTGTAAAAGCGGCCTAAACAAACGTTATTGCATAATTTTAATTTCAAACGGTTAGCTTATCGTAAATATAAGTCCCGGTAATCTGCGTTGCTCCAGATTCCTTTATGCTAACATAAACTGGGCTATTTGGGATCGTTGTTAGATTTTATATAATCAAGTAATAAAAGTTAGTTAATAAAGTCCAATAATAAAAGAGGCTGAATTACAGTAAATGACCTTTCTAAGGGCTTGTAAAGGTACCTATTTCATTTTACTCTAAAATCTACATATATGGAAAGACTTAATGTTTGTCTTATTTTTTTAGCTGAGTACCTCGACCTAGTTTGAGAAGCCTAATATACAGGGTGTCCCAAAACTTTGCCACATGGAGGAGAAGTACCTTAAATATTGTAGATAGAGAATTTTACTGAATGAAGACTTCATTTTTATTTTAAAAACAATACGAACTGCATTCAAGGATTTTTGAAAACTCGCTTGCCACACTCGGCCACACACATCGAACCGGCTAAAATCTGAAAAAAGAACATGCTGTACTTTTATGGTATCAATCGATAGGATCAATCACAGGGATCAAATCACTCTAACAAACATGGGAAATTAAATGAAAGGAAAACCGTGATATCTTAACTTATAAGAATTAAAATAAGTGAAAATTAAAATAAGTAACGATTTTATGGGTTTCTTATCATTTAATTTACTATGTTTCTAAAAGAGATTTTATCCCTATGATTGACCCTATCGATTGATGCTATAAAAGTACAGGATGTTATTATTCGGATTTTAGCCGGTTCGATTCCCGAATGTGGCAAGCGAGTTTTCAAAATGAAAGGAAACCATAAAATCTTCACTTATTTTAATTGAATGAATAAAAAATGGTAAACAAACTAATTTGTTGCTCGAAATTAGCTCAATTTTTTGTGTATACACTTTATCTTTGAATTCATGAATTTATAAGTTTCGATTTCATGGTTTTCCTTTCATTTAATTTACCATGTTTGTTAGAGAGATTTGGTTCTTATCATTGATCCTATCGATTGATGCCATAAAAGAACAGGGAGTTATTTTTTCGGATTTTAGCCGGTTCGATTCCCGAGGGTGGCAAGCGAGTTTTCAAAAATCTTTGAATGCAGTTAGTATTGTTTTTAAAATAAAAATGAAGTCTTCATTCAGTAAAATTCTCTATCTACAATATTTAAGGTACTTCCCCTCCATGTGGCAAAGTTTTGGGACACCCTGTATATCCTGGAGACTCCAAACTTCAAACTATAACAAGGCGGAACCATTTATTAAGGATTACCCCGCGCTTACACGCTTCGCCACAGCACAACCATATTACACCCGCCTTCATAACTCTGACCCCTTTCCTTTTCCAAATAGGTATATCTACAATTTGAACATATGTTTGAGCAAAATGTGTCGAACTGAAGAATTTTACTGCTAGTTACAGGCAAGTCTGTAAGCTTACATACTCGCAGATAATTGTATAGGCCATAATCTTTTATAGAACTACTAAAATAATATTGTATGTAGGCTAGTATTAGTTCATTGTAACTGTATTATTATTGAATTGTAATGAGCACGGTCTGCTGAAATTGTGAACGTTAGGTACTTCATATAGAGTATCATTAAAACGTGATTCGTTGTTAGTTTTTGGTAGTAAGGGCTGTATCACACCTGGCAACGGGATTGGCGACCGTCGCCAAGTAGAGTCCTGTCATATTTTGTCATAATTCAATACGAATTATTGGCGACGGTAGCCAGCGACGTCGCAGGCCACGTATCCAAACAGTTGGTATTACCCGTCAAATTCAATACGAATTCGTTGGCGACGGTGACTGGCGACGCGCTTGGCGTCCCGGTGAGATAGAGCCCTAAGAGTTGCAATTACTGTTGTGAATAACAAATACACACAAAAACGCTGATCGACTGTATCTAAGTCAGGATTTGCTTTATCGCGTAAGTATTGTAGTCCCCCACCCTAACAAAGTCACGACAGGCCGAACTCTAGGTACGATTCGTCTTGTTTATTCAAAATTATTCAGTTAAACAGAAACCGATAATCTCGCCTTCGAAAAACCTGAGCCACCAATAACTGGCAAAATTCATAGTTTCGGTAACAAAATATAAAATTCATACTTGCTTTAACTTTAGTGAGTTAAAAGGGTTAACGCGAAGTTCATGTTTGGGTAAACTTAATTATTTCTACAGCCTATTCGAATAAAGAAAATGGATAAGATGCTAAAGTGGGTAGATATATTTAACATAATAATAAACTGAGTAGATATGCGGCTATAAACTTTTATGTGGGTCGTAAAAGTAGGCACGCGGGCAGAGGTCGGGGTCGGCCTGAGATGACATTGTGCTGCGCCTCAAATAGCCTGCTAAATTACTTCAGCTGTAATGAACCTCGACTTTAATGTCATTCATTGCAACATTAGATAATTAGCAGCTCCTTAGTGCTAATGAATTGGATTGGACACTTTACTCTATGAAAAATACCTACAAAATCGAAAGAGTACCAATTTATTCAACTTATTGGTTTGGTCTCAATGTAGCCTTGTAAGTACTAAAGTGTACACAAAACATTGTGCACATGCAAGTTTACACACATCAAGCAATGTCTGTATGACAACACAATCGACTCTGTGACCTTTGACGACCGAAGGGAGATCCCTAAGGGATATTGGTTTCAGCGCCTGTCACAGCGGTCAGTATGTTTCTGATTTCCATATCATTGTGGTAATGCGTAACCGCCTTTATATGTACTACAGCCAACCTTGAATAACATGAATCTAAAATTCTCTAATAAAGAAGTCTAATAAAAGTTAATTATGTACTTGCAAATGTACACCTGGAATTCTCTACATTCATATTTGCAAATAAAGGTACCTTATGCAATCTATAAAGTACCTTTATTACATCTTTAAAGTACATTTTATACAGCTTTCTGAAAAAAATAGGATGCGTCTATAATGAGGCGAGCTGCCGCACCCGAGCTATCAGTGTACCTACTTTTCTTTGTACAATAAATCACATCAAATCTGTTTGAGTAAATAAGTCAACCTAAGCATTGCGAGGCCAATTTCGGATCAGTTTAATCTCAAACAAGCAGATCGTGTTACTTCCCAGAATCCTTTTTGTCCTCTCCCATTCCCTCAGATAATGTTTTGTGTCGATCTATCCGTAGTGAATGTTTCCACTGGACCCCGGATTCTTTTGATATTCCTACTTTACGATACGATTGATTTATGTGAAGTAGGTAAGCAACAAATTTTACGATCCTCTTGTACAACGAATGAACGAACAACGAATTGCGAACTTCTATAGAAGCCTTGACAGATACACTTATGAACACTACATTTACCTTTGCAATATGTAGGTATATCAAATCAAGCTAGGTAGTCAAATCTCCGTTATACATAACAGCGTATAGTAACACCCTTGGAGAATGCTTACAAGATTAACAAGAATCAGAACCTAGTTATCTAGGTATGTTACCTATTATAATCTGTGGTACTTTCCTACTTATATTTTTTTATACAGGTACTACCCAGTGTTGCCAACTCCTAAAATAAAAGAGCCCTAAAATCAAGATGATATAGCCCTAAATAGCCCTAATGCAATAATCAAAAGCCGCAAAAAAAAGCCCTGAATTGTGTACCTATTTAAGGGTATTGTTTAAATGAGTTTCCTGTTTTATTAAGCTAAATAAAATATAACTTAGTTTTAATGACTTTTCATTATAACTTATTATAACTAATTAAAGATTTAAATTATCGATAATCGTTAGTAAATCGTTTAAGTCCCGACTTGGTTTTGCATTTGAGCTTTCGGAATACTCATAAAACTGCAACATTTTAATAATACACTGTACAAGGAGGACACCTCACATAGTACCATAGACGTTTTACCTTTTTTTTTACTTGATTTGGTCAATGAAATTAGTGGTGCATGAAATATTATTTATGGCCCTAAAAATAGCCCTAAATTTTTCTTGGCCCTAATAAAAGCCAAACATGCATGTTTTGGCCCTTAATTTAGGGCTAAAAGCCCTAAGTTGGCAACACTGGTACTACCAAATTTAATATACCTAAGAATTTTTTAAAGATTTTATCCATTTTCAACTTTTTTAATAAACTTATTTGTAATGTAACGTGTCTTTATCATTTTATCTTCCCAAATGTTTATTTCAGAAAGTACCTATTACGTATATAAAACGGTAATTTGGAGTGTTTTAGAATTCCATTAACAGACGTGTATGTGCCTTGAATTAATTAAACTAAATAAGCAGACATTTGAAAGTTAAACATTATAGTTATTAAAAAGTCTGAATGTGACTTTGCACTAACGTTCTTTGTTAATTTAAATTTAGGTTCTTATTATGTCTGTGATTTTAATGAATCAAATAGATAACTATATAGGTAACCTACCTTGCAAAATAATATAAAAATACTATTAAATCAGGCCCGTTAGCGTGGTTGGCGCGGAGGCGCCTTTCACGCTGCAGGTCGTAGGTTCGATTCCTACCCGGGACATGCATTTGTGTGCATGAACATGAGTCTGGGTGTATATGTAAATTAAGAATGTATTTACAAATAAAAAAGTAGTATATGTAGTAATATCAGTTATCTGGTTTCCATAGTACAAGCTCTGTTTAGTTTGGGATCAGGTGACCGTATGTACAAAAATGTCCCAGGATATTATTATTATTAATTTTTACTTTTACTTCTCTAATTTTTTTTTGTTTTTTTTTTTTGTTAATACGTCCACAATGTGGTGGTGTATGGCCACTCAAGCCTCTGACTACCCCCGAATGGGGATAAAAGTCGTGACGTTACATTTCATTTTATTTTTTTATTACCTATTTCATGCATTTCATAAATTGAGGGCCGCTTGACGCAGTGGTTCGAGCGTACGCCGCTCGGCTAATGCATCGGGTGGTTGCGGGTTCGATTCACACCAGAGGCAAATTTCGGAAACAGCCTTTTCGTAATTTTCCCTAGTCCGAGTGTCACTGGGGTTAGCCAAGTTGGGTTAACCCCAGCGCTGCTGGCTGGGCTGGCTGCGTTGCGTCGTTTGGGACCATACAGTTAGTGTCAGTCTGGCTATATTTATTATTATTTACCTACACAAGAGTGTAGATATTTACCTACGAACGTACAAGGAAAATAGGTGTACAAAATGCCAGGGAGGCAAGTGCGCACCGGCTTCACATTTATTTGCATAAAAACAATGAAACGGTTAATGTTTTCCTTTAATCTACAGGCAAATGAGATTTGAAAGGTTAGATGAAACTCAACGTAGGTACATGCACTTTTTCATTTGAAGTCACTTATTCATATTAACTCAGGTAGGGATTGCCTTAGGTTTATTTATATTACAATTGGGAAAGCAGGTTTCAAAATGGGTTCTAACTTTGGCTCCATCGACCTATGGCTCAATTGACATTAACATAACAGTTTCTAACAACAAAATGAAACAGAGATGCCTATTCTTTTCTACGTGACCCGATATGGTCCTACGGTCCTTCCGCTCCCATTTATGCGTTTATTTGTAAGGGATGTAATTAGTGTCCGACCGAAACAGGATTTTCTGCCGAAACCGAAACCGAAACCGAATCTTCGGCATCTGTTTTAGGTTCGGCCGAAACCGAAACCGAAACCGAACCTTTTTCAGACAAGTTTTGTTTAATGTAATTTGGCTTATTTCGTACCCTTATATTGACAGTTAGAAATGTTAGAATATGTTAAATGAAATAAAAAAACAATAATTGAAGTATGTGAAAATATAATTATTAATAATAATATTATTATTAATAATTATATTTTCACATAATAATAATATTATTATATTATTACTATTAACAATACTATAATTATAACAATCATGTTAACACTTCTTGGAACAATTTACAATAATCAACACTTACATTATAAAAAACGACCTCATTAATTGAGTATTTCGATTGCGTTTATAATCACAACATGTTTAAGACTAAGTTTAAAATTAATTGAGATCATTTTAAATATTGATTGCAGTTGGTAATTTAAGGTTTTTATGGGGTTTTCATATTTTTTTATAATTTAGGGTGGCAATCGTAATTGTAATACAGTGTAATCTCCATTTAACGTCGCTCGATTTAACGTCAAACTCCCTAAAACGTTGAAATTACGTGACTTTGGTTGGTTTACCTTGTATTCTATACATTGAGACACTCTATGTAGCATCACATCCACTCTCCATAATAACCAAAATACGTCGTTATTAAGCAATAAACAGGGCTTTCTAAGTCGGCGAATTACAGTTAATTTTTTAAATTAATTTAGCGTTTTTGTGGGATTTTCATATTTTTTTTATAATTTAGGGTGGCAATCGTAATTGTAATATATTAACCCCCGTTTTCATTTTCTACTTAAGTAGATAGGTATGTCACGTTCAGATCGATTCTCAAAAATATACGGACAACAGCAAATTATTTTACCAATAAAAAATGATGTATCGAAGGTCACACACAGCTAAATCATAGCTGGTAGTTGTTTGGGTACTTTGAAACCTCATCCAACAACAATAACCTAAAACAAATGTACCGTAACATAAGTAATAAATAAATGATGAATGTGTGAATCAAATATAATATAATATAACCTCTTTCTTTTACATACTTATATCTCATCATTCATAAATCCGACTGAATAACTCAACGGATAGGACTTCATTGCTTAATAAAGGCCAATAAAGCGAGAAATAACACTAAACTCACAAATCACGCCGTACCGACCGGCGATCTGACAGCTGACGATGCGCGATGGCGGATGCAACGCGAGACACGAACTCTCCCGAAATCAACCGAGTGACGCGCGATAATTCACGAACGCAGAGTTTCGGCGCGGCCGAAAGGTTCGGTGGGTTTTCAGCCGAAACCGAAACTGGTGCCGAAACTAGATTATAGAGCCGAAACTGGCCGAAACCGAAACCGAAACCGAATCTTCGGTCGGACACTAGATGTAATATACTATTATATAATTACGCTGTAAATACTAAAAACCCATGTGCAAAGCAACATGTTTCTTATCCCGCGAATATTTGTTTATAGCCGTAGGACAATTGGCATGTTTACTCAACATCGTTTTCTTCTAGGCATAAGCCGACTTTAATTATTTTTTGTTCTGACTCAATTAAGACGATACAAGAAAAAAATGAATTTTAGTTTCGGGGTGTGGCTAGCGTCGCGTGAGCTGCCGAAGGATATATCCCTCTCGCTTAGCTAGGACAGAACAGCTATGGAGTAGACTATAGTATAGTTATTTTTTGAAGGAACAATATTGTTTAATTCGTACAATTAAAATAATATGTCCCAGTGCACCTTTTAAAATAGATGAAATGGATGAAAATATTCAAATATATTTTTTTCGTTTTATATGGGATTTTTATGTCGAGTGTATTTGAAAAAAATAATTTAATTTCTATGTTGTTTTTATTGCTGAAGACAAAGTAAGTCAAAAGAAGACAAACGATACCTACAATATGCTGATAGATACGTATAACAATATTTCGATCGTATAATAGCCTATAACCAGCGGACGATCCAGACGCGTCCAACGATATCTCATTAGTCAAATTATTATGATATAAAAATAGTTTGGACGTTATACGGGAGCAGATGAACATACATACATATCGGTCAAAATCATAACCCTCCGCCCACCGTAGTCGGGTAAAAATTTACATACTCTGTGTCAGTGACTGACTGCCGGATATGAGTATCTTTTTCATGTTTCGTAGGCAAAGGAATACTTTGGTACTTAACTTCGATGCCGATCATGAAGTCATCAGCGGTGTCATAATATTTTTTTTTACCATATTTAATTTATTTTTTAATGTATTTTCAGTTTTTATTAATTTTATTGATTTAACCATGCATTTATTTTTTGTTTATCTTTTTATCTTTATTTTTTTATCTATCAAAATCACCCTTAGACTGGTTACCGCCACAGGTGACAAGAGGGCTGGCTCTTTCCTTGCTCAAAAAATTCGCTTGACAACAGGAACAGCTTGAATACAGGGAGGACATGCAGCCAGTATCCCACGCGGACGGTATTTGTTTAATTAGGGGTAGGTTTTTATTTTATTGTATTTTATTTTAATTTATGTTATATTATATTGTATTTTAATGATAAAACATGAAAAATTTTTTTTTTTTTTTTTTTAATTACTTTTACTTTTATTTATTGTTTTATATTTATTGTGAAATTATAATAATTTTAATAATCAATATTGGACTATGTCTGAAACAAATACATTGAATTGAATAATTTAAATACAAAAATTATCACATTAACTCGTTAAATCACGGTTTACACCCCTAGAACGAAAAAGATCCTAACATGGTAGGTAGGACCTGAGGGTTGGCCAGTTAATTACTTAAAATACACTATATTTATTTCAAGAAAACATTCATAAGATCTGAAGGCGTCGGACTCGCACATAAAGGGTTCCGTACCACCGTAGAATAAACACATCAAAAATATCAAGTTTGAGACTTGATATTTATTTTTAAATGTTATTATATTTTTAGTATTTGTTCTGCACCGGCAACAGAAATACACATTCAGTGAAAATTTCAACTCTCTACCTGTTACGATTCGTGAGATACAGCCCGCGCTGACAGACGGACAGACAGACAGACGGACAGCGTAGGCCTAGTAATAGGGTTCCGTTAGCACCCTTTGGAACCCTAAAAAGTAGCCTATGTTCTCCGCCAAGACCCAGTCTATCTCCATACCAAAATTCATCAACATTGGTTCAACGGTTTAGCCGTGAAAAGGTAACAGACAGAGTTACTTTCGTTTATAATATAATAGATTGAATAGGACGGACAAACATTTTCCTATCCATATCTGTAATGTTATTTTTTTACGATAATTTATTGATGTATGATATATTTATTACTTGCCCATCCATACCTACAACAAACGCAATAAAGCGACTCCATTGTTTTGACAAGCAATGTATTCCCACTGTCGGCCCAAGACCATGCTGCAAGTATATAACAGTAAGCGAAATAGGGAGTTTTTACAGAAATGACACGAATAACTATGAAATGACAAGAGATGACACAAAATGACAAGAGATGACACAAAATGACAAGAGATGACACAAAATGACAAGAGATGAAAAGAAATTACACAAGACAAGGAAAAGCAAACGAAAATCACGCTGCAGTGCAGGTCGTAGGTTCGATTCCTGCCCAGGACATGCATTTGTGTGCATGAACATGTCCGCATGTCCCGAGTCTAGGTGTAATTAAGTGTATATTTAGTTTGTATTTACAAACAAAAAGTAGTATATGTAGTAATATCAGTTATCTGGTTTCCATAGTACAAGCTCTGCTTAGTTTGGGATCAGGTAGTCATGTGTAAAAGAATTTCCAAGGATATTTATTTATTTATCATAGGCGTCGGCGGACTGTAAATACTGTACTGTACCTGTAATGTGGCACGACCGTAATATTTTTTCGTAATATTTTTTAAAAAATCCTTCACAGGTCCGGCGTCGAACAAGTCCGACTGGACACTGACAATACAAAGTTAGAGAGAGACATGGTTAGTTCAAGTACTTAAAATGTGAGATGGCGATATTGTGCGCGCGCTCGGAAATAAACAACGTAAGCGCCAAACCACATATTCTTGAATTAAAAAAAAACTACTTCATGAATTAAAATATGGTTGAAGGGTAGTTTAGATATCATTATTTGCTATGTTTCAGAAATAATTTCGTGATCTAAATCGTAAAAACATCGTGGTAGCAAGGAAAATTGTAAATAATTAGAGCTCATTTCATAATTTTTTTTTATCGAGAAAATTTCATCAAATCGTGATTTGGATTTAAAGATACTCAAGATAATATAGTCAAAAATCATACATCTAAATATAAGATTCCTAGTCCACATACTTACTTAAAGAAACAGTAGAATAGAAAATCAACCAAATTTCGAACCCTCCTCTTAATATTATAATGCAAAAACATACTTTGTTTGATATCTACCTATACAGGGTGTCCCAAAACTTTGCCACATGGAGGGGAAGTACCTTAAATATTGTAGATAGAGAATTTTACTGAATGAAGACTTCATTTTTATTTTAAAAACAATAAGAACTGCATTCAAAGATTTTTGAAAACTCGCTTGCCACACTCGGGAATCGAACCGGCTAAAATCCGAAAAAATAACATCCTGTTCTTTTATGGCATCAATCGATAGGATCAGTGATAAGAACCAAATCTCTCTAACAAAAATGGTAAATTAAATGAAAGGAAAACCATGAAATCTAAACTTATAAATTCATGAATTCAAAGATAAAGTGTATCCACAAAAAATGGAGCTAATTTCGAGCAACAAATTAGTTAGTTTACCATGTTTTATTCGTTCAATTAAAATAAGTGAAGATTTTATGGTTTCCTTTCATTTTGAAAACGCGCTTGCCACACTCGGAAATCGAACCGGCTAAAAAAGTAAGTTTAAAAACTAAAACCCGACTACTGAAAAATCGCGCTCTAAAAAGTATGAAACAAGAAAATATTCTCATCTAGAGGATAGCCGTGGTCCGTGTAGGTCCTTTAGGGCCAAATGGCATATGAACACGGACCACGGCTATCCTCTAGATGAGAATATTTTCTTGTTTCATACTTTTTAGAGCGCGATTTTTCAGTAGTCGGGTTTTAGTTTTTAAACTTACTTTTTATTTAATTATTTTGGAGTTATAGGTAACAATATATATATTTTTGAAATGTGCTCATCAAGGTCTTTCATTTGATACCCCACACGGTTTTATTAAAAAATGTTATTTTTTTTGTTCATGACATTATGTCCTCTAGAGGGCGCCGTATGCAATTTTATGTGACGTAACATAGCCTATAACCAGCGCGCCATTAAGCCGCTTCTAACGATACCTCATTTGTCAAATTACGACAAGTAGTTTGGAAGTTAGGTGGGAAAAGACGCACATACATACATACATACATACATACATATATACATACATACATACATACATACCGGTCAAAATCATAACCCTCCGCCGTAGTCGGGTAAAAATCCGAATAATAACATTCTGTACTTTTATAGCATCAATCGATAGGGTCAATCATAAGGATAAAATCTCTTTAAAAACATAGTAAATTAAATGAAAGGAAACCCATAAAATCGTTACTTATTACGTATTATTAATCGTTACGTACTTATTTTAATTTTCACTTATTTTAATTCTTATAAGTTAAGATATCACGGTTTTCCTTTCATTTAATTTCCCATGTTTGTTAGAGTGATTTGATCCTTGTGATTGATCCTATCGATTGATGCCATAAAAGTACAGGATGTTATTTTTTCGGATTTTAGCGGGTTCGATTCCCGAGTGTGGCAAGCGAGTTTTCAAAAATCTTTGAATGCAGTTCGTATTGTTTTTAAAATAAAAACGAAGTCTTGATTCAGTAAAATTCTCTATCTACAATATTTAAGGTACTTCCCCTCCATGTGGCAAAGTTTTGGGACACCCTGTATATGCTTACCTAAGCATATTTAATTCAGAACATCTGATGCAAACGTGAGCAAACCTATCCATACATTATTTCAGCTTTTGGTAACTGTCCTTGACCCAGATTATCTAATAGTTCTCCTTGGTAAAGGTATAAAAGTACCGTCAATCATACACGCGCGGCACACAGGATTTCCACGATTTTGATTTGCTCAATACAACTGCCGATCGATGCGTAAACTGCCGATATTGGACCTGGTTCTATGAAGAATCTTTACAAACGTGTGTGCCCTCAGACTGGTAGACGCGTCGCAAAGTATATTGCCAAAGCGAGATATTCGTGGTCACGCGTGGCGTTTTAAGGTTTTCTATCATTGTTACAATTTCGTCATATCAGTCCCTTTGTTACATGATGTAAACAGCTGGCTCGCTGCCAACAACCACGTGTTTCGTATTTTACTGCATCATTGCTGTATACAATCGTTCATATACATTCGAATGGGTTGTTACCGGATGATAATAATTTCGGGGTATCGAAACTTATAGCAGAATTACCATAGGACCTATTATGGGTGTTGACTTGGTTTAATTTTTCAGAAAACGAATAATACAAGGTAGGAAAACTACTCATTTAAGGCTGTACAGAGACCGTTCACACATTATTACAGTTCATGGGCAGATGTCGACCAACCACAGTCCGCCAGTTTAGATCTTTACGGTGATTTCTTTACTGCACTATCTATAAAATAAATTTAACTTCCTAAACTCCATAATAAAACCAATCAGAATAATCTCCACGTGAACACATTTAAATTACGAAAATGTAATTACATTTATTTAATTAATCTAGAAATAACTCACCCACCTGAAACTCTTTAATAAAACCAATCTAACTTCAAAATTCGATACTTAATCACTGGGAGAGTTCTACAAGACAAGCGAGATATTCAATTATAACATTTCCTTTATATAACTTCCGTCGAAAACTGTAGAAGTACTGTAAAAGACTGGGACGGACTGGATGATCTTATAAGGGCTCCTCGAAAGGACTACGAAACCATGGTGATAGAGTCAAGCAATTGACTGCGGCTCAAATGCAGACTGACTAGGAATAGAACCACCAGAAGATCGACGTAAAGTAGCTGTCATAGTTGCGTGTCGTGCGATCAATGAGAGTGCTCAAACGACGGGCCCGTTGGCGTGGTTGGCGTGATGGCGCCTTTCACGCTGCAGGTCATAGGTTCGATTCCTACCCGGGACATGCATTTGTGTGCATGAACATGTCTGTATGTCCCGAGTCTGGGTGTATATGTATATTAAGTATGTATTTAAAAATAAAAAACTAGTATATGTAGTAATATCAGTTATCTGGTTTCCATAGTACAAGCTCTGCTTAGTTCGGGATCAGGTAGCCGTGTGTAAAAAATGTCCCAGGATATTATTATTATTATAAATCTCCTCTTTTCTTCTTCCTCTATCACCGTCCCCTTCAGATCGACAACGTGCGAGCAAAGCCTTTGGTATTGCAAGCATCTACAGGCTACGGTAAATAATTGATATCAGGCGGGGTGTTAACATATTTGCCGCCTATGTTATATTAAAAACCACTAAAATGTACTTGTAACGTCACGACTTTTATCTCCATTCGGGGGTAGTCAGAGGCTTGAGTGGCCATACACCACCACAGGTAATTAACCAACTCAAAGCCCACGTTTCACCTGATAGTCAGAACCCAACGTGACAGGTGGTGAACCTTGTCGCCGTGTATACAGGAACTGACTATTACCTAATCCCGTGGGACAGGTAGGTTTCCTCACGTTGTTTTCTCTCACCGAAAGCGAACTGTAAAATGTACTTGTTATAACTTAATTCTAATAAACTAATAAACTTACTGTATTGTACAATGCAAGTTGGTAGTTGGTATAATTTACCAGGCATTGAACCGCGACAATGCCAGCGCAGCAGCACCATTACTACACAAAATAAACGCAACTATTCCCCACCTGGTAGGTAATTTATATTCTTTCCCGGGCGAGTAAACTAATTTTATATTCACTGACCGTGTTCGAGCGCAAACTTCTCCTGCACAAACTTATTTGTGTAAATTACTATGTAACTGGTGAGGCACAAGCTTTTTACTAAGTTGACAACCACACGTGCTCGATGTTTGTGGATTCAGAGATAACATATTTTAGGGAAGTACTACAGAAACACCATAATCCCGCAACTGCAGTTAATATGTTCTACCTACAGAAATAACATATTACTAGGTGACTTCAGTAGCCGTTCCGTGATAAATTTTGTACTACAATTCCTAGCACGTTTAGAGTAGGTACATAGTAGGTACATGGCAGTGTGTTTACAGTCAATAATAACTTTAATATATGCTGGGTTAACGATCGTCTCATGGTTATAATGACTCGTCCCCTTATAGAATGTTATACAGAGGTATTACAAATCACTTCTGTTCCTAGAAATGCATTGTAAAACCATTGTAAACTAACTAAAAATATCTATAAACATTGATATACAACTGTTATTTTCTACTACTAAAAGGTGTGATGTACCTACTCATATATTACTCAATTATCCACCTTGGGTCACACGTGTGGTAAGAATAGATAGGAACATAGTAGGCCACCATTTTTTTTACTTACTAGTTAGGTAGGTACCAGAACTTTGTCCGCGCCGGAGGCTATTTCCATCAGTCCCGGGAATTCGTATCACTCGCGCCTCGTGTGCTTAATAACTTCAAAAAGTAGGGACTCTAGAGTTACAAAGTACATATTTATATGTATGAATGACTGTTGGAATACAAAATACGAATACACATACCACACTTATATTATATTATACTTAAAAGAATCGCTACATTGCATTGATCAAAAGTGTTTGAAGGAATATACGTTTCAACCATGGACCAATTACTAAGGGGACTGGCCCTAAGCAACTCGGCCGAGTGGTCGGCCTAGTACTAACATCGACATAAAACGAAGCGAGTAGTTCAACTATTTACCGGTAGATAGAACAATGAAAATAAAAAAACAATAACCAGGTTTTTTTTCATACATATATCTAATAAGGGCACCTCTTTCTTTAGTCTTTACTCTGTGGTTTCAACGTTCTCCACCCCTCGTCTCTATTTATTCAAGCCGTAATCTAATTGTCTGTTTGGCGACAAAACAAAAAGGGAATCCCACAGATAGGTCCCCTCACCCGGATCATTAAATTTCATTACGGACTTACCTCCTTCAAACTCTGTGGATTGTTCATATAACCATTAAACGTTTTAATGGAGTCTTAATTGCGAATCGATAATTATACCTCCTTTAGCGAAGTTCTTTAACTGGTGTTGTCAGAGGTAAGTTAAATGGGGGTTGTCCTAAACCTTACAAACTTGAATCTTTAAAAAAACTAGTTTTACCCGTGGCTTCACCCACTCAGACTCCAGAGATAAAAGCGGCCTACATGTTATACCTATCAGACTCCTTTACCAAATATTCAATTGTTTGATGCTTACTCAGTCAAACTTCAAGCTAACACACTTTCATAAGAAAGTGATAATTTCGTATAGGTTGCGACAATAATCTTAGCAATGTGTCAAGTCAGTCAATATTTTCAATAACTCAGGCAATAAACCGTATCGGGAGGGACACACACAACAAAAAGCAGGAACTAGGCGTTTCCTTGTGGCGATGACGCAGCGTGACAGACGGAACACGCGCCGCCCGCGCCGCCGCCGCCGCCCGGAATCAATCCATCTCGAAATTCCTCTATTTGTTGTCCTCTATTGAGAATGTAAATGCCTATGAACTGAAGATATAAATGATGTAGGTACATGGCAAATATACCTATTGAAATGCTTTAAGTGCGTCTAGAAATCTGTACATTGGAGATTGCTTTATTCCTGAGAACTTTATTTACCTTCAGACAATTTCGCATCCAGCACAAATACCTACTTTCCTTCAACCAAATAAAGTGTTTTACCACATGATAGCTATTGAAACACGTGATTCTCCAATTATTTGACTTGTTTCCACTCACTCGATCCTAAGTGAGAGTGACAATAATGCTCCTAAAATATTCGGGAAGCGGTAGCGCGTCGGTGTCGGGAGGCATAGCGTATAATTACCGGCTAATGAAGCCGGTACGCGTAAATGTTTCGATGCAGACTGCAGCCCGCGGTTAGGCCGCCGTGGCCGCTGGGAGCGAGCCTGCAGAATTCGCGACACGCAAGCTTCCGACCGGCACGGACTGTAAACACGTATCGTTGGCATTCACGAACATATTTAGTCGAGTGCATGCTTAATGCCTCTATTGCAGTTGAAACAAGTGGCAAACAACGGCCACTTGATGCTTTGAGCCCATAGTCTGAGTAGCACGTTGCGAAACCGAATTATTAGTAGGTACATACTGTTTTCTTTGGGATCGCCGCCAGTCCATTGTACGTTACCCATAGTACAAGCTTTACTTATATTGGGACCATACAGTTGGTGTGTTTGTCTGGCGATATTTATTTATTATTATTACTACTAATCGCATTAGTCTATCCGATTCGCGTGATTTGTAAAGGTGTTAACTTATTCCTATAAGAATACTGTATTATAATTCTTGCCTTCATATCTCAACCACAAAAGGAGATTTTAACACTTCAAACATTGTCAGAGAAAAAAATCTTAAGGAAAGGACTTCTTTACAACCCCAAGATCATATCGAAAGCACTTTTTCCGCATCAAAGCGTACCGTATAACGGGAGATTATGTACCTACATATTGGTAAGGAAGGTATATGTATAGTAAGTCATATCCCTTTCATTTTGGCACGCCGCAACACGGCCTCGGGCCTCTCGATAACTATCACAATAGATATATAGATATCCTGCCGGTCGTCATTGATAAGAATCGGACTATCTACTCACTATGTACTTTTCATGACTGGTAGGTATCCAAAACACTAATCATTTTAAACTGGTATCAGAAATTCGTTTTTTGTACGGTTGGTACTGTACGGTTCATTACAGGTTCTGGAAGGAGCTCACTTTGCACTCGCCCTCTATTCGGTGGAGTTGTTAAGGCCACTTCGGCCAACAACATAATTTCCATTAAAAAATCGTACAGGTTGAAGAGGACAGCAATTGTTATTTTATTTGACTCCATGCAGTCATGACAACTGCTGCTGATGTATGACTTAACTGTGCTAATTTAACCGCTCAAGCCTCAATGATGCCATATATGTATGCCCCAAGGCAACGCTGAGGACAGACCTATTAAATACTAATACTAGTGTTTGGTGAAGTTTGCTTACAAACTGAGATAGAGGAGAATAAACAAGGCCCAAGTCCGCTAATTTTTTACTGATTGAAATTCATTGATCTTATATTTGTGAATTCTTCCTCGTAAAACTTTTTTCGGTCGACATGATTCTGGCTATTTGTTAGCAGTTCGCTAGCCGACAACATGCCGACCGCCAAGTATTCACGAGGATAATTAGAGACAAGGGGTTTTCCACTGGTTAAATGCTAGCAGACTTGACGCCCAAAAGTCTTTCAGTAGTTAAAAGTAGTATGACGAGTAGCGAAACACCTACTACTTATATTACTAGTCCTTTCTGAAGTTTATTTGCAAACGGAGAAGAACGTAGGTTAAAGGAATTGAGTTCATCATGCACAAACAAAATTCATATTGCGAGCGTACAATTTGTGAATAAACATCTTCTCTTTGAAACCAACTATGCAAATATTGGTATGTCATTACACTAGCATTGCAAAACGGTGTGATCAGCGGCATTAACATATGATAAGTTTGCGGGGCGTACCGCCGGATGTGATTAACCGTCGTGCCGGCGTCCGGCCGGATTCCGCCGGAATTGCCGCCACACTCTATTGCTTACCAATTGCCGACAGAATTCCAATTCTTTGTTTTCCCTCGGTTATTTGTTGAATACGAAAATAATTTGCGCTACATTTGTTATCCTTACTGTAGACGTACCCTTGTCAGGTAGGAGGCCCTACTAGTATGTGTGTATTAATGATATTATAAAAACTATCTGTGCCTGCGACTTCGTAAGCGTGGAATTTAACAAATAATGTTTGCTATAATAAAAGAGGAAAATTTTATCTCGCGTTTTGTCTTGTCACAGCCGGAACCAACACACACCAATGCTGGAAATACAACTAAACTTGGATATAGATTTAACTACCCTGCCTTACTAATCAATACTTTCATGAAAAAGTGAAAAAAAGGTTTTCACTTCGCTGCAAAACTTAGCGATTGTGCAAATAAAAGTTTCAACTGATAAACCGGTGTTGATAACCGCTCCCGAGGGTGATCTCATCCGCAGCCTTACTGTTCCTTCTATAACGAAACCTCTGTTTATAATCTTAATTACTTACTCTTCTTTGCTGACGAAGTACACTATTCTGCAATCACTGATTAATTAAGTAGAATTTTGACATAACCAGGAATCTAAAGTCTTAAAGACCGCTAATAGCCCACTGCAACTATTGATCGATAAACGATCGGAGCTTAAGCAACGCTTGGCAAGGTCAGACAGATATGGGTGACCATTTAGTGGTATTTGAACTGAGCGTCTCCGTGCTTCGGAGGGCACTAAAAAGTCGGTCCCGGTTGTTGTCATCTAGGCAGCAGTCGTCAAGCCTTGTCAGAGGCCTTCAGGCGGCCACTGACCATACGATAAGAAGAAGTCTTAAAGAATGCTAGGTTAGGCAGAAAGACTCGAAACGTGACTTGAAAATAAATTTACCATCGTTTCACCTACGAATGTAAACGTGAATGTTTTAATTAACAGTGAAGGTTACGTTAATATGAAGGGTGTAAGCATTTTGAACGGGTGTACCTACCCAGGTCTGGATAAAGTAAAACTTATTCACAGAATAAACATTAATCTAGCTACCCTGATGTAAATATCTCCATTTCTCGAGATGTTCGAGTTAAAATATTCTGTCAAAGCCAAAGCGAAAACGTTTTATTGAGAATTAGTCGGTTGCGTGGAGACGGTGATGGCGGGGCGGCGCGGCGCGTGCTCCCACTAACAAAGTTACG
The DNA here is from genome assembly GCA_947859195.1 of Drymonia ruficornis. Taxonomy (NCBI): domain Eukaryota; kingdom Metazoa; phylum Arthropoda; class Insecta; order Lepidoptera; family Notodontidae; genus Drymonia; species Drymonia ruficornis. The sequence continues at coordinate 6,418,361 of OX401905.1, read as the reverse complement.
ACTGCAGCCGCAACTCTTCCGCGCCTCTCGTTACCCGGATTTACATTGACTAGATTAATTAGACAAACGCAAACATTCGACGACTAAAAATTACAAAATCCAATTTATTTGCGACAGTCGGCATATTTTCTGCTTCGAAACGCGACTTAATTTTCATCAAAAATTAAGAAATTCGCTCCTTTTTTGTACCTAAGAACGTTCACTTAGTTCAGTAAATACACAGCCCTAGCTTACTGAAAACGAGTTTTTGACTTTCGTTATTAGACTGCTTACTCAAAATAGATACCAAATAGTAGGCAGGGTATAATGCTTCTATCATAAAACAATCATTGCCAATTTTTTTAAATAAGTGAAGGAGATAGTGGAATTGAAAATAGATATAATAGGTATTAAACACATAATAAACAAAGCGTAGTGTCGATAAAGTTTTATGTGGGTCGTAAAATCAGCGCGGACAGAGAGGTTGCTCTGAGATGACATTGCGCTGCGCCTCAAATATACTGCTAAATTACTTATTTAACATGGATTGAACCAAAATTAACGGCGTAATATATCTGCAGACACTGTAATATTAACAAACTAGAAAGGCTTCTCGACTATCGTTACTTGATGCACGTTTCTAAGCGACACGCCAGATACAATTTCGTAGCTAGGTACTTAGATACCTTTACACGGTACCCGCGGTCGAGTCACGTGATTGGAAACTGCTTTCATGCCATTTCGAGAACATTTTGGGACAACGAAACGACGTCATCCTTCGTTTTCCGACAAATCTTTTCATTGTTCCGGTACCAATTTAACAAAAAGTAGTCGTACATATTCATATTACGCTAACAAATGATTTCAAGACGCGCTCATATCGGTTCAAGTTAGTATAGGAATAATATTATAATCTGAAATACGTGACCTTCGGCGATTTTTCCTCTCGGGAAAATTGGATCCAAGCCCCTTCGCAGAGGTCAGTGTGTTTCAGATTTCCATTTCATTTTATTATTGCATGGACGAATATCAATGTTATTGGAAAACCGTATTAAGTCGCCAAAGCTATAACTTTGGGGTGAATGTGGGTGCATTTATATTTGTTGCCTATATATTAGTACGTACCTGATGGTTAAGGTGAAGTATAAAAATGAATAAATAACTGTATGTTCCCAAGCTAAGCAACGCTTGAACTATGGATACCGTACAGTGGACCGCGGGCGATCACAGTGACACCCAGACCAGAGCAAAATACGAAAAGGTAGTTTACGAAGTTTGCCTCTGGCGGGAATCGAGCCCGCAACCACCCGATGTAGTGAGCCGAGCGGCCTACGCTCGAACCCCTGCGCCAAACGGTTGTCAAACGGCAGCTTACTTAGGTAATACACCTGAAAACTTTTCTGAAAAGAAGCAGAGTGTTTATTGTCCAAAAAAAAATGGTAGTTTTCAAAAAGGCAATGAATCTCAAAAAAAAAAATATGCATATTTGAGTCATCGGACTCAACTCCTTTGCATTCCAAATAAAGTCCAACGCAAAAAGTTGAGAACAGATAAAGCTGTTCCAACAATTTTATATAACTGGGGACGTAGACCTTGACATTAAATTGAACCGAATAATACATACTGTTAAAATATTAGTTTAAAAAAATCTGGATAAGATTTTATAAGAAAAGGGTATTTTAGATTAAATATTTGCCAAAAGATATTCCTTCGAAATATGAAAAAATCTGCGCCAAATTGTTACGCGTCTATTAGCTGATAGAGAACTTACAACGATACCCAATATATATAGGTACTTACACACTTTTTGTTTGCAATGAAAAACAAATAGAGATACTCCAGGAACTGGCCGCCTGCCAACTGGATCCATCGAGATTGGAACTACGGCTTAACACAACACAAATATGTAACACTTTGAACTTTGGCAATCAAACATTTCATGTATCCTATACTAAAACTTAGGATAGATATAGATTAGTCAAATGGCTTCTTTTCTAGTTTTCTTAGGCCCTGTTTGAGAATCGCCGGATTACTTTATCCACCAAATAAACTTTACATTTTGACAGTTCCCGTATAGAATATCTGTCAAAACGACAAATTTATTTGGTGGATATAGTAATCCGGCGAAACAAGCGTGAATTTAGAAGCACCACTCTGTATTGCCATTTTTTTATTCTTTGCCATAATTTTAATAAGATAGGGTGCTCACCGTAGTACCTACGCAAGTAGGTACATTTAATGCAAGTGTACCGTACTACTTATTACTTATCAATATCTAAAACAATTTTTTTTTCATGTCACATGCTACATAAATCTCACTAAATTAAAGCTAACAAGGCACCATAGTTATGCTATGGGTTTCTCCAATAGTGGCGCCATCATATAACGGCCGCACAAGAACATTGGCTCCGTAAACAGGTACCGGTCTAGGAAACCGCGCCATTTTGTTTACATAGCCAACGTTCTAGTTACGGCCGTTATATGACGACGCCGCTATTGGAGGAACCCAGCGCTTTAGGGTGGTCCTACCCTTACTAACCAGTTCCGGCACCGGCGATGACATGTTTGTCACAATAGTGCAAATGAATAATTACAACATTCCAATAAAATACTTATTTTCGTCCTATTTTACTTATTTGTTGTGTGTTCTACACACAAGAAATAAGTAAAATCGACTGTTAAAATTCAAGGCAACACGGCCAGGTATTTCCAAGTGCGAGGTATTGGCGGTCGCGTGAGGCGCGGCGCGCGGCTCATGTTTTCTGCCATTGTTCTGGCAACAATTTCCTGATATGAGCCCCTTTGTTACAGCGTGATGCAAGCAGCTGGCTCGCCGCCAGCTCCCGCATGTTTCATATTTCACTGGATCAGCGCAGCTTACAATACACAATACAATACATGAATATAGTTTTTTTTTGTACCGCATCCTGATTTTTTCCTAATTATAATGCAAGAGACTTTTACATTGATAGCAGTGATAGAAATTAACTGTACTCTCTACTACGCATTTAAGGTTTCACAAGGGACCCGATAAATGTAGTACAATTTATATTAAGTAAACTATTTATATTAACCATCCAGAAATATTATTCGGGTCATACTGATATCTGAAGGCTTACGTTACTTTTTCGGCCATGTTTTAATTGGTTTCGTTCATCCCGTATTGCTTTGAAATCATGAACGGTCTGGACCATAGAGTAAATACCAAAGAAAGAGGTGTTCTTAGTAGATATCTCTATGAAACAACGCGTGGAAATTTGCGCGGGATGGCGCGGGTGGTGGGGGTTAAGAAATGCGTGGCATCTATCTACCTGTAAATAGCAGAACCACTCGCTTCGTTTTATGTCGATGTTAGTACGTAGTTTAACTTTTTGCACTAGATGTCACTAAGTGTATGATCATGAAAAATTACGTACAAAGGGAGGCCATCTAGTGTCGAATATAATTATATTTGGGATGCGAACGTTGGCAAGACGTCTGTACAGGACGAACGCCAACAGCACACTGACTTAAGCCACGCCTACTGTGATGACGTCACCGGCCGAGTTGTGCGATGTCTAAGCAATCCGGCCGAGCTGCTTAGACCCAGTCCTTTTAGTATTCGGTCATGATTGAAACGGGTAGGTACATTGTAGCTCTACTGGTAAGTTATATTCTTTCATATATAGGTGAGTAAACTAATTTCATATTCAGTGACCATGTAACAGACACACAATATTATGTATGTAAATAACTGTCTAGACTCTAGCGTTTACTGTAATCGTCTCGTTACACCACCCGTTGTTTGAAAAGATACAAAGTTTTGAATGCCATTGCAAAATGCTATTTCAAACTGTTTTTAGGTTCAAACCTTTGATAAAATTTATAATAACCGTAGATACATAGTCCGCGACAGGTTCGGAAGGCACTCGGGTTATGAGCTTTTTCCTGAATAAAATCCGAATCAAAATTAGCAGGACTCGCAACGCAACAAAATAATGTAATTTTATAATTTTGTGAGCGATTTTAATTGTTTATCGGGTCCTGCTAATTTTGATTCGGATTTTAATCAGGAAAAAGCTCATAACCCGAGTGCCTTCCGAACCTGTCGCGGAATATACATTATACGCGTTCCCGAAGTGGCACGTTAAAACTTGGCTAATTAGCAAACTCGGACTCAATCTCGCGTCGCTGACGAAAACGTTGACAGCGCGTTTCACTGGTGTCTAGGTGGCCGTATTTTGAACGCCATTTACTTAGAATGAATTTAACCCGTCTATATAATTAAAATACATTATTTCAATCTTAAACACCTGACTGAACCCTTAATTAAGGTAGGTAGCATTAAAATTCTAAATTAGCAAAATAATAAGTGCGGAATCGTGCGCGCTAAATAGATTGGTAGGTACTTTGTAAGGTTGACTCAAGAACACAAAAATCATTCTGATTAATAAATAAACTTCACACTTATCGATCTCGGATGGACAGCCTCGAATATATTCAGGGATATCCTGTTGACGCACGACCACCCACGTTTTGTTTGTATGTATCCACACCCTAATCGAATTGTTTACTACAAATCGACGAATAGATTCCTTTTCTCGGATCATTAAATTTCATTACGAACCTATCTCAAACAAACTCTAAGGATTAACCGAATGACAAACGTTCAAATGGGATTTAAATTGTGTGAATCACAGAACGAAACAACATACAAAAATATTATATTAAATGCTTCTATTAATATTTTATGCTTTTGTCAGGAATATGTGTTTATATCTTCCTTGATAATTCAACTCTAAATTGGTTAGGTGTTTCCTCGTAGTTTCCTTTCACAAGAGTTGAATCTACTTATTGATAAAGTATTCAAAAAAGCATCAAGCGACTAAATCGATCCGTCATTACCGAGAAATGAAATTGAATCGATGCAAACGATTCAATACCCGCCCGATAAGTAGGTACCAATATACCTATCGCTTTACGTATATGTACAGGCTGCAAACGGAATTACCTAAAGCATACACGATTATACATTCTATTTTTTTATATAGTAGGTTTGGGTATAGCCGAACTAACACACCAACAGTATGGTCCCAAACTAAGCAAGGCTTGTACTATGGCCACTGTATAATGAACTGGGGGCGATACCAGTGACACCAGGGCAAATTACGAAAAGGCCGTTTCTGAAATTTGCCTCTGGCGGGAATCGACCCCGCAACCAGCCGATGCACTGAGCCGAACGGCCTGCGCTCGAACCACAGCGCCAAGAGGTCGTCAATTATGGAATCCCAGTGCCATAATCATATAAAAATAGAGGTGACGTGTTTATTTGAAACACGAGGACTTATTCGACTAAACTTTATTACAATTAGTACCCACAGTCAAAGCAATAATATTTATTTTCCGATTTTTAAATAAAGATTAAAAAATCGTAAAGTTCAACATTTTATTATTACTTACTTCTGACTGTACCTACATTATTAACAATTTCTGCCGGCTTTTAAATTCTAATATGAAACAATGGGCTCTACTCTTCCCTACCTCCAAATTAAGATCACTCTTTAGAATATTCCGAACAATATGCACCATGGCATTCCTTTTTACGTATAAATGGAAAAATGGGATAAAGTTTCACCCGCCAAAGTGGAAAGTATAGCGGGAGATTATCATGTAGATACATTATATCCCTTTCCGTTTTGCACTCCGCGATACCGCCCCGGGCCCCGGGGGCTCCTCGATCTCATTGACATCAAAACCTTCGCATCGTCGACACGTCTACTCAACACTTAGATAAATTATGTATAGGATTTAATACAACACTGACACATCCCATGTATGTAAATAACTGAAGGCGCCGTTTGCCTTCATATACATAATTATTACAATTTATTTATAAACACGCAAAGTGGTGGTGTAAATTACACATTCTTCACACATCAAATTAAATGAATTTATGTTCTTTATAAGATAAGTATTATTCGATTAGTACTACACATCATTTAATTTTATTTGTATTCCAGACATCACTTCTTGCACATACCTAACACATAACACAACAACAAGCAAAATCCCATACCTAGAGCTGTGGCGATGAATACGCTAGATGTTATAATGCAGTTCAAAAATATTCGATGTTGGCATGTATAAACTATACCTAGGTATTTCGGTTTTACATAATACATAATGGGATTGACCTCGTGGCCTTCGCCGCTCTTTCCACCCGGAAAAAATGTTCTCAGTTCCGTCCCAGGGGTCAGAATATTTATCATTTCCATTCCATTTTATTATTGCATACTTGAGTATAAATGTTATTGGAAAACCATATTAATCGCGACGGATATCTTTAGTTTGGTATAAATTAGGAACCTACCTATAACTCAACAAGCCACGAATTTCATATAATAGAAATAAGGAACCAACTTCCTAATACCTACTGAATGAAGGGCACATTTATACACAGGCTTTGACCTTCCAAGGCATTAACGCGTATTCCGTTTCGAGTAAGTTTAATCTCAAACAAACAGATCATGTTCCTCCCAATTCATGCTATCTCTCTCATTCCGATAGATGAATTTTATCTAGGAACTTTCCATTAGTGCGGCTACGGAAATGTGAAACTTTTTCGCGATTTCGGTTGGATTCGGATTTGTGTGACGTAAATAGTACCTTTTTTTCGTATAAATATAGGTCCATAACTGTGATCGAATTAAAAATATAAATAATAAAAAAACTGCTTTTCATCATGACTTGGTATAAAAACTTCATAACATCTGAAACTTTTATACACCTGATGGAAAGTTTGGAAAACAAACCTTACGAAAACACAGTACCTACCTAAATCAAACACGATGTGTAGGACATAAGGTTAAACAACCTTATTCGGATACAGCTTTCATAAAAGTAGGTACTCATTTAGCCTGTTATCTTATTATGATTATACAATAATAAATACCACACTGCTACGAATGCTACGTCATCATTTCGTAGCAGAAGCAGGGAGGTTACTCCGAAATACGTCGCTGACGGATCGTCCGAAGTACGGATTCGATTTACGATCAAAACAATGTCAAATCGTAGAGAAAAACGAAAGAAGAAATGTCAAATCACGACAATCCGTCAGCCGAAACGTTAGGTTCGTATTTCGGAGTAGGCCAGCAGAAGACTGACTACGTTGTTGTAGCAAGAAAACGATTGTCACATGACTTTAGACATTATAAATTTAATTAAGTATTATTCTTTCGTCTGGTCTTTAACTTCTACGTGGTTGAGATGAATATTTACTACTGAAATGTCTAAAACTAACTTCGGAGTTAGTTGGAGTTTACTCCAAATAGCTATCTTACGTATTAAATGATTCGTGGCCGATGTGCAGTATTTCATAGAACTTAACAACCCCAACAGATATTTCGCTGTTGTATTGTAAAAAGCAATAAAAATATCCGGTCCGCAGAATGGCCCCCGGCCAACTGGCTTCGTCGGGTTGCGAGTACGCTTTTAACTCAATACAAACGACTTCGTGAGCTTTGCTCTACCACTCAAATATTTCTACATTCTAAACGTATGCTAACTGCTTTTTATTTTTAGCGTGGATTTGTGATAGGTATGTAACTTTTTCTGTATTAGGTATACATTTGTCCCAAATTATAATATTCCTGGTTACGCGGAGACCTTATTTGTTCATGCCGCTCGAAGGCCTCTGACATGGTTTAACGACTGCTAGCCAGATCACAACGGTGACACTTAATTCAAAACGCAACTAAATTACATTTCAACTGGTTAAGAGCGCCAGAAATTATAGGGTGCTGCTTACAGTCTCTGTCTTTCAAAATGAACATAATATTAAGCCTTTGGCAAATTATGTGTAATTAGTAAAATATGCTGCCTATTTTCATTTGTACATGCTTCCTGAGCAGCCTGTTAACCTCACATACCTTATCTATTTCCAGGCCTTCCTTTTTCACTTTTTATTCCAGCTCCTCTCCTTTGGTAGATATAATTCCATTCCAATCCGACTTTTATGCGACTTTGATTCCAAAAAAGGCTACCACTTTGTTAATGAACTTCGTCCTCATGAGATAATGCACACTTTCCCTGCAAAGAGGAGTGCGGAGTGGAGGAATTCTCGAGTCAAGTGGATTCATTAAAGCCCACTCCACATTCGATCGGAACGTTATCGTATTCCCTAAGCGAAAGACGGCACAATCAGTGGCGTAAAAGAGAAATGAACACAAAGGAGCGTTGTCGACAAATAACATTCGTTCTAAATCTACGGATTGATCATTATTGTAGGTGAAGCCTGGTGTAGAAAATCCTAAACAAAACATCTAATATCAGATCGTTTCGTTCGCAAATAAAAACCAGCTCCGAGTGGATTAAAGGATCGATCCATTGGAGCCGAACGGATATTGAAATAAGTATTATTCGATTCAATGACTTTTCTCTATTCTCTGTTCTGTACCTCTCAGATATGATTTGAAATTACATTCTAAGTTATTTCTTACTATCTACTTGTGTGAAGAGCTTGGCGGATAGCTGTTTTCTTAATCATATTGGTATAAGTATTTCGTTCATTTTATTGTTTATGACGTGGTATAATAGTGCGCTGCGATTGTTTATTAGTAATATTTAAGTTAAGTTCTAATACCTAGATGCACGTGCAGCACATCACTTAAACTAGTATACCTAATGTGATTACTTGTCTGGTAAGTGAACATAAGAAGGTCGTAAACTGAGTGAGAGCAAATAGCGAGTAGGAAATAAGGCTATAGCCGCGGACGCACGCACGGAAATGAAGCGCCCCCGACACTTCCTGCGCTTGCACGCAGTTAAGCGCGCTCTGCTGGAGCTCGAGCGATGTCGACCACGACCACCGCCCAAATATCCTACATGCAGATTAAATTTATAAACTGTATGCTTAAGAGCTTGGTTTTCTATTGTCAGCGATCTTTATCATACCTACCTTGCCACAACATTTTTATAGGCTAATCGTGAGTTTGTTGATGTGGGCAGCGGATTCAGAAAATAATTTAGTTTTCATTATGTACCTACCTACTTGTACCTACTTATTGCGTTCAAGGAGCCTATTACGAATCCGGACCATCTGTTTTGTTCTTTCCTACGTGATTTTGTTGCTATCATTTATTATGCAAATATGTCAAAATTCAAAATTGGAAGTCCGAAAGAAACGGATTATTGCTTTCGTACCGGGTTTGTAATATCAGCCCTTCACAGGTTACCTATGAGCACTGTGAGTATTTCTTAGGTCTATAATCGCGTTACATTTTTCTCAATTCATATTTCATGTTGATATCCGTGGGAGTGAAATGTAATGAGATAATGCCAGCGCGCTGACAGAGCGGGGCCGGAGTGACGGCGCACCGCGTCACCCTCCTCTCATTACAAACCTGTCTCATGCCCTCATACTCAACCGCCATGCCGTACCACACAATACTAAATTGCACACTATATTGCTCCAATATTAAAAGATCTTTGTTTCATTATATTGTCGTTGTCGGAAAACCGTATTACCTACATAGGCAAGTTAGTTTTATGAAATGCAAAACTACCTTTTCAATGAATACCAATATATCTACACTGGTGGGTAGGCGGGTACTTATTTTGTTAGTTTTCAAACTTATCTATCTGTATTGCCGTCTCCCTAAAGATAAGGATGGGTAGGTGCATAAGACACTCACTGTGTCGGCTCAGTCGTGCAGCAACACCATATCGTCTACGTAACTAATATTATTAACACACACCCCGTCAACATAACAACCGACATGTGAGCTGCTGAGCCCAATGATCAGTTGATTCACATAAAGGTTGAATAAACGAGGCGAGCTTATCTCCCCTTGTCTTACACCGCATTCCAACCGGTATACATCTGATAATGTGCTGTCCCACCTTACACTATTACGCTGACTGCCATACCAGAACCTAAACATCGATATTACTTCATGAGGTAATGAAGTATCACGTTGCAACTTCTGCCATCATCATCATCATCTCAGCCGAAAGACGTCCACTGCTGGACATAGGCCTCCCCAAGGTTCGCCACAATGACCGGTCTTGCACTGCCCGCATCCAGCGGATTCCCGCGACCTTCACCAGGTCGTCGGTCCACCTTGTGGGAGGCCTACCCACGCTACGCTTTCCGGTGCGCGGCCGCCACTCGAGAACTTTTCGGCCCCATGGGCCATCCGTTCTACGAGCAATGCCAATACTTCTGTCATAGCAGATCATAATCAACGAGATCGAATGCTTTTGACAAATCCAAAAAGCAGGCAAAGCCAGGTGTTTTTCTGTCTGCATAGTACTGAACAGTCTGCTTGAGACACAAGATAGCGCTCTCAGTGGATAGCCCTTGCCTGAAACCGAATTGTGCATCGTGCAGTTCAACGTGCTGAGCTAACTGTATATCAAGCAGACTGTCCAAGACCTTGGCCACGACAGTTGCCAAAGATATGGGCCTGTAATTGGACATGCCAGAAGCATCCCCAGTCTTATTTTTGACGATAGGAACTACTATGGTATACATAAGGTCATCGGGCAAATAACAGTGACTGATACACAAATTGAAAAACAACGCGAGGACTCGTGGTAGGTGCACTCCAACATACTTCAGGTGCTCGATGCTAAGACCATCATGACCAGGTGACTTACCTCTCGTCATTTTAGATATTACAGACGCAACTTCCTTAGCTTCCTTTTCCTTACAATAGTATGCCCTTACTATTCGGGAGTCCATGGATACATTACTCAGTCTTATGGTCACATGACTCAATTGTTCGCGGAAAACATGTCAAAACCATGTCGGTATTTCCAATAGCTACGGCTCATCTTCTGGAGAATTATACGTAGCACGCAATCACGCTGAGCACAAGTCTAGTGATTACAATGTTAGGAGTTACATAGCTACTATACTAACTGCTAAAGTAATACATCAATGTACCTACTTATATTAAAAATTTAAATGTCTCTTCTTGATGCTATATTACCTGATTATTTATATTTCAGATATCCCAGATGAGCGGCAAAAATGTAGTGCCTAATACATGATACAACACACCTCGATAGCTATTGGCAGCGGGCGACCCGCTTCGGGGAAGACCCGATCGTCTTGCAGGATCGCCTGTTCCCAGGGGAAACTTATCTAGCCTGCTGGTTCCACTATAGATTATATTTTATTTTAGTGTTACCTACTTATTGGATTTGGTTCGTGTTTAATCGTAGTTCGTCCTATTTTGGCGTTACTTATCGTTTTTTTATTACCTAGAGAAGCAGACGGTCCAATTGATTGGTAACCGTCGCAGGACATTTGTAACTTACGGGAATCACGAGTAGATGTGCGGCCCCGACCTTTTACGGACTTTGAGGAGTCAGATCATCATCATTCCATAATTTGCTTGCTATAAATATAAAAAATGTACTGTCAAAATCAAAACGTTTATTTTGTTTAGCCTACGAGGGCAATTACATATTGTCATTTTACATTTTTTTTCTAAAATTCTACCGCCGCAGTGTAATAATTTACACTTATATACTGATATTATAAATGCGAAAGTAACTCTGTCTTTCTGTTACGTTTTCACAACTAAACCGCTGAACCAATTTTGATGAATTTTGGTATAGATGTAGACAGGTCCTTGGAGAAGGACATACGCTACTTTTTATCTCGGGAAAATTGTAGGTTGTGGGATTATCAAAAAACTAACGACAGGACGTTCTAAAGTCAACGCGGACGAAATCGCGGGCAGAAGCTAGTGTAATATAAACGCTTCATACTTCTCCGTAATGTATTTTAAAAGCTTCTCATCATAATGCAAATTTGAAAGCACTTTGATCTCGTACGGCAAACTTAGTAAGTATATACCGTAAGTACCCACCTGACGCGATTTCACGCATGATTGCTCAAGAACTTCTAGTTGGCTATCTTACCATCCTGTGTAAAGACGTTTGATTATTCGGCATCGGATAAGGCACGCCCAGGAGTCCCATGGAAGAATAAATTTTAAATAAAATGTATTATAGACCACGACAGGTCGAGATGACATTCGGGTTATGATGAGCTTTTTGCAGAATAAAAGCGGAATCAAAATTAGCAGGACCCGATAAACAATTAAAATCGCCCACAAAATTATTAAATTAAATTATTCTGTTGATTTGCGGGTCCCGCTAATTTTGATTGGGATTTTATTCTGCAAAAAGCTCATAACCCGAATGTCATCTCGACCTGTCGCGGACTATAGGTACCTAAGCTGCTAGTAGTCGTCAGTCACTGAAAGTTTGCAGATTAATCTTCAATTACAGCGACCTACTGCGACTACTTTACGAGTAGGATTAGTACTATGTATTGAACATGAACCTCGTCTTTTAATAAATATGTAATAGGTAGGTACCTAAATAATTGCCGTATAGTACCTACCGCCGCATTTTCAGATGTAATTTAAGTAGGTACCTATTATGATACTAATTTAATCCTTCCACAGAATAGGTACCTAATAGTAGTAGCCTGCACCTCTCGGGGAGCATTTCCAGCTTAAGATGAGCTTTCTTTAAAAGAGAACTTATCTTGGAAATGTATCCTGAGATGTGCCGCCGACCGTACTAGTACGTACACCACCACGCCGTATTTGTAGACATAAGCTCTCTCCCAGTATACCTACTTCCCTTCCAATACAGCTTTTCTACCTAGGTATCTAAGTAATAATGAATGTTTGTTTATAAACACAACAAAATTATAGCTACACGATACATACCGAGACCTTTGCGGGGCACAGAGCGGTCCGAACCGATCCCGCGGGACTCCGGACCCTTCGGAAGGGTCACTGTTGTAGAAATATCCATACTTAGCCCAATGCTTGCGAAAGCTTTATACAATTTCTGTCTACTTGTTCGCACCAGTGTCAATATACGCATGGGGAATAGATAGCTTCTTATATATAAGTAGCTACTGAACATATTCCACTATGTATCATCTTTATCAAACAAACATTAACGATCGAGACAATAGAATGTGTGGATAGTAGTTTACTGCATCCAATTGACGACGGGCTGGCTTGACTGGGTTAGTACCCTCACAGAAAATCGGCGTAAAGTAGCTACCACAGCTGCGTTTCTTACGATAAGTGGGAGATAGAGACACTGGAAGAGAACGGGGCTGAAGTAGACAACCAACAGGTTACCGGTACCACTTTTAAAGAATCCTAGAGAATAGTGTTCCTCATTTTGTTGCCTATACCTAATAACCACACGGAGTCAGATCTTTTTCAGTATTTATTATCCAATTTAAAATCAGTCAGCGTTTACGTAATTTATATCTGAGGCTTTCTTTATTTCACGATCAGAGAGGTTTCGAGGCGCTTACTGGGGAGTGGTTCAGTTTATATTCGACGGCAGTATCCGTACGGCACATTTGCTTCCAATTCAATTCTCTGCTCGGCTCGTTGCAGCGGTGAATGAGCCATCGCCGAGATTGTCTCCTCCACTGTCTCCTCGCCCATCGCCGCCCCGCACCCCGCCCGCCCGCGCCTATCGCCTCGACAAATACCTTCGCGCCTTCACCTGCCTGTAAATCCGTTTATGCCGTTATGTAAACGTAATGTACGCGCAAATTACCTACTTGCTCCGTAGGGTGCGATAATTTAATAGTATTATCCATCTACCACAATTTACGGCACAAAAAGGGAAATTTGTATCACGGGCACCGTTCATAGAAAACTATAGGTAGTAAAAAATATTATTATTATTTTAGATAGGTAGATAACATACCTAATGTACCTAACATAAATAATATTACCTCTAGGTAGGTATAAATAGGTGCTTATTGGCTCTACGTTTACGCTTGTAGGTATCAAGCGAAATAGGTATGAGGAAGGTTTAGCTAAAATTCTCAATCAACGATAGTAATGTGCGAGCAATACCTTTGGTATTGCAAGCATCTATAGGCTACGGTAATTGCTTAACATCAGGCGGGCCGTAAGCTTTTTGGCCACCGCAGTCCTATTATTTTTTTAAACGACTCTTCTACCGCCTGCTGTTGCGAAGGCGCCCATTACACAGCTCGTCTGTGACCCCGGCTCTTTGATTTTCAGATATCTGAAACAAAATGCCATTCGGATCAAAAATTCACAAACTTCATAGCCGGTTCCTACCTTCGGCGTTCAACCCAGTCAGTAAAGTGAAAGCTTTTAGCTCGTAAACTAATTTGTATAAGTACCTAACAAGTCTTCTGAGACAACACATCACAACAAATTTGAAAATATTCCATACATTTTACCTACTTTTAGATGAGATACCTATGTACATTGTCATATATCTTACAAAAACGATTTTACCAATTACTACCCATTGTCATTAAATTTTTAAACACTAATTTCATTTGAGCACTTGAACCAACCTACCTAGATAATTTTACACAAAAAAGAACAGTAGGTATGTAGGTATACCTAAAAGTACCTAGATTAGATAGGTACCTCAAAAATTAGTACCTACATAGGTACATGCGATAGCATGTTGTAATGCTTGTGTTAAACGCAAGATGTACGGTATAAAGTAAATTATTGCCACTGGATTCGACGAAAATCGCGTTTCACGTAACCACGCCGATATACTACAAATTGTATTTGTATGTACCTACTTAGGTACCTATAGGTACCTAATTATTGTGCATTTAACACGCCCGCCACACACTCCCACTGATGTTCCTGTAAGCCAGGATGCATTTAACACGTGTCTCTTGGACATGAAGTAGTACCTATAGTACCTACCCATTATAAAGAACAGCCCAAATTGGGTCCCCGGAGCCCGTCTGACCCTACCGGGAGGTCGCCGTTAAGGAAGTATCCACACTTAGGTACCTACCTACCTACTCCATTTGCTTGCGAAAGCTTTTATCCAATTTTACTTCTACGCACGAATGACAATACGGATATCGGAAGTAGTGACCCCTAATCATCTTATCGTCTACGATCATCTTAGACAAAAAAAAAGATAAAGTAAGATTAGATAACAATTGAGCTACTTCGGTATACCTAAACTGCTACGGTATAGCAAATTGTGCCTCTTCATGCCAGGTAAAACCACACCGATTTAATTACAGGCTCCCGTGATAATTGATGACGTATCAAAAGCAAATAATTTATTACCAAGAAAGTTGAGCAATTAGCGGTAAAAACACAAAAACCAGACGATGGGGGAGAACGTTATCGACGACGTCATCCGTTTCAAACTCCCATTAGCCACAGCGGGCATGGGACTGCCTGCACAGATCACGCTATACATACTGTGGGTACACCACCCGATACTTAGGGGCCCTTACCCTAAATCAGGGAGATGTAGGTAGGTACCTAGTAAGAGTTATAGGCACCCATAAGATCAGTTGTAGCTTAAACCACGAAAGAAAGTTGCAACTCCCGTCTTCCATATAGAATCGATAGTTTAATTAAACTCTCCGATCACCTACCCTTAGATGACCTTTTAACGATGACGATGATATTAATTGCCGTCCCTTAATATCGTATAGGTACTACACTATCTATCCGATTGACTACCTACCATCCGATTCCTTTACCCTGAAAAGGGGCCATCCATCAATTACGTCACACCTAAAGGGGGGGGAAGGGGTCGACGAAATGCGAAATGGTGTGACAAGGGGGGTGAGGGGTCCTAAGTTAGAGACGTCACATTTAAAAATCTAATATATCCAAGTAGACCAGTGCTTTTAGCTCAAAAGTGAAAAAATCTAAGAGTAGGATGAAACCCATTAGAAAAGAAAGAGAATAGAACAAAAATTAAAGGAAAAATTATTTACGAGCGATCTGAGGTAGGGAAGTGGATGGGTGTGCGTTTTAAGGGTAAAAAACGGTTTATCTCGATTTCCGGCAAAACTACAAGTCCTATGGAAAAAAGTTATATAGCAAAGTTATAGGTGATAAAAAGATCTACAACTTTTGTATTCGCACTTTTTTCACATAACCTCAAAATCTATGTGAAAAACTCAAATAACCAAGTTTTTGGTTTTTTATTTTTATCTTTTACAATTTTTTTTTTTTTTTTTTCACGAAATTTGGTGAAAACTTGCATTTTTATGTCCGAAACACACTATAATTTTTTTTATTTAAAATATTTATTTTTTTCACCTTATTTGGACTTAATTATCGTAAAAACTCCCTCATTTTCTATCGAAAAATCACCCGTCAAAATATCAGCTTTTTTAAAAAAGTCGGTAGGCTTTTTGTTCGTTGAAATCTCTACTTTCAAATGGAATACAAAAATATATACACTACTATAATAATAGTAAATGTTCTCGGAAATTGAAAAGAAACGAAATGAAAATTTGTTGCTGACCGCGTTGTTGATGTCCGAAAGCTCGCCACAGCGCAGCTCCAGGCCTCCACAGCGCGGCCAGCAAATGCAACCCTTGATGGACAAGCTAAAATAAAGAACGAGACCGATGTGGAGGCCTGGAGCTGCGCTGTGGCGAGCTTTCGGACATCAACAACGCGGTCAGCAACAAATTTTCGTTTCGTTTCTTAGATTTTTCTGAGAACATTTACTATAGTAATGTATATATTTTTGTATACCATTTGAAAGTAGAGATCTGAACGAACAAAAAGCCCACCGACTTTTTTAAGAAAGCTAATATTTTGACTGGTGATTTTTGATCGAAAATGAGGGTGTTTTTTCTATAATTAAGTCAAAATAAGGTGAAAAAATAAATATTTAAATCAAAAAAATTACAGTGTGTTTGGGACATAAAAAGGCAAGTTTTCACCAATATCGGAGAAAAAAAAATATATTTGTAAAAGATAAAAATAAAAAAACCAAATCATGGTTATTTTAATTTTTCAAATAGATTTTTAGGTTATGTGAAAAAAGTGTGAATACAAAAGTTGTAGATATTTTTTCACCTACAACTTTGCCGTATAACTTTTTTCCATAGGACTTGTAGTTTTGCCGGAAATCGAGACAAACCGTTTTTTACCCTTAAAACGCACTCATCTCAGATCGCCCGTAAATTATTTTTCCTTTAATTTTTGTTCCATTCTCTTCCTTTTCCAATGGGTTTCATCATACTATTAGATTTTTTCACTTTTAAGCTAAAAGCACTGGTCTAAAGTATTAAAACCGAAATTTGAAGTGTTAACGTGTTTGAAAATTGTAAAAAATAAGTGACGTCACACAGGGAAGGTGGGAGTCTCGCAAATGTGACCAGCTGTGACAAGGGGGGGAGGGGTCTAAAAATCATGAAATTCGTGTTACGTAATTTATGATGGCCCCAAAAGAATCTCTAACTCTTTTTTACACCTCCCTAATTTAGGGTAAGGCCCTTAAATGTAGGGTGGCCCTGCATATAACGTTAGTAAAGCTAAATAATTTTTAAATTAAACGCAGTCCACAGCCAGTAAGCTTACAGTGGACATCGACACTTTGTATGTAGTAAGAGGTAGATACGTCACTAATTTTAATGAATTATTCGTCGAAATCTGCATAATTATCGAATTAAACATTGTTCCGCTTCCAACTGGAATCATTTTAATGAGGAGAACGTCCTCGCTTCTCTCTTGGATCCTTTTTTACGACTGCCATTGCAGCTTATTACAGAATATATTTTAAAGAAGTGAGTAAGGAACTTAAATTTGGTAGCGGGGTATTTTAATTAGAAGCTGAAATGGCAACTTTTTAAACGGCGTTCAAGGATATGGAAAACCATAAAAGTAATCGCGCTTAGTAGATTGTCTCTGCAATACGCATGCAAATGATGCAGATGATCGTAAAAATAAGCTCTTCTCATCCTCATTACATGGACACTTGGTAGGTATTGTATGTCATAGATAGCCACGGCGCCCACGGCGTTGCATGAAGACACTTCCACAAGGCATGTGTACATTATATTATGTGGTTCAGTCAAAGAAATAAGTATATAATATTTTTATTTAATAATCCGTAGGTACAAACAACAGAATATGTACAATGGTATAAAACAAATGTAGGCACAAATACATAACAATTATTGTTATTACTAGATATAAATTCAGCACCATTTCACACTAAAAACTATAAGTACAATTATTATTAATTGCCATAGATTTATGACAGTCACGCGCGCGCCCTCGCGGAGACCAATCATTAATCTATGTTAATTGCATTTAAACTTTTAAATCCTAACATTACTTAATTTTCTTACATAAGAATAAAGACTATTTCGTCTGGCATAAAACTCACTTAATTCTGTACTACTTACCTATGTTATGTTGTAGGTATGAAAATAAAGAACGTGGAAATATTTTTACTAGATATTCATTTGCAAGCCTAACATTTTGTACCTAATTTTGCAACTCGTATCCATCAACGCGGTCAATATGCAGCAAAATGTAATACCTACATCGATAGTCAACATACAAACTTCCAATGGAATTTAGTCAACAGTAAATATATTCGGACCATTCGCAAAATCTAATTTAATCTTAAGCTTAAACCGCTCTTTAGCAACTCGGCGTGGCACGACACTTACTCCGCATAGCAACACGGCGCGGGGAACGAACAGTATGGAAAATTTTGTCGCGTCACACCTCTCCGCTGCCGCGAGCCTAACCGCACTGGTTTAATATCTCCCATACTATTCTATGATACCTAAAGCACAGTATAAATTTATTCTGTGCCCAAAGTGCATGAAACGGACGACTGTCAATATAGCGGCGGATATAGTCCGTCTAAATTAAAGAGATTTACTATGTATCGGAGCTCTTCATAACTTGAGGCGGCTACTCACGATACAATTTCGTATTCAATCCGTTGAATCAACTTGAGTTAATTTGACAGATTGGCGCCTACTTTCTTCTACTACTCCAACAAATTGAATCGACGGATTTAATACGAAATTGCATCGTGAGTAGCCGCCGCCAGATTATTTTATAGCTGTCATAACAGGAGTCGTTCGTTTCATAGACATGAATATTCGCGAAGGTGGGCCGAGGTCGGGCGGCGCGGGCGGTGCGGTCACCGGTTGGCGCGGCAGCGGCGCGCGTAGTCGGGCGCCACCTGATGCAGCCAGTGCGGCTGGATCGCGGACACGGTGAGCATGTAGGCGCGGGTGGTGTGCAGCAGCTCCGAGTACAGCAGCGCGGCGGGCGGCGGCCGCGCCGCGTGCAGCGCCGACGCGGGGTGCAGCGCCGCGGCCGCGCCGCCGCCCGTCGCGTACCGGCCCGCCGCGCCCCCCGCGCCCGCGCCCGCACCCGCGCCCGCCCCCGCGCCGCCCCGCAGCCACGCGCAGTTCGTGAACAACCCGCACAGCAGACATTTCAATAACTGTATCGAAAAAAATAATGTTCTAAATTGGCTCGCAATTGAGGGAGAAATCAGTGAACATACATAAAATAAAAAATAACATAAATACAGTCGAACATAGAACCTCCTCCTTTTTTGAAGTCGGTAAGAAATTATCTATTACGACCAAAATGGAACCGATAAATGTACAATATGAAATGTGCACAAGGTGAAAGTACAGTATAATCCGCCACGTGTCATTGCTTAACAGGTTAACTGAATGCACATAGGAGGTTCGGAGTCAAAGGCCTTGTAACCACCATTACGATGTACGATGCTGTCCGAGCGAAGATACATCGGTCCCTAGTTCCCTTAGTTAGTCCCGCTGAGCTAAGACATCGGCTGACTGAATCGCGTGAAACGATCGCCGTTTCAACTGGTGAAGAAGCATTGCCGATTTTTTAAAATGATAAGTAGGGTAAAACCCCCAATTATTGGCACCTTGCACCAATTATTGTCCATACATATTTCTATGGGATTTCTTAGTTCAGCGGATAGAATAACTAGGTAGGTGTGAAACACTGTGAAATTTATGACTTTTAACAAAAAAATACACTATTTCCATGTTTAGTTTTCTTATTTTTTAAAAATAACTTCAAAAGTGCCAATAATTGGGGGGGTGCCAATATTGGGTGCCGTTACCCTAGGTGAACTGATTAAAAGATGAACCGTCGTAAATAATTACCTGATCGTAAGCCTGGCCGCAGCTGGATACGGTCATATTGAACTTCTGACAAATGGCAAGCAGTTGCTGACGGACCTCACACGCGTATGTCAAATTCTTATGATTCAGGTAGTTTTCTTTACACCATTGCTGGAACAAGACAAAGATAAACAATAACAGAACGCAAGACTATTTCAACACATGCCAAGAAATAGCCCATGATGGAGTGATGTGTGGAGAATTAAAGGGACGTCTGTTCGGGAGTGCGAGTATTGAGGCATTTAGGCCCGTCCAGCACAAACATTACTATGAGGTTTCACAGAGGGCGCGAACGCACAAACGCATAGAAATAATTTAATGTCATATAAAGTTTTTCCCTTATTCGCAATAATCTTAAAAGCAACGTCATTTTTGCGCTCACCTTTTTCAATGGAGCCTTACAAAACGCTTTGAACACGTTTAAAAGAGTGATGTGGTCCCCGAGCGGCGACACGAACTTCTGTTTCATTTTCACGGCCTCCTCCCGCTTGTGCATCGGCGTGTGGAACATGTTCTCGCTAGACAGCACCGCAACCAAACTTAAAGCCTGTAATACAAAATATTATCAGAATATTCAAAGTACATTCCATAGTTTCGAATGCGAATGAAAACAGTATTGGAATATTAGTATTACCTCGTCCAAGCAGTCGTATTCGGGAGCGCTTAATATAACTTTGGAATATTTTGGGTCAATAGGGAAATTGGACATTTTTTTCCCGATCACCGTCAGCTTGGGATTGACGTCGTTATCAATGGCTCCTGGAAATTAAAATGCAGTTCTGTAATAAGTTTCATTTATATCTGCGATGGATGAAAAAGCAAATGCGGCTGCCTTGGGTGGGCTTAGCGGTAAATGGACAAATTACCTAGTTCCTTGAGTAATGTTAACGAAGCCTTGATGGAGTCTCGAGGTGGGGCATCGATTAAAGGGAACGTGGTGGGCTCCACGCCCGCCGCTATCAACAGCAGCATTGTCGACGCGAGAGGACACCTAAAAACAACTTTTTTTTAATAATAATAATTTATATTGGTAATTTGATTAGTTTGTAAAATGCACACATTTTGCGGTACACGAGTAAAATACGGAAAATATATGTTTCATTTACATAAATAGTGTCAAGGCGGCAGCGACAAATCTCTACACCGTTGTATGTACAATCTGCAGTAGGTAGAACAATAAACCTTCAGACTAACATGTAATTTCAGCCAGTAGGAAGGTGTCCAATGTCACTCCGTTGTTTTGCTAATTCTCACATGGGTGAAATAAAATGTTACACCACCGCACACCGCCACAACCATTATTATTAACAAAAGTAAGAGAAAATTCCTTGATGCTCATTAGCACCGTGGTTTACCTAACGATCTCGGGCGTGTGGTGTTGCGGGCGGGCGGCGAAGTCGGCGGCGGTGTACAGGCGGTAGGCGGCGCCGGCGGCCGTGCGGCCCGCGCGGCCCGCGCGCTGCCAGCCCGCCGCCTGCGAGCACGCGCGCACGCGCAGCCGCTCCGCGCCCGACACCGTGCACCACGTCCTACACATGGACCAGACATAGAATGGACATGGTCTAAGCAACTCGGCCACATGGCTCAACTAGGCCACTGACGTCATCACAGTAGGCGTGGCTTAAGTCAGTGTGCTGTTGGCGTTCGGCCTGTGCAGACGTCTTGCCAACGTTCGCATCCCAAATAAAATTCTATTCGACACTAGATGGCGACCCTCTGTACGTCTCTTTTATCACCCTACACTTAGTGACATCTAGTGTGAAAAAGTTAAACTACGTACTATCATCGACATAGAACGAAGCGAGTAGTTTTGCTATTGACCAGTAGATTGAAATGGCAAAGTAGGCGTTATCTACACCCCTTCACCCGTCGTGCCTTCACCCGCGTAAATTGTCAAACGTCGTTTCATAGGGAAATCTAATAAGAACCACACACACACACACACACCATTCATAGTCACCACACAAGAGCTCCATGAGCTCATCCTGCCTTTGCTACCATCGGAGCTCCAGACGCACCGCAGGATAACATCCCTAGTTGGTTGATATTCCGTATATCCGCACACAGCGGTACAAGTCATCATTCATAACACGCACAGCCAACCCAAATCTCTTTAAAAGTAGAGTGAACAGGCATCTTCTAGGTGCTCTCGCTCTACCGTCGACCTCATCTTTACCCCTGCGGCAAGATTGAGGTTAAGAGCAAGCCTATTTTTAATAATAAAAAAACAGGAGCAATAAAAAACAATAAGACAAGTCGCCACTTGCGTACACTATTGTATGAGAATACTATCGTCAAATATTAGCGGTTTTTATGGTCCGTTCGAGGCTTCATGGACAAACTAAAATTTCAGGTGTGCGGTTGGTCACACTTGCAGTGATAATGCATGCACATTTTAGGCCAGCGGGACGGAGGTGGCCGGCTATGGGGCGTCTTTGGTTTATTGGTCTGTGACGGGTAGTGACTGATCACGATAGGTATTGCAATGCGCACTTTCTCGCGCTTTTGCAAACATGAATGGTGATCCCCGATATATTACATTGATTTAAATAAATAAACGTGATCGATACGACCTACTTGTTAAACTCTTAAAATATTCAACATACATTTCAGATCTTGTGTAATGTCACCAAGAGAACGGCTGGACCGCGCGGACGCATGGTCGGTGATAATTTAATCAGTACCGCGATTACAATAAATCTTTTGTTCGCATGTTTCAAAATGTTTATGAAAGATAGTTTCTGTTCAGCCAAGCCTAAGGAAGGAAAACCCGCTTTTTGACTGGAACAAACTAAAAATATATCTTACCTACCTAATAATACTGATAAGTAATATTAGTGATGAAAACTTGACTATGCTACTAAACTCAATGCAATCATACACATTAACCCCCTTATTCATAGAAAGTTATTATCGACTTGCAGTGGAATTACAAATCACATTTGTTCCTAAAAATGCTTTTCAAAACCATTGCAAACAGGACAAAATCTCTATGAATAAGGGGGTAATTCTTTTGTTTTTACTTACTGTACTTGAAAACGCACCTTTCCTTCACAACACCAGTATCGATAACACATTTTATTCCAGGAATAGTGACTGACGCCTCCGCTATGTTGGTGGACAGCACTATCTTCCGGGTCCCTGGAGGTGTGTCCTTCCACACTTGAAGTTGTTTCGCAGCGGGTAAGCCGGCGTACAGAGGACACACCCTGATGGGAGGACCTGTGGATTCCTGCAATTTTCAATCTAGTATAAAAACAAATACAATTGCATTATTTTATTATACAATTTCAAATAACACAATCAATTTCGGAATTAATTTTATTTATTAACTCACCTTTGCTATCTGTTTAATATTGTACATAACTGTTTCTATTTCTTCTTGCCCCGTTAAAAATACGAGAAAGTCATGACTGAAATTGAAATTCAATGTTAATTAACTTCAACCTTATTCTTGCCATAATAGGACTTCAATTGCTATACTAACTTAGCTGGTGTTGTTGCGTGAAGTTGAAATATTGTACATACAGCAGCATATTGATAATCATCCTGTTTCATCTTTGAATGATAGATAGTTACAGGGTAGGTCCTGCCTTCCAGATAGATTACAGAACAGTTGTTGAAATATTTTCTAAATGCATCTACATCCATAGTGGCTGACATAATTATTACCTAAAATAAAAACAGTTTTTAACAGATATATCTACTAGTGTGCTACTTAGCAACACAAATACAGCTAGTCAGCAGAATACAATATTATATATCCTGCACAGTTTATTTGTACAAACAACAATTTCTGGAATTAGACATGTAGACATGAAGTTTGATCATGCACAAACTTCGAATTTCAGATCTGATTTGGATAAGCTTAAGGTTTATTTTTAACAAACACATTGTGCAGCAGAATACCAGCTACTATACGATTTTACAGGCATCTAGACATGATAGTCACTAATAAACAGCATCTCCATATAAATTATTGATATACCTTCAAGGGGTTCAGCTTCTGTTCATTCCTTTCTTTCTGTGCTAACTTGACTATTCCAAACAGCACATCAGTGCTAACTGTGCGCTCGTGTGCTTCATCCAATATTATTATAGAGTACTTTTTGAGCAAGGGATCAATTATTGCCTCCCTGAGAAGCATACCATCTGTGAGGTATTTCAATTTAGTTCTTGGACTTGTCACATCTTCAAACCTTACTGAGTAACTGAAATAACAGTATAGCAATTATAAGACTGATTCTATTGTGACGCTTATGGCCCGCTTATGTAAGCGGAACGGGTGGAGATGTATGTAGTATCTACTCCCATTTTATTGTTACATGTCTGACCCGCATTGTCTTATTGCAAGCATCACTATAAAACCAACTTTAGTAAGTTAATATTATATTTATAAGCAAAAAATGTTTGTAGCATATGCAAGAAGTATCATTAGAAAAATTGCATACCCAACAATGGAGCCTATATCTGTGTTCATCTCACGAGCCACTCGGAGAGCTATCGTGATAGCGGCAACTCTACGTGGCTGTGTGATAGCTATAGCACCGGCCCCCTCAAGGCGACGCTCGTGAATCAATTGTGGTATCTGGGTAGTTTTACCACTACCAGTCTCTCCAATTAGTATCATAGTGTCATTCTTCTTCATCTCCTCTATAATTCTACAATGAGATGTAATCTGGTTAATAGACAAGTGCCTCATTGGTTTTGTGATATCAAATGCTATGAAATTAAAATATTATTCTATTAAAAATTCTAAGTAACAATACAATCTAGCATCCAAATAATATGGTATTTATTGTAATGAAAACTCGCTATTTATAATGATTAGAACTTATTATTATTGGTGGTATCTGGATGTACAACAGTGCACCCCTGAGGTAAATAAACAGCTGGCTTTGACTGTATTTTATTTATACATAATGGTTAGGTACAATAATTTAAAAAAAATTGCTGTCCCACTTCTACTGGTCATGGGTATCCCCACAATGTGAGGGGAAAAGATAAGTGTCTAAACATTAAAAATATATCAAACGCCTCACCTGCCTCTCACCATATAGACGGGCAACTGCCTCCTTGCATCTTGTAAACTTTGAATAGGTTCTTGGACAACCTTGTTCTCTTTAACAACACTTGTATTGTGTCCATTGGTCACAATTTTATGTTGATTTTCTTGGGACAATTTTATCTTTTTTATTTTAATATTGTCAGCTGCATGTTTCCTTTTACCATTAGCTTTCATATTGTTTTCTATGCCAACTGAACTATATTTAGAATCCATTTTTGTTTAGATTTATATTTTATAGAAGTTTTGCTCATTGATAGTTTTGATGTTATCCACTATAGGTACTTGTGGTTCTTTCCTGGAATGTGAAATGTGATGGTGAAATTTTAGATAATGCAAGAGTAGTCAATAGCATAAAAATATACTGAGAGCACCTCATTACACTGTGTTTAATCTAATGAAATCTTTATAATAATAATAACCATTTATTTCAGGCAACGATGGCCCATATTATAAATACCTGAAAGACTAACATACATATTACATTTGAACTTACAACTAATTTGAAGGTGTTGGTGACGGCAGCTTCCCCCGAAAGCGCCTGAATACCACACCTTTCGGCCAGTACTGTTCCTGCATGAAAGTGGACAGTTTTTCAGTAGGGACTAAAACCACAAATGCCTTGAAATTGGCGTTATGTGTATTGTATTAAGTATCAATCATTTCTTATTGAGTACCTACCTAATAATACGCACCAGCCAACTTCGCTCAGCTTCTTTGATTCATATGCTTCAATGAATCCAGCGTCTTCACATAGCTATGCATAGCATCTTAGCATAGCTTAAGTTAATCACAGATTTCACAGGATCCGTAGTCTCCAAGTACCTACCTTGACCAAGCAAGGTTTGTTTGCTTCGTCTGTTGCTCGAACCTCGTTCGTCAGATTCAACAAGCCGTTGACTCTATCATGGTTGCACAGACCAAAAATACTCCTGCTGATTTGACTCCACTTCTCAACAGTTCCACTCACACCTTATATGAATTATTATCATATAGATTAGATACACCTGTAGTAGAGTGTAGGTATAGTAAATATAAAACATTAATTTGCGCACAACACGCCGCGGTGCTGCTCACATGTTGCCGAAATAGATTTGACAGTTTGTTTTGACATTACTGATGGTGCGTTCCATTCACTAATTGTAATTTGTAATTTACGTTATTGTCGATCACAAATCTCGTTCCACGCGAACCAACTTGTACTGAAAGTGATCATTATTATCGTTTTTAACAGTTTTTGTGAACGAAAATAACCAAAATTACGGTGAATGGAACGCAGCATGAATTGACTGAGCTGACACTGCACTGTCCAATTTTCCCATTGAATTTTCCCAATGACGAAAGAAGAAAGTTTCTGAACTTGGGTATTTTGACAGTTAGATTGGACCAGTGTTGCCAAGTTAGGTGATTCTTCGCCTTTTAGGCTATCTTTGGTGCGTTCCATTCACTGTTAATTTTGTAATTTTCGTTATTTTCGATCACAAATCTCGTTCCACTCGAATCAACTTGTACTGAAAGTGATCATTATTATCGTTTTTAACAGTTTTCGTGAACGAAAATAACAAAAATTACGGTGAATGGAACGCAGCACTTGAAGGGTGTAGGTGCGACCAAAAATTGCAATTGACGATCGGTCACCATTTAGGCTACTTCAGAAATTAAAAGGGTGAAAATAATGGTGACTTTTACTATGCTGAAGTAATCTCACCTCGTAGCTAACACAAATGCATGTTTTCGTCAGAAGAATAAAAATATGTCAAAAGATACTCTGATTTTTAATTATATGGACTAAAATTACAGCTATAAATGTCAATTTATATTTTAATTGAATCTATTTTTTATAAGTGATCTTGTTTTTGTTATTCTTTACTAAATATATTTGAATTAATTTGAACCAGAATCATAAAAACCACATTATTCATTAATTTAGACATCAAATTAATTTTACATTAGACATAAAAAGCTGTCATTTTAGTCCACATCCCACAAGCTTAAAAACGCTGGAAGCCATACCATAGCCATACCATAGGGTTAGTTGGACAAAACACCCATTTCTAAAAGTACAAAAATCCAAAATTAAGTGTTTGATTTAGGAAAGCTTTCGTTAAAAAATGCTTTTTATAGATAAATAGCCGTTTTACCTTGCAAAAAGGAATGGGTGATTTTAGACTACTTGGCGATAAATAAATATTTGCTGACTTGAATTGGATGAGACTTGGCAACACTGGACCGGAAAAAAATGAAAAAATGAAGTGAACAAATTCTGTTTTTGTGGTGTTGAAAGTATAATTTTAAAATTACTTACTGTGTTTTATAAAAGGAATTAAAACTATGATTTCTAAACTACGCATCGGCAGTATATGTCGTTATAAAACGCTATATCATATTCGATATTATGCGAAAATTCCTAGCCAACGTAACCCATTTGAGAAAACTATGAATATACTTTCAAATGATATGCCTGCAATATTGAGTAAAAAGAAAGAACCAGTAGTTACATATCCCGAACATGCTGATGTTGTAATAATCGGTGGTGGCTTCATAGGATCAGCTGTTGCGTATTGGCTGAAAACGAGGGCTAGTGTTGGCCTTTCGGTAGTAGTCCTAGAAAAGGATTTCACTGTGAGTCTGCTTTTCTAACTATAATATTGTTCTTGTTATTTTATGTTTATTTATATATTTTAAAAAAATGTTTCAGTATGCAGCTGCTCAAAGAAATGTGTCATTAGGTACATTGACCCAGCATTTCGCATTACCAGAAAATATCCACTTAGCACAATATGCAGGTGATTTCCTGAGGAATATCAAAGAAAAATTAAATAAGGATATTGATATAAAATTTTTCCCCACTGGGAATATAGTTTTAGCAAGTGAGAAATATGCTGAAATATTAGAAGAAAATGTTAAATTGCAAAATGAACTTGGCACCAAAAGTACACTTTTAACAGCAAAGGATATAAATAGAAATTATCCATGGATAAATACAAGTGATGTTAAATTAGGTAAAATTGTCAATATTCGCAAACCTGATTATAACTCAAGCTCTTTGTTTAAAATTGTTTGTTTTATTTTTCAGGCAGCATGACAGTAGAATCTGAGGGGACATTCAATTCATGGGCTCTACTGAAAGGATTAATAGAAAAATCTAAAGAACTAGATGTAACTTATGTGAACGCTGAAGTAACTGGCTTTCAAATAGAACAACAAAGAGATGTTTTAATGGAAGGCATAGCTCCAGGCTCCTATGAAAGAATTAACAGAATTATTTACAAGACAAAAGACAATGAGGAATATGCAATTAAGTTTGCTGTAGGTGTCTTGGCAGCGGGAGACAGTTCTGGTGAAATTGCCAAGTTGGCTAAAATAGGTACTGGTGAAGGGATATTACAAGTAGCATTACCAATAGAAAGAAGGTAATTATAAAAGCATTTGATGGGTGGAAATTGGTGACTATTATTTTTAGATTTGTGATTATCCAAGACAATTTGCTTCTTCTCCACTCATTCCACTAACTCTGGTTTAGCTGATTAATAAGACCATTTTTGTCTGAATTCTTCAGCCTTTTGTCAGTCCACAGTCCAGTCGAAAGTATAGAGGACGGATATTATACTACTATCTGGTGAAACGTGGGCTTTGAGTTGGTTAATACCCCCACAATGTGGTGGTGTATGACCACTCAAGCCTCTAACTACCCCCCAATGGGGATAAAAGTCATGACGCTACATGTTTTTTTTATATTATACTAACAGTCAAATACTCAAACGCCACTTAAATGTCCCACTTAGCAATTTGAGACATTGTTATCTGTCATTATGGCGCAGCAGAGTTAACAGCTCTCAAATTTAAATAACATACGAGTATTCGGCCATAAGTTAATTAGTTGTGTTGCAGTATAGTTGATTCTGTTTTGTTTTAAATTATCAGGGATTACCAAGTATATTCTATTGAAGAAAAAGCTGTTGAAACCGGTTTAGCCACTCCTTTGGTTACAGACACCACAGGCCTGTGGTTGATGAGGAATGGTGTAGGAAATAATCTATTATGTGGAAATGTACCCTTGATGAAGGATGACATGAATACTATGGCAGAAAATGATTATTTCAAAACTATCATTCACCCATCATTAATAAATAGAGTCCCAAGCTTTGAAAATGCAAAGGTAAATAGATACTTACCTACTGTTTTTATGAAAGACTTCCTCATTTTCCTTTTGCTTCTAGTGCAGCCCATGCATATCATGATTTCCTCAAGTTGATCCCCAGGTTTTCATATTAGAATTTTCTAAGAAAGGAATAGCTTGCGTACTGGCTTGGTAATCATTGAAATTACCCAATAAAATGTATTTCTAAACTATAGCCTCCTGTATCCAGTAAGCAGCTTGAGCCATATCAATTTAGCTATACTTGGCATGCATTTGTGTTACTTACCAATATCCAGCATTGAACACTGAATACAGACTCCTTTGATATGGCTCTAAAGTATAAGTTTAAAAATTATAGTATAAGTCAATGCTTACACCTACCAAAAGAACACAGATGGGTGTACATATAACTGTGGTTATTTCTTTACAGATAAACCAGTTTTCATCAGAAATGAATGATTGCAATACATTTGACAACACTGGTGTATTGGGCCCACATCCATACCATAATAATATGTTTATTGCTTCTGGTTTTGGAAAGCTAGGTAAGATATCTAATTGATTAGAATGAAATTTTAACTAGTGTTACTACTACCTGTGGTAATTTTTTACTCTATCCCAAAGGGGGCGTCCATAAATTACGTGAGGCATTTAGGGGGGGGGGGGACGAGCAAAATCTCACCAAATCTCACGTAGGGGCGAGGGGGGTCTCGGAAAATCTCACGTAATTGATTTTACCGCAAAAAACAGTAACATTGCGAGAAAACTGGGTTAAATTAAGTAAAACTTGTTTCTCCTCTAGAATATAGCTTTTGAAAAATCTCACGTGAGATGATTAGACGGGGAGGGAGGGGGTCAAGCAAAATCTCACGAAATCTCACCAAGGGGGGAGGGGGGGTCGAGGGGGGGTCCCTTTCAGTACTTTTGCTATGATTAAATGTACCTATTCTATAATTATACAAGTAGGTAGTTGGTGCAGGATATTTTAACAAGTCCAAATAATCTATCCATTCGTCCATATTCGTCCGTGCACCACACCCACCACGTGTCCATGATCTGGTATGCAAATTGCCACTACCATTTGTTAGGAAAATATTATATGGAATATATATAAATATATGGCAAGACATTGGTGATATCCTGAACTTTCAGAAGAGTGACATTATGCACCACATTCCATCATGTGCTCAGCACCGAAAGACACCGCTATTCATAGCCTTTATTTATAGATTATTTATATTTTCAGGTTGCCAACATGCACCGGGAATAGGAAGAGCCATTGCTGAATTGATAATAGATAGTCAGTACACTACAATTGACTTGACACGATTTGGATATGATAGATTAGTTGTCAAGGATCCACTAGTTGAATTCAATGTTTACTAACTTAGGTTTTACCTGCTTATACTCCATTTGTTATAGCATTAGACAGAAGTTAAAAAAGGTTATTTTTAGTGTCCACTTTGTAACAAAAGTACAAATAACATGTTACAGTTATGATTGACGTCGAATTTATTATAATCTATTTATATTCCAGCTTGTCACACCTAACTGTAATTATTTTAATTATTTATATTATAAAATAAATTGTCTTTCATTTAAATATTATCATTTCAGTCAAATTTAAAATTAAGTGTCAATGCTAAAAACCTAAAAGAAGCAGGGGTGAACAATACCGGGAATGTGTTTCGTTCCACTATAACCCTAACAAATCTAAAATGTTACCTAATCCGTTCAGAGGTTATGACAGCAGGGTATTTCTAATTTTGTCGGATTATGTTGTCTATGAAATTGACGTAAATAAATTTCTGTAAGTGTTTGTCATTGAGTTATTCACCATCATTTATTTTTTCATTAATTTTTTGTTGTCAGTTTAAAATGTGTGATACGATGTTATGTTTAAATAAAACATAGTATAAAAAGTACTTTTATTTTGGTTATCGAAGTATTTAGCATTGTTTTATGTGAAAACAATTTTAATGTAACCACTCTAAATAAAAGTTGTTTTGACTTTGAAATAAAATGTTTTGGATCCCTGCTTCTACGAGCCTCTAATTTCTAATGTTATAATAAATGGGGTATAGGTATATGTAAAAAGTGCAATACATTTAAATAATAATTTATTCATAATCTATTTGTAAACTTATTTCAAATTTACATTTAAGTAAGCCCTCTAAGCAAAAACAAAATCTATTTGAACTGGGCAGGTGGGGCTGCAAACAATGCACCTCCTTGCTTTGATGCTGCACGCGAAGGAGCAAATCCCAGAAGTTTTTGAATATTTTGTCTGTAAGAAAAAATATAGTATAAAAACCACCAGTGCATGTATTATTAAACAAATAGTATGTATATAAAATAGTTCAAACCTTATGCTCATTGTACACAGAATGTACAAAAATATAAATGAGCAGTCCGTGTAGTCATCTCCAGGCAAGTTCCTGTGGCTGAGACCTTGGATCCACGAAATAGGGTGAAATGGTAGTTTTGCCACAACCCTTCCATCAAATCTGCAAAACATATTTAAATAAGTTCAATTTCATTCAATAGCATGTCATTATTAAATTATCGTAGGAAAGGCTGTTTACAGAATAGTCTCAAACCCATTAAGATTAACTTGCATTGACCTGCTGATTTCAAGGATCTATGTTATTCTAGCTAACCTCTTAGCTTACCTCTTGGCCAGATGATGGACCAATTACTAAGGGGACTGGCCCTAAGCAACTCGGCCGAGTGGTCGGCCTAGTACTAACATCGACATAAAACAAAGCGAGTAGTTCAACTATTTACCGGTAGATAGAACAATGAAAATGAAAAAACAATGACCACTTTTTTTCATACATATATCTAATAAGGGCACGCACCTCTTTCTTTAGTCTTTACTCTGTGGGCCAGATAGTTCAGACATTGACCATACTGGTGTGATGCAGTCAAACTTACGTACAAAAAATACATTGACATTAAGTATCCTAATGTGATGTCAAAGTGCTATAAGGAAAAAATTAAGGTACCAATCCATACATGCTGTTAAACATGCTGAGTAGTGCTGTAAATGCAAAACCAATGGCAAACATTGATTTCATCTTAACAAGTGAGAGATCCCTATTATTGTTTTTGAGACGTTCCTCCTCTCGTTCTATTTTCTTCTTATGTTGCTTATCTAATGAGTCTCCATGGGCTTCTTTGCGCTTTTCCACTGTAAAGCAAGAAAATGCAAATATAATTTCCAGATTTCAATAAGTTTAATCGATAAAATATACATCATCTGTAGGTAATGACACAAAAAAAAACTGTGAAAAATAGGTAGGAATACCTAGTAATTGTAATAGCTGTACAATAGCAATAAAAAAATACTTACACTTTTTACTTTGGCGTTCCACTTCTACTTTTAGCTTTTGATATTTTTCAGTTCTGTATACTAGTATCCATGTTAGTCCTGAAAACAAGTCCGATAAGTTGACAAGTTGAGCGTCTACATTTGTGTAAAAGTGTTTTTAGGTTAGGTACTGATCTGATTTACAAACCTTCTCCTAAAAACGCCGTGCATATTGAAATGAACACTATAAGTAAAGAATCACTCCACATTATTGAAAAAAGGCTGAAAAAGTTACGTGGTAAGATATAAAAACCCAAATAAATAGATAGGTATTATTTGAGCACAGAACAAAAATACTCTGAGCTGACTGAGTTGAGTGAGTTGGCTGGCTCAGTGGTCTCGAAAGTCAAAACCAGAAATCGGTAGAATTTCCCTAAAAAATCGGTAGATTGGGACTCAAAATCGGTAGACAAAAAAAAAACAATATTTTTTGTTTTTTTGAACATGTGTAAAAAAAAAAATTTGTTTGTTGGTTTTTGTCTTTTTCTGAAACAATTAAAAACCTATCTTTATCAAAACTTTTACTGTAGGCATAGTTCCCGCCTTTATTTACAACTTCTTCTCATTAATTCCATTCAAATCGGTATCAGGTAGGTTACTTTCTTCTTTTTGCACTCGCGCTTGTACCAACTTAATTCTTCAGTTACCTAACTAAACTTACCCTGCGTTTCCACTGCGCAATAACATTTTGTCACAACATATTGTTGTCTCTATTTAATGACAGCAAAAAAGAGAGACAGCAATATGTTGTGTCAACATGTTTTTGTGCAGTGGAAACGCACGGTAAGAATTATACTTGAACAAAAATGTAACATTCAAAACAAAAATACAATTTGAATTTCAACTATGGATTGAAGTACGACAAAGTGTTTTCCAAAAGATAAACTGATTTATAAAGTCCGCAAAACAAGCATTATTGAGATATTCTCACACAAAATATACACAAACAATCTCTAAAAAGGGCTGCCAGCACTTGAAAAAGTAAAATCGGTAGAAAATTCGGTAGAATTTAGCTCTATCCTCAGAAATCAGGAGAAAATCACTCGGTTTCGGTATATCGGTAGACAAGCCCCCAAATCGGTAGAAATACCGAAAGATCGGTAGGTTCGAGACCACTTGGCTGGCCAGCGTCCGTCAGTGCACAGACTTTAACGATATAAAATATTTAGGCCTAGGCCGCACAGCGGTTATATCCGCGCGTCCTATGGAATCATATGAACCGCAAGTGCGGATAGGTTCATATGATTCCATAGGACACAGATTTAACGCGGTTTTATTAACAGCGCGGATATAACAGCTGTGCAGCCTAGGCCTTACATTCTCGTTGATATGATGAATTTATAAAGGCTAGGTAGGTAGGTACCTACTAAGCCTACTCACGATGCAATTTCAAATTCAATCCGTCGATTCTATTTTTTTGAAGTAGTAGTAGAGATAGTCTAAATTTAATAAGCTGCTAAATTTTGAAAAAACTGTGCTATATTTTTTTAGTGTCAAAACCTGTTAATTAAATTATAAAATAGTTGTTTAATATAGCAGTCAAATCACAAACACTAATGAATGAAACAGGCTGTAGGATAAAAACAAAACGAAAGAAAAGGCACAATGAATGATGTTCCATCTCAATTGCATTGTTTTCCACAGGTACTTAGCATTCGTTTATATTGTGTTGTGTTCAGTCAGTCAGACAGATTCAACAGGTTGTTATTAATTTAATCGAATTGATATATTTAACTGAGTTTGGAAATGAATATTATTACAACTAGTGTTAGATAAAGGCTAATCTTCGTTACGAAGTACCCGTATTTACGTGTTACGTTATCTAGGTAATGAGTGCTGTGAGTGACATTTCTACAGTTTATGTAGTGTTGTTTACGTTTTAAAAAGAATACTTTAAAATTGCAAAAAAGTATGTAGGGAATGAGAATTTATAATTTTAATGTATGTGATTAACTTTAGCAGATGCTAAAAATAGCTATTAATTTAAGCAGTGTGTTTTTAATGTTTCAACCCATCTCTAGAAAGTACGCGACAATTTTCCTCCTCACCGCGCAATCTGTCAAATCAACTCAAGTTGAATCAACCAATGGAATCAACGGATTGAATACGAATTGCATATCTTGCATATTCGTAAGTAGCCGCCTTTAAGTTGTATAATGGTCAGGCAACACTGATTTGGAGTGAAGTACTAATTTTACGCATACGAAGTCGCGGGCACAGCTTGTACCTAATGTAATAAAAATCAACACATTTATATCAAAATTTCGCATTACCTAATAAGTAAATGTGAGTGCTTTTTCTAGATTTTCGGTCTAGGTATATTCAAAGATACGGTCAGTCAGTACTACATTTTTACAGTGGCAATACATTTAAATTAGTTCATTCAATCTTCTTCCATCTTGTCTATTGCCCTTTAAACAGGAATGCCAACTTTTTACTGCCAGATTCACATTAAGGGCCATTAGTAAAATAAATGAAAAACCATTCCAATTTTGCGTTGTCATTCTGTTTTGCAGTAACGATTGCACATTTATTTCCATAAAGTGAAACTATTTCTTCTATAACTTTTACTAGTGGCTGTAGTGTATTTTTTCTCGTAAACAAACTGTATACTTTATAGTCTGCGTATATTTACTCCGTTTTATATTGAGAATTGAAAGTTTTGGATACCGTCCACACTAGGGGCGCTGTTCAATTTTCCTTACAAAATGACAAATACGCAGACTATAAATTACACACTTAGTTTACGAGAAAAATTCCAATCAGGGCCATATAATATTTTAAAGTCTATGATGTTATCCGTAATGAAATTTACCATAAATAAATGTTATATTCGGTGAGGACGCTGAATAGTGATTCAGTGAAATATGTAATTAGGTACTATGCAAACCGAACCGTATCGATTTAATTGAATTGCAATGATTTATTATAATTGGTGCCCATGACAGTTTGTACGTGAGTTACATGTCCCCATCCTAACCATTAAAAAAATAAAAGCTTAAGAATTTTGGATATGGCATCACTAACATAAAATAAAAGTAAGAGCTTTTCCAAGATAACGTAAAGTTAATCAATCAAATGTGAATATAATTTGTAAAATTCATTGACGACCGCTTGGTGCATTAGGCCGCTCGGCTCACTGCATCGGGTGGTTGTGGGTTCGATTCCCGCCCGATACAGTTTTCGGAAACAACCGTTTCGTGATTTGCCCATAGTACTAAGTAGCTTTGCTAAGTTTGGGAGTGGATCCCTACAGTTGGTATGGCAGTCTGGCAATATCTATTTATTTATTAATTTACGTTTTTGTTGTTGAAACGCATACGGAACCCTGTGCCTGGCTCAACACACACTTGTCCAGTTCTTTAACCGTTGAATAGTTGGCAGCACTGCTAATCATTCAATTCGATTTCCGCCCACTCACATTAAAGGCTTCATTCATTCATTCTTTATTTATTCATTCTCCAACCAAAATCTCTGCTGGCTGGACGTGTACTCGGAATTCGGATCGAACGTCTAGGCTGGCCTTGGCTTGGAAATTTGCCAACTCACAGAATTTCGTGTATAATTATTATTTTAATAATCCAAGTACAAAAATATTCATGAATATTTTTAGATAAGACCTACTGTCAGGAATTATAGTTCATTAGTAAAAAATCTAAGTAATAGATTTTGAGACCTATGCAGATCACTTGGTGATTACAGACAATATAAAAATTGATGACTAATGTTTGAAATAGTGTAATTTAGTATTGTTGAACTGAACAAACTAGAAATAAGTGCTTATCCACGTGCAAGAAATTAGATTTGCCACGATGACGAGACGCCATGTTGAATCGGGCGCATAGGGCGTGGCGCATCGTGCAGTCTGGTGTTATTTTTGATGTTCATACCTAGAATTAACCATGGTAAGTTTTGTATTTTTACTGTATCTTATTTTATACAAACGGTTAGGTGTCTATCTAAAGGTCCTCTCTGTGCTTATTTCCTGCTGTCATGTTATGTAACAATTTTATTTATGTCTAGCATAAAATTAGGATAGACCAAGCTTGATAGCCGAAGAACGTGTTTATATTTCGTACCCTACGAATAAATTATTTTTTCGTAGTTCGTACCATTGTAGGTAACTATGTATAAGGCTGTTCCTTATTTCGATGATGAACACGTTCTATCAGTCTATTCCTACATAACAATGTCTATGCTAAAAGTAGGTACATAGTTATTGCGCCGCATATAAATCGGTCAGTGTACTTACCTACCTATCTACTGTACGCTGTACATAGGTAGATAGATGACTGCAACCATTTTGTATTGAGCAACCACCTGAGTAAAACTAACTGAAATAGCTAGGCAGGTACCTAATACTGCGACAACAGACGATTCAAATAAAGAGAAAGTTTACCTAAACTAATGGCATGAACTTTGGACTCGTGGACTGAGTACGTTTCGAAAACAAAAAAAAAACCATTCGATAAAATGGTGTCACCGTTACTCACCTCTCGCTCGCACACTATAACTTGTGATATAGTGTGCGAGAGAGAGGTGAATAACGACGAAGTCATTTGCCGCTATAGGTGTAAGCGAGAAGTGAATAAAGCCGACACCAATTATTATGGAATTTTTCCATACTTAAATTTAACAGCGCCTCTAGCGGACACTTTCCGTTTTATCTAATGTGTTGTAATAAATTATAGGTAGGTTAACCAATGCTATTAATAAAGTCCGTTTCAGATTTTCACTAACATAACGTAGACATGTCGAAAACAATAGATTTAGCGCGATTGCAGTCGTCGGTGGCGACTTTTGGAACGAATCTTATAACATTACTCAGTGTCTAAACGTCTTCTCGCCAGCGTTTCCCTACAACCACGTTTGATTTAAACCATAATTTAATCCCAGAACTTGTTCAATATGTAATTTATCCCTTGACAGACACTGTACATACCTATTGATAGGCAAAGCACGGGTACACTTATTTAGGCATATTTAACATTTTATCACGTTAGACTTACAATTCTGTCGTTATTTTAGATGTTTAACCGTTTTTCACGCCAATCATACTCTTGTACCCGGCAGCTTAAATTTGCCCTAAAATAACACGTGTTATTAGTTACTATCCGTCATATCACGTCAACGAAGGGGTTATAACGCGGTTGAACATAGTGGCCGAATCAAGGCGAGCACGAACTCTGCCCCAGTGACAATGTTAGTTCATTTCACGATCACATGAAATGTGGATCTTATAAATAAAATAACTTTATTAGTGACAGATGTAATAGGGCCTTAATTTACATAGTGGACTTTCTAGTCCCCACTAGGATTCTATACGTCGTGGGGCTAGTGTTTTCATAGTAGCATATTATGGCACTTATGCATATACATAGATCAATTTAAAAACTAACATACTATAGAGTAGCGAGAGGGACAACGAGAGAGAGATGATACAAGTGACGTACCCATACGTAGGCCACTCATCTGTCCTTGACTCGGTCAAGTGACTTGAACTTTCCGCGGAAGTACGTAGCACATTTACCACGACGAAATAAATATTGTATGGTGAAATGGGTACCTATTCATCATAAGATATTGTTGATTACTCATATATAGTGTGATCTTTGATTATTTTTCTTTATTTGAAGCAGGTTAACACCCCATTTTTTTTTCTTAGCATGTGTACGATATTGCTTAAAGGCCTATTTTTTATTAGGAACTTTTTTGCAATCCTATTGTAATTACTGGATCAAGAATAACAGGCTAGCTATTCTAAATTAAAAAAATATTACTTTAGACAACAGGCCGAAACATTTATATTAAATGTCCTGTTATTTCGTTTTTGCAGCCTGGGGACAATGAAAGCATTATTAATATTAACCCAAGTTGTATTTTTTTTTTATTTTTTTTGTGAAAGTTATTAGGATGCCTATGCAAGTACCTACTTGCTGACACATTAATTTAATTTAATTTCTACAGTGAAAAGTACGTGCACTATAATGTCGGCATCAAATATTTGCATGGGCACAACACTAATTATTTGCTTAGTATTGTGGCCTTTTTAAGTTTTCTTTGAAATACTAAAAAATAAGAAATATCCCTGTAACATTGCTATTGCATCAGTGTATTTCAAGTATGGGCATCCCAAATAGTAATTTTGTCTAACCCCCTAATATGTGGTATTAGGAATTTAATCACGTAGTTTACACTCATGGGAAATCTTATACGACTGTCTTATCTCTTCGGGTATCTGGGTTTAAAAATGTATGTCTATCACAGCAAGATTGTTTACGTGGAAGTAATGGTGTTAGTATAGAGGCAATGGACATCGTTATAATCAATGACTACTTGTTACCAGTGGCAACAATGCCGGTGGTGACATCTGGGAATATACCAATATTATTACGCCAATGCGATTGTATAATCTTGAAATCGTGTATTGATTGAGAGATAGTTAAATCGTTCGTTGAGCAATGAGGCTTGATTATCAAGACTATTTTTTTTTAAATATCTAACCAAGACACGATCGAAAATATCAATTGGACATCTATAGCATCAATCAAGTGTAATAACACCCCGTGGAAAATACCGTTACTTGTGGCACATTGAATACAGCTAGTTTCAAAAGAGAATATTCCCTTTAAGGCCTTTTAATATAATTAATTGAATTATTTTACATTTTTCCTTTGTTACAGCCTCGTATTGATCCAATACAATTGCTGAATTGCCTCAGCGTACTACTATCTCCAAACGGTGGGATTAAAAGTAGAGATGAAGTTCAGAGGCTTGCAAGGTAAGAATTACTTATGAATTTTGGCAAAATCAATTTTCTATTTGTTAAAATTTGTTGGATGGCAATTATGTAATCGTTGTTATATGTTAGGCCACTGAGATTCTTTCTTCGTAGCACATTGAAGAAATGGTTTACATTGTGCTGAAATAAAATTTCATGCTCATGTATAATTTCATAGAATTCTATTAAAATATTGAAATCTTCCCAACTTTTTTAAAAATAAATCTTATATTAAATAATCCTCTAGGGATGTACAAATTAAATTCATAATTAAGAGTTCCCGTGTTCATTATAACTTTTTTCTTTCAGTCTCATGACAAAATACTCGAAGAAATTGGTATCAAAGTGTATTTATATTCAAATACTCAAGTGTACAGAAACAGAATTGTTGGGCTTATTTATGGGCTCTGGAGGGTGGCTCCTAGTTCATATGTGGCTGACAGAAAGCATAGTGGCCAAAAACTGGCCACTTGTTAAGGAATTACTGGAGCTTCTCTTACTATGTCCTGTGGACATAGAACGCTTAAAAACGAACAACTGCCCGAAACTTGTAAAGGAATTGTCAAAGGATGACAATCACTTTGGTAAGTTTTATTGTTATCTTTTATAGCTCTGTTACAGTCACGATAGTACGCATTTAAGTTCATAAAAATACATGAACGTAAATTTTTATTTCCAAATGTTTACTTTGCTTAATGTTGAATTACCATATATTATCAAGTTTTAAAGAAAGCTGAATTATATACAGTTCAAATAATTACCATATATTATCAAGTTTTAAAGAAAGCTGAATTATATACAGTTCAAATAATTATACTCAAAATTAAATAATATTATTATAATAAAAAACATGATCTATGATTATTAGTATGTGATCCAATATGTAGTATGTCCAATATCCAGTAAATATAAGTTATTTTTGTTTTGTTTTAGCTATCAGAGG
Source organism: Drymonia ruficornis (assembly GCA_947859195.1). Classification (NCBI taxonomy): domain Eukaryota; kingdom Metazoa; phylum Arthropoda; class Insecta; order Lepidoptera; family Notodontidae; genus Drymonia; species Drymonia ruficornis. Next base: position 6,378,071 of record OX401905.1, on the reverse strand, counting down.
CTTGGCATCGAAACTAGTCGAACAATGGTTGAAAACAGTGAAAGGTGAACAAGTAGTACCCGTGCAGCTCTCTGATATACCTCAAATTATATCTGATGCTAAATCCGAAGTTGAAGTCAAGTCTGAATGTAATTTGGACAATAAAGTCAATGAAAAAATTACAGTTGATACCGATGTTAAAATAAACAGTGAAGAATGCGTTAAGGCAGAAAACCTTAGTTCCAATAACACTGATACAGGAATAAGTAGTGTCAATACTAAGATAAAAAATGAAATTAAAGTTGAAGAACCTGAAGCATTGCCTGTATTAAAGATAAGTTTGAAAGATGGTAAGCAAGTGGTATCCCAAGTCGATGAGGAGAATGAAAAAAAATCTTCGGAAGTATTGTCAGATTCGGAGAAATCTAAAGATAAATATAAAAGCAAGAGTAAAGATAGATCAGATGACAAAAACAATAGTTCTAGATCGAGTAGTTCCTCTAAACATTCGAGTAAGTCACATACTTCAAGCGACAAGCACAAAAGCAGCCATAAAAGCAGTTCCAGTCGACATAGTAGTAGCAAAGACAGATCAAAAGAAAAACATTCATCTCATAGTTCTAAGTCGAAAAGTGATAGTAGTAGAAAATCAGGGGATAGATCAACGTCATCTAGTAGTAAATCTAAAGAGGATCGAAGCTCTCGCTCAACTGACAAAGATAAAGTCAAAGAAGAGAAAAGTGAAAAGAAAGAAGGTGCTAAATCTCCTAATGAAAAATCTGACGATAAAACTCCTTCAATTCACAAACTGGGAAAGATACCAAAATTAAGTGATGTCAAGAAAGAGAAACCTTCAATTTCTATAGAAGTTAGGAAACCTGATGAACCAAAACCAAAAACAGTCAAAACATTTAATTCTAAATTTAGGAAACATGGTCTTGAAGAAGAAGTCAAACCCCCACCATCTAGAGCTGCAGTATTAACTAAGAAGTCTACGCCTGTATTACCACCTACTGTATCTATACCAAAACGACCGTCTCCAGTACATAATGATCCTCCCCCGGAAAAGAAGCCTAAAACAATAGAACCTGTTGACAAGCCTGGTGCAATTAAATTGATTCCTCCCAAACCCAAGCGTAAGTATACTATTTATATTACAATTTTGAATTTTATACTAATCGTTTCTTTTTTTCCAGATGTAGATTGGTGGCGGCAAGTTCTTCCACTTCCGTTATCAAGTATATTCAATAGCTTAGGTTTTTATCTCTACAGTGGTAAGTCTAAAATGTATAAATTAACGGGTTCAAAAGTGTTTCTACCACCTGTAAAGTATTTTTTTCAAATAAATATTGAATTCAATATGAATCTTTCCGTTGAATATTGACCTAAATCTGTTCAAAGAGTGAATCGTGTGGTGAAAATGCCAGCCTGCCTTCACTGGACCGACCCGTGGACTCTCGCCGCACGGCTGTTGAGAACGACTGTGCGCTCCAGATGCATACTACGACAGTCCTTGAAACGGGGAAGCGAAGTAATTATAGTTCTACGAAAACAACCTTACCTACATGATTATATCATAATTCAAAAAAATATACGCCTTGATAGTGATCGTCATAGCATTTATAAATTACCACATCAGCATTATTGTATTGGCCACAAAGCGAATTTTATTCCAGATTTTGGGTTTTTCAAAAACATACAGATATGCATGATATTATACTTAATCTATAGTCGAGCACTATCCAATAATATTTTATTAAATAATACTAGCTAATTAGACCAGACAATTAGAAGTTAATAATGAAAGTAGGGTGAAGGCCCGGCAAACGGACGAACGATATAGAAATGTCTTTCCTTTGTTGGTGACTGAATATACGATGATATTCGAAGGGCTAGCTCACACCCTCGCTGCATAACGCAACATTAAGCGCCGCACAGAGTAGAAATAGCAATATAATAGCACTTGGAGCTATTCAGGTACCTGCAGCCAAAAACGCGCTGTGTGTAGACGTTTGATGGTGAATGTACCATAATCAAGCGCTAAGTCCTATATTTATATTGCTGTATTCACTAAACGTGCGTACTGTGCACCATTAGCTCGGCCGATGTGAGCTGACCCTCGGGAATCATTTACTGGCCAGTTTAAATAACAGGGGGCTAACTACCGACTCTTATAAAGTGTGATTTGATTCGTTAAATATAAATTTAATTCTCACGTGAACAAATGCGTTAGGTTGGCGTGTAAACGTAGGGCCAGCACTAGTAGCACAGGCGGACCGCCATAAGACAACGCGATTTTGCCTCATTCTCTCCTATGCATTAAGGTAGAGAGAGAGAGCAATTCGGTGCGACGATAAGTCTAGTCTTGGCGGTTGTGCTAACCCCACTGATGTACATAGTATGTCAAACGAGCCCGTAGTTAGATTAGACCCCGGCCGTATAAACTGTTTGGCAATAGGTACAGCGGGTGACATAGTGCGCCTTCCATAATAACTACAATAATTTACCGCCTTACTGAAACACTATTTTAACGCTGAATAATCTGTTATTTGGACAAGGCGCTGCAAGCGTATCGTGGCTGAAAAAAGCCTTCAATTCTGAAAATTGCGTAACGTGCACCGGCTGCATGTTCATCCAGACTGTTAAATGAGCGTCCTCACCACCAGCATTTGACCAGTGAATGTGTCGAAACAAAGTTTAGGACGAACATTCTTTAGTAGGGCCGTTACACCACGCCCTTGCTGCTTGCACTTACGGAAAAGTTCACAAATGCTTGGCTCGCAAAATCAATTCAGCACGCAAGCTAGCATTCAATATCGAAACGACAATAAATTAATGTTCGCTGTGAGAACGCGTCCTATACGTGAAACAGGCAACAAGGATATAAGCATTGTGCTATTAGGTAAAATTGTTTCTCATATAATAATACATACACGAACAAACACCTGCCGCCAGAAATGCACAAAAGCTTTTTGCATTTATTGATTTACAAGCTAATCGAGCTACAACATTCCTACTTATCACTCCTGTTTCGCACAAGACGGTACTCAAGCTCGGAGAGAGGTCCAGTGACATAAGACACTGGAAGAAGAGCACCTACTACTGCTTACAGCTCTCGTTTCGTCCGCTGAAACTGTAAAAATGGTACTGCAGTATTTAATTAAAATTAGCTCTTGACTGAAAGGTACTCTACGACCTCTAATGGAGTAAAACCTTTGTAATGCTACGGATCTGATGACCAGTCATGAAAGTACCTACATGGAGGGAGTAGTATATTTTTACTTCCATGCTACTATAAATACAAAATGATTTTCTTGTGCTCTGGTAAGCAGAACTATTCAGGACCGAATGGTCGTGTGAAAACAAGACTCGCATGGTGCATATCTTGTTGAGAAGAATTATTTGTACCTATACGTACGTAAATCTGGTTGTTCGAAGCAATTCTCTCACAAAAATCTCAAGTGTATTTACTCACCTATATCTTCGAGCCGAAACCCTTGCAGGGCAGGCAACTCTCAATACAATCTCAAATAATACCTACGTAAAATTTTCACTAATATCTTGTTTACCCCATCTATTTTTTTCTTCATCTATGTGTGCGTAGTTCATCAAATTGTTCCGTAGCAAAATAAAATTTTATTACAGGCCCTGGTATTTTACACCGATTGCATAAAAGGGTAGCTTCCCGTGCCTCTACTCTTAGTCCATTACCTACCTAATGAGCGAATGAAATCTAAATAAAAGACAACTTTATATTAACTGCTTAGGTGTAACTATAATTAGCGCATTTCGACAACACCCTCCGATTAATGTACGCATTTTGATGGCATAATGGGTAATATATGAGTGTAGTTGTATCTATCATGTCTGGTCTGATTAACTAATGCAGGTAAAGGTAGTATCCTAAATACTATAAGTAGTTGATTTTACCACTCCCCTCGTTGAGGTGAGATAAACGGCATTAAAAGATTTAATGGACTATAATAATGTTAATGTGTCTGGTAATTGCGCCATTAGGTACCTATACTTAACCTGGCCTTACCTTGATACATTAATACGAGTTAACAAACTCGAGATATCTCCATTATGAATTTTTAAAGTGCATGGCTTCCATACATAAATGCAAGATTCTTGGAGGATCTAGGAGACGTGAAATTTTAATATCCTATTAAATAAATTATGTATGGCTAGAAGGTGAATGGTACGCCCCAGTGGTAGTTTATTAACTAAGCACCTAATAAGTAAAATAAAGAAGGTCATACTACAAAATAAGCAGATTAGGGTGGGGAATTTGCTCGGTCATTTGATAAAAAGTATAGTTCCCTTCTGCGTTGATAGCTACCACAAAAAATATTACAGCGATGATGCTGTAATATTTTTATTTACCTCAAATCCGGAAGAAACCTAATTGCTCTTCGGTGGTTTTACTGGGGTAGACAATGACAGTAGGTAGTATTTATAGATAATTCTGCCGTACACGGCACAATAAATAGTCGACTTGGTTAGGATTAGAAATTAATCAATATTTTTTTCATACTTATTGCTATCGTAGGTAGATAACTACATACATCGTAATTAGTTAAGTAGGCATTGTATAATGCTCACTCGTGAGTTTCAGTGGTAGTGACGCGTCAAGTTCAGTGACGACCCGTATGGAGCGGGCCGCAAATACGCACAGAGCCTAATGTACTAATGTCGGTCATATTAGCTTAGATGCCTATTAACATTTTAAAAATTATTCTTGATAAAATTGATAATACACCTATCGTGTGTTCTATAACACGGACTGGGGGCGATTCCAGCCAGTTTAACGTGCATGCAACATACCATCTAAACTAGCACCACACGGGATCGATCGGCGACCAGTGAGCCGAGCGACCTACGTTCGAATCATTAAACCACGCGGAGAATTGGTGATGGTTTGCCGTAACAATAATAGGTAGGTGAAAGTCGCGGACAATAAAATTGGTGCTATACATATAATAACGATAATACTGATGCGATAGGATTCGAAAAAAGTTGGCAAAGGTAAACCCAACATTATAAATGTAAGTCTAAGGGCCCCGTACTATTTGAACTATTACGTAGATTTATCTTTAGATACCGTAAAAGAGGGTAAAACCCACTACTCGGTTTGGTTTCTGCTTTTATTATTTAGAAGATTGGGACTCGTTATGTCCTCGTTATAAATACCTACCTACATAGTTTGCATGTACTTTTTTTGCTAATAGGTAAGTTAAGACATTATTAAATGAATAGGTGTAAAGTTTGTTTATGTTTGTAAGGAATAACTTAATTTAAGAGATACTTAAATAAAGATTTTAACTTTAAACCTATATACCTACATGTATCTGCGTAGGTACCGATATATTATTTGAAGTAAAGCCCCATGCCTTTTTCCGATTTTATAAGAGCTCGCCACCATATAACTCTTTCATCGGCGAAGTAGTTTTACAACTTCACCTCTACTTACCCCCTTTGAAGAATACATGCGTTCAAATATCTAGTTACTACTCGTACTCCCGTATTCACAAACATTACTAACTATAAGGTACGTTCAACCGCACCGATAGACTCGTGAAGTGTCGAGGTTTATTCCGTTACTTAGACCAGTATTGTTTGTGAATACGGCCATTAGCTGAGCTTGGATCCAATATCTGAACCGGGTCTCACCTGTCCCTAGAGCGACTGCCAGTGTGACCCCAGGGCAGAAAATATGTAGGGACCTACTACAACTTTATTCCCACTTTAGGCCCAAACTTGACGAAATGGCAAGAAAGTGGCCCAAATTAAGAATCTAGATAAGTACCTAATTACATAGTTATTTACTTATACGTAAATATTTAAGTACCTATCTATTCTTATAGATATGTATACTTATTAATGAAGGGGCTTATTAGATTTATTAAATAACAATGTAGGTAATTAAGAGGTGCGGGTTCAAACCCGCCTCGCATCCCTAGAATCTTCGGGTTTGATATGCACATCGCAATTTGCAATGATGATTATCATATGCTAGCTGTGAAAGTTTAATTAACATCTTGAGGAAAACTGCTAAAGTCGTGTGAAGTTCGCCACCCCGCGCTAGACGGACCTGAAAACCTTTTGCGCATCGAGAGGGAGCGCACGGTATAGCTCGCCTGTTGTGTATATTTAAAATGTGATTGCACTGGAGCGCATCTCTGCCTACCTTTAGGAGAATACATGCGTGATGTTGTTTATAAAAATTAGGTAGGTATTCATAATATTCACACTCGTTTTTCCATTATTGGATGAACTTTACATATCTATAGATACCTTTGATACCACTAGATTGGTTTCTACGCGCGATGCCCACATTCACCGCTCGGTTCTCGTTTATTGTGTTATTTTCCTTACATTCATAAATTACCCATAATTAAGCTATGCAAAATATCCGAACTAATAGGTATTTCTTTATGAAAATCTTACGTTTGTACCGACAATGTATCTGTATAGTCCGAATAGAGTTAGCGGGCGAGTAGGTCGAGCCCAGACATAATTTGACACAGTTAATACTAGGGATACGACTGCTATATATCGCAAGCGATTTGTGACCATTTATTCAGGTTGGTCAATCTTATATTTCACTGCATAATTGAATCTTAGGGATAGCCTGAATAATCAGGCATTTACAGTGATTACCTACCTATTCTAATAATATAACATTTCGAGCGTTATGAACAAGCAAACACAGTAGTTGGTGGAACACAGTACCTAGTGATGCCTGAAAAATCACTGAATATTTATTAAATAAATGCGATATGCTATAGTTTGTCGCTTCTTAGATTATACGTGTCTTCTTACTAGTATGTTTAGATCCGACAATACAATGTAGTTAATTGAATCGCCAATATTAAAAATCCATGCTAGCTTAAACATTTGTATTGGATACCTATTGAACCCGTATTTATACATTTTAGGCCTCTACGTAACAATTGTACAATTTTCCTGTTGCGAATTATTTATGTGTATATCTACCTAAGTAAATAAAAAGTAATACCTACTGAACTGTCTAATTTATACCCTGTTTTGTTTTGTTTCAGCGATGCTGTTACTTGAAAGCGACATGTTTATGGACGCGTTGAACGCTTCAGCCACCAACAAGAAAGAACCCAAGAAAAGAAAACGGCGTACCAGCGGATCAAAAGATGGAAATACAGGGAATGATAGCTCACCACCACACACTCCTACATCTATTACAAGCCCTAACAGCGAAAGCAAATCTGTACCGCCTCGATTTTATCAAGACACTCTTGAAACTGATAATAAAGAGAAGTTATCGGACAAAAATTCTGATTCAAATGACAATACAGAAACAAGTTTTAATGAAAAAGAGAGTGATGAAAAAATGGATACATCAGAACCTCATACTTTGACAATTAATGGACTGAAAGGTGTTTTATGTTATCATAAAAGAAAAGGCCCCAAAAAGAGTATAAAATGGAAACCCGAATCTGAACTTGAAGAAATACAGTACTTTGAACTTGACGAGACTGAAAGAGTTAATGTAACAAAAACATTCACAGACATGAAGCATTTAGAAAGGATTAACGAAAGGGACGCTTTCCAAAAAGGAAGAAATGTCAGTCAGGATGACGTTATGGAAGAAAAGACAAATTGGAGACCACTGATCCTAGTAGATGCAGAAGGACAAATACATGTCGAACATGGTAAAAATAGCAAGGAGAAGGACATACAGGCGATACGCCAAAAAGGCACTTTGCAGCCGTTGTACTTCTCAAAATCGATGATACCGGATTCTGCACTTGAACCAGATCCCGAGACGCATCCGTATTCCGAACCAACAATCATACCTCTAGAAGACGTTACTGGCAATCAAGATAATGTTAGTGACTTTAGAAATATGCCCTGGCCTGAACCTAAAGGTAATGCCCCTCCAGTGTCGGCTAACATGAACGTGCCGGCTATGTTCCCAGCAAATATGAACCAGTTTCCAAACAGTTTTCCAAATCCACAATTTCCTGGTGTGCCTGGATTTCAAGCTGCTAACATGATTCCTAATGAATGGCAAAATGGAATGCCACCACACATGATGGGAAATGGCATGCCTGGACCTATGACTCCGGGAGCTATTCCTCCAGGGAGCATGCCCCCAGGCATGATGATGACCCCAGAAAATATGATGATGTCTCCAGAAATGTTTGGAGCACCGAATCCAATGTTTCCTGTGCCACCAGATGGTTTCAACATGCAACAGAACATGTTTCCTATGGACTTCAATATGGCTGGACCTCAAGGGCCTCCCGGGCCGGATGGTTTCTCAGGTCCTGGCAATTTCCGAGGTGCGAGAGGCGGACGCGGGTCGGGCGGACACTGGCGAGGAAAAAACGCGGGAAATTGGGACGGACCTCAAAGAGGCCGAGGCGGACCTCGTGGTGGTCGGAAACCTGTTTGTATATATTTTCAAAGAAAAGGGTCTTGTCGACAAGGTGATAATTGTACATTTCTACATCCAGGCGTTAATTGTCCATATTAAGTACAGATAGACGCGTTCTCAAAGAAAAGTGACATAGAGTGAAGTTTTGTTTATATTATAATAAAGTTAAACATGAGTAAGACTGCAAAAAATGTAAATAAATAATTAATATAGGAATGTAAATATTGTGTAAATATGTAAAAAATATACTTATTAAGGGTTTATACGAAAGTCAAATACACACTTATTATTTCCACTTATTTTTTATTTAAGTACCTACCTATCAGGCCGGCCACGACTATGCGCGACCACGGCGGCGAGGGGTGACAGCGTATTTTACTAAACTTTTGCATGGACGCCACGCACGAGCTGCCGCTCTCGGCGGCAACGCGCGCGATTCAACATTTTAACAAAAAACGCTGTCGCCTGTCGCCGTCGTGCAAAGTCGTGGCCGGGCCCCACATGTGAGTAGATATTTATGTAGAAACAAAAAAAACATTCTAACAAAGATTGCTTTGTAGCAGTTTTACAATTTGGATCGCAAAACTGCAGGCACCTACTATTTTCCATTATTTCATGTGGCATGTATGGCAGTAGGTGTATAGAAGCTGAGCAGAGGCGTAGCTTGCCTTAGACGGGCCCTGTATCGAAATTTGTTGAGGGGGCCCTAATGAAGGGTAAAGAATTTTCACACATATTCGGGGCCCCGTATCATTGATACCGTGGTAGCTAAATACGCCCCTCAAGCTGTGTGTATTATTAGGTAACTTGTGAATTCAATAGGTAGGTACGCGCGCGCTGCGTGAAGTGCCTAGCATTACGTAAAATATGAATGGCAAAATTGGTACAGCGCCCCTAGCGGGCATTTTATGTACCTACTAGGTATTTGTTGATGCTGAAACATTTAAAAATAAAGGGAGGTCCCCATACTAGAAACTTGATATTTTTTACGTTTTTATTCTACGGTGGTACGGAACCCTTTATGTGCGAGTCCGACAAGCACTTGGCCGGTTTTTTTATACAGATTGCTTAGATTAGTAATAAAAATGGTAAAACTTTTATAAACGATGTTTATAATACTTCTTCTTTATATAAATTATAATCATACGTTGTCTGATTTTTCGTTCCAGTATATGGCACCACTTGCACTGATTAATTTGCCTGGCTGTATTTCAGTCAGTTATGCCACATTGAAGCAATCCCCCTAAATTTAGGGATTTTTAGGGTTCCGTACCCAAAGGGTGCCACGAGACCCTATTACTAAGCCTACGCTGTCCGTCTGTCGGTCTGTCCGTCCGTCTGTCAGCGGGCTGTATCTCACGAACCGTAATAGCTAGACAATTGAAATTTTCACAGTATGTGTATTTCTGTTGCCGCTACAACATCAAATACTAAAAATAAAAATAAAGTTTAAAAATAAAGGGGGTCCCCATACAATAAACTGGATATTTTTGACGTTTTTATTTATAACTCATAAATTATATAAAGGGAAAACTAATATTTTAACCATTAGTGATCACTATAATACGCTTTTACGTAAATTGTTTTTTTTTTTTTTTGTAAAACTATTTTTTTTAATCAGTAAATTTAGTAGCGCGACAGTAGTACCATCTAATCGAATATGTGTAAACTAACATTTTCACAGAATGAATTTCAATTACTAAAAATAAAATAAAATTTATACGGTTGGTACGGAACCCTCTATGTGCGAGTCCGACACGCACTTGGCCGGTTTTTATAGATAGACAACATTTTTCGTGGATATGTGAAGAGAAAAAGACTGACCATGCACACTGCCAAATCTTTTTTTAGGAAATAAACCTGTGCATTACTGCAATATTGTATTTAGTACAATCAAGTATATATTTAATTTTAGTATAGTGATTAACTGAAGGGCCTAACGGGACTATTAATCACTTGATAACCCACATTAATAATAGGTAATATTTATACAGGGTGTCCCAAAACTTTGCCACATGGAGGGGAAGTACCTTAAATATTGTAGATAGAGAATTTTACTGAATCAAGACTTCATTTTTATTTTAAAAACAATACGAACTGCATTCAAAGATTTTTGAAAACTCGCTTGCCACACTCGGGAATCGAACCGGCTAAAATCCGAAAAAATAACACTCTGTTCTTTTATGGCATCAATCGATAGGATCAATGATAAGAACCAAATCTCTCTAACAAACATGGTAAATTAAATGAAAGGAAAACCATGAAATCTAAACTTATAAATTCATGAATTCAAAGATAAAGTGTATCCACAAAAATGGAGCTAATTTCGAGCAACAAATTAGTTAGTTTACCATTTTTTATTCGTTCAATTAAAATAAGTGAAGATTTTATGGTTTCCTTTGATTTTGAAAACTCGCTTGCCATCCTCGGGAATCGAACCGGCTAAAATCCGGATAATAACATCCTGTACTTTTATAGCATCAATCGATAGGGTCAATCATAAGGATAAAATCTCTTTAAGAAACATAGTAAAATAAATGAAAGGAAACCCATAAAATCGTTACTTATTTTAATTTTCACTTATTTTAATTCTTATAAGTTAAGATATCACGGTTTTCCTTTCATTTAATGCCATAAAAGTACAGGGTGTTAATTTTTCGGATTTTAGCCGGTTCGATTCCCGAGTGTGGCAAGCGAGTTTTCAAAAATCTTTTAATGCAGTTCCTATTGTTTTTAAAATAAAAATGAAGTCTTCATTCAGTAAAATTCTCTATCTACAATATTTAAGGTACTTCCCCTCCATGTGGCAAAGTTTTGGGACACCCTGTATATAAAAAAAACAAAAAATTATAGCGGTCTTTTTCTAGATTTTTTTCCTGAATTTGGGTTCAGTTTGGGGGAATGCGAGACGGTCATCTGGCTACACTATTTTCAGTCTGTCTGTCAGACAGTCCAACAAAATTTGTCAAAATAATTTTCTTTGTATTCAATAAAAGTTCAAGGAGTTCTTATTTTATTAATTTAAAACACGTTACGTTACTACGTGGTTAAATCTTTTTGTTGCTGTGACGTCAATAATGTCTTTGTAACTTTGGTGTGTTTATTTTCTATATTTTTTACTTAAAATTACATAATTTTGTTGATAACACAATGCAACGTTGGTTTTTTTTAGAAGATCGTAAGAGACCAAAATTCAGGCCTCCTAAGAAAATGTCCATAAAAGACGCAGAACCGCAAGCAGAGGTTATTTCACAACTATGGATCTTCACCGTGTCTGTACCAGATGTCGGACCTAAGGAGACCGTATTCATTACAGGGAGCAGTGAAGAGCTCGGTGAGTGGGACTACTCGAAAGTAGTTCTCCTTGAAAGCAAAGACGGATTATGGTCTAAAAGTATAATAGTTCCGAATACTTGTGATGTTTACTATCGCTACGGTGTGTGCGTTGTAAATGAAGAAACAAATGATATTATAATTCGACGATGGGAAACAAACATTGAACCACGGGTACTCAAGGAAACCGTGCTTCATCCATTGACCGATATCTTTGGTCAATATGGTGAGAAAAATGTGGTCTCTACGGGCTGGCTCACTGCCCAAACGATGGTACAATTTAAATTTGCTAATGATCCGCTAAGGTTGAAGAGTCGTTTATCTGGGAGATTGATTAATATTAAGGTCACCCCGGTGAAATTGTCTTTCGGCACCGAAACACATGTGGATGAGTCATCTCTTAGCTTGGATACAATGGATGTTGAAATTCCAAAAGGAGTGCTGGTTGAGGTTTCCACACTGGACAATGATTCATCTCTGTGTACTTTAAAACCACAAGAACAGTTCGGAAGAGAATATAAGCCCAGTGATGTCCTGCTTGTCAATGTTCTTGCTCCCGACCACAAGACCCTAGCATACCTCATAGACTTCTATTCTTATAGCTCTCGAGCCTCCTCTGAAGATCCGCCATGTCACATCGGCTATACTTATATATTGCCGAACATGTTCAAACCATCGGAAGGGACTTTGGAGTTGCCTGTAACATGTAATGTGAAACATCGTCCTCTAGGAACTGTTAATTTTGAATATCTTATAATTTATCCAATGCCAGAAAATCTTTGCAACCTTCAGGTGTCATATGCAAAGTATTGGGACGCATCGTGGACTGGTCTCGAAGTCGGCCATCGAGGTTTGGGTGCTAGTTTCAAAACCAAAGAGTAAGTTTTTGTCATGTTATTTATTAATCAATTTGAATTTGTTATTATTTTCGATAATATGTGATCCTTTTCAGAGGAACTGCTATTCGTGAAAACACAATAGCGTCCCTTAAAAAAGCAGCTGCAAGTGGTGCAGACTTGCTTGAATTTGACGTTCAGCTAAGTAAAGATATGATACCCGTTATTTATCATGATTATTACGTATGCATATCGATGAAAAGAAAGAAGGAAGTAGAATTCACAGAAATGTTAGAACTACCTGTGAAGGATTTAACTTTGGAACACCTCCAGAAACTAAAGGTATACTCATCCTAGACCCAGCTATCTGGAATTCAGTGCTTGAATCTTGACAGATAGCTCATTGTTGACAGTTGTAGTTATAAATAATTATTGAGGATTGTTCCAATACGCGACATTCGATTGACGGTATTCACCCGCCCGCGTTACTTTGATAAGATATTAGATATGTGCCTTAAAGAGAGAGATATTATGAAAAATAAGACCCCATTAGCTAACTTCTCCTATTATTATAGCACCATCCTTCTCATTTGGTCAGGTCTTGATCATCAACATTCATGATTGATAGTACCTACTTATAACAGTAGTAGAAAAACTGCATTATTATTTTATTCGTTTTAATCGACAAGTTTAAGTTAACATTAAGACGAAGTTTATATACTTACATTAAGAGTAATATGAAAGAAATGTATAATAATCAAACACCAGGTAGGTAAGATATAGTAGGTGCCACCACACCTGGTAATCGTACATTAGCCGCACCGCACGCGCCGACAGCACACAGAATCTATGGCAACCCAAACTTACGTGTTCGTTGCGTGCAGTATAGCCAGGTTTGTTTTTACAAACTTACAGCAATTATTTCTATTTCTTTATAGGTCTATCACCTAGTAGAAGGTCGTAATCATGAAATATTATTCTTTGATGACGACTTAGAGGAGCACCAGCCATTCCCTACTCTTGAAGATGCTCTCAAAACCATCGATGCAAATGTTGGTTTCAATGTTGAGTTGAAGTGGACCATGGAATTGCGGGATGGTACTTTTGAACTAAACAATCCATTTGATATGAACACTTATGTTGATAAGGTATGTCAACTTACTAATAAACGTTAATGTGACATTTGCTTTAGCCAGCTTCTTTATCAACCGATATTATTATTCGTTGAACATTGATCCCGCGCAGGAATCTTTATAGCGGCTAACCTTCAGCTTCTAACAAACCAATGCGCCATCTGTTGACATGTCTGGTCTTGAGCTTATCTCAAACGATGGGTGCCGATTCCGTGCTTGCTCGGGAGCTCCAGCACCCATGAACAGTATTCTTGTACTTAGCCAGGTCTTTAAATGAATCATCAAATGAATATGAGCACCCACGCGGTTTTCTGAAAGCCATAACTCCTGGTTGTCACGCTTGTACTATGGATACTATACAACGGACTGGGGGCGATCCCAGTGACACCCAGACCAGGGCAAATTATGAAAAGGTTTCCGAAATTTGCCTCTGGCGGGAGTTGAACCCGCAATCACCCGATGCAGAGTGCCGAGCGGCCTACGCTCGTACCAGTCCGGAAGCGATCGTACAATTACATTAAATAATATTTCATTTGTAGATCTTGGAAGTGGTGTTGAAGCATGCCGGGGAACGCCGCATAGTGTTTTCGTGTTTCAATCCTGATATCTGCACTATGGTCAGAAACAAACAAAACAAGTACCCTGTTATGTTCTTGACTGTTGTAAGTACATACCTTCCATTATAAGGATACATGTATGTACAGTAACTATCTGGCAGTTTACACATCGGTCTTTAGAAAAATATCAGTTTCCTAGAACATCGTCTGGCAATGACGATCCTAAAGCCTTAGCGAGCCGATTATATCTTTCTAAAGTTCGAAGTGTAAACTTAACCGCCGGGTAACTTGTTCGATAGGACACACGATCAGTGTTTATTTTTTATTTTTTTTGAGGGCATAACAAGTAGGTACGAGCCATACCGTGACCCAAGATGCTTGTCCATTCCCGCCGCAGTACAGAATGCGGTCGGCACCGACATATTGGGCATAGTTGTACACACGGAAGACTTGCTCAGAGATCCTACTCAGGTATGTTATGTTTACTATATTATGATGTGTGTGTCGTACTTATAGGTATATATTTCATATAAACCAATCCCATTATTATTGATTGAAAGTATCACGCGCATTATTGCGTCGACCTCGACCGATATCTGTTTATAAATTAGCACGTGACTTAATCGCAATATCGGCCGCGATCACTAGCTCATTGGATTAATATCTAGAGAGTGTTGAATTGATTCTCTATAGTTACTATGCTATTTTATCGGTCAACGACGACGTCAATAGATACTGATCTACTTATATGCAGCTATCAAATTAAAAAAAGGTTTAGCAATCAACTCATCATAAAATTATACTTTACTTACTGTATATATTATATGTGACCTATTAAGATAAAATAGATCAGATATTTCTGTAAGACGTACAGAAATTTAAGTATGACTTCACCTGTTCTTTAAAAGATGTACTTAAATAAAAAAATACTCATTAATCATAACTTACGACTATCTCTTGCTTACGGTGTAAGATAACATCGTGAGAAAACCTGCATCTCTCATTTTTTCGTAATTAACAAAGCCTACCTAGTACCTATATCTAGGTACAACACCTTATATTATTATATTGACAACAGGTGAAATTGGCAACGGATGCTGGATTAGTAATATTCTGTTGGGGGGATGACAACAATGACAAGAACACCATCAAGAAACTTAAGGAGATGGGCTTGCACGCTGTGATTTACGATAAACTTGACCAGTATACTACCAAAGAAGTGAAGGTAAGGCATAGTTAATTAATGAAATATAATTAATACTTAGCCCCACAAACTTATAAGGCCGTTGAGAGCGTTACTAGTTTCGATTCTTCTTTTTCTGCGGGCGGTGTCCCCAAGTCGAGGTCTCTGTCGGTTGCGCATGTTTTGTGTCGCTAGTATCGATACAAATTATCACATTTCTCTATTTAAAATTAAGTTCCCTTTTTATCCACCAGGCCAGATAAGTTCGTATTTGTACTTACTTTTTTACCCGACTACGGCGGAGGGTTATGTATGATTTTGACCGGTTTGTATGTACGTGTGTATGTTCCTTCATAACTTTCAAAGTACTTATCATAATTTGTCAAATGACGTACCTATAGTTGGAATGGAATCGTCTTGATCATCCGCTATAAGCTATGTGACGTCACATTAAATTGAATATGGTGCCCGCTAGAGGACAATGTCATGAACTAAAAAAAACAGATGACTGGGTCATCAGTGAAGCGTCTGTCGTTGCGGGTAGATGTACATAATAATAGGTATGTATACTTATGCTTTATCCATGTTTGGTAACTATGCATACGGTAAACAGGAGAGCATATTCCTGATGGAGGCGCGGGAATCGCAGCGGGATCTGATGCGGCTGGCGGCGCTCGAGGACTTGCCGCCCAGCGGGAGTACGTCTTCAGCTCATACCGCTGCTTCAGCAGACGCCGCCGCCGCGGCCATCTCCGACGCGCCGCCGCGGCCCTTCCTCGACCTCTCCGTTCGCAACAGGATACAAAATCGCTCTACGGTCACGTCACTAGAATCACTAGCCTCTACAATCGACCTCGAAGACGTTGCTGATAAAAATCTTAAGCGCAACAGAGACATAATCACGGCGATCGATAAAGAATCCCAACTAAAAGCGCAAACCAATACGTTCCGCGGCTTATTCCCAGGCGGCGACACTTCCAAAAAGGGTGCGTCCAAGAAAAGTCGTTACGACGGCGACGGTAAAAAATAATTGCGTAATTTCCCATTCTGACCTCATTTACCTAATTCAAAAACGTTTGCTCAATTTTTTGTACAAAAATGTTATTCTACTATTCTGTGTTCTAGTGCACTGCCGCTTTTCCACCGCGGCGCACGCTACGCACGAAATGACGTAGCTTCCTCTAGCAATGACGTCAATGACGTCATTTCGTGCGTAGCGTGCGCCGCGGTGGACAAGCGACATTTTTCGCATTCGGTCCGTATCCGAATATTTCACGGGCGTTCCCAAAACATACAAATACAAAAATAATACATTTTTTATTTTTACTTATACATGGATATTTATACATTAATAACACATAGACCTTTATATCTAGGACCGTATAAAATGACATGGTTATTGATAATCTAATAACCCTTGTCCGTGAAAATTTCGGATTCGTACCGAATGGATAGTGCAAATGCCTTAATAGTTTTTTTTTATCATATCGTCGGTAGTGTGTTTATTTAGATCAATTTACTATTTAGTATAAAAACAAGTAACCACGTTTATTATTTTGTATTAAATTATAATTTGTTATATTATTTTATTCTTTTTGGAAAGCTTACAGCTAGACATATACAATAGAACAAACAGACGAATAAGGACTAAGGCCAATTATGAGCTTTCACATATAGCAGAAAAATAGGTAGAATGAAGTATAACAGGTTTCAATTTATGTTCGTGCTAATACTTGGCTCCTCGTGATAGGGCATGTCCTTTAGATTTATACTAGCTGTTGCCCGCGGCTTCGCCCGCGTGGAAGCGCCTACTTTGGTCTGTTATCGCGACCAAAAGTAATCATGAAATTTTGATCCCGTTTCCGCACCCCAATTTTTTTGCGATTACTCCTAAGATATTCGTTTAAATTATATGGTGTAAAAGAGTAAAATAATGTGCATGAAATTCTTAAAGCCTCTAACTTATTTAAAATGATAAGGATTAATACCGTATTTGTGTAAATAGCTTTCCAATTACCGCTTTATAATTGCCCATTTTTTAAAGTATTAAAATGGATATAGTATTTTATCCTTAAGAGATAGACATATGCCATTGGGGACTTTTCTAAGATAATTCCACTATACATCATTTTGTTATATCTCAAAGGGTTTAGGCAGCGTTTTCATTGTAAGCTCCCAGACGGCATATTTTTTCCGACACCCCCAACAAATATCATTATATTTTAGCCAATGTATACAAAAACTTGACAAATTATATACTAAAACCTTCCTCGAGAACCACTCTATCCATTGGTGAAAACAACACGAAAATCGGTGCAGCAGTTTTTGAGTTTATCGCGAACAGACAGACAGACAGACGCGGCGGAGGACTTTGTTTTATGAACAAAATGAATAAATTTATAGGTAATTTGTAATAAAAAATAGGAATTTATTATTCTGTGATATTTAATTGTTAAAGCTGCGTCCAGTTATGTATTGAGTAGAATAATTTCCTAAGGGTCAATTCATAAGGCAGTGAAACGAATTACCTAGCTAGCACATTGATGACTTTACTAACGCTGCGCTACATTTAAAATGCGGCCAACCAGCAACGGTTTGACTTGCTCGTACTTTAAATTGTATACGGTTTAGTTTCATCCTTTGCCACTAGCCTCAACTGCTTATGAGTTCACCCGTTGGCGTACTACCTAAATAAAATATCTGAAATAGAGTTTAGCCTCGTAACTGTAGGTACAGTCAGCAACGTAAGTCGCTGATAATTCTCATTATTTAAAATCTGTTATACTCTTTATTTCACAAACTGGTGAACATTATCAAAAGCACCTATGCAAGCGTTTTGAAAAACTGAGAATGCAGTGACTTATTTTGCTCTACCTAAAATGTGATGGCTACTCCATTTCTCTGGAGACTGGACGCAGATTTTAGCTTATCATACAGGCATAGGTCGTACTCGTAACCCAAAATTTTATTTTTTTATTTGTTTGTTATTATAATTACCTAAGTAAAATCTTACGGTTAAGTTTAAATCTTCAATATTTTTTGTATTTTATATACCTATTTGAAATAAATTATTTCTGTGATCAATAATACGTTTTTTTCTTAGTGCCTATAGGAACCCACCCAAATAAAGATATATATTTTCTAAGAACAATCCTAAGTTGCAGCAAAGGCAAAATACCAGAATATCTTCAAAAAAAAATTAAAAATATGTTTTTTTTACCACATGTCTGTGCATTAAGGATTTCGCTGGAACGTCCAAAACAACATGAAGGTACTTCCATAAAAATAATGCTTTTAGTATTTGGCTTATTGCTAAACTTGCTATAATTCTGTTCTGATTTTATCTAATAAAAAGGTTCATGATTAAAAAATATGTAAATTGTCTTTATACATTATTATTTAAACAGTAGGCAGGGTAAAGTAGAAAATTTAAATTGATAAAATCAGAATGACATTTGATTTAGGTCACAAATTAAAACACAAAAATTGTTACAATGTATAGTAATAATTATATTCAACAAAGTTACACAAAAATAAATGTATAGGTATATTGAGATTTTACTACTAAATCAGTAGGTACTTCTAACATTTAGGACGGAATGTTTTACATTAATCACAACATTGCAAATACTTACATATTTCTTACATTGTATAAATTCATATAAATATTACCTCGATAGGCAAATAACTTCAGCCTTCTAACTTTGCAGGTATAGTATTGTCAAGATTTTGAAATACATATTGTAGGTATGTAGTTAGTTGCGAATAGTCATTCTGCAACTTATCTACCAATAGACGAATCAAAACATAAGTCAAACTAAATAAATAAGTACTTATGTTTATGAACTAGGTAACTATTTATTATAATTAAGTACATAAATATTACTTTCTCTTAATTTCATTAAACAACAAATGTTAATTCGTAGAATAATAAATTTTCCAGCCTATAATATAGGTAGTAAAATAATTAATTTTATAACTAACTGAAACAAAATTCATATTATACACACTGAGCTTTGGTTTATGGTTTAGACTACCGCTCGGTTAAGGTATAACGAGACTAGTTAAGCTGTGCTGTTGTTTTATTGTTGCCAGTTATATGCACGCA
Source organism: Drymonia ruficornis (assembly GCA_947859195.1). Lineage (NCBI taxonomy): Eukaryota > Metazoa > Arthropoda > Insecta > Lepidoptera > Notodontidae > Drymonia > Drymonia ruficornis. The sequence goes on along the minus strand of OX401905.1, from coordinate 6,358,523 downwards.
GTGAAAGAAATTAGTAAGTAGTTGTTATAAAAATATACTATGTACTTATATCCATAAATGATATTAATAATTATTTAAAATTTTATGATGTTACACAATCGTTCACTATGTACGCAATAAAGTATAAAATAAATAAGTTTGAATTAATACACATTGATAATAATACTTTAAAACTTGAGTTTCCTTGGTCACCATGCCATCAATTCCTTGTTCCCTAGATAGCTGCCATATACATAACTACACCAAAAAAAAGTAGGTACTTAGGTATATATTTTAACTAAAAATATGGTCACTGACAAGTACGAAATTTATCATTAAGCTTTGTAGAAGCATTGTACACAACGATATACACACGCCGCGGAAACTAAAATTAATCTATGGATATACATTATCAAGAGCTGGGGTTCGGCTTCGCAACCCATCAAGTTGCCATCTTCTATATTGAACTTAGAAAAATTGCAAATTCCCAGGCTTGTACTAGCATATTAGTGGAATTGTTCCGTTACCTTAGGCTATTATGGTGAATTGTTCATCTTCTACGAACAATATTATAAAGAGCCATCCATCTTGTAGGTACCTATGTGTAACACATTTGGACGATACGAGTCGGAGGTACTAAAAATATAGCTGTGTGTACACATAATAATATGTGTTTAGTATATTGGTATATCCTAATTTGTGTAAGTAAGTATGTATCTACGTGGGTAAATAAATCAAATAAATAAATTACTCATCTACAAAGTTGAATGTATTGCGAAACTACTTAAATACCTTTTAAATTCGAAATTATATTTACGTACGTACCTACTTAATTATTCTTTTAGAAAAGTTAAATACATACACTCATTTCAGATTATTTCTAGTTCAATCAAACATCTTAAATACAAATATTTCTGTACAACAGTAAAAAGTAAATTTTTATGGCCACTTTCAAAATAGGTAAAAATCTGAACAAAATGTTTAAAAAATCAGTTAAAATAATGCGTTTATAACTAATACCTACACGGAACTACGGAATAAACCGATATGCTGCGCGAATATCCATAATATTGTGTTCCCGAGGTTCCTGTCTATAAAACAATAGATAAGTATCTATCTAACTTATACTAATAAAATATTATGGTTATGTATTTAAGTACGCTTTTAGTAATTACTACTCACTACATTAATGATATGTTTTATGTATATAGGTATGGACGGATTTGTAATACATATAGTTACAGTTCCTATCTTATTCCTATCCTATAAATTGTTAATGAAATAATAAAACTAATAAAGTTGAACGTTTTGATGGGGTAATGCAAAAAATTTTGCTATACCTGCAGGAGGTTTCACTTTTAGGTGTTCTTCTATGAATTGACACGGACAAGCGTATCTCTCGCCATGGCGGCCGGGCACAGTGCTGCTGAGGTTCAGTCTGCCTCTAGCGGCTCGCGCCCCCCACCGACCTGCATACCGCAAGAATAAAAGTGCCCCCCTCTCCTGAGAAAGATAAGATGCGCAAAATAAGTGACTGAAGAATTCCTAGTCCCTCCATATAGGTACACTAGTAATAAAGCTGAAGACTTGCCAAACGTGAAGCGATTAGGTCAATCTAGACCACGGCGTCTGAGCCAATCGTTGCAGGGCGGGCAACACGCGCGCGCGTCGCGGGGCTCTTTGTTCCGCAATACTTCCTCAATATACTGACAAGGGCAGAGCGCCTGCGATAAGTGGCGCGGCGCGGCGGGGTTGCCGCCCTCCTCATCGAGGGTCCAGTCGAGCCGGCGGCGCAGGAAGTCTTTGGCCCACCGTTGCAGGTACCGGAGGTACACTTGCTCTGCCATACCCTGCACATTCGTTCGCCTTGCTTACCCACCAACTACTAACACCGATATCTATCTACTTATCTATTTGGTAAATATATAGGTGTTGGTCAGGGGCGTAGCTACCGCAGTATCAATGATACGGGGCCCCGACCGTGTGTGAAAATTTAGCCTTTGTGAAATATCTTTACCCTTCATGTTGGCACCCCAACAAATTATGATACAGGGCCCGTCTAAGGCAAGCTACGCCACTGGTGTTGGGGTTAGTTTCTGCAGAAAGCCAATAGAAGAAGCTGTTAGTAAATTATGTAGGTACATTGAGAGCAGTAACATGCTAATAGGGAATAATCCTATTATTTGTATTGAATAGTTATACAGAGTGGTGACGACATAACGACAATGACTGAAACCACATACTGGGTATCACGTGAGTAGGTGGTACATAAAAAAAAATCAAAATATATTCAAAGGTATAGCCACGGGATGGCATTTTTACTTCTACCATTTTAAATTTACGCCTACAAATACACCGACACCGAAGCGATTTTGCCACCCTCGTACCTACAGGTCAGTCGATGAGGTCAGTAGACGATTATAAAGGACGTAGTGTTACGTTAAGATTATTTCCGAATTTAATTTGTGAATAAACCTAATTTGACAATTTAAAAGTATTGCGATTGCCTGTGAGTTGCCAGTGATGACCTATGGCACTGAGACATGGCCGCTTACAATGGGCCTCATAAGAAGGCTCAAGGTCACCCAAAGGGCAATGGAGAGGGCTATGCTCGGAGTTTCCCTGCGAGATCAAATCAGGAATGAGGAGATACGCAGAAGGACCAAGGTAACTGACAGAGCCCGTAGGATTGCAAAACTTAAGTGGCAGTGGGCAGGGCACATTGCTCGTAGAACGGATGGCCGATGGGGCCGAAAAGTTCTCGAGTGGCGGCCACGCACCGGAAAGCGTAGCGTGGGTAGGCCTCCCACAAGGTGGACCGACGACGTGGTGAAGGTCGCGGGAATCCGCTGGATGCGGGCAGCGCAAGACCGGTCATTGTGGCGAACCTTGGGGGAGGCCTATGTCCAGCAGTGGACGTCTTTCGGCTGAGATGATGCGATTGCCTAGTAGGGATCGTGTTTAAAATTATTGTCGTAATGTCGTCACCACCCTGTATAAAGTATGTCTAACGATTGAGATGCAACGGGGATTATGATTTGCCTCGATACCGGATATCCGGCCTATGTTTAGTCCAGATAGCCAGGTACTCGACAGCCAGTTAGTTGGCGTTAATTGTCCGGCGTGCTTACCAATATCCAGTACTTAGCAAATTTACAAAAAAAAAAACTTTCAGCGCTCTGTAAAGCAATGTGTACAGCTTAATATTTTTTTCGGAAGCTGTTAACGTCTAGTTGTACGAAAATAAATAACGCCGTTATTACCTAGGAAAATGCTACAAGACAAATTCAATTACACACATCACATCATATCCCATTTTACCTCTTGATTTTAAGTACTTATTTGTCTGTCAAGTGTGTAAGTTTATAAAGATAAGCAGTAAGTCAAATTACTTTTTTTGTTTTACTATCCGGCCGAAGCCGAATACCTACCAATGAAAGGGGCTTAGAGGGCGTCCATAAATAACGTGAGGCATTTATGGGGGGGAGGGGGTCGAGCAAAATCTCACCTAATATCACGTGGGGGAGAGGGGGGGTCTCGGCAAATCTCACGTAATTTTTTTACCGCAAGAAACCGTGTAAAATTGCTATAAAAACGGGCTAAATTAAGTAAAACATATTTCTCCACTAGTATATGGCTTTTGAAAAATCTCACGTGAGTTTAAAAGGGGGAGGGAGGGGGTCGAGCCAAATCTCACGAAATCTCACCAAGGGGGTAGAGGGGTTCGAAAAATCACAAAAATCACCTCACGTATTTTATGGACGCCCCCTTATCAATTTTGTAAATATGAGTCAGGCCTGTAGTGTGTAGGTAAGTATGTATAAACTACCGATAAATTATACTGAACAGGCAAGCAGCACGATGCATCAATGATGCGTAACGAACTACAATTGGAATGTTAGAATAGAACTCTAATTATTATGCAAATGGCAAGGCATAAACATTATCATTGTATTATCCTCTGCTTGTACTAATGGCATGTAGCATAAGTTAGTGTTATGTCCTTCACGTGCTATAGTTAATAAAACCCCAATTCCATAGAACATAGGGTGTTACCACACGAATCGATCGACCGACGAGTGATGATCGATAGAACGTTGCTCTATTTAGAAACTGCTGATCGACGTCGAACCATTTCAATCTACCGTCGATCGATTGGTGTGGTAACACCCTTAGCTTTCCTAAGCAACAGCTAATGTTTTCTTATCCGTAATTAGTTTTATTTTTGTACAAAAAGAAAGAATAGAATGAGTTAGTACATTAGTCTTTTTACTAGGTACTAGATTATTGTTTTGTCCTTGCCCACACCTTGAATGACTGAATTGACTTGCAAGGAACAAAACCGCCAGGTAGTGGTTAATCGGTGTGTGCTTTTATGAATGCAAATAAAGTAGCTCGTGATCTAGCAGTAGGCATAATATGCATTTTAAATGTATGTACAGTCTCATGCAATCATGATGTAGATATGCTCACTGGTTAGTAAAAAGGTACATGTAACCTTAGGCCACTTCCTAATTTGTCAGTTCCGTATCTATAATCTCGGAATGCTCTGCACCGATATGGTACAGATTCTAACCGAACGCTCTAATTTCAATGAGTGTTTCAAGACTTGCGCGGGAGCGAGGCGGGAAGGGTCAAGGGATTTGTAGGTATAATTCCCTGCATCGCAAAGCAGTAAACGCATACAGATAGCGCACAGACAATCAGGAAGCGGCCTTAAGGCTAGGTACAAATCTAGCGAAAAGATTGCGGGGCAATTCCACAAGCCAATTAAAGTTTGTATATTATTCATTATTACATTTATTTCTAAATTATTCTGTATTATTATTAGGTATGTATGGTAGAACTGGAATCCCCTCGCGAATTTTCGAAACAGGTAAGTACTCGAGTTAACATAGGAAGATATAGCTTTTAAATTGGGGTGAGGCTTGATGATGATATTCAACAGGTGCATAATGCAGGTCATAGACATTCAAGTAATTTTATTAAACAGGTTTGTTCAAACAAATTTATCAAATTGGCATAAAATTTTCAAGCGACTACACACCATCATGCAGGCTTGAAGTGTCGTCAGTTCTGCATCGAAGCGGCCAAGAGTTGTTCCCTAACAATGTCTGAAGGCCCAGAAACTGAGCGCTCACAACACACGCTCAAATTATTAATCAAACTGTTTAAGCAAATAGAATATTCATATTTTTTCATACTATTTAATAACTCAATAAACTTGATAAAATTTTCCCATGTCTATTCATGCCAATTTGCTGAAAGTTTTTCAACCAGCCTGTTTGATCAAATTATTTGAACATCTATGGCCCGCATTAGTTAAAAATATTGAAATTGTTACCAAATCATGCAGTGAAATAAAATTATATTAGCTAAAAGTGCATAAGTGCAAAAACATCCAGTTTCTGAAGTATTTATATCTAACTAAGTTGTAGATGTGTACCCGCGACTATAATGAAATGGTCTGATAGCAATTTTTTTACAATTATAATGCAGGATACTTACTTATCTCATGTCCAGACAAGTGCCAACATTATAATAGTAGGTAAGACATACTTATTCAAGGATTAATTAATTCAGAAAGTGGGTGTGCATGTATTGAATAGCATTAGAATGTTAAGGTATGGCATACAAATTCATTAAATATAAAAAAAATATCTCAATGTATGTTCCAAGTATTTGGAAAGAGATATGTATGAAATTATAATGTGTACCACCAATATCTTTGTAGTTCAAGAAACAAGTAGGTATTATACTAATTTTTATCCTTATACCTACATATAACATACCTATAAAATATGTGTCATACCTGTTTTCGAGATAATCTGGTTGATTGAGTTCCTTGGATTACAATATCATTTGTTGGCACATCGAGTCTCTGCTCCCAACCTTGCATTATTGTTTTGCCCTCTTCACTTTCGATAAATTGTTGTATATGTGCAATGCATGGTCCAGAATCAAAGTAAATGAAGCAAAGATTTACTTTGTGACATGAAATCTTCCCCCTATCATCGAGAGCAAGGATCAGTTTATGTTTGTTGAGCAGTTTATTGACTCTCGCTAAACACTGTTCTAGTCCCTTAGACAGCCTCAGCTTTATCCACATGCATAGAAATATTGCAGCAGCATTAAGTATCAGCCACATAACACCAAGTGAAAACAACACAAGGCCGGTCAATCCAGAAAACAGTAATGCCAACAGCACAAGAAATGCAAGAGTAATCCAGCAAACGAGGACACGCTTGTAACATATGTTGTACAACGTAAAGCGAGCATCATTAATAAGCAATTCCATTGCATGAACATATTCCTCTACAGTGAGCTGAAATAATAAAAACACAGTTATCAAATATTCATTTCATTATTAGCAACAAACAGCACTATATTATTTGTTATGTACTATTATTATTATTTTTACTTATAGAGTCTAAAATATAAACTTAACATGCTTTCACTTAACACCATTTATACTCACAGTTAATCCTTGAGCCATTAGCTCTTCGGGTACCAGCTCAGGGCGAAATTGTGCTGCTGTCACCCATGGCCATTTGGTGTTTACAGGCAGCAATGTCACTATTATATCACCATTGGCTGCAAATTAAAGGGCAGTGAAAATATCATACGGAATATAAACCCATTGCTAAATTCACAAACATGTAGGCACTAGAATTATATCAAACTTAAATAGGTATGAATATTAAGAACTTATTAATTGATTTTGGATAAAATAAATAAATATAATGTAAAATAATTTTAATTTGTATCTGTCACTGGGTTGGATTACACCCAATGACCTATGCTAGTACTGATCACATGATTATGGCATACTACTTAGTATAAATAGTTGTCAGTAGTAGGTACTTACAGAACCCTTGACGAACATTGACAAATTCCACATTTTTCGATAGAGTTCCCAAAGGAACAGGCTCGATATTTTTGTCCCCTCTCTCCAGGTTTATGTGCACTGTCTCAGTTTTTAAAACGGCAGCAGACTCACTGGGTGCAGATGTGCTGGCTAAAGCTCTTGAATTCCCTTGGGGTCCCTCACTCACCGGCGAGGTCACATTCGTTTGCGAAGATTCATCATCAAATTTCACCCATCCTGGTCGTCCCTTATCTTGATTTAAGTTACCATTTAACTCGCTACCTTCAGATAACTCCCTTTTTACTTCTGCATTACTCATCTTTTTATTTACTCGATCAATTTGCTATAACTTTTATTAAAAACACGGAAGTCGTTGAAGTACGGAATTTTAAAGCGTGGTGGTCACTTCTAGTTCTTAAATCTAGGTTTTTACTGCACTATTTATGTAATATAGGTATGTAATTAATTTACCTGGAATATTTTGATGAAAGTTAAATAAAATCGAAGTGACATAAAAAATAATTTCGTTGACACCCTTTTGACACTTAGTAGGGATGGTTCTAAATTTAATAAGCTGCTAAATTTATTTAGTGTCAACACCTGTTAATTAATTTTAAGATAAGTGTTAAATATAGCAGTCACAAGTACCTATATTTACGTATTACGGTATCTAGGTAATGAGTGCTGTGAATGAAATTTCGATTTTGTAGTATTACAAAAATTACTCAAAAATGGATATTCAACGGCAAAAAAAGTTAAATATGGAACTTTTTTTACCGTTAGCGATACCGTAAAAAATGGAATGAATTAATAATGTTAACAATCACAACAACAACAAATGTGTTTAAATTTAGCAGTTGCTAAAAATAGCTATTAATTTATTAGATGTTAATTATTATTAGCATTAGCATTTAGCAGTGTTATTTTGTTTAACGTTTATGCCCATCCCTAACACTTAGTTGACTTGACACATACTTGACACCATGCACAGAATAAAAATAGTCACCATCATGTGTCAATGAAGGATCGTTGCTGTGTAGATCCAGCTTCAGAATTATCCCCATATTCCAATTAGATGGGGAGCCGTAGAAGGGGTTTCTGGATTTACACGAGCGCGTCAGTTTAAGATAAGGGAGATAGCTTACATATTGATAAGAACCTCAAAAAAATTATGAGCCCTTAATATTGGTGGGTTCGCTCAGGGGAACCAAAAAAAAATTAGACCATCTTAAAATACTCGAAATCGTCAGATTAAGATAAGGGGGATTCATTACTAGCTAAGAAGTGTCAGTCTAAGAAATGGGAGCATCTGGAAGTTTCACTTTTTCACCCCTCAGTTTTTTTTTTAAATATAGGACTGCGGTGGCAAAAAGTGTACGGCCCGCCTGATTTTAAGCAGTTACCGTAGCCTATAGATGCTTACAAAATCTGGCGCGCTCGAGTATTTTTATTTTTTTTCAATTTATCATGTTGGAGCATGAAAAGTATCAATATCTGACACGCTTGAGTATTTTTATGTCATTGCTTTTTATTAAAAAAAAAAAAAAAATGTCATACGCTTCCCCCACCGCTGAAAGTGGAAACATCTAGAACAATGCATTCTTCCTATCATGTCATCTACCGAATTTACTAGGTTTGGACGACGCTCGTGCAAATCCACGAATTGCACGCTGGCCTCCCCATCTAAATTCAATGAAGAAGAGCTAAAATGATACAGATAGGCATGTTCAACGAAACCCGAAAATGCCCACTAGTGATATTTATTTCCCTATGACAACTTTTTTTAACCAATAATTGCGGGGGAAAAACCCCAATCTACCAACCCTGATTATGCTAGGATTATAAAAGTTGGCATAAAATATATGTCGATACCTACTTACTACCTAGATGGGGAGCCGTAGAAGGGTTTTCTGGATTTACTCAAGCGCGTCAGATTAAGATAAGGGAGATATAATAATAATAATATTGATAAGAACCTCCAACCAGTACCTATGAGCCCTTAATATAGGGGGGTATGCTCAGGGGAACCAAAAAAAATAGACCATCTTAAAATACTCGAGCGCGTCAGATTAAGATTACTAGCCAAGAAGTGTCAATTTTGCTAATTTGATCATCAGTCTAAGATGTTGTGACGGGCGGAGTCGCGGGGCCTATACAGCTAGTAACGCTGTTTTTTTTAGTGTCGGTGAAGTCACTTGGGCCAGTCGCCGGACGCCGCTGGTCTTGTACCTAGTTACCTGCCGGCCTGCAAAGTGCCGTGCGTGCCTGCTCGACACCGAAGTGCCCGAAATGCCGTCTGACCGGTTTTCCTGCTCGCACTCGTAGGCCATTACACCATCTCTCGCAAATTCCCTCCCACCTATAGACGAGATTGGTTCGCCCACCGTATACGTACCGTTTAACAAACGGTCTGATTTTGTCCTCATGTGCCATGTAGGTACATGTAACCAAACATGTAACACATTATACTCCTTGTGCTAAATACGTGGTGCTTTTTGTGTTTGCTATGTGGTGTTTAAAATGTTCGTGCGTTATAAGTATTTTCAATAAGACTTAAGTAGAACTGCTTCAAAACAATCTTCTCAGATAGAAAACAATTTTGAAAATACCATCCATATTAAAGTACAGTCAACATCAAAAGTAATTAAAGAACTATTAAATTACAATAATGTTACAATTATAAAATAGGTAGTTTAGCTATACCTACTTTAATGATGAACCACGCGTATTCGAGAAATATGGAATCTTTACCTAAACAATTTGTGTCGGCGATGCGAACGTTGTTCGATATTATGGATGACAAACACACAGGATATGTTAAATTCACGGATATAGAAAACCGTTGGCGTGATGATCGCACTAGAGGTCTACCCCGTGGAGTCATAGAAAGCTTGCAGAAGGTCGCTTCGCACGATGGCCTGCTGACATTTGAAAGATTTTGTACCGGTCTTAAAATATGTTTATTGCGTAATCAAGTCGAAAATTCTTCTGGCAAAGAGGATAGATTTAATGACGATATCGATAACTCGGTACTCACAGGAGTGCATGTGCAAATGAATTCCCAAGCTCACAGACCACCGTCAGCACCGTTATTGGACGTGAATGATGCACAAAATCTAGAAAGAAATTGGCTGGTCCTAAAAAGCTCTGAAAATGCACCCCAGCATAGAGCTCTAAGTATGCCTCAATTAACAGGACGTAAAGACGGCTTAGTATCAGAATCACGCCATTTAGGTGGACCTTCACTACCAAAACATGATTTATCTCGAAGAGTATACGGACCACCAAAACCGCCGAGACTAGAAAAACAGTCATCAGAAAGAAACGAAAATTCCAAATCTAGCTACAAATCTGAGGAGGAGACCGGTTTTGATCATGAAGAAGTAACGGAGGGCAAAATTGATTTTGAAGAAATTTCCAGAGCCGTAGAGGAACAAAGTAGAGGTCTGGGAGATGGACGGTCAGCGAATGAAACACAATCAACCTTGCGACGAACATCGCGCCGCAGGGAACCACGGCGTCATACCTTGCATAATGGAGTTGATTATAATTTACTGAAGCGAATGAAACAAATTGAACAGGAAAAGGATGTCTTACTCCAAGGTTTGTCAGCAGTGGAAGAAGCACGGGAATGGTATTTAAAACAATTATCAGAAGTGCAAGAAAAAATGCGATATGCTGGAAGGATGGGCGTTTACGTGGTAACTATTATTTATGTACACTACGTACACTATTACTATGTGAGCAACGCTTGTACTATGGTTACCGTAAAATGGACTGGGGCCGATCCCAGTGATACCCAGACCAGGGGCCCGATTGATAGCCTTTTCGTAACAAGAAAAGGCTATCAACGACTATATCGCTGAAATGTCGTTACGGTTTTGGTTACGTGAATCGGGCTACAGGGCAAATTACTCTGGCGGGAATGGACCCGCAACGACGGTGTGCCGAGCGGCCTAAACTCGAACCACTGCGCACAGCGGTCGTCCATATGAATGAAAGAAAAACAACAGACCGGTGACGCCGGGAAATTGGGTGTTAAGGAGGTAAAAAACACGCGGATGTACCTATTATCTAATTAGAGCTAGAGGTACCTATGTATGTAAAGTTTCCTATTTATTACAGGCCATTGTAGGTTCATGGCCAAATACAACTAGTTTATTTTTTGCACCTACTAGGTAGGTACTTACACGAATATAATTATTAACGCACCAAGCACGCTACCCAAATGATATGCCTTTATTGCATTGAGTATTATCGATATAAAAACTAAAACCCGACTAATGAAAAATCGCGCTCTAAAAAGTATGAAACAAGATAATATTCTCATCTAGAGGATAGCCGTGGTCCGTGTAGGTCCTTTAGGGCCAAATGGCATATGAACACGGACCACGGCTATCCTCTATTATAGATGAGAATATTTTCTTGTTTCATACTTTTTAGAGCGCGATTTTTCAGTAGTCGGGTTTTAGTTTTTAAACTTACTTTTTATTTAATTATTTTGGAGTTATAGGTAACAATATATATATATATATTTGAAATGTGCTCATCAAGCTCTTTCATTTGATACCACACACGGTTTCATTAAAAAAAGTTTTTTTTTTTAGTTCATGACATTATGTCCTCTAGAGGGCGCCGTATACAATTTTATGTGACGTCACATAGCCTATAACCAGCGCACCATTAAGCCGCTTCTAACGATACCTCATTTATCAAATTACGAAAAGTCGTTTGGAAGTTATGTGGGAACAGATGCACATACATACATACATACATACCGGTCAAAATCATAACCCTCCGCCGTAGTCGGGTAAAAACAAAATGGCTATGCATGTCAGTTTGTCCCCTCGGTTCATATCATACTACGCGACGGATTTTGATGCGATTTTCGCTACCATTCAGAGAATTTATGCCGGAAGATTTATACATATGCACTTGAAATCCTACTAATAGCCTACTAATATTATAAATGCGAAAGTTTGTGAGTATGGATGTATGGATGTTTGTTACTCTTCCACGCAAAAACTACTGAACGGATTTGGATGAAATTTGGAACACAGATAGTTTATAACCTGGATTAACACAGAGGATACTTTTTAATCCGATAGTATGTTCCCGTGGGATAAATTATACGCGGACGATTTCGCGGGCGGAAGCTAGTTTAAAATAAAGCGAGCGAAGCTGGTTTGGTCGTTAGTTATTAATAATCCCTACCTACTTCATTCTCATTAGGAACCGTGGAGTGAGGCACATCAAGAACGATTGGAGCTGCTGAAAGCACGAGTCTTGGAACTTAACCGTCAGTTGGGAGCGTTGGCAGCGGGGTGGCGGCACGGGCCGCTGTCGCTTCATATGAACTTGGCGCTGCCTGCGGCCTCGCTTTCCACGGGATCGTCAGTTACACCCAGTAACGCTACTGTACTCAAATCACAAAACCGGATGCTGGCCGAGGTTAGTTTTGGCAATGAAAACCAACACAAAAACTGTAGTTCTGGATGGATTTTCAGCCATCTTTCGGATCGCAAAACGTCTTTGCAGCGCATGTACTTCCCGACATGTTTCAAACTCAAACCTTGGTCGATTTCCGCGAATATCACAATTTTGGGGTAGTCTTCTAGTGTCCATATGCTGAATATGACCATGCCATCTAAGCTGGGTTTGCTTCTTCCTTCCTACTTAGGTATTAAACCCCATTTCTATCTACCTATGTTCTAAATATCTACAACAATAAGTTAATTTCCTAAGCCATAAATATCTCATGACATTAAACTTTGAATTTCATTTTCAGGAAGTCAACAAGAAAAATGAAAGAATATCAGTCCTTGAAAGAGAAAAGTCTGCACTTATAAGAGAACTGCTACTTCAAAGGAACAGAACTAAAATAATAGATAACTTCACATAACTTTTGTCTCTACAAACAAACTGAAATTGCCATTCATTTCACCGAACTAGACATATCGGTTTTAAATGAGCATAATATTAGATTAAGTACAAACATTCCTGCAAAATTTTGAAATGTCCACTATAATCATGACAAAACTATATAGTACCTTGCGTAATTTTTTAACCAAACTCAAATGATTGTAAACAATAATGTTGGCTCAACATTTGGCTAAGCTACCCAGTACCATTAAACAATCCCATTGATGGCACTATTCAGATATTGGAATTTCATGAGGATGTCACACTTCACATTATTATTTATAAACATATTTAGTTTCATTATTTTTGCTAGTATGTAATTAATTAATTGATAAGGGCAGTGCCATAAAAATAATTCTTCCTAATGAAACTCTTAGTGCAATTACAGAACTCTATTTATCTACATTTTATCATTTTATTAAACTTATTTTACACAGAATTGACATTTTTATTATATAAAGAATAATCATACTCCCTAAATGGTACATCATAGGTGAGGTAGCCCTGATCCCAAGCTCTTTCTATGGCCACTAGCAGTTCTTTGTGCTTCTTTTGACACAATCCAGTTTTGTAGGCATCCAATATCTGTAATTTAAAAGGATAAAAGTTGAATGTACATTACAGTGCAGTATAGTAGTGTCTGAAAGCATTGCCTGCTAATCAAGAGGTCCTGAGATTGATTCCTATTTCAGCAATTAGTACTAAGTGTCATAATTTCAGCCGAAAGATGTGTGTTTACTGGGTGATAAATCCTGAACAACAGTCCAGAGTTTATAATGAAAGTGAACCTGGGGGGACCTAATGCCTACCTTTGGTAGATGAGATGTACATCTGCCTAGCTCTTATTACAAGGAATGATTTATAAAATTAAATAATTATTAGTCATTTTTTTTATGGGACTAAGCCTGCCACACATTCCTACCACTCTTACTCCTGTAAGCCAGGATCGACAATAGTGTCCAATGATGACGCCAAGGTTTGACCCTCGACTAATCCCAGGGAAAAGGTAAGTTGTTTTGGAACCTGCATGAATTTAATCAGAAGAAAGGATAGGAGGAGTTGGAAGAAGACTATCCACTTCCCTCCATAACAAAGCGGGAGACAATAACAACAGCATAGGCTGTATAATTATTAGTCTGCTAACAAGATTATTGTTGGTTGCTAAACTATTATAGTGGGCTTTGTCTGCAAATACCACCAATGGGGGTCATAAAAAATGCCTGACGAACAGCATCTAAGTTCTTCTGCTTGGGTAGGATTTCTGGGTGGAAGTTAATATTGTTTATCCTGTAAGCAAACGACTAGGCGCTTCCGCGAAAATATTTCAAGTAAAAAATTGTTATGAGATGCAGAATCAATATCATACCTGTCCTGTATATTCAGATATAAACTGCTCCAGTAGCTTGGTGTTCCTGTGATCCAAAACCAAGTATTCATCTCGACAAATAGGACAAGGATTTCCAGTAGAAATCACCCCATTTCTAACGCAGGTTTTTCTTGTTTTACGGGGTGCAAATCCACCTTTGTGATTACGACGATACAAAGTCCAAACAGGGTTTTCACCATATGTCTGTACATAAGCTTTACTTTGCATATACTTTACGCTGGTTTCGACGGGAATAATTTTTGTCCTGTCTTTTGCAGGATCGATCGCTTTCTGCTCTTCATTTTGCTCCTCAGATTGATCCGAATAAAAACGATGTGTTGTTCTAAGTTCTGTTAACACTATTTTATTAATCAAAGACCGGATATTAAATGAAAGTGCCATAACTTTAGCGACTTATGTAAAGTCAATAAAAATATTATTCACAGAAACGTTAATTTCACAGAGGCGAATCCTGCAAAACATAACCAAAGAACATAACCAAATACAAACATCTGACAGCGCGCGCCGCGCGAGTCAGTCAGTGTCAGTGTCAGTGTCAGTGACCGAAATAAACCCACATTAAAGGCGGCTACGCACGATTCAATTTAGTAGTAGAAGAGAGTAGGCGTCAATTTGCCTCCTCGCCTCACCGCGCAATCTGACAAATCAACTCAAGTTGAATCAACGAATTGAATACGAAAGTGCATCAAGAGCAATCAAGAGTAGGTACCTAGCCGCCTTTATGTCAGAGCATGTTTCAGAGTTACCTATCCAATACCATCCAGTTATCAACTAACGCCCGCTACACACGTCACGATTCGATTGGCAGCTTGATCGACCCTACATTGTACGAAATGGGCGTGATAGTCCGTACAATATACTTGAGTCCGTTTCACGAACATCCGTTTCATGGCAATGAGTGGAACTTCTTTAGCGGCGTTGTGCACTTTTCTTGGGATGGGTAAAAATGATAAACTCGCGACAGTGGTCACGTGTCCTGATCGAAAATGCGACAGATTCGTAACGACAGGTCACGTATCCTATCTTGGAATGGGTAAAAAGTATATAATTCATTATTTCGTAATAAACGTCAACGTCTTATTAGCGCCTAAGTGAATGGATCTGGGTGAGTGCTCTATGGAGCGTAAGTTCGAATCCACTATATTTTCCACTATGTTTACTATATTTTCGAATTTAATATATTATTAATTATTTAACTATTATTATTTTAGTTTTTATTTGTATTATTTTATATGATGATTTAACAAAAAAAAAACGGCCAGGTTGTTTTTTTTACATTTTTTCCCTAAAGATTCCAAAATATTAAAAAATGCACAATGTTAATGTTCAAGTTTTCACTTCTGCCGGCACTCCCGGAGTGCAACCTGGCTTTCTTTACGTTTTAATGTAAATAAATTTAAATAATTTATTGGAACAGTAAAATCGGATTCACCCTACAATGCTTAAACTTTGAATTTTTGGGGAGCCTGTGACAACAGCGGGTTATCATCAACAATCAACATTCTGTCGCATGACTATGGCGTCGTGTCTGCGGGACTTCTTCCGTGAAACGGACTCTACATAGGTACGACTATTTCCATCGCCAATTTGTTAAAAAATAGTGTCTTGCCAGATTGTTGTTACAATTTAATAGATTATGATATTTCTTATGATCGAATAATAATAAAATTAGTAATACTCCAATTCAGCAATTGCCTTTCTAAACAGACATGTTCGTTACTAACGTGAGAACAGGAAGGAAACATAAAATCAGCGCGAGCCAGATCGGATAATGTGTGGCTAGCCTTAATATTGGTCCGTAGGTCCGTTGACCGTTGACGACCGTGCTCGTTACAGTGATGACAGATTGAGTGATCACCCTAAATGAGGGGGGTTATTAAAGTTATGAGGAAAAATTCGGTGGACTAAATATTTTGAGGGATTTATGGAGGGAAAAATATGAGTCTAGTCTAGGGGAGTATTTCTATTTAAACAAGTATTTAGCTTAGTTAGTTGAAGGGGCTTACGGGTCTAAAGGTGGCTACTCACGATGCAATTTCGTATTCAATCCGTCGATTCAATTTGTTGAAGTCAACACTAGGTACTGACTGTACTGAAATGAATAGTAACGAGATAGCCTCATAATGCTACTTTCAAAAAAATCCAATTGTGGGGTGTTTTCTTCAAAAACCTTAATTTAGAGGGGAAAGCGAGAGACAATCATCTAGCAACACTGGGTCGTTATTTGATAACGCGGCTTTTTGGCGGGAAGTGGAAAAGTCATGTTGTCATTTTTGTTTTAATTTTAATTTATCCATTATATGTTCATAAATGTGCGTGAGTGTGGGTAATTGGAACAAAGTGGTGAAACATGATTTTCGAGTTCCCCCAAGAAGTCTAGTAATTTGTCAGTAAAGTATCCACCACTTTACTGATGGGGTTTGGGGGGGTAGAAATAAGGTAGTTATAAGTTAGAAATAAGAAAAAAATGTTATAAAAGTATACTGATGTTAGGCTCCAAAGGGCTAGTTCCCAGGGGCCGTAAAACTAATCTTATAAAAAAAAAAAAAATGATAACGCTTTTATGTTTTCAAAACTTGACAGCAGGTAAAGAAAGAATCGCTTCGTTTTCTTTCGTTCGTTTTTATTTGAGTTGATGAAATGGGTTTGAGTGTTTTTAAAACAATTTTAGTTTTGTAGGACGTGGCGTTATTGCGTTGTAGAAACCAAGAAACCTTAAAGAGAAGAGACAAAACCCCAAGGAATATAGGTAATACTCTCAAGAGAGCATAAATAAACCTATTGGTCAGGTATGTGATTACACCACCCGATATTTAGGGGCCATTGCCATAAATCAGGGAGGTTAGGGACCCTCGGGTGTGTACACTACTCCTCCAAGCCAACTTGCTACCTGTCGGCGGGGAAGCCGCATTCACCCGAGTGCCCAGTTGGCTTGGTGGTATAGTATGCAATACTGCATGACAATGGGGTGTAGTATGCAATACCCAATGGTTCAAATAGGCAGGCACTACCATACCATGGGCGTAGGCACCTATCTGCCCAGCTTTTGGCTTGGGGAGGGGGGCAAATTTAGAAATGACAAAGTAACTCAATCAGCAATTTGTAAGCATCTATAGGCTACGGTAACTGCTTAACATCAGGCGGGCCGGACGGTTTTTTGCCACCGCAGTCGTATAAAAAAAAAAACTAAGTAGGACTGAAATGAGTTCTGAAAGAAGGGGTAGCAATCTAGATCCAGGGAAGGCGGTTGCTCCCTTTGGTACGCCCATGGGTACCTACTTCGGTTTGGTTGATGTTATTGCTTTGTTGCATTTTCAAACCATACATTTTATGTTGAATTCTTATCTTCCTACTTCTAAAAGATCAATTATATCAAGCAGCGTTTCTCGAATCTTTGCTAACACAAACTTTAAAACATCTTTCAGGTACAATATTCTACAAACAACGTTTCAGCAAAAATGGCTGAACCAGGGGATGCCTGTTTAATGTGAGTATGAAATAGTCTTTTAGTTTTCCCATGTCAGTCTCTGTCTGTATCTAACAGCTATTTTATTTGGAGTCTATTATAAGACTATTTAGGTACTTATGTAAGTGTATGGTTATATGTAGGCACATACTGAAATCTTGGACAAGTGCAAAAATTATATATCATTATTATAGATATCCAAAGATGGATATTAGATAAGATAACCAGTATCAAAATAGCCAACCCCTGTTTCACCCCTGTGTACCACTCTCCTTCAACTTGGCAACGTGCAAGCCATGCCTTTGGTATTACAAGCTACAGTAACTGCTTAACATCAGGCGGGCCGTAAGCTTGTTTGCCACCTCAGTCCATAAAAGAATAAAAAAAAAAGTTAAAGCTATGGCACCCTACCTTGTGCATGAACAACATAATACCTACTTGGTTTTCTTTACTTTTACCTTCTTATAAAGTGAATCTTGTTTATGAAAGTCATTACCTGTTATGTCATTAGGCCCCCTATAACTATTACATTGTGACCAAAATACCTATAGGAAAATGAGGGTGCTTCTTTGTTTATGCCTTTAGGGAATACAGGTGTGATTCTGTGGTCAAACATGGAATATTTTGATGTCAATATGGGATTTATGAATATCTAGCTTTTGCCCGCGACTTTGTCCGTGTTTGTTCATAATCCCACAGGAACCTAACATTTTTCCGGGATAATAAGTAGCCTATGTTCTTCTCCAAGATCCTGTCTATCTCTATACCAAAATTCTTCAAAATTGGTTTAGCGGTTTAGTCTTGAAAACGCAACGGACAGACAGATATCAAAAGATCAAGAGAAGCTGTTTGTGATCAAAGGCTAAATTTCGATTTTTTTTGCTGTAAATTAATTGTAGTCCAAGGATACCCTAGCACACCGTAATTGGGCATGTATGCGTAAGTATACTTTTTTTGCGAGTTAGATTCCCATCTACCTACAACTCCTATACGGCGTACGAGTACTACGTAGCGACTGGTGCATGTTGTCTGGAGATATTTATTGGTAGGTTAGGTTGCCTTTTAATTATAATTTTATTTGTTTATTTCTGTTACATGCTGTGCACTAGTGGTAACGCTAAAATATTGTTCTTTTTTGACGATTTATAAATGCTACATGTAGCTTAGGGAGCGTCCATAAATTATGTGAGGTGATTTTTTGACCCCCCCCCCCTGCTCCCCTGGTGAGATGTCGTGAGATTTTGTTCGACCCCCTCCCCCTCCCTCCTCCTCTAATCTCACCTGAGATTTTTCAAAAGCCATATTTTAGTGGAGAAACATGTTTTACTTAATTTAACCCAGTTTTCTCGCAATTTTACACTGTTTCTTGCGGTAAAAAAAAATACGTGAGATTTGCCGAGACCCCCCTCTCCTCCACGTGTGGTTTGGTGAAATTTGACTCGACCTCCTCCCCCCTAAATGCCTCACGTAATTTATGAACGCCCCCTTATACTAAAAATTTTAATACAAAAAATTTGATTTAATTTGATTTGACATCTACTTTATTATTTGTGCACTTCCAAGTAGGAATAACTTCAAGAAAGTGCTTATCTTAACTAGTGTCGAATAATATGTTTGAGGTTTATTTAATTATAGACTGTCATCTATTCATCTAAAGCTAGTTAGCGTGTATGTATGCAGGAAGTAAAGCATAAATCGAAAATTTGGAACAGAGCGAACTTAATGGCGCCGCTACATCTATTTTTGTATATGTGCAGTTCACAGTATCCGTCTCTGTACCACTTGTCTCCCTCTAACATCGTTTCGCCGCTCTCTTTCTGTTCCCTGTTCCCGTTTATTGTGTACCACGCTATCTACGTAGCTCTCGCTGTAGCGGACGATGATAAGCGATCGTTCCCGAATCTCACTCGAAGTCCCGTCTCCCGTCCCAAATTCAGTACCCACCGTGATCCACGTCTCGTAATGCAAAGTGATTTACTAATTACGTGCTTGTTTGTTTACAATTTTAAACATCCATTTAGTGTAAACCGGACTTAAATTAATTTATACTAAACGTAACAATACCGTCGTCGTTATCAAACCCTGTAATAATATGCGACTGATGCGACACATATTTTCAGTCGTTTTCGTCGTCTCGAGTTCATAGTACACTTGTTTCTTTTTTGTTACACGATTGTGTGTTTTTGTTGTGGAAATGTGCGTCTGCGTCATATATTAATTTGTCAAGTGTTATGACTGTGTAATAATTAATATTCTTAATTTAAAATGGCAACATTACCAAGGATGCACAGTGCAAAACAGGCGGCTAATAATATATCATCGCCTTTTAGGTAAGTTTAAAAATATTCCTTCTTCTAAATTATTTTTGTCATTTTACGAGATTTGCATATACCTACTGTATAGTGTACAAACTGTAGGCACAGATCTAGGTAGGTAGGTACTCTACTCAATAAATAATACGTCCAATTAAGTACTCGTTACAATAAATATTCAATGACAAAGATGAGGTCCTATGATGAGGTCATTTATCTTGATGTCATTAGGTGTAGGTACTTATTCAATGTATAAATAATCATACATAATAATCTGCATAGGTACAATTATGTTAAGGAGTTAAAATATTAACAAGTTGTTTTCCCTTTACAATATAAAGCTATTTGAATCCTAAAAAGAAGGAGTAATTAATACACGATCTAACATTTGCAAGTGGCCATGGTAAATGACTCTACAGATTACTAGACAGGGGTAGTAGGTATCATGAACTTTACAGTCATTAGGTAGGTACCTTATTAATTTACGGCCTTGCAAACTCTATTTCTTATTGAAATTACTCCGTAGGTAGGAGGTACCTAATGAGCCCGTGCCGGATAAAGGTACGTCCCTACGTACGTACGCAAAATTACAATCCATGAGGAGATAAATATTATACCGACTGAACTAGTTCAGAGTAATGAACTAGGAAGTTCTTTAGAATTTGCAAGGCAGTTAAATTAACTTGGAACACTTATAATAATTATATACACTTATAATATGTATGTAAACTTTCGTGCGCTATCGCAAGAATTTGACCATGATGTTCGTCAAGGTGGTAGACCAAAACTAGCCTAACGACTGCAATTCATACCGGCTGGCTCGACCGGGTAGTTCCACCCTCTCACAAGATCGGCGTATAGTAGCTGCTTAACATCAGGCGGGCCATACGCTTGTTTGCCACCTTAGTAACATATAACATATATATCGTCGGCAATGCTGGCAACCCATATCGAATATCCAACTTCATTATTTTGCTACCATCATAAGTAAAAAATACTACATATTCTTACAATACATCATTCCATGATCCATGTCATGCCATGCTACCTCAGTGAGCCTCCAAAGCATAAGTAATTCTAAATTCGCAAAACATGAGGTTCTCAAATAACCAAACTCACAACATCACAACATAGGTATCAGGATACAGTAATACTCGTTCTGTTTGTGGCAATTTAAGCTATAATAATTATTAGTCTTTAATCTAGTAGGTACCTTTGTCAAATCGTTGCCGTTGTTTTGATTCGATCACTGTAATACGAATCACAACCGTTGTTAACTGAAATATTAAGCGTAAAGTTAACCAATAAAAGGCTAACCCCAGTCTCTTAGCCAACAGCGTTTTCTAGGCGATTGCCGCCTGGCTGACTGCATTAGGCACCTTTTGTGGATGAACGAACTGCTAACACGTGCTTTGTAAAACGAATACTTCCCTAACTTGCGAACCGTTTTCCGCTACAGCGACTGGTATTGGGGCCAGGGTGTTTAGTGTGGATTGCGTCGGTTTGTCTCGTGCCCTATGGTAATAAATATGGCCAGACTTACACATCAATAGTATGGTCCCAAACTAATCAGCGCTTGTACTATGGCTACCATACAACGGACCGGGGGAGATCCCAGTGACACCAGGCCAAATTACGTAAAGGCCGTTTCCGAAATTTACCTCAGGCAGAAATCGAGCCCGCTACAACCCGGCCGATGATGCAGTGAGCCGTGCGGCTAACGTGCAGACGACTGCGCTAAGCGGCCGTCATGATCATTGTTTTGCAGCCAATTTTGTTTTAAACGGCCGCATTCACAGCACGAACACCTTGAGAACGAATTATGCACTACTATTTCCGAATGTAAAACCTAATTGGACGTTGAAATTATGATACGTCTTAGGGCGGAGTTTACCAACACCAACGGACTGTTAGATAATTAAATGTCTGTTACCAGTACATCGAATAATCTGTTACTGCTCTAACTGTCTATTAATCTGTTGCTGAACACGGCCCTTACTCCATTATGTTTTTTGCAGTACTAGCCCGCGGAAGCTTCAAGAAATGGCGTTACCTTCAACTGAAGGGCACGGTGAGTAGCAACATTATTTTTATTTGCTATACTTACAGGTAAGTCTTATGTAAATAGGTACTTCTGCTAAAAACACATTTCCCCACAGATGTGACTACTGCTAGCGGCATTAGTATGAAACAGTATGAGGAACAACTTAACGCGTTAAGGAAAGAAAATTTTCATTTGAAACTGAGGATATATTTTCTTGAAGAGAAACTGGGCAGTGGATCACCACCGGCAGTTCAAGTAAGTATTTTTACTATTATTATTACTATTTGTTTATTTGTTAACGTACAGCTACCCATAAAATGTTAACTGTTTTACTTTGTCTCTTTACAGGGCCTACTGGAACATAACGTTAGACTTCAAGTGGAAGTGGAAGAACTCCGGAGACAGCTGACCGATAAACAAGAGCTCCTCGCGGCGGCTGCAGAGGCGATAGATGTATTGGAGCAACAGGTACAATATAATGCTCTTGACTTGACTTACAATACTTTCGTTATTGTTGACCACGATTAGTTCTACGGTACTTACCGAATTGTACATATGGCCAAACAGGCAAACGGGCCGAGTGTCGCACTATCTTAGTCTGTTTAAATATGGTCTCATTACCAACTTAAAAAAAATATATTACGTGCGTCTTAAGACAGTGCGTGCAGGTGTTCAGTGAAGACTGTAGATGCAATTGCCTTTATGACTTCTATTCACTGACTTTTTTTTACTTTTAGGGTTCTATTTCAACAGACAGTGTTGAGATGTCCTTGAATAATAGCTCGGCAGTAAAAAAAGAACTTCCACAAGAAGAGGTACCTATTCATAGTATATGTATTTTTCGATAGTATTGTGTCATAGCATTTCATAACATTGCTTTACTATGTGTATTAAATTTCAGGCTACACAAAAACGCGAAGCAGTTGATGACACGTGCGCTGAATCAGAATCGGCTGGGTATGCGTTATTTCAAGATTTAATTGTTGTCATTAAATTCAGAATGTTTAAGGAAATAAAGCTTACTTATAATTTGTTTCAGTGACTACCTAGCAGTAACGGTTAATAATGACGAACTGGTAAGACAAATTATAATAATTAATGTAAAAATGTGCATGGAACAGAACATTATGCAAAATTTGAGTATTATTTTGCAGGATGAGCTTGTAAAGCTACGCAGAGAAAACCGAAAAGCTTTACAAATGATTAAAGGATGTATGAAGAAAATACAGCAACAAGATAAAGAAATAAAAAAAATCAAATTGGTATGAACACTTACTGCTGGCGATTAATACGAAACATTATGGAAATAAATTGTACTTAGGTTCATTTTTAATGACTTTTAAACATATTCACAGGACAAGGAATTGGTTTATGCACACGTTAGTGATTCACAGCTGGAAAAATACGAGGAAATATTGAAATGTAAGGACGAACATATTAAGGACTTGGAGAACAAAGTCAGGGATTTGCAAAAACATTTCGAGAAGATGCAAAACATTGACGTAACTGGGTATGCCGATTAATCGAATAACAATTTCTTTTTAAACTTTACATTCCATATTTTGTTGTTACTATACTTAATTAATTACCAACTTTTTCAGAAATTTGCAACAACTCCTTACTCGTCGATTACAAGGATTAGCCTTCTTCTTAGACAAATTGCTATCACATAAGTAAGTTTCGTCATATTATTTTCTTATACTTTCGTACATGGTTAGACGGACTCTTGACGCCTAACCCTGTATTTGTTATACAAACTATACTATTATGTTTCTACTTGTTATGTATTGAATTTAAATGTTTACAGGTGTGTGCTTGGTGAGGATAAGAAGAAGTTGGCTGAAAGCATTTTAGAGCAAAGTTTGGCATTGCCAGTAGGATTAGAGTTGGATGAATCCATGGCGCCTGAAGAATTCACAATGGACGAGAGCAACCTCGATTTATCACAATCGCTTAGGATAGAAGATTTAACTATTATGTTCGGACATCACGTCGCGTGCAGTGATGACAATAACAGATATTCGGCGATTAAAAAGGGCATGAAACATTTCCCACAAGCCGATGTTATCTCAGAGTCGGAATGCTGGTCGGAACCTGACAGAAACGTATCCCTCGCTCGCGTCGGCCTCTGTGATACAGGAATCGCGGCTCGTGAATCGAGCTCGGATATTAATAAATATCGTTCCAGAAGAGCGCGAGTTTCGAACGATTCTCGTTCTGGATACATTAAAGTTTCACCTGAAACTGCATTGCTAGACGAACTGAACCAAGTAACCAAGAGAAGCGAGCTTTTGGAAGATGAAAATAACGACTTAAACAGTAAACTAGATTTTTCAAAGAAACAGCTTCACGAACTCATGGAAGAAAACCATGAATTAAAACAAAGTTACATGTCAGAGCGATCGAATTTAGCTGAAGCTAATAAAGCCATAAGTGACTTAAGACATACAATTGTGACCTTAGAATCTCAACTTAAAGATGTGGAGCAGAAACTCGCAGAGAGTATGCAAATCACTGAAAAACTGAGGGTGGAAAGACAGGAGTTGGAAGCAACTTTTATGGAAACAGAGCGCTCGTTGAGACGAGCTGCAGACGAAGCTACCGTCCAAGCTTCCCAAGCTGCGTTGGAGCGAGCTCGCGCCCAACACGACCGGCTGCGCATCGAGAGAGAGCTTGAAGAGGCACGAGAAAACCTAGCTAAGGCACTAGAAGTTAATTCCCAATTGGAAATTGAAGGAGCGCGTAAAATGGCAGTGGAAGTTAATAACAAAGTAGCAGTAATGCATGATAATCTTCATTATGAAGAAGAACGACCCACGTCGCCGGACCAGGGTATTGATAGTGACAGATTATCAAGTTTAGAACAAAACGATGCTGTTGCATTATCACCTCGTAAGTATTCATATTTTGGTTGTACCTTACTTGTACAGTTCTCGTGCCTTCGTACTAAATCATACCTAAGTTTGATATAGCTTGGCAGAAAATATTCCTACTGGTAATACAAATAAGATCAGAATTTTTGCGGACTGTATTTAGGTATTTAGTTGTTGCATCCGCATTCTTTGCAATGATAACCTATTATTTCAGGTGCACTATACGAAGAGAATATAACCCTAAAGCAGAAACTGGCGAGGACGAAAGCTACACTGGCAGAAACACTTACGCAATTAAACGCCGCCAATTTGCGAAAGAGAAGTGTGCAACGTGCTATTTGTAGAGAAATTCATAAGACGCAAGGTGTGTTACGTAAAGCGCGAGACCAATTCGAAAATCAAAGTAATAACTAATTTAAATTAAAAAATTATGTGTATAATGTGGACGGACAACGCAACTTGTGGTTTGCAAGGGACCCGTGTTAGGAACGATTTTAAGTTTATAATTCTGTCTAGATTCCTGTGATTAATTTTCTCGCGATTTATTTAAGCAGAAGTCGTTAAAACTTTAATGTGTATTTGTGTAAAATGTTTACTGTATTAATTTGGTATTGATATTATGTTTAACAATATTATTAATTGGAAATAAAATATGTATAACAATAGGATTTATGTGTTATTAATAATTATGTAGCGATGCCATTGTTTGCAAAATGAACTATTGAAAAAACTTCGTAAATCCTATAAACATTAGTTAGGGGCCGTCCATAAGTTACGTGAGGCATTTAGGGGTAGAGCCAAATCTCACGACATCTCACCAAGGGGGGGGGGGGGGGGGGGGGGTCGAAAAATCTAAAATCACCTCAAGTTGGTAACTTATGTACGTATACGTACCCTTATTCTAGTCGTTAGTTTTAGTTTATTTTTCGTTCTTGACTCGACCAAAGGAAACTTATTGGAATAATGGGTGATGTTCTCGACTTTACTTTCTCTAATAAAAAAAGTGGCATGAAATACGCGCGGGAACTTACTTTTTGCTTGTGTTTGTTGCGCGTCGATTGTTACAAAATTATAACAAAGGCTTTGAGTTTGGAAATAAATTTCTATATAAATAAAAAGCATCTAATTATCATTATTAAAAATGCAATTCAGCATAGAAAAGCCCGATTTAAATAGACTAGGTTACATAAAAGCCATTGCAAATATGAATGATAAGCACGATAGATCGGCACCTACGCATTATCATTGGAAAGTGCTCAAGTGCAGGTACCTTCCTTACCTACCTACTAATTACATAAACAATTAATTACATTGACTGACTTGAAAGTTATTCACAACTTTCTAACCATTTCAGAATGATAATATTTTCCAATTCTTCTGTCCTGGCGTGTCCGGATAGAAATGATATAAAGCAGGTTCATATAATTTTCAACAAAGCAGGCAATGATTATGATAATTTGAATTCATTGTTTTTGAAATTCGATCTTCGACAGGTAAGTAGACTATTTCATTTAGGCTGGTAGCCCGGTCAGTTGGCCGCCCAAGTTAGGTCTAACGGTATCTCGTAGTAAATGTTTTTCAATTTAATCATCTAACTAATGCGACACGACACGACGACACACCTCGCTGGAACTAATAACTTCAGGCGGCTACCTCGCCTAGGTACTGTTACTAGCTAGTGTACCTACTATAAATAAGCACATGATTACTATGGTTGTCTTTATGCGAATAAAAGTTTGGAAATCCCAATAATAAAAGGAAGGGCTCCTGCTCCAGCTCCTGGAAAACACTATTCAGTACCTAAGGGGTGAAAGAACTGCAATTCCTTGAACTCTTATCCTACCTGAATAGTTTTCATTGTTTAGGATGGCGCAATAACACCAACTACAACAGAAATATTCAAAATGTGTTTTCATTACACAATGACAGCTAAAATCGCGCCCGTGTGGAACACGTTGGGAAACATTCATCTCGTCAATAATAGAGATTTCTTGACCAGCAAAGGACCACAGGAAGGCGTCACTTACCACATTACATGTAATGGTAAGAGCTTATATTTGCTTTTTAGAAGCGGCAAGGTGTCTGCCGCATTCAGTGTAAGTTAAAGCCGTATTTACTAGGGGACAAATATCCCCCGAAATGTGTCGCCAGACATGTCGGACGACGTCACTCAACTTCGCCAGACATCGCACGACATCTCTGGCAATTAAAAGTATTATGACGAACTAGCTGTGCCCGCGACTCCGTCCGCGTCCAGTCGGTGAAGCCCTTAAATATAATTTTGTCTATCGTCTAATCTGTATTACGTCAGTCTGCATCAGTCTGAGTTCGTCTGTCCGTGGCTGTCTATCTGTACCAGTCTATACCAGTAAGGTGGTAGAGTCTGACCAGTAAGGTGGAGATCGGCATTCAAGTAGCTAATTTACCTTCGTTTCGTATGATGAGGGAGAGAGCCGGAAGCGCAACCCAGCCACCTCCCCGTCCCCTCCCACTAACCCCACTCCCCTTCAGGTTGGAAACGTGCTACCGATGCCTTTGGTTGCAAGCATCTATTGGGAACGGTAACTGCTTAACAACAGGTGGGCCGTACGCTTGCCTGGCGCCTTAGTTGTATAACAAAAGTTTGACTTTATTTGTCTGTGTGTATCAGTTTAGCTGTAAGTATCTGTCTGTCTGAATCGGTCTGTCTGTAATCTATCGGTAGGTGAGTATCTCTGTCTGTACCAGTCTATCTGTATCCGTCTATCTATATCTGTAGTTACTCACAGTATCACGACTGAGCGGTTGGACTCCAGAGCTCAATGTTTAAGTTTGTACTTGATACCCATGTTCCTTATTTAAAATGAGTGAGTGCTCCAGACTCACGGCTTAGGTAAGAGTCACTACGCAACATCGTGCTTAAAAAGTTAGAGTCCGGAGTTTATCGTCTAAGTCAATAGTCAAAGCGTTTATTATGTTTAGGCCTAGGAGGGGACTTACAAGTAGTCATTTTACATGTTTTCCTTAAATTCTAGCGCCGGATCGGAAACGTGACCTCGCCTGAGAAGTTTCTACTTGATACCCACATTGCTAATTCAAAGTTAGCAGGTCCTCTAGACTTATGGTTTAAGCAGGCAGTTACCCAGCAGCATCATTCCTGAGGGGTTGGAGTTCAGAGTTCAATGTCTGTGTTTCTATTACTACTTAATTCAAAATCAGCAGGTCCTCTAGACTTACTTCTTAGGTAGGTAGCTTCCCTACGGCATTAGTACTGTGGAGATGAATTCCAGAGTTAACGTCTAAGATTCCGCGTGATACAAAGACCCGCTTAATATTTTTTATACGTAATTAGGAATAAAAAAACTAAATTTCTTGAAGCAAGGAAGATATTAAATTTTGACATGTGGTGCAAGGCAGGCATTGTCTGATTTTAAGTATAGCGACATCTAGTTAAGAAAAACGAAACTTAAGATGGTAAAACGCAGCAATAAAATATTTATTATTATTATTAAAATTAAAGATTATGTATTCCAAATAGTGTCGGATCACACACAACGTAGGGCTCCGTAGGGCTCCGCTCTAAATAGACGTATTTCAATAACTAAAACTTATTGTTGGCTAGAATTTCCGTGTGGTCATAAAAATTTACAATCTAATATTTTATAAAAAAATATCCTAGATGTTAAGTTGGACTATTAGTCATATCCATGCCAAATTTCATTGAAATCAATCCACTGGATTCGAAGTTGTGCGTGTTCGAATATTTAGGTAGATTTTGAATGTTTTGTGGCAACCCTAAACTTTACCGAAAAAAAAAAATATGCTAGATGTTAAGTTAGACTATTAGTCATATCCATGCCAAATTTCATTGAAATTAATCCGGTGGATTCAAAGTTGTGCTCTTTCAAACATTTAGAATTTTTAAGTAGTTTTTTGAATTTTCTGTGGCAACCCTAAACATTTTCGAAAAAAAGGTATTCTAGATGTTAAGTTAGACTATTAGTCATATCCATGCTAAATTTCATTGAAATCCATCCGGTGGATTCGAAGTTGTGCTCTTTCGAAAATCTGAGCAAACATACAAACATACAAACATACAAACATACCCACAGACAAAAATTCTAAAAATGATAAAAATGAATTCTGCTGGTCAATCTAAGTCCCCCCCACTATTTTTTTTCCAAATATTTCGAATGTACAGACGTGACCAATTTTACATTCTTATTATATGTATAGATTAAGAACCTATAATAATTACAGAAAACTCAACGGTTCTTGAAATAAAAGCCGTTAAAATTAATTTGATGCAGTCAGATGAAATATTTTTACCAGGACAGTGGATTAGAGTTTTACCTAGGTGGGTATATTTTCGTTACTAATCCTTATCTATCTTTGTTGGTTGCTTACACATTACTATCTACCTAGAGATATCATGTTAAGTGCTAAAACCCGTACTGCACTACCTGATACTTAGGGTCCCTTTAACTCATATTGGGTACCTACCCCCTTCCTAATTTAGGGAAACTGACAAATAAGAGAACAAGTTGTAAGGGCCCCTAGATATCGGGTTTATTATCTGCATTTAATTTCAGCCTAAATAAAGCGATTGTTGATGAATATCATGAATCTATGCCAAATATATCTAAATTTAAATCTTACAAAGATATACGTCGTCACTGGAAAAATATCGTGAGTCGAGTAACAAATGTCGTGTTCACCAACATTCTAACGGTCGGTTAATGTGTTGGTAAACTCGGCTCCTATTATACTAACATAAGTATGCATGCTTCTTGTTAAATACGATGTTTAAAATGAGCCTTAGCCCCTAATTTGGCATTTTGTAATATATTTATGGCTCATTCTCAGTCTGACCATTTTAAGTGGACCTTCGGTATCAACCTGTTTTTATTGACACCGAAGGTCAGCATAAAACGGTCCGATTGAGAATGAGCCTTATTTACTTATACTACCGATCGAAGCGATCCTGTAGTCCGTCGCCGGTTCAACACCAAATTAGTGGCGAATAGGTAGGTAAGTTTGGTTACAGTAGATTTTGTGCTGTAACCTTATTGGATCAGATTTTTAATATTTCAGATTTTAATACTTAAGTACGGTCAGCAACACTCGTTGAGTTTTCCAAATCGCTTACACACTTTATTTTGCGTCAATCAAATTAGTATTTTTTTTAATCTAAATGATCTTGGTCAATATTAATATATGACGCTACCGACAATGTTCACCAACGTTTGTAAAATAAAGAGTATCGATTTGAAAAATTTAGAATATTCAGCGACTTGGTTACTTTTTACTTCAATGTTACTTGTGGGTAAGTACTTAGCTAGGTACTTAATTGCTCTTTGATCGCACACAGCATGGGTATCGTCTGCCGGATGAGGAATGTTCATATTACTCGATTCAGTTTTGGCAAGGTGACCCGCTGCTTTATCCAAAGATATGCGTGATCAGAAATGTTCCTGTTGTAGTACCAGTGCCTATGTTTATTGGGGTAATTATACGATTTAACCTATTTAATAACCTTCTTATTCATTAAGGGCGCTCCACATTCACGCAGTGAACACCCGCGAACGCATTGTTTACGCAGCGTGAACAATGCGTTCGCGGGTGTTCACGGCGTGAATGTGGAGCGCGCTTTATGGCTTTATACGATATTAGGCCTCAAAACGCGTCGACCGGTCGACAGCTACTGCCGAACTACGACAGCAGCAGCCGACGGCTAGCGCCTACCAGTATCGACGGCTGCAGTGGTTCACACCTTCTTACATACAGGTCCATGTGTTTAAAATGTGACTTTTACTATATAATTGCATTTTCTTTCTGTGTAGAAAATAATAATATCAAGATTTATAAATTGTTTGAAGAACAAGATGTCTCATTTTCTTGGAATTACATTAGTGATACAAAGTTCGGAGTCCGAAAATGATTCATTCATAGTAAGTGTAGATAGATAATTATATTTTAGGTACCTACATACCATGGTTGTTATATGCGAAGTCGTACTAAACGGACTACACTGTAATTATGTTACAGGTACCAAAACATGATTTTTCCGAAACGCAAGCTGTGAGTCTTTGCACGCCAACACAACATACGCGACCTACAAACTAGAACAAGAAGTATTGTTAGATGAAAACCTAGCGGATTCTAAATCAGAACAAACCACTGAAGTTCTATTTCATCAAACTTTTATTACTACCTACTTAGTTAATTTGTTAAAAACATTAGCAATTTTAATTGTCATTAAATACTTCTACCTACTCATTTATTTATTCGGTTAAATTCCGCGACAAGTTGAGATGGCAATTTAAATTTTAGTGGGATTGCACGAGACAGTGACGATAATTCTGTGATCCAGGAGAGAGATAATGTTAAGTTAGTACTGTCTTAACAAAAATCTTACTATGGGCCGATTGTCATATCAACTTCTCGCCGATTTTAAAATTGTTAATTAGTCAGTTATGTTTACGCGTTAGTTTACGCGGATACATGGGTTGGGGGGCAATAACTGCAATATTGCCCCCCGCAAATTAATAACATGTTTTTTTATGTATTATGGATTTAACTATTAGCTCTTGGTGAAGATGCAGACAGAGGTGGTGTTCTTGAGGGAGACAAAGAAGTTTGTCCCGCGGTTTGATGAAAAAACCTGGCGACGGAAGGCGACAAATTCCTGTGTGTCTGATATGGAGATAACGTTGCTCCGCTCTGTAACATAAATGTATAAATTTAGTATCTACAGCTAAGGTAAACTAAAGCCAATATAGGGAACAGTTATTTTTGCCGAGTAGGTAGTTATATTTAAGAGTTTCCTACCGTTCTACCTTGCCGTGACAATCTTGGCGAAATGCTAGTTGAGATTTCGTGGTAATTTTGAACCATCGATGTATTTAACAAATGTGTAAGTTTGTAACCTTTCGCCAAGTCTTCTAGTGTTTTACCTAAAAATAAAAGTATTTTAGTGGGTACCTACTTATCGACTATTAACTCCGATATTTACCTAGAACAGAGGTCCCCAAACTTTTTTGTCTCATAGACCCCTTACCAGGTTTTTGGGTTATGGGTAGGTTTTTGAAAATTCATGAACTTCATACAAGTATCTTCGCGTCACTTTAATCGCGACCTATTTAAATGAGGTGAACTATCATGGACCCCCGTTTACATCCCATAGACCCCTAATTCTTTTTTTTCGCTCACATGGACCCCTTCTAGGTCGTCGTCGACCCCTGGGGGTCGATATAGAACACTTTGGGTATCGTCGCCTTGAACATTTTTTTCATCGGCACGTCAGCCATTTAGAAGTAGGTATACCTGTTAAAGTTGTAGGAATGTTTGTATTACAACGTCCTGTTCCGATAATTTTCTTCAATGCCAGAACATTCTGAAATATAATTGCTACAGCTGCCCCGTCAGCTAACTGAGATGAATCACAGCACGACAGTAAAGATACCCAACGGTCAGAATCCCAATGTTGACCAGAAAACACTGCTAGTTGTAATGTCGACGCACCTGCAACATTTCATATAATTAACACTTAGGTACATTACGCTAAATAAATATATAGGTAAGTAACTACAAGAAAAACTTACCAGAATCATCTAATGAATGTGGATTTGCTCCGAACTGAAGGAGTGTTTCAACTATTGTAGAACAACCATATCGTGCAGCCAGCCTAATTGGCCAACCTCCTTCAAAGTTAGGATCTAAGCCAGAACGCAGTAGATCCGTAAATTCTTCTTCGTTTTTAGAAGTAATAAGAGTTTTAATTTTTTGCGTATTATTTTCCATGACCGCGATACTATCCGTTTTCCGAGTTTTGGATTTTTTTTTTCTACCGTCGAAATTTATGACCAAGTTTTAAGTTCTAGCTAGGTAGGTACCGTAAAATAAAAACGTGTCAGCTACTTGAAATATGTATTTTACTTGACACTGGCTACATGCGAAATGCGACGCCCAACGAAGAAAAAAAAATACAAAACCAAAACCAAGGAAGTTTTAAGTCTCTAACACCTGGAATGCGGACTTGGCAGCAAAAGTGAAGCCGACAGCGAGATACCATACTGAACGTTGTTTCCTTTGCCAACAAGAGTGACCATAATATTTTGAAATTTTGAGAACGTCCCCATGGACATCTAGTGAAAACGTGCTTTTGTTCCGAGATTGTTATGATAGGAAAATAATAAAATAAGGAAAGGGATGTTTATTTTCTTAAGAACATAAGTAGGTACAATAAATTAGTCTGCGGTGGCCAAACCACACGAGTGCCTGTCTGTATCTTGGCAACCTAAATGAAGTTACAAAATAGTATTTAAGATCGTAGATTTTGCCACTTTGTAATATAAAGTAACATGACACTTCACACGCTTGGACGTTGTCTAGGCTCTCCATATCTATGGTTTTTCCAATACTTATCTTTCCTATACTTACTCTTTTTCTATGCTATAAAAGGTACCTACTACTGTTAACATGTTATGTTTGATTTGGGCTGTGCAAGTTGTGACAGACGGACATAGAGACAGATAGACGGACAACAAAGTTATCATATTAGGGTTTAGTTTTTTTCCTTATTAGGTACGGTACCCTAAGAATATCTAACTAATTAGACCATAAGACAAAATTAAAGGACAATGGGCAAAACTGTATGGGACTTGGTCCAAATATCCACCACTGACGAGACCTACGTAACCCGATAGACCACTAAATACTGAGTAACTTTTACAAAGACAGTTCAACAAAATAAGCAGTAAGTAAAAAAATAAGGGTAGTTTAAAAAAAAATATGATTTCACCATTAGTATTATGTTTATACATTTTTTTCGAATGGCAACAATATAAATACTCTTACTAACATTAAATAAAAATAAAATAAGCTGTCAGAAAGCAAAAAATGCCGTGAAAAGTTTTTATTATTATTTTTGTTACCTGATGAAAAGTGAACAACAAGCGCTTCTATAAAATAAATAAGCAGGTACCTTCTATGCGTTACCTTACTTTTGCACTTATCATCAGGTAACAAAAATAATAATAAAATATGTTTCACGGCATTTTTTGCTTTCTGACAGCTTATTTTATTTTTATTTAATGTTAGAAAGTGTATTTATATTGTTGCCTTTCGAAAAAAATGTATAAGACATAACACTGGTGGTGCGTTCCAATCACTGTTAATTTTGTTATTTTCGTTATTTTTGTCCACAAATCACGTTCCACTCGCACCAACTTGTACTGAAAGTTATATATATATTATCGTTTTTAACACTTTTTGTGGACGAAAATAACAAAAATTACGGTGAATGGAACGCAGCATAAGTGTGAAATAAAAAATTTAAAAATTTTTTTTAAACTACAATTTTTTTTTTACTGACAGCCTATTTTGTTGAACTGGCTTTGCAAAAGTTACTCAGTATGTAGTGGTCTATCGAGTGACGTAGGTCTCGGAAGTGGTGGACATTTGGACCATTTTTGCCCATTGTCCTTTGTGCTAACGAAAAGGAACAGTGAGGGCAGGGCATTTTCCTTTAAAACTCGTTGTGTTAAATTAGGGACATAATCTGTCGGCTTAAAATGCTTGCTGTATATGACGGAATTTTGGGTAATTTTTCTGTAGCCAATAGGTTTTTGTTGTAACCAATTTACACGCCTGGGATCTGTAAAAGATAAAATTGTTTTTTTGTTTTTTATTGCTTAGGAGTAATCGGGAAGTGTAAAGTCAAAAGTCGTCCCAATTGCAAACAATTTCAATCGACAAACCATCGGTCTCGGCCTTTATTTTATATTGTCCATCAAGGGTTGCAATGCTGACCGCGCTGTGGAGGCCTGGAGCGCTTTCGGCCATCAACAACGCGCCCAGCAACACACTCATTACAGACCGTGGCAGTAATGTACTTTTAAAAAGTAACAAAAGGGTAAAGGAAAGGGGCCCCGAGAATTACATTGCCTGAAATGGTTAATCTGGCCCTAGACGTGCGCGTTCCTCGAGCGTGTGAACGACGCGAACGCCGTGTGCGAGCCCGGCGAGCCGTGACAACGCGGCGTGAGCGTCGCGTTTTACCAGCGTGTGGTCTGTCGCGCGCTGCAAATGCGACCGACTTCAAAAAGTAGCGATGTAGTCGTGCGGCAACGAAAAGCGCGACTTTATCGCTGCAAACAGTTCCCGTGGACGATATTCCTCAGTTAACACAGACACATAATAAGATTTATATTATAGTCCTTTTTACTAGAGTAATTTGTGTCACCCGAACATCTAAAATGTACTTAACGTGGAAAACATAGTTACCCACTTACCTATGTTAAGATAATCCTTAATTCGGATAATATTCGCTTTTACACCCTTCCATTACGCATATTCTACCCATTTTTATGAGAAAATTCAGCACAATCCTCTAGATTTAAAATTAGCTGAAAATGTCGTGTGTCACGCAAATTGACGTTCTGTGTTTCAAGTTTTTAATTTTATTTCTGCTACGATTCCTATAGACATCACGGAACTGACAATTACAAGCGAATTATTAAAGAAGGTAAGTACTTATTTCCAGATATTTATTTATATTTGAAATTTTAATCTTAGGATATTCTTATACTTTACCATAGGTATTTCATTAATCGACTTTATTGTTTATTATTCTTAACATGAAAATGTACCAAGTTTAAGGTGATCGAATAAATATTAACTGGCAACACAAGGGATGAAAGGTTGTACTGTTAGAAAGGGAAAGAAGGCGCAGTTATAGGTATCTGGCTCGGACCGGTTTTTATAATGCGTGCATCGTGGGCGTTAAGTCCGTCACATAAGGATTATTTTTGATTAAATGAATGGAAAATAAAGTTTGTAGTCCACAGTCATGTTCAATGGTATTACGTCGATGACCAAAACAAACTGTTTTTGTCAAGGTTTTTATATTGTTATTTCTTAATTCCTATTTTAGTAGATTTTGCGCGTAAAGTTCAAAAAGTGAAATGTGGAGGGAGTGATGAAAAACTATAAAACAAAGAAGTAAATCAAATATATAGAATTCAATAATTATTATCTTGTAAATTAAACACCTAACCTAAAAGTATTACTTCTTTATTCTAGTCTGATACAATATGAAGAATAAACAACTGGGGAGGCAAGTTCTTACCTATTGTAAATCTGCTATGTTCCTATGTAAAAATATTTTTTTCTATATGGCTAATCTTTTACTGTAGAATTTAGCGCTTACTCACTGGATATTGGTTTAGCAGACCAAATATACAATATATTATAGCCATGGTGGTAGCCTCATGCAAATCTATTTTGAAAAAGCTTAATATTTTTTTATCATCACTAGGCACAGGGAGTGGAGAAAAATAGCTAAAAAAGAAAGAAGAAGGAAGATTCGAACACAGACGGCTATTATAAGAGGTACCTTACTCTAGTTAATTGATTCATTAGTAAATTACAAATTCAACTGCTTTTCTAAACTGCCTTTTCGTAATTTGTCCAGCAGACTTACGGCCAAATACTCAAATGCTACTTAAATATTTAAGTCCCACTTAGCAGTTTGAGACTTCGTAAACTGTAATTTTTTGTATGGCGCGTCAAAGTTAAGCACTCTCAAATTTAAGTTGCGCACGAGTATTTGGCCATTACTGACTCACAAAATTATACAGTATGCATAGCTTTGCTTAGTTCGGGAGATACAGTTGATGTGTAAGTCTTGCCATATTTATTTTAATCTCTAATAAATTATGGGTACACATACCTCTTCAAAAGTAAGTTATAATAACTACAATACTTTCAGATAAAATGTTATATACTGAAAGTCGTTTAAAAGAAGATGAGATTCTATACAACTTTGAAATTGAACAGATTAAAAAGTCTAATGATGAAGCAAATGATAAATGGGTTCAAGCTGAAAAAATAGCAGCAGAACAGTGGCAGCGACTCCAGGAAGAAATTGAAAAAAATAAGCAAAGGAAAATTGAACATGAGGCAAAATTAAAATTGGTAAAATAATTTAATTTCTTAAAACACTATCACATCCATATTTCATTCACAAAGGGGTAGAGTGGAGATTTACAGTTATACACCCATGCCTACTTACTCCCCATGTTAGGTGCCAATGTTATAGAAACCCAATGTTAGAGCACAGGAAAGAATGAATACCCTTATACATACTCTCCACTTAATGATACAGTACAGCAAATTAGATTAAAATTATTAGAAGTAGATTATCACAAGAAATTCTAAAATCCCTGATGTGTGATCTGAGATTCAAACCAGAACATGAGATCAAGTATTGACAAAGGTTTTATTAATGTGCTAAATGCTTTCATTGTTGTTGTGTCTAATTTAATAAATATAAATATCGGCCATTCATTTCAGGAGTGGGAATTAGAACAGAAGAAGAAACAAATAGAGGAAGAGAAGCTAAAAGCAATTGCAGAAGAACTTAAAAGAAAACAGGAGATCTTCATCAAAAACTTGGACAATTTCCTGTCAGGAGACACAATCGAGCCTCCAGTGGAATTGCTAGTTGGCCGTCAAACGAGACCAGATGCTGACTTGTGTCCGTTTTTCTCCAAAACTGCATGCTGTCGATTTGGAGATCAATGTTCCAGGAATCATCAATACCCAGGCATTAGCAAAGTAATTGCTTTTTATGCTTCAAAACTGCATTATGGAAATCTATCTCAATTGTTTTTTTGTTTAGTTATGGAAAACCAGTGACGGTCAGACAAATAATTAAAATGTTTAATTTTAGGTCTTATTGGCAACAAACTTTTATATACATTTTGGGCTTAACAATGCAAACCTTAATGAATATGATACGGATATTATGTTGGAATATGAAGATAGTGAGACATATAAAGAGTTCAAAGACTTTTTTTATGATGTTCTGTCTGAATTTGAAAAGTTTGGCAAAATTGCACAGTTCAAGGTGAGTGTTGAAGCAGTTTTTGGAATGTGTACCAACTCAACGAAATTAAAACTGAACTGGTACTTATGCAGCTACTTGTATCCTTTGAAATATTATCAAGAATTATTTTGTATGATATTATTATTAGTAAACAGGCCATTAATGTCTGTCATAGATGTGGGTCATTTCCTATATTGGGTTGGGTAGTACCATGACATGGAATCCATGAAAAAATTATTGTAACTAGCTAACAGTGTACTGCTGGCTCCAACAACATGCATCAGTGAAGCTGGTACCTACATGTCACTGGTAATTTTGGGTATTTGGTTGATGGTTTTGGATTTTGGTGGGTGGTCAGCTGAAATGTAACATTTGAGCTAACCATTTTATTAAATTAGCATCTATGATGATACAATTTACTCAGTTAAACTGCAGATACCTATGAGACAATCATTATAAATACTGTGATTGTTGATGATTACTATAAATCAATTACTTATTTACTGATGAGAGGTTTGTATACCAATGACTATGGATTTATCTGTCCTTTGTATGATGAAATTATTTTTTAAATGTTTATGTTACCTTTAAGGTGTGTAATAACTATGAAAAACATCTGCGTGGCAACACATACATTGAATTTGAAGAGCTGCGTTGTGCTGTGGCAGCGTATCGGTCCTTGCATACACGTTGGTATGGAGGCAGACAGCTGTCTCTACAATTTTGCCTTATAAGTTCTTGGAAAAATGCTATATGTGGTAAATGGCCAATTTTTTAAGTACTAAAGTTAAACAGAACTTAGGATATTTATCTGGTCTACATGTTTCTTTATGTGGGTATTATATTAATTTACAGGACTTCAATTGAGGAGGCGTTGTCCTAAGGGCCGTGCTTGCAATTTCTTGCATGTTTTTCGCAATCCCAATAATTTATTCAATGGATTTACTAGAGATAGTAATCGAGACGTTGACAGAAGTGAAAGGTTTGTTTCTATTCTAGTGCTACATGAACACAGAAAAGATCCTAAAACATATGGAGTATATATGTACCACTATACAACCCTACTTATAAATACATGTCATATATTTTTCAGAACTCGACAGTCTTCATCTAGGTCATGGAGATGGTCTGAGTCACCTGAGACTGATGTTACACAAAGGACAAAGTCAAGAAATTCTGAATTTAGTGATAGAAGACGCCGCAAGGAGACCAAACATGAGCTTGATCATGATAGACGACGTAGACGCCGGTCTCCGCGAAGGAGTTCTGATCGACGACGCTAAACGCAACGTTAGGACTACTGTCAACGGCAGCAATCCTTCAACTTCATTCTTCGCTTCGCTTCATAGTCGCATATTCGTCTAAATACGCGTCTAAGATAGATTCCCATGGTGCGTGCGTGATACCGCGGATTACCTCGCGCACGGCCGACGACCACGGTCATCTACGCACCGCGCACGAGGCTCTTCCCACGGTGCGTCCAGGTGCGCGATATTACGCATGCAATGCATAGTGAAAGAGAACGTATCGCGTACCTTTGAAATTACATACATTTTTGACATGCTCGTCTGTGAAAACGCGGACGGCCACGAACCACCACAGACCACCTTGCACGAGCGCACACCACACCTTTGAAGTTACCGACTCGCCGTGGATCAGACGCACCGCGACGAGCGCAGACGCGCTACCGCGCACGAACCTGTTCCCATGGTGCGCCGGTGCGGGCTGGTACGGGCTGGTGCGTGTCTGTCCGCGATATTACGCACCATGGGAATCCGGCTTGAAGCTACGATTCGTGGACAGTACAGTGAGGCTCAAGGTGCGACTGATCTGCGACAGCATGGTGGTAGTAGTAGGGCTGCAGTGAATTTTATCATAGTCGCAATAAATATCTAAAAAATCAAATTTGTGTTTTTGCCCTTGCTTTTATAAACATAAGCTTGGAAGTAGAGATTTATGGAAATTTGTAGGCCCTATGTGATATTGGAACAAACAAATAAAATGAGCGAAAATTGTAAAGTTCATTGTACGGTACCTACTACCTAGGTACCCATAGTAGTACAAGTGTTGCTTTGTTTGGGACCATACATTAGGTGTGTTCGTCTGGCGATATTTATTTTTATTGATAGGGTTTGGGGGGTATTTTAGGCCTAAGTCTTCCTGTGCTTGACGCAGCCAAAATATTAAAATATATATTTTACCTACTTGACACTGGCTATATGTGAAACGCCAAGTCAAAACGAAAAAAAGAACATCACATACTATGCTCTTTTAAGGATGTGATTAAACGTTAAAAAAATAAAAATGCTAAAAATAATTAACACTTAAAATTAACAGCTATTTTTAGCAACTGCTAAATTGAAAAACATGCAGATTGTTAACATAATTCATTCATTCCAACTTTTTTACGGTATCGCTATTGTAAAAATGTTCCATATTTCACTTTTTTTGCCGTTGAATATCCATTTTAGAGTTATTCTATTTAAAATGTAAACAACACTACACAAACAATTGTAATTTTACTCACAGCACTCATTACCTAATAATAAGAAAACGTAACACGTAAATATAGGTACTTGTGACTGCTATATTTAACACCTTTCTTAGAAATTATTTAACAGGTGTTGACACTCAATAAATTTAGCACCGCTAATTTAGCAGCTTATTAAATTTGGAGCCATCCCTATGCTCTTTCTTTGACTGACGTTGACTGACGTAATCTATGGAAATCTAGGTACATTGCGATTTTCATAAAATTGATTGTTTTTACAACAAAGATCATTATAATCACTAAGTTTAGTTACATTACGTTTAAAAATAGTTAATATTTAAAGTATTCATGTGGGTGAACATTTTTATATTGTGTATAATTGATGCGTTCCATTCACTGTTAATTTTGTAAATTTCGTTATTTTCGTTCACAAATCTCGTTCCACTCGCACCAACTTGTACTGAAAGTGATCAAAATTATCGTTTTTAACACTTTTTGTGGACAAAAATAACAAAATTAACAGTGAATGGAACGCACCAAGAATAGCGTTCGGTACGTTATTTAGCGTATATATTGACAATGTTTTGCATTAAAACAAAACAATTATTATGTGTAAAATAAAATACAACGAAGGTTGAAGAAAGCTGTATAAAAGTTCTGTGTGCCTTTACAAAATAAACAAACTTACTCAATTGCATCCATAAATTTGTCAAGTTACCCACACTGCTCACCACCAAGGGCGCTGCTGTCTCTGTGAAAGCCCGCCATCTTAACTGTCATATTTCATAGTGTCTTCACCTGCAAGACCTTCTTGCTTCGTTGTATTTTATTTTACACATAATAATTGTTTTGTTTTAATGCAAAACATTGTCATTATGTGTATTTATAAAATACAACGAAGGTTGAAGACCTGTTTGATTTCTGCTGGTGAGAAGTGGTATACGCTATGTGAATGATTTATAATAAAATATGTATTAATAATTCTGAAAATAACATGTAATTAAATTGTTAATTAGATAATTCACAACTTTATATTACTACTCCACTATAGTCTCAGAGTTTAAACCAAAATAATACTTCAAACTTAAACACAAAAAATAATTATTAAGAATTAATAAGAATGTCTAAAACAATTATCATTCACAATGATAATATTAAACATACAAATGAACAGTAGTCAAGGAATAATTGACCTTGATTGAAAATATAAACTTATTTAAAAAATAATAATGATAAGTAGTAAAATAAGTTTAAAACCTTAGGCAGGTGTAAAGATTTAAATGAGATCAGATAATTAATAGTAATTAAGAGGTTAACTATAAAATCAAATAGAATTAAACATTAGCAAAATTTTCAAATAACAAATCTGCACTTTCCTTGTTAAAATGATTTGTAATTGGACGACAGTAAAACTTCCTGAAAGTATCTTCACTCCTCCAATTTCCTCTCTTGAGTATATCCTCTACTGGTCTGTCTTCTAACCAGCTTCGAGAAGCCACTGCAGATCTTATGCTACCTGGAGAAGCATCTATCTTAGCTTGTTTAAATATGTACCTTATCCACCCTGCAATCATTGTCTTAGAGGCAGGCTTTACAATGCCAGTAATTGAGATGAACAAATTTGTTATATTGTCTCCTTCTCTCCTTCTGGTTCTTGATTTCGCAATTAATCTCTCAATATGTTTTACAGGACAAATCCGGTGATCTTCATGGCTCAAAAGTTGCCACCCAGACTGCTGCCGGCATCCTGTGTCTGTCTTTGAACCAAATTTTGGCCAAAGCGTTATCATATCATTTTCTCGTATAAGGCTTTCATCTTTAATCTCTAATAAAGTAAGGTCATGTAGTCTACGTCCAGATGCTAATAAAAGTATTAATGCTGTTCTTGCAGATAATTCAAATAAGGAATCAGAAACAGGAGTATCCTTTAACCATGTGAATAAGATTTTAACATCCCAAATAGGTGGCTTACTTGGAGTAGGTTTAACCAGAGATATAGCCTTCAATATTTGTTGGATATAAATTTTTTTAGAAAAATTTACACCTGATGTTGCACAGTAAGTAGAAATCGCTGATTTATGTAGTAATATTGTGTTATATGCAAATTTATTTTTTAAGAACAATTGAGCCAAGAATCTTGCTACATTGTTACCATCAGGTACTTTGTGATTAATGTTATTGCTTTGGCACCACTCTAACCAACGCTTTATTGGAGTCCTGTAAGTGGCAAGTGTTGATGCCCTCCAACTATGTCTTATTAACTCTCTTTCCTCTGGATTCCAGTGCCTGATATTGGCCGCCCACCCGCAATTCTCCAGGCCTGCAGGTTCAACTGGTCGATCTTCGGGGGACACCTCCCTGAAGTCAGATCTACTAATACTTTTTGCAGGTTCTGTATTGATATTGGCTGCTCCAAGGCTCGCATCTGAAGGTCTGCTAGCCAAAAGCACTTTGTCCATTGGGGCGCTATTATTATGTAAGTCCCCTCTGCCTCGTTCAGATGTGCTAAAACCCGAGGAATTAAGCTGGGTGGTGGGAATACCCATGCGAGATTGTAGACCCATTTCTGACTGAATGCGTCGCAAAAGGTTGCTAACCCATCTTTTGAGTCTAAACTTGCGTATTGCTCTACTACTGTGGACCTCTTGGTTGCGAAGAGGTCTATTTCTGGCACTCCCCATTTCCTGAAAACAACCTTGGTGGCCTCTGGCAACAGGTGCCACTCTGGTACGGGACGACCTCTTGAGAGTCGATCTGCTATACCATTCAGCCTTCCTGGTAGGTAGCATGCAGATAGGGTTATGTTTAGCTGCTCGCATAGCTCTAAAAGATTGCTTGTCAGTTCTAGTAGGGCTATTGACCTTGTGCCCCCTTCGTTTCTGATGTACGCGACTAGAGTCCGATTGTCTG
This sequence comes from Drymonia ruficornis, assembly GCA_947859195.1. NCBI lineage: Eukaryota > Metazoa > Arthropoda > Insecta > Lepidoptera > Notodontidae > Drymonia > Drymonia ruficornis. Next base: position 6,315,400 of record OX401905.1, on the reverse strand, counting down.
ATTGAATTAATATGTGCGAGTCTCTTAAGTTGGAAGCTTGATCTCTTATTGCCCCATAAACTGCATACATTTCCTTCACGTTGGAATGCCATGCTCTTTGCTTGACTGTCCATTTCCCAGCAAGGTAAAGGCTGTTCAACTGAGCACCCCAGCCTGTATCTGCAGCATCTGTTGTAAGAAAATGTGTTACACTCTTCTTGTATAATGGGGCTGAACTGGAGTCCACTGTGTCTAACCACCAACTGAGGTCTTTGAGTACTAATGCTGGTAGAACTCTTCTCTCTCTTATCCGACCCTGCTTGAAGCTTCTCAAGAATAATTGCATCCTGCGACATCGTAATCTTCCTCCCCGTGTAGTCAGATTGGCAAAATTTAGTACTCCCAACAGGCTCTGGATCTCTTTCAGAGTGCAACTTCCTCGACTTAATAGAATTGTTATGATCTCTTTTATTTTTGTCCTTTTTGATAATGGCAGGGTCAGGATATTGTCCTGGGTGTTCCATGTTAACCCCAGATAATCTAGTATGTGCGTAGGTTCCAATATCGACTTCTTTAAATTGACATGCCAACCGAGAGTCTCTAACAGTTTCAATGTCTCGGTTATCTGAGCTAACAGCTTTGCGCGGTCCTGGTGCGCTAGGAGGTAATCGTCCAGAAACACTACGGCACGGATACCTCGACTTCGCAGCTTTCCTGCGACCCAATTCGATACTGCAGCGAACATTCTTGGCGCTGATGATAGGCCAAAGGGAAGCGCTGTCAATTGCAGAACCTCTTCTCTGTAAATCACTCGAAGGAACCTCCTGTGGACCTCTGCCATGGGCAGATGAAAATAGGCTTGGTGGAGATCTATCTTCACCATCCAGTCGCTTGGCTGTAAGAATTCTGTAACGTCCATCTGAGAGATTAGGTGAAAATGTCTTGCTGATACATGTATATTGAGGGCCCTTAAATCGAAAATGGGGCGCAAGCCTCCACCCGCCTTCTTCACGGTGAACATCCTGGAATGAAACCCCGAGTTCATAACTGGAAGTTTCTCGAGTACTCCAATCTCTAATAGTTCTTCTATTAATGTTGTCATATCCTTGGATTCTCTCGTTGAAAATCTCTCCATTATTGTTCTGGTGGGATATTGCAAAGGGGGTCTGGATTTGAAAGGGATTCGACCACCAGAAATTAATTTTAGGACAAATTGGTTTGCACCCAGCTCCTGCCAAGCTGTTAGGTGTTGCCCCAAACACCCCCCCTTGAATTTTCTTTGATTGTCATTCCTTTGTTCGCTTTCCTGAGCCAGACCCGTTGGCTGGCCTCCGAAAGGGCTGGTTTCTTTTCCCTTGCTTAGTTTTATAAGTGTTCTTAGTGTTCCTTGAACGCTTCCTATTAGGGTTATTGCCATTCGCCACCAGGTTATTATATTTCGGTGCTGAATTATCTCTCAAATAACTTGGTGTATTAAGCCAAGTTTGGGTTCCGCCCAAAGAATTAATAATCGGGTCAAGAGACTCTCGACTAAACAAGTACACTGCACTTGGTGGAACATTCTGTAAAGAAGCTCTAATATTTGGGTTTTTGATCTCCTTCAAAATTCGGTCCCGTCTGGCTTGTATACATTCAGCTCTTTTACCACATATCACTTGCATTATTATTTCAGAGCTCTTTGAAATTGGTGAGCCTGGTCCAAAGGTTGTGGATACCCGCTCAAACAAAGTATTAGGATTAAGATTATTGGGGTTAGATGACGCCCAATTAATAAGCTCTTGAAGTCCTGCCCGTAATAGCTCTCTCTGTTCAAGTACAGCATTGGATAAACCTGCGAGGACCTGCTCCGTAGAGATGTAAAAATCCTTGCTCTTATTAAAATGACACAGCTCCTCATTGTTCTTCAAAGCACAGAAGCCCGGCGCTGCAAGGCATGTGTGCAATGCTTTTTTGTACCTAATGCCTGCCCATGCAGGTGAGTCAAATAGCTGGAGAGCCATAAGTGCCTCTAGACGCTCTTTATTTGCTGCAGGAATAACCTTTGTATCCTCTACATTGACTTTAATAGAGCCCAAGGACACATTAGCCGCCGAAGTCGATGGCTTTATCAGATACTGTGATGAGTCAGCAGACGTGCTGGGCAAATTGCTGTCTGCGACAGTCTGATTCATGGGGCTTATATATCTTGGTAAATGAGCTATATAATGCGAAATATGACTCACCTGATTCATCAGGGAATCAAATCGCGGATCAGAACAGGTCCGAACCTGTTTTCTGACGCGCCTCGACCTTTTATTGGGAGGCGGCGATGCAATTCCTACTTCATCCTCCGAGGAAGAAGTAGAGCACTCAGCCCTGCTCGAGCTCGGGCTCGCAACACCACCCGCGGCTGCTGCGGAGCCCGGCGTTCCAGAGCGGGCGCCAGGATCGACCTCATACACATCGACCCCACGAATGTCTTGTGCATCACTCATTCCGTGAAATTAACACACTTTCACTTGTTTTACAGTTATATGCACGGTTTTAACCCATGAAAAGGTAATTTAACTGTATTTTTTCAACAAATTTAACAAATTTTCAACAATTTGAAAAAATCGGCACTATCTGTCAAAAACTTAAATACGCTATGAAATATGACAGTTAAGATGGCGGGCTTTCACAGAGACAGCAGCGCCCTTGGTGGTGAGCAGTGTGGGTAACTTGACAAATTTATGGATGCAATTGAGTAAGTTTGTTTATTTTGTAAAGGCACACAGAACTTTTATACAGCTTTCTTCAACCTTCGTTGTATTTTATAAATACACATAATGATACTGTTTTTTGGTTAGGTTTAAAAATAAACAATGGTTTTGAGATCACTATTTTCGTCTGTATTACTATTGAGATCTATAAAGTTGTCAAACAGTGCTTACAGGATAACTTTGCTAGCTCCTTGCATTTGTTCTAAACAATTCTTCTGTAATATAAGTACAGACTTGACATCTGGAAGGAAGACTACTTCAAAACAAACAGGTATGTAGTAGTTACATAGATCTTTCTTGAATTAGGTGATACTATATACTATATGTACCTACCTATTATCATGCGCCTATAGAGGGAGTTAGGGGGGTCTGGTCACCCTTATCCTATGAAATAACATCAAATATATCCTTATATCCATCCTATATACCTTTTCTATATGTGCCATTGTGCATTGTAGAACTACCTGTGACCCTGTAAGAGATATAGCTGAGCCCATGTCCATTCATATTTGTTTTAATTTCAGGTTTTGATAAATATAAAGCTAACTTAATTTTATCACTTAATTTTCAATCTCCTGATGATGCTCTACCATTCTATAATTTACCTATAAAGACATTGCTTCATATATACAAGACAACAAAGAATGATGAATTTAACAACTTCTGTAAAAATAGACTGTATTATATATCTTCTCGCATAAAGGTTTGTGTACACTTTATTATTTTTTGGTTTTCTTGAATACAATTGTAGATGGACAGTAAAATGTAATTTACTTTGCAGGTTCCTCCATCTATGCTGAGTGAAAGACTTGCTAAAAGAGCTTTTATTTATGGGTTATCATTTGACTGGATAGAAAAATCATTAAATGTTTTATTAGGTAAGATTTAATTAAGTAAGTAACTACATACATTATTTGCTAGTCTGATAAGTGCAAACACTGACACAACAAGTGGCAGGGGTTTAGAGGTATTTACTCTAAATTATTTATTGATATCTAGCATTTGAAAATAATGTGGCTTCTGCCTATAACTAAGATTTCAAAGAAATTGTTTTTCTTAAAATTCCGTTTTCTTATCTATTCCAGACATGGGTGTATCTGGTGACCGCATTATGAGGGATTTGTGGGTCCTTAAGTATCATCATAAAACCATTCAGGAGAGACTTGACAATGTTAAGAATAGGGGTGTTGATATTCTTCATCCATGGATGGTTAGGTGTTCAGAAGACATACTAAACAGGTGGGTATGAGAATATTATTTTAAGGACCTAAGTGATTAAATGACACATACAGTAGTAGGTCTAATGTGGGGATGGAATGGGTACCTAGATATATTGTCGAACTTAAATCATTCATCTGAAATAAATATTTTTCTTGCAACTTAAGTTATTTAGAGATTTCCATTTTAGGTGATAAATATGCATTCTAGGTCTATAAGCATATCCCAAGAGACAAAGAATATTCTGGGTGGCAAATCAACACAGATTTACCTGGCAAATCGTTTAAACACATCTATTGAAGTGGTTGAAGAGATGTGTGTGAAAATGCCTGCACTTCGAACCATACGAGTCACCAAGGTACCTTCCTGCTTTATTAAAAACCAGCTATTATTTTGTTTCATGTTTAACTTCTTTTGAGTTAAATTAATTCATATAAATTTTTTCAGGTTAAAAACTTTCTAGATTTCCTTTTGCAAGAAGGTTTTGATGTGGAAGATATAGCATCTAAACCGAGAGTTTTATCAGCATCCCAGAAAACAGTAGAACAAAGACTGGAAAGATTAAGAGAATTAGGATTAAATGACATAAATCTAAATATACTGTGTAGGAGTAGAAAAGGTTTTAAACGGTTTTGTGAGTCTATTGAAACCACATCAAATGAATGTAAGTATATGTATAATGTTATAAAAACAATGGGATGGCGGCGTAACCAAATAATGCTATTAATCGCATCGCCCTTTGTCTATCTTTGGAATTGTGACTAGGGGCCATCCATAAATTACGTCACACGTAAAGGGGGGAGGGGGTCGACGAAATGTGACATTGTGTGACAAGGGGGAGGGAGTGGTCCTAAGTTTTGTGACGTCACATTTGAAAATCTAATATATCTAAGTATTAAAACCGAATTTAGAATTTTTAACGAAAAATTCTGAAAATTGTAAAAATATGGGGGGGAGTCACACAAATGTGACCAGCTGTGACAAGGGGGGGGAGGGGTCTAAAAATCATGAGATTCGTGTGACATAATTTATGGATGGCCCTAGCTACTGAACGAATGAACCGATTTCAATGCGTTTTTTTCGTTTGTAACTGGGACCTGTCACCGAGTTTGAAGTTTTAAAGATTAAAAAAAATAAAAACAATCTGTTCCATGTTATATTTTCGTTAGGTTAGTGTACCTACTCCCAGTCTGACACTCTTTTTGTAGTATGAACTGAACCGGCTACAAAATAACTTCTTTTTTTTTTCAGTGGATAAACCATCGGACGGCTAGCATTTTACTTGGAAGGAATGCTGATTATTATTAACAATTAAAGTGACTCCTGTTTTATAAGAATTGAAATAAACTAATCAATTCAATTTTTAACATGGGATTTCTTGTAACCCATATACGTGCAATGTTGACAAACTGTTACCATATATGGTCCATACTGTATTGCTGTATTCTCATTGAATTGTAACAACTTTCAGCTGCAGCATTAAAGTAATTTCAGGTAGTTACTTATCGAACACGGAAATCCTGGCTAAAGCCGTTTTAAATAAAGTGATGGCTTTAATAGAGCTGCAGATTTATTTGTTAGTATGTAAGTAGGTAATGTTAATAATAATTTGAAATTTCACTATGGATGTAACTTTTATTTTTCATATAATACATATAATATGGAATCCGACAACCCATTAGTCAATCAATCCTATTTCTAGACCGTACAATTAAGCTCACTGACAAGTTTGAGTAAATCAAGTGCAGTTGGAGACGACAAGCCTTGATTCATAAGACATATTGCTCAAGCTGTGCCTAGAAACCAAACAATACTTACCTCAATGTGGAAATAACCAATACATTATGTATTTAAAACCATCTAAAATGATACAATAATAATAAAATTAGACCTATGAGGTATCACAGGCAGGTTTTTACTCAAACTTTAATTCTAATCCTATAAAATACAATTCCAATGGATTTCTGTCTTGTAAAAAGCTCTACTGACAAATTTTATGATGTGAGAATTAACTAAACCACCTCCATGAAGTGATGGCTATCGTCGTATGGATCTACCATGCATGGTTATTTAAAGTTCAATGACCATAAACCTATAAACCACAATAAATTTAATGATAAAGGCATATTATGTAACAAATTCAGTTATTTGAAATAAGTCAATACACGGCTGCATAGTCAAATAATAATTATTCTAGCATTCTGTGAACTAGGTTTAAAAGTAAGGTGTATACCTATCTACTTAGTTTAATTTACATAATATGACCTATGATAAAATTATAGTGAGGTTTGAGTAAAAATTCATAACTGTGGACAATTGAACTACTGGTGTGCGCATTGCACCCCGGGCCCGGAGTGCATGTGCTCGTCGTCGTCGCTGGCGTACGCCTCCTCCCGGCCGCGCCCGCGCTCGCTGGCCGTATACTCCATCAAGTTCACTTCCTCCACATCTTCTCCAGTTGGCATCACAAACGCTGGCCGTGGTGGCAGTAGACTTTCTATCTGTTTTAGCTGCTCCTCACTAGCAAAGTTATTTTCAGGGAATACAACATCAAACTTAATGTAAAGATTGCCTTTCTCAAATGGGTTTTTGAATTGTGGCATGCCTTCACCCTGTATGCCTTTCAGGTCTCCAGGTTTTATCATTTCACCAGGTGCATGTCTTACAAGTAAATCTCTGCCATCTAAATGCTTGATAACAAATTCAAAACCACACAATGCCTCGGTGAGTGTGATTTCATGTTTCATCACGAGGTCATCGCCAGTTCTCTGGAACACATCATGTGCCTTCTGCTGCAGCACAATGATGACATCTCCTGGCTGTGTATCAGGCTGCTGGTCACCTTCTCCTCTAAAGAAAATCTTCTGATTCTCACGCATACCTTTTTCAACATGCACTTCAAGAATTTTTGTCTCATTTAAGACTTTCTTCCCTTTGCACTTAGGGCACTTATCTTTTTCATTGATAGTTTCACCCTGACCATGACAGGTTGGACAACGAGACTGGAATTGACGAGTCATGTGGGGCGCAATTTGCTGATAAGACACTTTAATACCCTGCCCATGACAATCCTTACAAGTGACAACTGATCCAGGTTTTCCACCAATGCCTTTACAGGGCCCACAAATCACATTTTTACTTAGCTGTAATTTGGTTGTTTTACCCATGTACATGTCCTCTAAAGATACTTTGAGAGGGTGCATGGTATCTTCCCCACGAGCTGGTCCTCGCCCTCTGCTGCCGCCTCCCATGCCAAATATGTCACCGAAGAAATGTCCGAACAGGTCATCAGGAGGAAAGCCTCCGCCTTGGCCACCCTCTTGCAGCCCTTTCAGTCCGTATTTGTCGTAGACCTGCCTCTTTTTAGGATCAGACAACACTTCATAGGCGTAACTAATTTCTTTGAATTTGTCACCAGCAGCGGGATTTTTGTCAGGATGGAATTCTTTTGCCAATTTATGATAGCTCTGAAATAATAAACTTTACATGTACTATCGCAAAAAATAAGGTACGATAGAGTAGACAATGAACGGAAAGAAATCATGCAACGATTAAGTGACATTACATGTGCAACTATAACATAGCGTGGAACTTAACAATCGAGCTTACCCTTTTTATTTCTGAATCACTGGCACTTTTAGAAACGCCTAAAATCTCATATAATTTACTATCAGCCATTTTCCCCAAGATAAATGTGAAGGAAAGAAAGATTGAGCTGCTAGGCTAGCTGTGAATAATGAACAAGAGAGTTTTTTTTTCGTAGCGCAAAGGAAGGTTGCTATACATTAAAATTCATACTATTTTGTCTATGGTTTATATAATCGACTAAACTAGAATCTATAGCACCGCTTCAGATTCGCGCTGTAAATAAAACAATGTTATTATATTGGTTACTAGATTATCGATTACTAGCTGTGCCCGCGGCTTCGCCCGCGAGAAAATTGATGTGGGAGATTAGCCTATGTCTTATTCCAGAACTTATTTGGAAAAAAAAACAAACACGTTCGTACGTGCGTTCCATTAGGTATATTCTATGTTTCATCCCCTATATTACCACCTTAGGGGTTTAATTTTCAAAACCGCTGAAATTACACCACCTAAACTCTAATTTTCATGATTCTTACTTCAAAAATGACGAACTTCCATAAAAACTTTCATGGCCTATTTAACCCCCTTAGGGGTTGAATTTTCAAAGTCACTGAATTTTATATTTTTTGAAGTGAAAACTTTAGCGGCGTTGTGCACTTTTCTTGAGATGGGTAAAATATGTTAAACTTGCCACAGGGTCATGTGTCCTGATCGAAAAATTCGACAGATTGCGCAGGGCGCTTGCGCGAATGTTCGTGTGTGTTTGTATTACAGCGTGCCACGCGCATACATGGATGCATGGACTGCTGATGGCTCGACCGTCTATGTAGTGGCCAGATCGTGGGAAAAACTTACCCCCACTTTACGTACCTTTTTATACTGAAGAGACCCCCTCTCTCTCCTCCTCCTCCTCCCCCTTTTTACTATTTTTTAAAAGACACCTAATCACCAATTTTCAGAATTCTAACTTCAAAACTGACAAACATCCATGAAAAATAACATACAAACTTTCATCCCATATTTTACCCCTTATAGGGGTTGAATTTTGAAAAAACGCTGAAATTATTATTTTTAATACGTAAAAAGAAATTAAACACAAATTTTAATTATGCTAATCTCAGAAATGACGAACTTCCATACAAACTTTCGTCCCCTATTTTACCACCTTAGGGGTTGAATATTCAAAAACGCCGAGAAACATATTTTTTTATTTTTAAAAAGACACCCCTAGACATATTTTCATAATTCTAACTTGAAAAATGTCGAAATTGCACACAAACTTTCATCCCCTATTTAACCCCCTTAGGGGTTGAATTTTCCAAAATCGCTTCTTATTGCTTGCCTACGTCACAAAATATATCTACTATCCAAATTTCATGTCTCTAACTTCAGTAGTTTCGGCTCGGCGTTGATGAGTCAGTCAGTCAGTCAGTCAGCATTTCCCTCTTTATATATTACGGCGTTGATGAGTCAGTCAGTCAGTCAGTCAGTCAGTCAGTCAGTCAGTCAGTCAGTCAGTCAGTCAGCATTTCCCTCTTTATATATTAGTATAGATGGTACTAAGTACTATTTAACCCCCTTAGGGGCTGAATTTTCCAAAATCTTATTGCTTGCCTACGTCACAAAATATATCTGCTATCCCACAGAGTAAAGACTAAAGAAAGAGGTGCCCTTATTAGATATTTGTATGAAACAAAACGTGGTCATTGTTTTTTAATTTTCATTTTACTATTTACCGGTAAATAGTTGAACTACTCACTTCGTTTTATGTTGATGTTAGTACTAGGCCGACCACTCGGCCGACTTGCTTAGGGCCAGTCCCCTTAGTAACTGGTCCATGTGCTATCCAAATTTCATGTCTCCAACTTCAGTAGTTTCGGCTCGGCGTTGATGAGTCAGTCAGTCAGTCGGCATTTCCCTCTTTATATATTAGTATAGTATATATAGTATATATATATATAGTATATATATATATGTATATATATATATAGTGTATATATATATAGTATATAGTATTAGTATAGTATAGAGTATTAGTGTCCGACCGAAGATTCGGTTTCGGTTTCGGTTTCGGCCAGTTTCGGCTCAAAAATCTAGTTTCGGCACCAGTTTCGGTTTCGGCTGAAAACCCACCGAACCTTTCGGCCGCGCCGAAACTCTGCGTTCGTGAATTATCGCGCGTCACTCGGTTGATTTCGGGAGAGTTCGTGTCTCGCGTTGCATCCGCCATCGCGCATCGTCAGCTGTTAGATCGCCGGCAGGTACGGCGTGATTGTTTTGTGAGTTTAGTGTTATTTCTCGCTTTATTGGCCTTTATTAAGCAATGAAGTTCTTTCCGTTGAGTTATTCACTCGGATTTATGAATGTTGAGAATTAAGTATGTAAAAGAAAGAGGTTATATTATATTTGATTCACACATTCATCATTTATTTATTACTTATGTTACGGTACATTTGTGTTAGGTTATTGTTGTTGGATGAGGTTTCAAAGTACCCAAACAACTACCAGCTATGATTTAGCTGTGTGTGACCTTCAGCAGGGCTATTACGTATCTCAGTTGACAACTGGCGTCGGTTGTACACCGAACTTTGATGGTAAATTAGAAAGACATAACATTGGTTTTACGTATTTCGGTGAATGGATATCAAGGTACAGTGAGTTTAGGTTAGGTTAGCCCTGCAAGAAATACGTAATAACAATGTTATGTCATTCTAATTCACCATCAAAGTTCGGTGAACAACTGAAGCCAGTTGTCAACTGACATACGTAATATCCCCGCAGATATATCATTTTTTATTGGTAAAATAATTTGCTGTTGTCCGTATATTTTGAGAATCGATCTGAACGTGACATACCTATCTCATTAAGTAGAAAATGAAAACGGGGATTTAATATATTACAATTACGATTGCCACCCTAAATTATAAAAAAAATATGAAAATCCCACAAAAACCCTAAATAACCAACTGCAATTAAAATTTAAAATGATCTCAATTAATGTTAAATTTAGTCTTAAACATGTTGTGATTATAAACGCAATCGAAATACTCAATTAATGAGGTCCTTTTTAGGGTTCCGTACCCAAAGGGTGCCAACGGGACCCTATTACTAAGCCTACGCTGTCCGTCTGTCTGTCTGTCTGTCTGTCTGTCTGTCTGTCTGTCTGTCTGTCTGTCTGTCTGTCTGTCTGTCTGTCTGTCCGTCTGTCTGTCAGCGGGCTGTATCTAACAAACGGTAATAGCTAGAGACATGAAATTTTCACAGAATGTGTATTTCTGTTGCCGCTACAACAACAAATACTAAAAATAAAATAAAACTTAAAAATAAAGGGGGTCCCCATACAATAAACTCGATATTTTTGGCGTTTTTATTGATAACTCATAAATTAAACAACATATAAAGAGAAAACTAACATTTTAACCATGAGTGATCATTATGACATATTTTAGATAAATTGTTGACAAAAAAAAGAAATGTAAAACTACATTTTTGACCCATAAATAAGTTTTAAATTAATAGTACCAGTCAAAGTAGCGCCATCTAACATTGTTATGATACATTGATTGGCATTACAGTGTCATAAGTAGTATAATAATTCGAGTGCAATACTAAAGATCATCTTAGCCGTATGGTTAAGGCGTTAGTCCACGTGTATGTGGGTATTAGGTTCGAATCTTACTATGAGTTGTTTTTTTTTTTGAGTAATTCGCATTTTTTTTTGTCGCTCACAGCTTAAATTAAAATAATGTTAACACTAAACTGATTTGTGCAAATACATTGTTTACGTACGTAAACATATTTGTAAATCAAGTTTCAAATGCATTCGGAGTTTCAAGCACAGAGTATTAGAACTATAGATGGCGTTGTAATAGTTTTTCACAGAATGTGTATTTATTTATTTGTGTACTTTATGTACCTATTATTGCAGGTGTGTACTAACAATTATGGGACTGAGGTGGCAAAAAAGCGTACAGCCCGCCTGATGTTGAGCAGTTTTTTTTTATGGGAGTGAGGTGGCAAAGAGTAAATAATTGTTGCTATAACAAAGATAATATAAAATAAGAACCTCATAATATATAAAATAATAGTACCGCTACGCACCACTAGATGACGCTAGATGAGCTCCTAGATCGCGCTATGGTTTCGTTTTTCAGATCGCAATATAGTCACGACCAAAATTCGCCTGCTATTGACAAGTTTTGCGTTATCTCTAGGTTTCGATCGATTGGTAATTGTTGTATTGCTTTCATAGTGTCATATTTGATTTGATGGCAGAATACTCCCGTTGCCTCCGACTATAGTGTGCGGGGATTTTAATGTAGACTTACTGGAATCTAATGAGAATGCACCTTTAAAAAAATATTTTGACCATATTGGTTTAAATTCAAAACTTCCTCGTGTTGTTACCACAACGGGTTATACTCAAATAGATAATGTGTTTATCAATATTGACTTGAATGCTGGCACATACTGTGCACTCTTTACTTACCATAGCCCTTTATGGATACAATTTCGAATTGAGCAATAGATTTTATCAAAACTATCCGAAAAGTCAGAATAAAATTTGTATTTCTGTTGCCGCTGTAACAACAAATACTAAAACAGAATAAAAAAATATTTAAGTGGGGTTCCCATACAACAGACATGATTGCCGTTTTTATAGAATGGTACGGAACCCTTCGTGCGCGAGTCCGACTCGCACTTGGCCGGTTTTTTTATAATGTAAGTGTTGATTATTGACACAATTTTTTGTTCCAAGAAGTGTTAACATGATTATTATAATTATAGTATTGTTAATAATAATATAATAATATTATTATTAATAATTATATTTTCACATACTTCAATTATTGTTTTTTATTTCATTTAACACATTCTAACATTTCTAACTGTCAATATAAGGGTACGAAATAAGCCAAATTTCATTAAACAAAAGATTTTTAACTTCTTTGAAAAAGGTTCGGTTTCGGTTTCGGTTTCGGCCGAACCTAAAACAGATGCCGAAGATTCGGTTTCGGTTTCGGTTTCGGCAGAAAATCCTGTTTCGGTCGGACACTATAGAGTATAGATATAGATATGTAATCAACATAACTGTATGTATGGTACCTACTACCTACTCAATTGTTTTGATTACGCGACCTATCCACACGATAATACTTGGTACCTACTATCTTTTAGGAAATTGATGAGCTGAGTGATGAGAGATGAGTGCATGTACACGTAGGTACCAAACACAAGGCCTACTACATTCACTAACTTAGGTACTTACCTAAATACTTAGGTAGCTACCTACTTATGTTAGGTAATTCAGTACCTATGTCGATGGTTAATTCAAAGAGCTGAAAAAGACATTTCGACACAGAGTTGTGATTTGTGATAGTAAACTTCCGGTACTTAACTCTACCACACTACTATGATTTAACGTCGGTATTACTATGGTTAACGCTGTTAACGTTCACTAGAAGTCGCTACTAGTCGCTAGGCGCCCCTGCGTAAAATATTTGCATGGCAATTTGTTTATCCTTGGGGGTGGCAGATATGAACGCTGCTGTTGGTAGGTAGGTACGTGATTTTTTACTCTACAAGTACCTTAAATAGTGATAGTATTTTTATTTTTTTCTTTTAAAAACACATGGAACTACATTCAAAGATTTTCAAAAACTCGCTGGCCGCACTCGGGAATCGACCAGCTAAAATCCGACCGAACATCCTATACCTACTTTAAGGACATTAATCGAGAGGGTCAATCATAAGGACCAACTCTCTCTAGTAAATTAAATGAAAGTAAAATATCTAAATTCAAGAATTGAAAGATTTAATTTGTATCCAACAAAATAGCTCATGTCGAGCAATTATTTTGTTTTGTAGTTAGTTTACCCGTTTTTGTTCAATTGAAATAAGTAAAGATTAGCCGGTTCGATTCCCGAGTTTGGCAAACGAGTTTTCGAAAATCTATGAATGTAGTTCGTACCTATTGTTTTTAAAATAAAAATGAAGTCTTCATTCACTAAAAAAATCTATCTACCAACAGTATAAGGTGCTTTCCCTCCATGTGGCAAAGTCGTGGGACACCTGTAGATTGACTTTATCATAACAGATTTTCAAATTTAATGCAATAGAAGAAGCCTCTTACAGCTTCGAACAACAAAAGGTGGTCCGGATCGATGGCGATGACTCTTCTTCTTCTACGGGCGGTTTCCACAAATCGACGACTCAGGTGCGCCTGTTTTGTGTGTTGGAGGGTGGTGGGCCGGTTACTCCAGCCATCCCAGCTCCACCAGGAAGTTCCCCAGCTTCTTGACGTCGCCGAAGATCTCCTGGAGGCTACCCGGTGATCCCAGGTAGTTCGCCCGGTAGGTTGCCACTCCGCTGCATTCTAGCAGCACGTGAGCGGCTGTCTCTTCTGCCTCCATGCATGCTCTGCATAGGGGGCTGTCCGTGATACCTAGGTTGAAAAGGTGTCTGTTAAAGTTGCCATGACCTGTTAGTGCGCCTGTTATAAGACGTAGTCGAGATCTACTTAGCTGTAGTATTGTTCTGGTGAATCGGCGGTTAACTTGCGGGAGTGCAAGTTTAGCCTGCCTGCAGTCCTCCAGGCTGTTCCAGAGGTCATTGTGTAGTTTGTCGGTGCGCTGACGCATTTGCTTTCTAAACCAGCTGTTAGGGAGAGGGATGATCGGTTCTGGTCCTACTGGTTTTAGTTCCGATCCTCTCTTTGCTAGTTCGTCAGCTGCGTCATTGCCCCGTGCTCCACTGTGCCCTTTTATCCATTGAAGGGTGATTTGGTTCGCTTGACAGCCTGCCTTATTTAAGGCTAGGTAACATTCGTGGATCAAGCTTGATGTTATTACTTTGTTGTTGAGCGCTTGCAGGGCCGCTCTGCTGTCGGAGAGGATACGGATCTTGTGTCCCGTTACCCCTCTGGCAGCGATTGCGTTTGCAGCTAGGAGTATACCCATGCATTCCGCCTGGAAAACTGTGTTATACTTACCTAGTGACATGGATAGGTGTATGTTTAGGTCTTCCGAGAAGATGCCGCAGCCTGTTCCCGAACTTGTTTTGGACCCATCTGTAAAGATACTTAGCTCATGATGCATGATGTTAGCATCATCCTCCTCTGCTAAGTGGACTCTGTACTTCTTGTCGAAGACAAAGATATTTTCTATCTTGTCCGGTGTTGCTTCAATCAGCGGCACAGAATAGATAAGGAGTACAGAAGTTGCACTCCTTTGATCTTGAAGAAAGCCGACATTTTAAATTATTATTATTACCTAAACTTGCCGCGCCCGACCGCGCGCAATCTAAATTGTGCCTTGACGCAACGCGTTAGCGTATGTAATTCGCCGTCCCGCTGCCGCACGCTGCTGCACGCTACTTAACCTTCAATCGGTAGGGTTGTCACAATTAATAAAAATAAAATAGTACCAACATTTTTGTATTTAAATGTTAATTAAAACTATACATTTTAAAAAATTACAGTTGTTGCACTTTAATGTAATGCCTTCGATATTTTTTGTCTTTAAAATAGCGGTTATTAAATTTAATGGCAGCATAAATGCGAAATCTAACAAATAATTTAAAAATGTAGTCTGAAGGGAAGCATGGACATGGAGTGGTGAAATTAATATGTTTTAGTAAATTAATTAGCGCATATAACAGCACGCAATAGCATGGGAACAATACGCAATAGCATAGCATGGATGCATAGTAGAATATCAAGCAACAGCAAGTGCAAGTCGCTCATTGAGTTATGACCGTTAACCTTGAATTTATAGTTCTCTCACTCGCTTTTTCCGCCGGTGGCCGAGTGCTCATAAAACGCTACGGCAACTAGTATCTACTTATATCGACTTAGGTAAGTGTCTAATACGAATATAGGTAAGTAGAAAAACTGGCAACACGATGGATCTCGTCAACTATGAAAGGAATTAAGGTAGGTAGGTATTCCGTAATCGATGCTAGTAGGTATAACGTGGTATAACCGTAAAAAACTGTCATTTCATTCTGTTCCAAATTACATATTTTCGCTTCAATTCCACTATTCGATCCTACCTCTTGTAAATAACGTCTACTGCACTGAACTATGAGCTTCTTTTTATATCTAAATAACAAAATAAAACTTCAATTAGCTTCAATTACCTTTCACAATCAGCTGGCAAAGAAAAAAAAGTCAATTTGCAGTTTCTATAACTATTTAGGCAGCCATATACGCCACAGTTCGTCTTGCTCGTCATTTTTATTTTTTATTTTAAAATAATAATTCCAACGCGAGCGACCAACCAAAAGCGCGCGAAACGTTATAGCGCGTGTTCACGCCAGGAGCGCGGCGGCCATATTGAATTGCGTACAGACTTTGTACGCGAACCGATCGGAGCTAGTTCGACCGAAACCACAGAGTGACTGAGGCCTGTCAGCGGTGTGTCTTTCCACGCCTCCGCTAGAATGTTTGAGTGTTTTACCTGTTTGAACTTAATAAGTTTTAGGTGTTTCAGTCTCAGCGCCGCTAGCGCTGCTTCTTGTTGTATGTACAGATGTAGGGGAGGGATGTTAAGCATGACCTCTAGGGCGGCCGTGGGTGCCGTTCTCATGCTCCCTGTAGCCGCGCAGCAGGCAAGTCTTTGTAGGCTCTGTAGTTTGGTGCAGCAGGTTTTTTGTTGTGTCCTGGTCCACCAGACCACGGAGCCGTAACTTACCATCGGGCGGACGACGGTTGTATATAGCCACAGAAAGATTTTTGGGGATAGCCCCCAGCGCTTACCTGCCATCCTACGGCATTGCCATAGTACGACACTTGCACTGTCGGCACACTCCATGTGGCAAAGTCGTGGGACACCTGTAGATTGACTTTATCATAACAGATTTTCAAATTTAATGCAATAGAAGAAGCCTCTTACAGCTTCGAACAACAAAAGGTGGTCCGGATCGATGGCGATGACGCGCAGACGTTTGACCCTCGACGAGTCTCGGGGAAAAGCTATCTTTTTACCCGACTACGGCGGAGGGTTATGATTTTGACCGGTATGTATGTATGTATGTATAGTACGTTTTTTTATACTTGTCCTATTTGGTAAGCAAAGATGGCGTCCAGCGGGGCGATTGCATAACTTTTTGTCAATGTTTCAATTGGTTTCGTATATAATTGACACAGGATGAACAAAACCAATTGAAATATTGACAAAAAAGTTACGCAATCGCCCCGCTGGACGCCATCTTTGCTTACCAAATAGGACAAGTATAAAAAAATGTATGTGCATCTGTTCCCACCTAACTTCCAAACGACTTGTCGTAATTTGACAAATGAGGTATCGTTAGAAGCGGCTTAATGGCGCGCTGGTTATAGGCTATGTGACGTCACATAAAATTGCATATGGCGCCCTCTAGAGGACATAATGTCATGAACTAAAAATAAACATTTTTTAATGAAACCGTGTGGGGTTGAATGAAAGACCTTAATGAGCACATTTCAAAAATATATATATTGTTACCTATAACTCCAAAATAATTAAATAAAAAGTAAATTTAAAAACAAAAACCCAACTACTGAAAAATCGCTCTCTAAAAAGTATGAATCAAGAAAATATTCTTATCTGGAGGATAGCCGTGGTCCGTGGTCATATGCCATTTTGCCCTAAAGGACCTACACGGACCACGGCTATCCTCCAGATAAGAATATTTTCTTGTTTCATACTTTTTAGAGCGCGATTTTGCAGTAGTCGGGTTTTAGTTTTTTTAAACTTACTTTTGTTTACTTCAACTCCGTGTTGAACATTTTTGGCCCAACAAATAATCCATACACCGCGACTCACGCGTGCGTCCGAAACCATTACCTACTTTATGTTTTCGTATTTACTTACTCCGAAAGTCTTAAGAAAGTGTTTGGTTTATGAGTTATCAAACAAGTTATTTTCACACTTACATAACATTTGTTACGTAACTTCTAAAATTAATAATTGTCAACCCTAATCGGTGCGCTCCATCCTTACGTCCTATTATTGCATTGATCGATACATTTCACATCCAAATCGGTCGGTTCTGTACATTATTGTCCTCATTTCTATTCAACTCACATTATCAGCTTTCATCTAATAATAATAAGGTCTGTCTATAAGTAAAGTACCCGGTATGTAGAGTTTCGTAGTTACATAATTGATTTAGGTAGGTTCCTAGTACCTACCTACTCATTTTAGTAATTCGCGCTGGTAAGAGCTTTTAAGTAATCCGTGATAAGACTTATGGTTTTCAATAATACATAGTACTTAGTAGGTACTAATGTTGTGTATAACCTACTATAAGGAAACCTTTATGATTGGCGGGTAGGGCGGAGAATGAAAGGAGTCGTTACTACTTGACGGATGATGAGATAAACCCTAATCTTATGGTGGAGGAGAGTTAACCAACTATATCATAAGTAGAACACAAAGAGTACCTTAAGGTACTAGGTATCTATCTTGAGTCATTGTAACCGCCCCGTAAAATGGATGAATCGACTTCAACGCTCGTTTTGATATGAAAACTCCATTTATACGGTTTTTGAGATAACTTACGATGAGTTAAGGTTTTAAAAATGTAGAGCTTAGAAAATAGGTAGGTTTACTTACCTACTTAGAAATAAAAATATCTTTAAAGGTATATGTAGGTACATTGTTTGATATAGACCAGCGCTTGGCACCTAGGTGCCAGAACATTAGATTTTCTATTGTGACTGCCAAAACACGCTTTATAGCTTACACGGACGGTCTAGTAAAAGGAGATTTGCAGCTTTTGCAAGGGGCAAGAGGCCACCAACAACCTCACGGCTCGGCCGGTCATGTGCGCGAGCGCGTTGTACAGACTCGGTTACGCAAGGCACGAGCGGCACCGACCGTCGCGTTCATCTTCGAGCCTTTCGATAATAACCTCGCGGGTAATTATCTAAGCCGAGGATACCGCTGCAGATTCTTCGAGAATATCGCAAGACTACATTTGTACATTACGTTTAACCTCCACAAGTCATTCGGACGAGATAGCAGTCAATTTAACCTCAAGGCTTATTTTAGCCACATATAGGTTTACGATCCCCATTGTTGATTGTTGTGGCCCGACATGCAGCTTATTGTGTGCAATGCCTACAGGCAGGGATTCGACTGTCCTAGCGAGCCGAGAACTGCGCAAATACCTACACGGTGGGAGGATAATGGGTGAAATTTCCCCCCCGAACACGACCAAAGCACTTTATTTCACGTTTTTTTTATAGAACTATTTTTGAAGATAGGTGCCACAATAAATGCCCCTCCCCTGAACGGAATCCTGTTTCCACGCCCCCAGTTAAGAGATGTGTAGTAGGTAGTGAGATGGTAGTAAGCGGGGTTGATGCTAACATCAGCATCAGCATCCGCGGATGCTAACATCAGCATCATTTTCATTAGCGGCATCAACATTGATTGATCGATACCGATTATTAATGCGGATGTTTGAATAATGTGACGTGTTGTTTCCGGTGGCAAGTTTTGACCAATCGTGGGTCCGACCGCGGAGATTGCGATTGTCAACACAAACTTGGCTTTACGTTATATATTGCACTGATTGCATTTTATGCACATTCACGCACTATATGCACTTTCACGGCACTGTCATACAGGGTGGAAACGATTACTGTTTACCGCGATAATCATTATTTCATTTTTATGAACTGGCAAAAAATCGCCGGTAAACACTTATACCTACCTAACCAGCATCAGCTGAATCATGTGAGTGTCTCCGCGGTCAATGACTTCCTGTGTGCATTCTTCAATAACTGTTACCAACGAAAACGACGTCAATATTAATTTATATTCCAAAATGTAGCCATAAGCGATTAGCATTTGTGAAAATGGTTCTAAAACTATATAGTCTATTCTAAACAGCTATCAGTGGAATTATAATACACAAAGTTTGAATAACAGAACTTTCTCTCAATATTGAATTATGTTTATTATACCTACTATAATGGGTATAGGTACCTACGACAAATAATAATCCGTTTAGGTAATACTTACAAGGCGGTTGTGGTCTAAAACTCATGCATGTATGAATATGCAGGGCAGGGGCAGGTGCATGCCCTACATACAATAGCCGGCAGTTGATTTGATATAATGTCATACTTATAAAATGTAGGTAAAAAAGGTAAAAAGTTAAAAGGTAAAAAGAGTAGCGCTCCACGAGTATAAGACAGTATCTACGTTCGCACAGAGTTGCTATCTCTACCATCTATGTAAAATATTTGTATGTTATATATGCATGTTAGCAAATCTTAGTTACTGCAAAATTTAAAAAAAAAATATAGGTGCGCAAACGCTATCGACTAGCGAGTGTAAAACAAAGTCAAAGTCAAAGTCAAAAGGTTTTTATTCATGTAAGCTCATTAGAGCATTTATAAATAGTCAATATAAACAATATTTTAGCGTTACCACCGGTTCGAAATGTTGCTTCCATTGAGAAGAGCCGGCAAGAAACTCAATGGTTACTCTTTTCAAAAGAATAATTGTATACATTTTCAAACAGTAACGCTATGTGAGCAGGCATGCATTAACACAGTGTGAGTAAAAAAAGAAAATAAGGTATTTAAATAAAAAATAATAAAAACTAGCCTAGAAAGCTGTGCATGCCTACTCCCACTTAACTGTCAAACCAAAAGGTGAATATTTAGAACGATTGTTTTGGTGTGATGCCTTCCGTGCTTAGGTCTTGTCTGTAAAAGTTTTGGAACAACGGTGTCAAGTGGAAAATGGGCGGACCAGTCCCCGCAAGCAGCGCCCGGAACCCGAGCATGACTTGAGCAGCGGCATCACCCTCCTCAACCATTTTAGAGGGAAGAGGGTGACCCGCTCCACAGAGCCACCGCAAGCAAGGACATTAGAGTGAGCATGACCGATCCATTACCGCAGCGACATAGTTCAACAAAGCTAAGTAAGCGTACGGCAAGACAACATCCGCTACAATTGACATACAAATGCTTGTCAATGGCTACATGATACATGATTTCCACAACTTAAAAAGGTGGTAATTGTGACTAATATGTCAATAGCGCTAAATTAAGAGAAGGAAGAGGAAAACAATAAATAAATAAGGAATAAATCAAAACAAGAAATTCTGAGGAATTATTCCCGTTCCGGTGGAGCTGGACCAGCACCTAGCCAAGCATCTTTATCTTTCAAATAATCATCTAATGTGTAGTAAGCCCGCTTACAAAGCGTACGCTTTACACAAGTTTTGAATTTAGTTTCACTAAGACTAAGTATGTTTGGTGGTATTTTATTATAAAACTTGACACAGTATCCCATGAAAGATGTGTGAACTTTCGCAAGTCGAAAGCGCGGTTGATCTAATTTGTCTTTATTTCTAGTGTTATATCGATGACTCTCACCTAACTTTTTAAAGAGATGTAAATTTTTCCTAGTGTACATTATGTTTTCATAAATGTATTGGCATGGTACAGTCATAATGTTGATTTCCTTAAACCGTTCCCTCAAGGAGTCGCGACTTCCTAAATTATAGATGGCCCTAACGGCCCGCTTTTGTAAAATAAAAACAGATTCGATGTCAGCCGCCCTACCCCACAATAATATACCATACGACATGACACTATGAAAGTAACTAAAATAAACTATTCTCGCGGTGTCGATATCGGAAAGTTGTCTAATTTTCCTAACAGCGTAGGCGGCGGAGCTGAGCCGCTTCACGAGAGCTCTTATATGTGGGCCCCACTGTAATTTGGAGTCGAGCGTAATACCTAAGAAAACAGTATCATTAACGAATTCAAGTTTTTCTTTATTTAGTACTACATCGCATTCATTACTTCTAACATTAGGTAATGAGAATCTTACACATTTAGTCTTATTACTATTCAATGCTAAATTATTAGTATTGAACCAGTTATGGACCTGAAGAATAGCATTATTCACGTTGTCCAAATTATTTACATGTCTACCTACTTTAAAAATCAAAGAGGTATCATCGGCAAATAAAACTATCTCTGCCCTACTTTGTATTATATGCGGAAGGTCATTTATATATACTAAAAACAGAAAAGGACCCAAAATGGATCCTTGAGGAACTCCCATTTTAACTAGAGAGCCTAACGATTTAACACCATTTATTTGAACGTTTTGTTTTCTACCTACTAGGTAAGATTTTATAAGTTTGAGCGCCCTATTTCTAACACCGTAATGTTCCAATTTAAGCAAAAGTATTTCATAATTGACGCAATCAAATGCCTTTGAGAGGTCACAGAAGATACCAATAGCATCCTGTGAGTTCTCCCATGCGTCGAAGATATGCTTGATTAAGGTGACACCGGCGTCGATAGTACAGCGGCCTTTGGTGAAACCATATTGTTGATCATGCAGGATGTTATTTGCGTTGAAATGATGTAACATTTGAGTAAGCATAATCTTTTCAAATATTTTGCTAAAAACTGGCAGGACGGATACTGGTCTATAGTTGTTGGGGTCTTTACTATTACCGGATTTAAAAAGGGGTATTACTTTACTGTATTTCATTAAATCCGGGAAGACTCCCTGATCAACACACTTGTTAAAAATCAAAGCTAAATATGGCGCCACAGTACCAATGATAGTTTTACATGCTTTTACTGACATTCCCCATAGATCTTCAGTTGGTTTAATTTGTATGTTACTGAAGGCTTTAACAATAGACCGATCGTTAATATAATCGAATTTAAATTCTACAGGACAAGTGGCTATGTTATCTTTAAGAAGTGAGAGTGAAAGTGAAGGAGAGCAGTTTAAAAATTCTGTTGTTTTTACAGGGACGTTTGTAAAGAACGTTTCGAATTCCTGTGCTACATCTTCATTTGAACTAATGAGACCACGCGAGGTCTCTAAAGTGAAATCTGTATTGCGTTGTTTGGTTTTTCCAGTTTCACTGTTAACTATATTCCAGGTGGTCTTGATCTTGTTATCTGCAGATATAATTTTTTGTCTAATGTGTATCGTTTTGGCCGCCTGGCATACTTTCCTAAACAATTTAGAATAATTTCTAACATACTGAGTAAAAGCTGCATTTTGAAGCTGGGCCTTCTGTTCATAAAGCTCAAATAGCCTTTCCCTACTCCTACGTATCCCTAGGGTGGCCCAGTCACTGAAGGTAAATTTTGGTTTTATTGTCTTTGTTTTAATAGGAAATCTATTATCAAATTCTGTATGTATAACTGCAAAAAAGTCTGCGTAAAAACTATCAGGATCATCTAAGTTATAATTGGGAAAACTTAATTTGGTAAACAAAGTAGTATTATATTTTTGTAAGTTCCCTGATGTTACATTCCTACATTTAATTTTTATGGTTTTTATAGGTATGGTAGAATTAAAGGTGACCGTTTGACCACTATGATCTGACGGCAAATGGCAAACTATTGCTGTATCTAAATATTCACCACTACAGAATACATTATCTATACAAGTGGCAGAAGTAGAAGTTACTCTGGTCGGTTCGAAAAAAACGTGAGCTAAATTGAATGCTTTAAAAAGGCCTAACAGTCTATCAGTATAGCTAGTTTCTTCTAAAATATTAATATTAAAATCACCACAGACTATAATAGACTTATTACTTACAAAGATTTTTATTAACACATCTTCCATCACAGATTCAAATATACTAAAATTCTGTATGTTTGGGGGTCTGTAAACACATACTACAATGTGCTTATCCAGCTCAACACAGGAAATCTCAATAATCTGTTCGACCGAGAGTCCTACTATATCTTTACGTTCTTTTGACTTAATAATATTTCTAAGTAATATTAATGTACCACCGTGAAGCCTGGACTTGCGGTTATAACAACTTATGACCGTGTAGTTTTCATAATTTATTAACATTTGATGCTCATTAAGCCAATGCTCGGAAATACAAACAATATCATATTGTGACTTTTCTAAAAATAATTCAATTTCTAAAAAATAATTCAATTTCTAAACACGCGTGAATCTTGGTAGAGCTCCTGTTAATAAAAACCGCTAAGCATAGCTCAGTTTTATTTGACTTTCACTGTACCATATAGTTACATCAAAACATATTGGCGACCTCGCATCCGATGTTGCATTTTTATATTACCTATTGCACAAATGCAACTGTGGCAATGATATGAACAAATCATAGATAGGTACGTTTTACGTTAAAATATACGCTATAAGTATTTCAAAATACAAATCACACAGTTTACCCCACTTTTATAGGCCGTCACTAAAAATAGAAACAGTTAAACTATCCTACTATAATTAAAGTAAAACTGCAGTGGCGGATTTGCACATTATTTTTGTAAGGCGGTACACTGAGAAAAATTTTACGACAACAAAATGGTTTTTGTAATTTCTAGTAGTGATTTCAATATTTATTACTAAACGTTTTGTATTTACAACAAATGTTTTATGTAATGTCTCACATTTATAAAACATTTGCTGTAAATACAAAACGTTAAGTAATAAATATAAAAAACACTACTAGGAACTACAAAAACCATTTGTTATCGTAATTTTTTTTCTCAGTGTAAGAGAAATCCGAAAACCCAGACGTAGAAACAAACCAGGACTAGGAATCTACTGAGTTACCTAATATTGCAAGCACCTAATCCAACCAACCACGATCCAACCAATCACGATCCATTTTACGGCAGTAGGTACTTATAATTATAGATAACTAGCTGATGCCCGCGGTTTCGCCCGCGTGGATGTCGGTTATCTCGACCAAACGTAATCATGAATTTTTTATCCCGTTCCCGCAACCCATGGGACCCTATTCCAGGGATAAAAAGTAGCCTATGTCTTTTTCCAGGCTATAATCTATCCCTGTACCAAATTTTATAATTACCCATTTTTTTAAGTAATAACATGGATATAGTATGTTATCCTTAAGAGATAGACATATGCACAGAGTAAAGACTAAAGAAAGAGGTGCCCTTATTAGATATTTGTATAAAAAAAACGTGGTCATTGTTTTTTCATTTTCATTTTACTATTTACCGGTAAATAGTTGAACTACTCGCTTCGTTTTATGTCGATGTTAGTACTAGGCCAACCACTCGGCCGACTTGCTTAGGGCCAGTCCCCTTAGTAACTGGTCCATGGACATATGCCATCGCCTTTTCTGTAGACCTATAGTATAAGATACACAATTCTACCATACATCATTTTGATATATCTAAAAGGGTTAGGCAGCGTTTTCGTTGAAAGCTCCCAGACGGCTTATTTTTTTCCGACACCTCCAACAAATATCATTATATTTTAGCCAATGTATACAAAAACTTGACAAATTATATACTAAAACCTTCCTCGAGAACCACTCTATCCATTGGTAAAAACAGCATGATAATCGGTGCAGTAGTTTTTGAGTTTATCGCGAACAGACAGACAGACAGACACGGGGGAGGACTTTGTTTTATAATATGTAGTGATATCGCGAGAAATACTTTGGGTGGTGAATGGTGATCCCAATGTACCTACTTATTCCGAACCTTACATTATACCTACACCACTTTAATTTTCCAAATCTAAAGATATCACTACTCACAGTAGATACTTAATAAAAACATAGTAAAAAAATAAATATCATGTTTTACTCATGCATGCATGATTAAATTGATTAATGTGCAAAGGTCAGCAATCTCACGCAGCGATTAAAAAAAGTAATTTCTGTCGTTTCTTTTTCGGCGGCGCGTACAAGAAAGCTTATATAATGTTATGTTATAGCTAATGGTTATAGCATAATATTTAATACGTATACACAATAATAACAAAATGAAGAATTGGAATAAAATACCTAATTGAAAACTACAACACACAATAGCACAGAATGCCTTTAGCCACTGAGACGTTGCCTATTTATTTGTTACCAACTTTATAATTATTAATTTAATGCATGTATACCCCATCATCATCATCAGCCTATTGCTGTCCACTGCTGGATATAGGCCTCCCCCAATGCGCTACATTGAGCTAGGTCTTCAGCTCTTTGGATCCAGTATTTTCCAGCCACCTTCCTACTGGGTACTACCTATTAAACGAACTTATTTTTATTCGCTCTTCAGAAGAATCAAGGTCCGCAACGGACTTAAGATTTAAAAAAAAACGATAGTGCTCATGATATCTGCGCCGCGCCTGAAATACCTATAGCTTCAAAAGCCTTCACATTTTTCCAAAGGAGGACTTTTAGTTTCTAAGTTACATACTTACGCTGTTTAATTTAACGACGTACTATTGATAAATTGAGGTCACAACTTTAATTCATGGAGGACCATTTAATTTGCGTTGTAATTGTGTACAAGTGTTTGTTATGTAAACTCACTCTCGTATCCGGCTACGACCTCCAGAAGGTCTTCGGGTTCTGTACTGTGAAGAGGTGCGGCGCGGGCGGGTCTTCTCTGGTATTGGAAGTGAAAGTGAATGAATGTCGGAGGCTTAATTAGAGAGGAGACCTGCGGCTGCGTCAGTCCCTCCGACACCGTCGCGCCGCACGCCTGCGCCCGCGTTCCGAGTCCGCCGCCCGCTGCCCGCCGCACGCCGCACGCGCACACCGCTCCTTGCACGCAAGCGCTTCATCCGCTGCTGACTCTACATACCTACCTACTCTTCACAGAGGTACAGCATGAAGCTACATTCTCGAGTGATCTTAATTCAGCTACATAATTATTATCTCAACGTGTGTGTTTCTCATGTTACATAAAACTAATTTTGTTTACTATTCTAAACCAATAAATTTCGGTCGAAAGATTTGGAGTGAAATTGTGTTTAACCGCGGAAAGGAAAAAGAGAGAAGAGTAGATAAAACCTAGCTACCTAGGTGATTATTACTAATTTGGGATGTTTTCCAATATAAAACTTACCTAAGTGTTTATGTGTAGGTATGCTTACTTAGGTCAAGTTATTTATTTTACCTTAAGTAACTAGGCATGTACTTATAATACATCCATAGTAATTTTTTTATTATACTACTCGTCAAAAAAAAATTGAACACGCCGCCGCCGCCGTCTTCATCTTACGACTTTAAGTGCGCAAGCGTTACGTCGTGACATGAAGCGCGCGCGCAGCTTTCGGTTACCATAAAATGCGTCCCAAATCAACGATTTCTCGCATTGAGTAGCTTTTCACGCAAACG
Source organism: Drymonia ruficornis (assembly GCA_947859195.1). Taxonomy (NCBI): domain Eukaryota; kingdom Metazoa; phylum Arthropoda; class Insecta; order Lepidoptera; family Notodontidae; genus Drymonia; species Drymonia ruficornis. The sequence goes on along the minus strand of OX401905.1, from coordinate 6,288,752 downwards.
TTTAAACTGGCAGCAAGGAGGTCAACGAGGTGGGGTTTGCTTTCACAAACAGAACAAAATAAATTCATCTCACGTATCGATTGTCCTCGAGCATTCGTGATCTGCATAAATAAAAGAAAGCGAACTTGTAATGCGGGCTCACCCGTGACCACTTTCGTCAACGATCGCGACCGGCTGTCAGCGGAGTCAGTGCTGGCGACTGAGCGCCGCCCGCGCCGCCGGCCGCCGCCGCCGCGTACGACTCCAACTCCAACAACCCATAATCCGTTTGCCTGGCTAGGTAGATCTCATTTAAGATTCTCTACTGCATTTGTTTCTTTATGACATACTAATAGACATTACCACTCACAGATGAGCCGGCACGTGTGCCTAGCGGCAGCTGTCCTGCTGGCCGCACTTTGCGTCTCCGAAGCCCAGCGACGCCTCGCCCTTCCCGACCCGAGGAGTTGCGCTAACAGTACGTACCTATCATAAAATATGTAACAAATAACAAATTGCATACAATATAGTAAGTAGGCTACAATACAAGCCAGTGGCGACGTGAGTGGCGAGGGTACATTACGATGTGTAAAAGTCCTTGAAAGCTGTCCAGAAGAGAACGTCTTCTGGCTGAGGAAGGAAGATAAAATGTAATGGGAACTAAGTCCGTCAGAATGAATATATTGAATGAATATATTTTGGTCTTGTTTGGCACATTAAAAAGGACCGTCTCCCAGGACCAGAGAGGCGGGTAGCACCACAAAGCAAAGTATTAGGTCCATGGGTAGCACCCTCGACCCCCTTAGACTGTCTCTGGGTAAAGCTACAGCCTACTACTCCGAATCGGCTTACTAACTAAAATTACCTATAGGGAATGTGGCTATGAGGCAGGTTTGACATCTTAACCTCGCGTTCTTTTAAGCATCTTGCTCTGAGGTCATCATACCTACCTAAGTACCATAATAATGAATTACATGTAGAGATGTTACATTTTACGCACCCGCATCACCAAGCTAAGTACAATTTCCTGCAAAGACAAATAAAAAATCATATGAAATCATAAACCAGTTTCAATTACAATCATTTACATAATCGAATGACTATCTAGGTATCTAACAAATGTATATGCATGAACCGTTCAATGACCTACTGTTGGAATCCTGCTTAGGAAGCATCAGGTGACAATCTGCATAAGTAATGCACACATACATTATTAAAACGTTATCAAACCCCAGTAGCATGTACCAAACTTTCGATTTGCAAATCTTATTCTAGACTCGTTGTGGAATGCATGTTGATGGAAGTATTTAGGTTGTATTTAATGGGCAGGTAGCCTTAGCATATCGTAAAGATACTTTGTCATATCAATGACTAGAGAGAAAATACTTCCATGCCAGCGAGAGGTAAACCTCCAAGCATATGTATGCAGCAGACGTTATTTTTTAAGATGATTCCCACGCAAATATTGCGTTAAAGGCAACACGAGTAGGTCGTACACATGGTTATTTCTTAGTAGAAAAGTACCTACCTATAATCATAGGATACCTACTTGATTATTAAGAAAGGAAACCGGTACCTAAGCACTGGAGTGCGTATGCAATAACGCAACTGGGGAATAATGTGCCCTCTTACAATCACCTATACGTTGTTGGACAAAGTGACCTTTACAACTTTATCACCCGGCAGAACTTGCGTGTACTGTATCGTCCGCAGGTGCAGGTCACAGGTGCTACATGCACAAACATTTCTCAACAAATATACTACTCGTAATATTGGAGCCTTTTATAAATTATGTGAAAATGCAAATTAGTTATTAAACTTGTCTACCTACCTATACTTTTCATACATATCAATCTACGTTTATCAATATCCCAAATAACTGATACCAAAGGGGCCTATCGCGATACTAATACAATACCTAAGAAATATACCTAATTCTTGCATGTTTAAACGCAGCGTCAAGAATTCGCTGACTTTACTTCATCTTTAGTGAGCACTTATGTCTCTGCATCACCTTTCGATCTTGTTTCGTCTTAAAATAAAAATTGACATTTAACTGAGAAAGGCAACCTTTCCTGCGACGCATTTCCACTGGTTTTCACTTCAACAACTTGTTAGGCTGAACTATGCCAGAATTCCCGGAAACCGAACCACCATCAATCGCTTGAAGGGCAGCCACGAATCCTCTAAGCCTAGCTAGACTAATCGTAGAGGATATGGGTCCCTAATCTTGTTTTGAGTATTATGGTCATGTAGTATGAAAACAAAGATGATTCTAGCAACTCCTAATAGCTAAAAATCATTTCGTAATTAAAGGTACAAGCTTTTAAATTAGCAAGCGTATTGAATGGATGCATAAAATAAAATACCTACACTGTTAACAAACAAACAAACAAACTTAACACTGTAAATACTTTTTGCAAAATGTTAAGCTAATGTAAGCACTTAGAAGTTGCAGCCTTTGAACAAAATTAACATTTTATAAGATTGACATTAAAGTGTGAATTGTTCTTGAATTTTTTAAATGTTTATCGAAGTATACCTACAGTATTTGTTAGCAATAAGTGTCTCCATTAAGGTTGAAATTATTTGCAAAGCGGATGCTGTGCTGGGGCGCTAAAGAGTAGTAAGGATAGACGGTAGGTAGTTTGCTTCTACACCGTCTCGCCTTGTAGAGCCAATAATATTTTTCTAATAGGGTGAGTTTTAAATAATTTAGTAGGTACCGAATGTCGACAGACATACGATATCATATTGTTTGTAGGTATACGTTCTTTATTATGACCTTTTTGCCTTGGGAATGAAGTCTCAGGTGGGTGGATACTGTATAGATACAATGGATTTAAAATCCATTGTATTAAAAAATAAGGAAAATGGACATTGTAGGTACCTATAGTATCATCTGCACTGATTTATAAAGTCAGTCAGATCCTAGCATCAGGATTTTGATTTTTACGTAGGTACAAGTTACAATTAGGTATTTTGTAATCTTACTCACTAAAATAATAAAAATCAATTATAGTTATGTAGTGACTAGGATCGTAAGTAGGTTGTAGGTACGTTACACAGTGTAACATATCCTCTTATCTTAACGGAGAACCTTCTTAAAATTCTCGTAAAAGTAGATAGGTAGCTATATTGGTGAGTACTTATTTATATGTTTTAAAGTATCAAGATTATGTGGTTAAATTTATTTCATGGTAACTAACAAAGAATAATAATATGTACAACAAAATAATAAAAATAAAATAAAAAGAAAAAATAACCTACACATTTAATTACCTAATAAAAATTGCCCAGAACGCTGGCACCATTGCCGCGCTGGTGGCAATGCTGATATGCTGACCAAAATATGTGCCAGCGTTCTGGTCGCCGAAGGTTTCCACCAGACGTTTAGAGATCTCTTTAAACATCTTTAACTTTAATTTATATTTAAATTTCATATCGAATTACAAAAAGCTGGACTAATGAGAATTAAGTGAGTGTTTCGCAATGTAGAGCCCGCATGGAAGGCGCGGCGCCTCTCATGCGATGTCATGTGGGAGCGCACTCGCGATCACAATCGACCCCGCATTCATCGCGACTCCCTGCACAAAGCGAACAAAGATTCTTTGTGTTTGTTTTATATAGGCATGAACTGGCTACCGAAAGATACCTACTAGCAACGGACTATACAGCCGAAATACCGAAAAACATAATTTAATTTTTAGAAATTGAATTAAATTTTGTATCTTTAGAAAATAGTTCCTTACTTGCCTACTCGTGAAATATGGTTTTTGGATGAGTAAGAGGTATTTACGTGAATAATTCTGCAATAAAACTAGATGAAAAGTTGCCAGATGATACCTATTAGGTGTGTAGGTACTATGTTTCACGACTTTCTCTTCGAAACTGAGATGAGAAACAACGGTGTTCGTTGTTTACACACAGATACACAATAATTACCCATGTCTGTCAGGTCAGGAAGAACGTTGCATCATCGCACTTACACGGAAATAACGATTATGGAAACGTCTCAATAAGCATCAATGATTTTAATTTATCTATTCACGCTCAGACATTCACTGATGGTTGTTACATAATTCGACATTCCAAAAATATACGTTCTTTACGGAAGATTCGCGAACGGTTCCGGTAATACCCGCACTTTGAACGACTAGCTAGAACATTGTATTGTGAGAACTAACGCAAATTTGATAATACACAATAGTAATCTGGAAAGATGAATCGGTGAGAGGTTATTTGCGGACGCTTTCTAGTTACGAAAGAATCGCTTCATTTAACGAGCTGACGATGGGCTTGTTAATGATTAGCGCGTTTCACGGGCGGTAATGTAGCGCATTACCTGCCCACACTACAGCGAGAGTTTAATAGACACGGCACCTACATTATTGGGTCATTGTAGTTTTAGTTAAGTGAACTTTTTAATCATTAATATACAACATACCTATTAATGCTTCTACCGGCAACTACCTTTACCTGCGTATAAATTCAATTACACTCCAGTAGGTATAATGAAGTATGGGCATAACCCGCGCGTTAGGAAATTAATTGAGGCATCTACACTACATAGGTACCATCATCATGTAGGTATGTAGCAGGTACCGACAGATCGACGCCTCTGGTTGTGTGAATCAGGACAACGTACGTAGTTGTGCAACAGCAAACTTGTGACCGACAAGACATTTTAGATAAACACCATTTCGAAATGCTAAGTAACCACCTAGACCTGTCGTCATCGACTTTTGAATAGGTGACTGACATGCTTTTGTACTAGTACTTAGTGGTTCGGTCGCTCACATAGTGACATGTTGCGCAACCTTCCTCCATCATGTATTACCTCGTACCTATTCCATTTCACAAACCTATTTTTCGGTTTGAAATTCACACGTTGAATTGTATGCGACTGAAGCAACCCCATTTTGCCAATGTAGGTAGTTCGCTAACGAACCTCATTACCTATTAGAGCATAAAAAATATACTTCTTCTTCGATGCACCTATAGCTGAATCTACTAGTCTACATTCCACGCTTTTAAATTCTAAAGGTGACCGGTGTTACGGGACGTAATGTACCTAACATGTTACAAAGCGAGCATTCGTGCAGTCAGTATGTGGAAACGAGCAGGAACACGGGAGCAACTAGAACGATTTTAGGAGACGGCATAACGTTCATGTTACATATTACATTACGCCCCGTAACACCGGTCAGTTCCCACCTTAAGAGATTTTTGTTTGTTGCAGGGGTGCGCCACTCAACGTACCGCGACGCGCGAGGGGTGCTCCACTCGTACTTCTTCAGCTGGGAGCACGCGCCCACCCGCAGCCTGGAGGTGGACTGGCTCGACGCCAGGAACATCTGCCGCCGGCACTGTATGGACGCCGTCTCGCTGGAAACTCCACAGGTGACGTTTTAATTATAAAGAACTGTCCAAAATCAATAACGCTCACACTTCATAACATACCCATGTACTTACAGTTACCTTATACAGGGTTATTGACATCATAATCAAAACCACTTTTGTTCTATGACTTTTTACAAAACATAATACATTTAACAAAACATCACTTTCTAAAATGTATGAACCAAGAAAATATTTTCATCTAGAGGAAAGCCATGGTACGTGGTTGTATTCCACTTTGCCCTAAAGTACCTAAACGGACCACGGTTATCCTCTAGATGAGCATATTTGCTTGTTTGATACATTAGAATGTGATTTTTTGTTTTATGATTGTTTTGAAAAAAGTCATAGAACAAAAGTTGTTGTTTTTGATGTCAGTAATACAGTCCTGCAAGGTTGTTAATGTTTCTCCGATAACCCTGTATAGTACGGAGCACTACGGGGTAGAGACTTTTCGAGCTCTCGGAATGAATGTTTATAATGATTGACTTAATCAAAAATGGCACACCCTGTGAGCCAAACAGACTCAAAATTTCACAGGTTGATCCGTTAAGGATCCCTACACTTATGTACTCCCATCAGCGCTCAAGCTAAAAGTGTAGTAGTTACCTACACAGACACTACAAAGTTATTAATGAGATGTGTTTAATCTATACAAGCAATGATAACATGACTAGTCCCTAGCCTTTTTTGGATAGATGGGTACTTACTTACATACAGCAGGTAGAGCACAACAACTTATTGAACGGTACGCCTGCATCGCATCGACATAATAGGTATATTACCCATGTGTTAACACACGCAACTAGGTCAATCGTGATGATAATGTCCATTTCCCCACCACATCCCGCCGCGCTAAACCCGAGCATTCACTTGATATCTTCGGAGCAGTTTGATTTCTAGGAGCTAAGCAGGCATTTCGTAATTAAGTATAATGAAACACTACATACCTAACAGACGCGTAGGTGTTTTGCAATGCCAAACACTTTTTAGAGAGAAGTCTAGATTAATCAGATATGCTCAATGCTCATTGCGTGATACTATAATCGCATTACCGAGCTACTTATTAGATTTCAACACATTGACGATGAAAAATAACCTGGATTATGTTTGTCTAACTACTATTACCTACTAGATAGGTAGGTACATACTCAACACATTGTTATACCTAATCCCCGATCTATTTTCAACACTCATCCGGGTTGCTTATCAATGGAAATTATACAAGTTTTCTCCTAAACACTTCCCCGTCAATCGTAAGATGGCAACGAACGCGGTGCGCCTATTGTTACGGCAGGTGACAAAGCTTCCTTTTACCATGGACGGTTCTAACGATACCTGTTAGACGTGCAAAACAGAATTCGAGCGAGCAGTGTGAGTGCGCGCATCAATATTCATTAAAAATAGATTTAACAGATTTGTAGAGCGTTGAAGGCGTCGCGTGAAAGGGGTGCAACGGCCGAGTGCGTCACGATGACTCCGCAGAGGCGATCGGACCGGCAAGTAGCGCGTGGCACAAATACCTGCCGCAGCCGTGTCGCCCACTTCTTGTGCCGGACGCACTGACGGACGTGCTTCCCGATGACATTAACATGCCATACCTAGCCTTATTTACTATAGCTCTGGACCAAGCGTAAAAAGAAAAATATATAAACACAATTGCAACGCTTGGTTTTTGCACGTCGTCGTGCCATTGACCGCGGCCGTGACACTTCCCATAAACGGCAAGTTGTGAGTCGTACGAGCTCCGGGTATCATTCATCAGAAAACCAGACGAGCAGGTAGAGTAGGACTGTATGACGCACACAGACATTCCAAATATAATGTGAAATTTGCTGAGTCCGCATTCATTTCTTAAATCAATTAACCGCCATTGCCTCTGCCGGGAGCTAGTATAAATATTTAGGTACTTACTTTTGTTTTACTTTTTACAGGAAAACGAGTTCGTGAAACAAAGGATTGCACGCGGTAACATCCGATACATTTGGACGTCCGGTCGTAAGTGCAACTTCGCCGGGTGCGACCGGCCCGACTTGCAGCCCCCTAACGTAAACGGCTGGTTCTGGTCCGGCTCCGGCGGCAAAATCGGATCCACCACCCAGCGGAATACCGGCGACTGGTCCTTCACCGGCGGATACGGCCAGGCCCAGCCTGACAACCGCGAGGCAGCACAAGTGAGTCCGCACTATACACAACTCACTTACTCAACCTGATCTGATGGTAAAATATGCTTCGAGACACATGGATACATCTTTGTTAAGATAGATACAGATATGTCATTGTAATCTAAGCTGTGATTCAATGGTGCCCGTGATTCATGTAAATTTGTATATGCAGGTGCAGCTATTATTCGTGATTGATACATCGCGATCATCACATTGTTCATCTAAGATGTTTTATAAATAACGTCCAATTTATTATAGGGCAACGACGAGTCGTGTTTGGCGATCCTGAACAACTTCTACAATGACGGCATCAAGTGGCACGACGTCGCGTGCCACCACGTGAAGCCGTTCGTGTGCGAGGACAGCGACGAGCTGCTCAACTTCGTGCGCTCGCGCAACCCCTCCCTGCGCCTATGAGCGGAGCCACTGGCCACCGATCGCACCCTCGCCCTCTAGCATTTTAGATGGCTGACATTGTACAAAACCAAGTGTCTATCTTTAAATTAAGTAATTTATTAAATTAACAAACGTAAGATATTCACGATTGGGTATTTCACTGAACAATAAATTACCAGTAATATTTACTGAAGCGATTAAAAGTGAAGTAATAGACAGAAAATGTGTTGAACGAAAGGAATGTTATTAATTTTTCTCATGTCGATAATCCCGGAGAACCATCGTTTGATCTTTCAAGACTTTATTTTTTACACTAGCCAGTATAAACAATGCTACACTTTGCATTCGTCAGTCATCCTTTCCGAGATACATCCTTAATATTATTTCACTTGATTAATTTATAATTTGTAAAAAGTTCTGTTTTTGCACAAATAGGATTAACTAGGAATAATAATAAAATATTATTATAAATTTCGTATTTTTATTACATAAGGTTAATTCAACAGACAAGTTCATATAAAACACAAATTATAAAAAAAAAATTACACAATTTAAATTTAAATAAAAATTAAATATTACGTAAACGTAATATTACCAGAACAAAATACAATTTTGAAACAGCAACCACTCGATAGAAATAAAAATTCTAAGATTATACATAATTAATTAAAACGATGCTTTACGCAGTACATTGAAATAATCTACAGTTAAATAATCCTTAATCGAAACACAGCCGCACTTAGTGGATGCAAAATAATAAAAACTGTCGGGTTGCTCAAGCACTTGGGTTCAACCATGGATCATCTCTACTTTCACTAGATTCGCGTACTCAAAGCACGGACGTCAGAGAGTACCCTATTTCATCAGCATTACATTGACAGTCGACAGTAATTCATGATCTAAAATATAATCGGAGTTACGTGAAACGTTAACCTTTATTTCAGGCAACCAAACATATCGTAACATTATTTGCTAACCTACAGAAGTACATACTATTGTTATTTATGTCAATATATAAATATCACTACTTATTTAACACATAGTCTGTGTTCAAGGGGAGCTCTGAACCGTCGGAACACAACACTCTTCAGTAACATTATTCACTTCAACTAAAGTTGCAAACCTTAGCTTCCGAATGCGGCCCTGTTGACTGATTTGAAGTTATGAAATAGGTCCTCAAAAATCGTGCTAATCTTTATCAGTGTCATTGATAAATTAGGAGTCAGGAAAACACCATGAGTTATTATTACATGATAATGTAAAAAAAACAATACATTCCAATGTTTGTGTCCAGATTATGATGTGATAACTTATAAACTACCTAAATACTTAAAATTATTGTTAATCAGTCAAAACGTAAATAACTAACAGTTAAATTTAAAAAGTTAAATAATTAAAAATACGTCCAAACAGAACTAATGTCAACAATTACAAAATTAAAAAATACTAAAAAACGAAGACTGCTCATCTCGGCCTTCAGTTTCTATCTTAAGAGCTATTAAGCGCTTCGTAATTAACAAGACAGTACAAAAGTCAAGTCATAAGTATTTCTCACACCTCTCACCGGCCGATCGCAGCACTCGGTGGGAAGTCACGCGGCGTCTGAGCCGCGCTCACATTCTATAAATGCATACATTAACAAACGGGACATCACCGCTCAGATTCCGAACATACATTTTGTCAGCTGAATGAAGGTACATTTTAACTTCACTAGATGTCGCTAGATTAGACTGGTCTGACGTTATCTGTCACTTCACTTCTGTCAGTGTCACAAATACTTAATACACACTAGCGTCTATGGTCATCCATCGCAACGTGGCGCCGCCTTAGTGGCCATATAATCCTGGATTCATTAGCAGCGATACACGCACCCTACCAATGAGAATCTAGTCATAGTAAATGAACGTAACCGCTTGCGTTCCGGCGCGCCCCGATACCCCGACACAGCAATGTGTGGGTAGTTTTAGGATGAGGAGAGGCAGGCGACGTCGGCGAGTATGGCGGAGAGGAGTGGCTTGTCCTGCAGCGCGGCGCCCAGCTCGGCCGCGTCCCACTGCAGGCGCAGGCGCCGCGCGCGCGCGCCGCCGCCGCCGCCCCCGCTGCCCACGCGCAGCGCCCCGCGCGACTCCAGTAACGCGCACGCGTTCGCCATCTCGGCCATGTCCAGGGCCGCGATGTTGCGCGCCGCCGACACCCTGTGTACACCAATCTTTAATACTACGCACCGAATACGTTTCGCATATCTGTATGGTTTTTTATTTCTGAAATCCTAGTATTCTAACCTCAGTTGGTTTGAAAGAGTTTTTAGTTTCTCTTAAGAAACGGGATTGTTTGGCATCAAAGAAAGTTTACTGTACATTTTTTTTATCTATTTCAGGTGAAAATTACTCAAAAAGACAGTCTTCCTTGCGTTTTCCTGTAGCTACAATGGTTAAAGTACCTGCCCTTACCGACCTGAAAAATCCACCGTATATATCGAATTTACTAGTTTGGTATTGAAATCTGAAATCGTCTCAGCAACATTTTATCAACGGACGAATGACTAGACTAAAAGGTAGACTAAAAGAATAGGATCTCACTTTTTATAAACGTCGTAAAGTTTTCCCATGACGATATCTTTCGCTTTCCCCTTAGTCAGCATCAACATCAGACTGCACAGTATTAGCTTCTGTTGCAGCGGGAAGCCCTCATCCACGTCTGATTCCATCTTCCTCGACCCGCCGTACACGTCGTTGAGTACTTCGAGCACTTGCTTCAGCTCCACGGTGACCGTCGAATCTTTCATCATGTTATCTACGGACAAATTGTCCGAGAATTTGCTACGTTTCGCGAGTTCAATCACTCGTCGTCCTATATCTAATGCTCTTCTCATATCACCGGAGACTGCGGATATTTTAGCTGCAAAGAAAGTTCAGAATTTAGATTAAATCCCAAACCAATAACTGTCGTATTGTGGTCTTACAGTAGATTAGGTCGAGGCAATCGCAATGACTCATAGACCAGCGCAAATTACGTGGCTATTTCTGAAATTTGAAGAATCTAACTCGGAATCACCCGAATGAGCCGAGCGGCTAATCGAATGACTGGGCATGCTAAGCGGTCGTGAACAAACACAATGTACCTGCTAGGTAACTAATTAAACATGTGAAAACAGAAAAATGTCCGAGTTCCTGAAAGGTCAAGTCCGTAGTACCCTGAATCGGCAGTGCATAAGAAGATGTATGAATGTGGATGAAGCAAAAGAGGTGTGTCAAAATCGTAGCATGTGGCATTAAGTATCTGCCTACCCCCGTGGGATACAGGCGTGACTATATGTATGTATTTAAGTGGAAACATTATTGAAAAACGTACCAGCGAGCATCTGTAAAGCAACTGGCGAGAATATATTGGTGTTGTCCTCGTTGGCCAACACCGTGGTGAATATGTTGATGATTTGTTGCTTGGTGTACGGCGGGAAGTGGAGGGTGCGCGGGCGCAGCGAGCAGCGCGCCTGCAGTCGCGGCAGCGCGCGCTGCGTCAGGTCCAGCGCGTTGGCCACGCCCACCAGCACCAGCCGCGCGCGCGCACGACTCGGCCACTCAAATATCGTGTACAGCACCGACTGCCGCTTGCTATCCAACTGGTCTATTTCGTCTAACACTAGGAGTCTGCAACAAACATGATCAATATACTAATCCACCAAGCCAACTAGGCGCTCGGACAGAATGCGGTTTCCCCGCCCGCACACCGCCACCGCCTTTTTTGTGTGACGTCACATTTGACAGGTTCCTAGTTGGCTTGGTGGAGTAGTGCATGGTGACGTTATTATCATCGTCTTACTACGGTGAACCAGAAAGTATCCAATATGTATTTGCTATTGACACATATGAGAAAGGACGTAAAGAAAGCACTATCCACAGATATGAGAGCTGTGCCCGGGAAGTGGACGGACCGTGCTATGTCAGAGGCTCAAAAAATATCGGTGTAAATTTTATATGAACTCGTTCACGTCTCTGCTATGCTGTGAATAGACCTTTATTGGTTTAAAAAGGCGGCTCTCTTAGCCGTAATCAGATTGTGTGGTGAAATAAAAATCTTTTTATGAAATCTATTTTCAAAGGAGTTATTTCTAATCCTTCTTATATTTGCCCACATCCATGACCAACAGTTTCCAATAATATGTCGTAAAAGAAATTCACCGTGAAAGCATTCTTGATGATGATAATATGATAACGTTAGAAGATGGTGCTGCAGGCACTGTACTTACATCATTTTATGGTGTGTGTTTAAATATTTCTCAATAGCACTGTAGCAGGCTTTTTCGGTGGATCCAGAAGTCTTCAACTGAAGTTCCTTACATATTCTACTGTAAATACTTGCGGCTGACTTCATCATGGTGCAGTTAATGTAAACTTGTTTGTATCCATCTCTAAACTGCAAGATTAAGATGAAAATTAAATCGCATTTTTAGAACCGGCACATTTTTATCTTGCTAGATAGAATAATATGTCGTATGTAGTAGCGCCGCTCTATGAGGTAGCGTCACAGCTAAGTAAGAGCCGGGCCCCATCTACGCGCTGCGCCGCGTTGCGCTGCGCTGCGTTGCGCTGCGTCGTCGCAAGATTTTGTACTGGCACGTCACCCTCCCCGCTTCGTCTCTCGCCCGCTGACACCAGCGACGACTCAGCGCAGCGCGTAGGTGGGGTCCGACGCCTACTGTGACTGTTGCGCGTCAAGGTGGGCAGACATTGGAGTATCGAGTGATCAGAGCAAAAATATTCCAGCAACCCTCATGAATAATAATATTCTGGGACATTTTTAAACACACGGCTACCTGATCCCAAACTAAGCAGAGCTTCTACTATGGAAACCAGATAACTGATATTACTACATATACCACTTTGCGATGCGACTTATATGTTATCGTACACGAAAGCCATCCTCCGTATTACTGCAATGAACAGTATTTGGATGGAGTCTGTCCGGGACGGGTATTTTTTCAATACAGCTTGCCATATGTCCTTTGACCTTTTCCGGGTAAAGACTTTAACCCGGCAACATCTTCCGTAAATTTCACCTTATGCCTTCTTAGTGGTGTGGTGACTATCATATTTTATTTTGATCAGATCTGCTTTATTAGTCAATTAAAAGATGCTACATGTTACACTATTAAATATTCCAGAGGTGAATGCGAATGTACCTAATAATACACACCTTAGGTAAGTTCAGTATGTAGGACAAGCTGGCAGTCTTCCCAGTGCCCGGCTGTCCGGATACATATAAGGACGCAGACTCCTCCTTCTCCAGATGCTCTGTCAAGAAGTTTTCCAACCACTCTATCTCCTCCTCTCTACTCGTAAGAGGTTTTGAGGAGTCCTTTTCACTATAACATTAAAAAGTTCATATTTAATAATCCATTGTAATTTACAGTTATTAATAAAATTAATGCTAGAAATAACATACCTATATATCTGTGTCTTGGTTTTAGTTACATTATACTTTGAAGAATCGTCGAGATTTCTTGAAATTTTTTCAGGCGAACAATCTGAAATTTTTTAAATAAATTAGGTCAATAGCTCTCACAATATGGACCATACGGATATCAAACCATCTAATATTTAAAAGGTCGATTGCACCTAACGTAATTAATAAAATATTACCATCATCACAGTCTTGCTTCGAGTCGTGTTTTAAATGCCTCTTCAATTTTCTTTTGTCTGCTACTTTTCCTGTGTTCAATATATCTTCATTCTCATTTGAGCTTACATCGTTATCTTCTAAATAAACCTTTTTACGAGATCTAAATGGAATTTTTGCTTGAATCGCTGCCATCTGCAAAAATAATTTCAATTCTAAATTATTGTCAAGTTCATTATTTCTATATAAAAATGTTATTATTTGCATAATGTTGGTGTATACCTTGGTCCAATGCACAATTGTGCGGAATGCCTTGGGCGTAGTAAATAAAATATAATACTTCGATGACCTTACATTTATTGTACAAATTATATTTCCAGCATACCTTAAATATTTGTAGCAATTAAAACAATAAACAGTTGTTAATTTACCTTATCTAACTATACTTAGTTTAAATATATTAATTTAGTTTGTTAGGATTATATTGTAACACGTTTTTAAAACCTAACCATGATGTTCGTCAGCCTACCCCTCCGGGAAATATACAAGCGTGAAGGTGGTGGGGCTTTTGCATGACCTTATGAAAGAAATCCTTACACTACAATTCAAGGTAAACTTATAGGTATTCCTTCATAAGATATACTGGAGTAGTTATGCCGCAAAAGAGTAGGCAGAGATGTAGGGATTGTTTAACATTACATCAAATAGTATTATATCTCGTACATAGTTTAAAAGTAAAAATTGAACATCCCTGATGTGTGTATGAAAATTTAATCTGACATAGCTAAGAACAATCTCAGAGCAGAAATAACAATCGATCCAGCTCAGGAGCCGTACAACAGTACAACCCTATTAGCGTCGCGACGGGGGTTAATAACTTATTCACCAACACAAAGCTTCTTAAATGTATAGCCATATAAACTATTATGGTTGATTTACTCATCAATAATAAAAGACGATTGTTTTTGCATGGCTTCGTAGGAACCCTTCAATACCTACAGTAGTGGCACGCTATGATGGCCGGTTTGACATGTGGGAGGGGGAAAGGATGAACCTTATTATAACGGAATAAAATTCATTTCCGCATTCTTATTTTTTTAAACGGCCAGTCTTATCCCGTTATAATAAGGTTCATTTTCTTCCGCCACCACATGTCAAACCGGCCATCGTAGAATGCCGCTACTATAAAGGCAAGGATATACTTATTTTATATTTATTTATTAGTATAGCATTTATTTCTAAATACAAGATTTTAATTCCCAAGCCTTTTACAATATGTCTGTACCAATAGGTACTAATTTAGTAGATTCATGGCATATCTGGACAAAACCGCCACCTAAGGCTTGGCGCACACGCATGACTTGACATCGTGACTATTTTGTCCCGCTTATCAACTCCATGGATATGTATGGAGATGCGTGCACGTTGCGTCGTGACAATCGCACGTATATCTATACATTTGATGAGAGTGACGAAACACTCACCGTGATAAGTCAATCGTGCACGCTATACCTAAGATCTTATACCTAGTTATTCTTATGTTAACTGGGCCCCTCAAATTGCAAGATGATTTCGCGTAGTTGTTGACAGATATGACGAAACTAAAGTATAATAAGTTTCATAAAGAACTGACCCATAGCCAATGATAAAGAATTGAAAAATTTAAGGCAGTCTTTAGCTGCCGGGCTTTACATGGCCATGTAATATTCAGAAGTAATTTTCAATTAGTTTTTTTTTTTTTGCAATACCTATAAGATTAGCTACGTATATTTTATCATCAATGAAAGAGTTAAAATTTATCCACAAAAAAGTTAATGCACCTAAAACATGACAGATGTACCTATACACAAGTCCAAATAGAGAATACCTAAAAAACATTAGTTATTATAAGTAAAATTAGAATACGTAATTACATTTTCTTAAATTTAATTAGAAAAACATATATTGTGTTGTGTTAAGACCTCTTGGCCATAACACAATACAATTCTTGTATCATTCAAAACATTAAAATAATTTCACGCTGTATTTTATTAAAATAATTATTTTTCTTTATTAAAATCGTTTTGAGTTTGATGAGCAATGTTCGACATGTTTTTAAATAAATCAAATTGCCTTGATTTTAGCCATGCACTCATTTCCATTTGCTGTTTCAAAAGTGACACGTGGTGGTGTGACATGAGCTGCGGTCGCGCCATCATGTAATCCGTAGAGAAGTTCATTGTGGGATTCGCTTTTAATGTGGGTGTGATCGGCTGTCGAATTCCCGATAATTTTCCAGCAGATGGCAAAGGCTTTAACCCAGGCTTAGAGGGGCCAGCAACAGGTTTCGATATTTCATTACTAGGAGAGTTCAAATTAGAAATCTGTGTACTGGTTATTTGATTAGATTGATTGACATTCTGTTCAGGTGTGGAACTGTTTGTCTGCTTCTCCTCTGCAATGACTAATTTTGGTGAAGAGCTTGGTGAACGTGTTTGTGGCCTTGGTAACGGCTGTGCTGTGCTCGGGGACATGTGGGAAGCAATTTGGTAACCTGGTAATGATAGTGTTGAATTAGCATTATTTGTAGGCTTCATTGGATTTTTATTATTAGACATATCCTGTCTGCTGTTATTCATTTGTGATCCAGCGGCCATTTTATCAAGTTTCATTTGATTCATACTACTTGTAGATGGAATTCTCAATGGACTTATGCCAGTAGCTAAGGGTCTGTTTGCAATACTACTAGGAAACACATTGTTTTGAGTCATCGCAGGAGGAATATTAGGTGGCATAGTCTTTGTAGGCAGGTTTTGTTTCTTTGCTAAATTATCTATAGACTGCATAGTTTCCAATGCTTTATGCAAAGTTTGTTGTTGACCCAATTGATTTTGAACATTGTGTGGAGTAGATAAGTCCAATGCAGCACCAGTTTTATTTTCTATTGATGGCATGTTACCAGTGTTTGGCTTATTGACAGGATTGTTGGGTTTGTTTGCAGCACTCAATGATTTTGGTGTAGCTGGCACAAGTTTAGGAACTTGGGCTTTGTTTTTAGGCAATTTAGACTTTTTATCTGTATGCGAACTTTGCAATTGTTGTTCAAATGTTTGTTGGAATGTAATAGGTGCTGCAAAATTGCCTGCTTGCTTCCCAAGTTTAGTATCAGAGATAGGCTTCAAATTTGGTACTGGGCCTTTAGCTGAAGTTTCTGAAGATTTGCCAGGTGGTTTCGATGTATTTTGTGGTGTAGACTGTGACTTATTGGGATTTGTTTTAGTCTCAGTATTACATTCAGTTTTCTGATTTTTAGCTTCAGTGTCCGGCAGCTTTAGTATCTCAATATAGTTGTGGACAGGTGGACTTGGCACTTTATGTGTAGTGTTACTAACACCAGCTAAGTTCTTATTCAACATGTTTTTTTTACCATCTGAGTTAGGTACTTCACCAGGGTTTCTTGGATCTAATTTTTGATCAGTTAAAGTAATAGACAATGAAGAGGGTATATTAATTTTACATGAGTCAAATAGTGATTTCAAGGGGTCACCTGAAGGCTGAGTTCCGGCGTTTGTAGCCCCAAGTGAAGTTTTGACTTGTGATAATATTTTGCTTCGATCAATTGTAGGATCACTGTTATTTGCTAATAAATCCATTCTTACTTTATTAATTATCTGTCCTTTATTTTGGGAAGATTGAGATGTAGGAATACCAGGTTTCAAATCAGGCATCTTTTTGGTAGGTCCTTTTTGTACTTCAGGTTTTATTATTGAAGATTGTGCATCTGTTTTGGGCATTTGCAGTTTCAGAGGAGAAATTGGTTTTTGGGCTGCTGATGGTATTTGTATTGAGGATGTGCCTTCTGTAGGAGGTTTACGCTTTGGAGATGAAATGTTTGGTAAGCCAGAAACTGTCCTCTTTACTCCAGGACTCTCTGGTTGTTTGTTATTATTGCTTATTGGCTTGATATCTTTCACAGGCACTGATGTAGATGGAGGAAGAGATGTTTGAGAATTTTTAGAAATCCCTTCATGTTCTTTAATTTTGAGAGGCATATCTGACATTTTATTATTTTGTTGTGCTGATACTGGACTAGAAACACTTGGACTATTTATAAAATCAGTGATTTTTGTTTTCTCTAATTCAATTTTTAACTTTTTCAATTCAGGAGCATGAGTAGTTGCCTGTTGCTTCCTTTTAGAAGGTTCTAGTACTTTATCTTCCAATTTTAATGGATTGTTTTGAGTCTTACGTAAAGAGTCATTACATTGGTTAGAAGTAGATTCTTCATGAGAAGATTTTACAGGTGATGATTTAACTGGTGAAGATTTAACTGGTATACAACTTTTTGGTGTTAACTCAAACGAATTGAGAAATTGCGACTTTTCAACATCTTCATCATCCTTTTTAGGAGACGAACTAGCAGTATTAGCTTTTTCCACTATGTCCTTATTTTGGGGTCCAAGTAGCTTATCATTTCTTTTCAACACATCATTAACTTGCTTTGCATTATCATCAAGCATAGGGCTATCAGTTCCTGAAGAAATCTCTGAGCCTTGATCATTTAAATGTGGTGTTGGACTAGCATTAGTGTCTTCAGTAGAAGCAGGGCTGGATTTCCTGTCTTGAAAGTTACATGATGAAGAACCTTTTCTATTAATCTCAAAAAGTCTATTTCTAATTGCTACATAATCTATTATCTGGTAGAAAAATCTCATGGGTTCATTGCGTTTCCAATTGTATATGTATGCAATATCCATTAGTGTGTAATAATCTGGGAGAGGTACTCTTTTATATAAAATGTCAATAGCAAATTGAGTGCTATCAATATCAAATTTCATACTTAGAAACTTTTTAAGGTGACTGATGTTAACAACTGCGGGACATTGCAGAAATCGTCTTGTTGTGGCAGTTGCAGGTTGTGGATCATTACTGTCCGATGACTTGCTTGAAATACTGTCAGTGTCGGTCAAATCAGCATATTCCAAAGAGAATGATATTACATCTTCTGGACTAAAAATGATCCGTTCGGTGTCTTCCCCTCTCTGTTCAGGTGTAGCTGATGCAGCTGGCCCTGGTCTAGATGCATAAAACTGCTGTCGTCTCTCCATTTCCTTTTGAAAGAGACCTGGTACAAGCTTGTAAACAATATCTTGAAGAGCTTTATCAAGTTTAATGTTGGGTTTTGCCGAGTTAATCATCATTTCACAGACAGGGCAATAACTCTTCACTTTCAAATGTTTTATAATACAGCTTCTACAAAACGAGTGCAGACATTCTACTATTGTTGTTGCGTCTATATAATAGCCTCGACATAGAGGGCATGTTATGTGTTCATTCACTTCGCCTAACAAGGTCCTTTGAGGCACCACTGCTGCAGTATTATGTTCAGACATTGTCACCACTTTTTTATCTGGCTGTTTATTTGAAGTAACCATTTTTACAATCTAGTATGTTTATGGTAAAATGATATCGATATATGCAGCTGTTGACGCTACACCAAATGAACCGTCCATACTTTCACGAATTCACTTATTTACACTTTGAACTTTCCACGAAAATTAACACATAACAATACACGAGAAAATAAACATTGCTAATAAACTGAAGTATTGCTAAATAAGAGCTTACAAACAACGGAAAATCTATAAAGATGTACTACGAATACGAAACAACTTCAATATTCGCCATTAGCCGTGTAAGTATTATGTTGGCAACACTGATTTATTTACTTTCGTTCTCACGTTTGGGTTATAATGATTTCAGCATGTTAATTCCACGATCTTAACTTTGATTACGTATTAATAAATAGAATGTTAAGAAACTTACTCTGTACTAATCTTGGTTAATCGGATAATTCCGACGGAGCGATAAAAAGGAGCACTTAAATATTTTTGGCGCGAATACACCGGGACACAGAAACATCTGACATCGGTCGGTGATGCTCGCTCGCACACGTCAAAACTCACCAACAAAATGTCAAATATGAATCAATCAAAATTAAATATTATGTTGGTAAACCTTGCAATCATATGCTGCGTTCCATTCGACGTAATTTTTGTTATTTTCGTTCACAAAAACTGTTAAAAACGATAATAATGATCACTTTCAGTACAAGTTGGTTCAAGTGGAACTACATTTATGAACGAAAATAACAAAAAATACGTCGTCTGGAACGCAGCAATAGAGGAAGAAAAACATTGTTTGGTCAGGACTCAAGGTTACTCTACCTACGCTACTCACGATGCAATTTCGTGCTCAATCCGTTGATTCACCTTGAGTTAATTTGATAGGTAGGTACCTAGCGCGATGAGGAGACAATTGGCCATTATTCGACTCACCGACACGGCACCGGCACCGGCACAGTGACTGACAGCTTTTTGCGGAGTTGTCATTGGTCAGTGATCAATGACAACTGGTCACTGACCAATAAAAAAAATGCAGCCATGCCGCTGCCGGTGCCGTGCCGGTGAGTGGAAAAACGGCCATTGGGAGGCAAATTGACGCCTACTTTCTTCTACTTCAACTAAAACCAATTGAATCGACGGATTAAATACCAAATTGCATCGTGAGTAGCGGCCTTATCTCTATGGTCACTTTCAACAAATAAACAGGGCTGCCAGATTGTATAATTGGATTCACGATGTATATAATTTGGTGGTCTTGTGTGTCTGTGTGTATAGTCGATTCCTGGGTAAAATTAGATACACAAATAATTTACATTGCTCTTTCGTAAGTTCGATAATGTAAAAAATATTTTGAAAATTTCCGTAAGTCCGTTTATTTTCTTCCTGACATCGTTCGTTGACACTTGACATATCGTTGATAGACAACCGTTTTTCCACAAGCCGGCACGGCACCAGCAACGGCACGGCGACAGTTTTTTCAATGGTCAGTGACCAATGACAACTGGTCACTAACCAATGACAACTGCGCAAAAAGCCATCGCCGTGCCGATGCCGGAGGCGTGCCGGCTAGTGGAAAAACGGCCATTAACAAGCAGGTATAATATACGACAGGTCGAAATGGCAATCGGGGTATGAGCTGAGGCGCGGGGAAGGTGACACCCCGCATAACCGCGCATCGCCCGCGCCATACTAGTCTTAGCGCTGCACGAGTCCGCATTATCGCTATCGATAGTTATCGATTTCAATCTGAGTCATATTGTTATTTGTTGTTGTATATTAAAATGACTTCGGTCGCTTCTTCGTCACGTGTTTAAACAATAATTAATTCTCAAGCATGAGAACTAGCCAGAAAAATATTAGAAAATTGTGACATTGAACGGAAAAGCAATTATTATAAATAGGTACCCTGTGAGGAAATATAAACAGTTTTTAATTTAAATTCCTTATAATAAACCTTATTTAATTAAGTTTACTCTTATTTTGTTGATTTGCAAAAAAAAAAAATCGACATAAACTACCTGGTACGTGATGCCACATCACTAGATAAATGCCATCTCGACCTGTCGCGCACGGCCGTTTTTCCACTAGCCGGCACGGCAGCGACACCGGCATGGCGGCAGCTTTGTCATTGGTCACTGACCAATAACAACTCCGCAAAAAGCTGTCACCGTGCCGTTACCGGTGCCGCCGTGCCGGCAAGTGGAAAAACGGCCTTTTTATAAGGGCTTTTGACTTTTTGGCAGAAAGTGGAAGTAATGTTGTCATTCTTGTTGATGTTTCCTTGCATTATAATGTGGTTACAGACAATTTCTCAAAAAAATTGGGGGTGTGTATAATAAAGTTTAATTTTGTATAATTTTAGCAACTCAGTGTATAAAATAAGGCGCCTCTGCTGGTAGCCCTGTAAATAAATTCAGTCTTTCTTTTTGACGAGCGGGCCGAGCAATAAGCACGGCATATAAATTTTATCGTGAATTTGTGAAGTAATCACAAACAAAAACTCTCCTTTTGAACAAATTAAGTTAAAGTAATTAACTAAATAACATGAGAGCCAAGGTATTTTATGATTTGTGTTATTTATTACAAAAAACGTATTTAGTGTATTCAAGCATGTTATTTTGAGCAGCGTTTTGATATGTGGTGTAAAATGTTTGTTTCAGTGGCGTAAGAAGCGCATGCGAAGGCTAAAGCGTAAAAGGAGGAAGATGCGTGCGAGGTCCAAATAGAAAGGGTAAGTTTTTTAATAGAATAAGTACCTAATGATGCCGGGTTGCCGGTATTTCACTAGTCTTTGTATTGTAACTTTAAAGGCCGTAAGATAAATGTTAGTTGATCGATCCTGGAGATTTTCAACTATCGAACTATCTGGCTTATGGGAGATCTCCCCCTGCAATTATTGATCTAGGCAGGGCTCCCATAGCTAGTCTGGATACTTACCTCAACCTTATATTTTTCGTCATGGTCTTATGTCGTTCAAATGAGGTAGTTACTAGAACAACTCTTGTCATAGTATGTGGTTATTTTTGTCTGGGAAATATGTTTTTATAAGAATATTTTCAACTAGTATATTCAAAACATGCACCTTATCTCAGTAGTTCTCATTAATTAAACTTCGTAATCATGTGTTTTGAAACATGCAAGAGCTACAACTTAGTTGTTTTTTATAGTTAACACATGTATAATAGGTTATGTTGAGATATCGAAGTTGTGGTTTGGTGACATGTGGGTAATGGAATAATCGCATCACACTACTCTTTTTACTAAACAAGCAAGTTACGTACCTATGTTGAGCCCGTGAATGTTCAAAAAAAGACAAAAAAATTTTGATGTACATGTGCAGGTGCAAGGGACATGCGGAGG
Organism: Drymonia ruficornis; assembly: GCA_947859195.1. Taxonomy (NCBI): domain Eukaryota; kingdom Metazoa; phylum Arthropoda; class Insecta; order Lepidoptera; family Notodontidae; genus Drymonia; species Drymonia ruficornis. Next base: position 6,266,452 of record OX401905.1, on the reverse strand, counting down.
GTTAGACTGTTTACCTATATTATTCTAACATTTACCTACAGCTCTGACCGCATGGACTTTGAGACAATCCTATGCACTAAAGTGGGCATTACATTATCCAATTTGCAGAGTGCTAAGTGAGCTAGTGTGCTAAAATTGAATGGTTTGAAGCCAGTTAGTGATCCAATCTAGTAAGATTGTATGGGCATCTCGCACTGCATTAGCACTAGTTAGCGCTAATGTTGCCGTATCCCTGAACGGCAACATTCTATCAGTGAAATATTTTTTAGAATTAGACCAATAGGTAGGTGTAGGAGGTTAACTCTACTATTGTAGAGTTAACCTCCAATTACAGACAATTTTACTTCTTTATGTTTTATAAAATATGTAGGGTTAATGTGCACAGGATTTAAATTTTTAAGTTTTAGCCATAGGTCATTAACCCTCCAAGGCAGTTGCATTCTCACCATGAGAAAAGCATGAAGAATTGTGAGGGCATAATAAATGCTTTCTCCACCCTTGTGATATACCCTATATCATAAGGACTAATACAAAGCATACAAATATAAGATTATTATAGTTTTAGTCCACAAATTAAATACATATCAGGAGACTTAGAGCCTGGCCGCATTACAAATAAATACCGCGCGGTTTCTTTCCCCGAAGTTCTGTAACTCATGGTATCATGAATGTATCTGAACTAGCGGTAAAAAACCCGCGTGGTTTTTATTCGCAATGCGGCCAGGCTCTTACACACCAACTGTATGGTTCCAAACTCGGCAAGCTTGTACTGAGCTGTATCCGAACTTGCGGTAAAAAAAACCGCGTGGTTTTTATTCGCAATGCGGCCAGGCTCTTACACACCAATTATATGGTTCCAAACTCGGCAAGCTTGTACTAAGCTGGGTGGCCTAGCTCAAACCACTGCCAAATGGTTGATCTTCGATTTGTTACCCTGTTGTCACTGCTAGTGATGGCTTCAATCATATTGACAGCCTTTACTTTGTTTATGAACAAGATCTATATGTTTGGCCAAATTAAGTTAATATAAAGATTTTCCTTTTTGTTACAGGTACACGAGTGGAGTTGGGTGTCCTAATTATTGCTTGTGTATCTAATAAAACTTAAAAAAATCTAAAATGTTTTATTTCCATATGAAACCATGTTTCACTAGGCCTACACTTAAGTACATTTCAGTAGGGTTTGCTAAAGGCATAGCTAAAGTCACTGATCTTGTTAATTTATAAGTGGGTATTTATTTACATACAAGCTGTCCCAGCGAACTTCGTAACGCCGCCTCATAATTAATAAATGTCTTATTAGCCGAAAAAGAACTAAATCCCCCATTCTTCTAAAAACAATAATATCTAAATTGGTCCAGCCGTTTTCGCGTCAAGTCGTGAGCAAGGAAATAGGGATTCATTTGTATTATAGATATGTAGACCAGCTTCGCACGCGTGGATGTCGGTTAGGGGGCGTCCATAAATTACGTGAGGCATTTAAGGGGGGGGGGGGGGGGGGTGTCGAGCCAAATCTCACGTGGGAGACGGGGGCGGGGTCTAGGAAAATATCACGTAATTTTTTTTCGCCGTAAGGAACAGTGTAAAATTTCAAGAAAACTGGGTTAAATTAAGTAAAACATGTTTCTCCAGTAGAATATGGCTTTTGAAAAATCTCACGTGATATTAGAGGGGGAGGGAGTGGGTTTAGCCAAATCTTACGACATCACCAAGGGGGGAGGGGGGGTCGAAAAATCACCAAAATCGCCTCACGTAATTTATGGATCCCCTTTTCTTTCCAATCACCGCTTTATAATTGCCCATTTTTTAACGTATTAAAATGGATATAGAATGTATCCTTAAGAGATAGACATGCCATCGCGGACTTTTCTGTAGACCTATTTATGATCAATTCATTGTTTATGATACACAATTCCACCATATATCATTTTGTTATATCTCAAAGGGTTTAGGCAGCGTTTTCGTTGAAAGTTCCCAGACGGCTTATTTTTTGGACACCAACAAATATCTTTATATTTTAGCCAATGTATACAAAAACTTGACAAATTATATACTAAAACCTTCCTCGAGAACCACTTTATCCATTGGTGAAAAGAGCATGAAAATCGGTGCAGTAGTTTTTAAGTCTATCGCGAACAGACAGACGCGGCGGAGGACTTTGTTTTATAATATGTAGTGATAGTGATATAGATAAAATGTATCTAGAATAATTTAAAAAATACGAGGTACCTATTAATAAAGTACTTACTTACAATCTTAGAGTTTACAATAGTCGAAAATAATTTGTCACTGGGTGGTCCAGCGAAGAGAATACTATTGGAGAATACAAGCTCGTGCTGTACTCGTAGCACAGCTGGACTGCGACAAGACAAACGCGATTTTGTCTAATTCTCTCCTATGCATTAAGGTAGAGAGAGAGAGAGAGAGCAATTCGGTGCGACATAAGTCTTGTCTTGGCGGTTGGGCTAGCCCTTCTGCTTTTGTGAGTTCCTTTTTCAAATTGTTTAATTCAAAAATGACACTTGTCATATAATTATTATTTCGGATAATCTTTTGGATTAATTTTATTTACAATGGGTCGAATGGGTGCTATTAAATGGGACAAGGCAACTCAGTGTAGACCCATTCATAACATAATTTCATCCGATTTTCCCAAATACAATCCACAACCATGGAAATTTATGGTAAGTACTGCAGGTAGGGTATACTTTTAGAGATGCACCGATGTAGCCACCCATTCTAATAATTAAGGATAAAAATGTATTGTATTTGTAGGTGCCCCCGTAGGCCTAAACAAAATAAACGCTTTGACTTAGTATGAGACTTCTCTATTGTTGGATACATTTGTTAATTCGGTAATGTAGGTAGGGTTTATTAAGACCAGCTAATAATGATTATCTTTAATCAAGGATCTACTGTCTTAGATAATAGTAATAAACTTTACAGGATAGCAAATCACGGATCGAGTGGTTATTGTCCTATGAATATCAAAGAATGTGGTTAGATGAAAGGGAGGCTTGGAAAAAACGTATGTATCCAGAGAACACCACTGTCAATGTAGATGTTGTGAAGCGATACGTTTTGACTTTCAAAACTAACCACCAACCGCCGAAGCCCGAAAAAAAGAAGGCATTTAAAATGAAGAAGTACGTATGTTTTAACGTGTTACCTTCCCTGTATGGCCAGCCAGGGAAGAGCTATTTACCTGAGGCTGTCCTTGCTGTAGCTACTTGGAGAAAATGGGAAGCTCGCTTTCCTCGCCTTGTGATAATTGCCGTAGGTAGCTCAATGCCATCAGTTCGTTTTTTATATATCGTCAAAATTGTAGATTTCATGGCCAACAGCTTTACTTGGTTCAAAAATAATAGCACCGTTCCCTTCATGCTCATATTTATATAAGCCGCCTGATGCGACTTATTGTGCTATTAAAAATGCACTATAAACCTACATAAAATGAAATTGCTTTCAGATTTGAAGGTATTGGAAGTAAAACTAACACTAAACGCCCTCCAAATGACAAAGCGATGAAATTCGAAAAAGAAAAGAAAAAAAAAGAAGAATCTAAGTAATACAAACAAAGTGCTTCTTGTATGTACTTCTTGTTTTTAATTGTTACGTTTATCTTTACATAATATTAAATGAAAAAACATAGGTCATAATACCATGGATTTTTCTTTAAGGAGTAGTACTATATCGTTGGTTCGTTAATAATATTGCCAATGTAAGGATTTCAATAATGGTACCTAGTTGAATGGCAAGTCAATGTGCCAGTACAAAAAAAATACCATATTCTTTGCCGTCTTATCCACCTATAAGTACCTACACTGTTATGACGTTTTTAAAACCAGCACAACATAGTGATCCGGAATTAGGATCTGGGTAGGTATGTATTATGTATGGGTAGGTAGAAAGGTACCGTACAATGGCATGGAGGCATGGTAACCATCGAGTTGCTATTACTATAACAGTAGTAACAGCCCAGGGAAAATTATGAAAAGATCATTTTAGAAATTGGCACGCCGCGACGGGAATCGAACATACAACCCGTGCAATGTGCCAGCGGCCTACGCTCCATACCATTGTATGTAAGAATAGGACCTTCATGATGAATTAAAAACTTAGCATGGCACGTTTTTCTGTTTTATTGATATCAGTTAGTAAAATAGGTTTTAAACTACAATGTATATTTTTGGTTGGCATTATCAGTTTTAAAGTTTATGGGTGACTGCAAAACCCGGGGATGAACAAGTTGAACAATATAAAAAGAAGTCTTATTATGAACACCAAAGTCTAATACTAAAACATTGATAAAGCAATAATAACTTCACTTAGAAGATACAGGGCTATGTTTTGTAATACATACAAGGGTTAGTATTGTCATTATATATATTTTGTTTATTACTAGCGCTCACATGTTGTTGGCCGAGTGTAGACGATCACGCAATCCGTTCATATCCCCTCGACGCATTGTTAAACGGACAAGAACATACTTAAAAAAAAAAACTTGTTGATTACATAAGTATGTATTAGTAATATATAAAAAACTAAAATGATAATTGTTTTGACTGGTTATTTATAATTGCTTTGAGCGAGGTAAATTGTTTATATCCACTGTAAATCGTGAGTTGTATTATAGCCCCCGTTACATGAATATTGAACCAGGGCCGCGGTACCACTTGTCATTACACCAAAACATTACTATAATTAAATACCCTCGAATGGTCCAATAGGCATTTCAAAAATGTCGAGGTAGGTAATGATTTTAGATATTTAATATTCATTATTATTTAATTACATAAGTAAGTATGTTCACACAACCCTTAATAGGGCTAACAATCAAAAAATACTTAACCAAATCAGTCATTATTATTATAATTAGGTACTAAGTTCGGAACGCAACAATCATTACTGCTACCTGTGTGCTCAGCGCTCAACAACTTGCACGATGGTACTTCACTTCGTTGCGAATTTCCCGGCACGTAGATGTGGAATATTACGTTGTTTTAAGCACTTTTTAATCAATCGAACATCTTAAAATAAAGCCATTGCATACATTTTAAAATTAATTTATTTCACAAAATAAAGTTTTAGTTGTGGAATGATGTCATATTTTGTGTTTAGCTACAACTATTTTTTTTAAATTCTCTAATTAATGATGCGAATTAATTTTTGTATAACGCTTGTATTTTTCGAAATGTATCGGTTATTATAGCGGTCATTAATAAATTAGCCGAACTGAAAACTAAAGGCGGTGCCGGGGAAACCTCCGCCTGAGTGGAAGTCGAAGTGCTGTCCACCGCGATTGAAGAAGGACTGGAACACAACGTTGGGGTCGATATCTGAAAACGGAAATCAAAATAAAACATTAAGTAGGTATAAAAAAGTACTCTAATCAACGGTAACTCGCGCCATATCCGTTATTGCTATAATTTTACAATCTTATTACGGTAATCAGAAGATATTACTAATGGAATAAATATAGGAAAAAAAAATTATACCTACTTGTCTTTTTAAATGACTATCTTAGGATTGAAGGAGAAATGCTTTGTAATATTTTTTGATAAATGAAAGTACTTATACTCATTAGAAAAAGAATTCTAGGTCTTCAAGGCTGGACATACAGGAGTCTTCCTCACAAGAATCATCAACCATACTTTCATCTTCTTCCGTACTAATGTCGTCATCTGGGTAATAATACGTACAATACAAATGCAAAAAGACCATAATTATTTCGATGAAACGAAATCTGAAGGTCCGAAACAATTGGTAGTACCTGTCTTTTAGCCTGTTTGAGTATTCTCAGAAACAATAACAGGTTATGCTGTAGTTTTTTAACAACATTTTAATTAAAGCCGGAAACACACCGCGGCGCACGGAATGGTCACGCACGTGGGTCAAGCTTCGCTTTGCAAGAAAATGTATGCACTCTCCCTAATAAGAAAGTTAGGGAGTGAATCAAGCACGAAGGTAGTGAGTCTCCCCCCATCACCTTCAACTCCGCAAGGGTATCTATGTCTTTTCCGATATAGCATTAAGTGTTTTAAGTGCAAAAGACACCGAAATCGCCTGCCGTATCAGTGCTAGAGTCGACTTTTCGAACTGGGTTGCATCGGATGGAAGAGTGTTTTTTAATCAGTGAGTAAATGTAATAATGTGACTGACCGGCCATGCCTGCGCCGTCGTCGTCAAGGTCCTGACCGTGGTCGTAGCGCGCGCGCTTCTTGGGGTCGCTGAGCACGCCGTAGGCCTCGCCCACCTCCTTGAAGCGGCGCTCCTGCTCGCGCCGCTCCGGCTCCGCCGCGCCCGCGTGCCTGTCCGGGTGGTGCACCAGCGCGCGCTTCCTGCACCATACACACCACCACCACGTCACACGTCTTGTGTAGATCCATCCAAATGTACGGACGTATCGCGTTCGGAAACCCCGATTCGATATTTCGAAACGGAATTCCGTACGGAAATTCCGTATGTATGTGGCGGGCCTAAGTGGATGCGTCGGAAGAGGGCGACCAAATTAATGGTCTTTTCCAGAAAGGTCAAGTCCGTGGCACCCTCACCCTCAACCGACGGCAGTGCATGAGAAGATGTATGAATGAGGATGAAGCAAAAGAGGTGTGTCAAAATCGTAGCATGTGGCCATCAATAGTCTCTGTCTACCCCCGTGGGATACAGGCGTGAGTAGACCGGGGTAGAACCACACTTTCACAGAAGATCGGCGTGAAGTAGCTATCAAGGTACTTGAGGTAACATAAAATTAAATGAAACAGTAGTTGTACCTGTAAGCCTTCTTAATATCATCTTCGGATGCAGTTTTTTCGACGCCAAGTATCTTATAGTAGTCCTTGCGTTTCGATTTCTTGAGCGCTATTTTGGCCTCGTGCAACAACTGTTTGTTCTCCTTGCTTTTGTCGATCTTGTATAGTTTCTCGTAGTCTTTGACGGCCTCCTCGTAATCGCCCAGTTCTGTGTAGCACTTGGCGCGTCGCAGTAGCGCCTTCACGTAGTTCTCGTCCAAATCGAGCGCCGCCGTGCAAGCCTCCGCCGCTTCTTTTATTTGATTCAGTTTAGCGCAAACTGTCGCCTTGTTGAAGAAAAGCTTGGCATTAACGATTCTGTTGTTTTTGTCGACTGTTAAAGCTTCGTTGTACAAATGCAGCGCTTGTGGCCATCTGCCCATTTTAAAAGCTTCATTACCTGTAATGAATTATAATAAATGACATTACAAATAAACACTTTAATTTTATTTTTGTTGTATAGATAGATGTTTATCTTTTGAATTTAATTTAATTTTGAATTTAATTAAAATTGCACAGTACTCTTTGACCTTAAGAATATAAATTATTTGCTTCCATTTTCAATTAATTTACAATAAATCTAGCTCACCCTCTTCCTTTTTCTGTTTAAGTAGCTTGGCTTTCTTGTATGTCTCCATTGCTTTTTTGTGATCGGGAGCAAGACGCAGGACTTGTTGGAAGTGCTTGAACGCTTGTTCGTCTTTGTCCTATAGTATAAATATGAACATTTAAGAACGTTTTGACGAAGCTAGTGATTTTACTTACTTTATGGTCACGCTAAATTCTATGAAGATAGTAAACCAATTAATGTGAGATCACCTAACAAACTATCCAGTTTTCTAATTATTATGTTAATTTATAAATTCTTACCTCAAAGTACAGGCACAATCCTCGCACGTAAATAGCCTCAGTGTCTAAGCTGTCAAATCTTAATGAGTCATTTGCTATTTCCTGAGCTTCCTGGCACCGCCCGAGCATTGCTAGACATTCAGCTTTTGTGAGTTTCACCCTGAAGCAACAAGCAATTACTAATACCTGTCGCTGATTCTCAAGTACGAGAGTGTCAGAAGTCTACACAGTGTTTTATAGTATCTAAGGGCTTCTAGATGATAAATAAAGTATCGCATTACAGTTTAACATTGAAATATACATTCGAAATACTGGCAAAAATAAATCACAAATTGAAATAAGAAAATGTAAGTAATTATTTTTCTTCCATTTTTGTTTATTTATTTATATTACTGGTTTACAATAAGGCCCATGATATAATAATCTGAGCCGCATCGTATTGCTACGGCATTAGATCCAATGCGTTGCAGTCTACTGACAGATCAGTACATACGAATTTATGTTTTATTTCAACAAATTAGTGTTCCACTCGCAAAGAAATGTGATGGTATGTACTAACTTGGTACTAGAGGGGCTGTAGTCGAGGCAGCGGTCCATGCAGAAGACGACGCGGCGGTAGTCTTGGCCCTCCATGGCGCGCTGCGCGTCCTCGTGCAGCTTGCGCAGCGCCTCCAGCGCGCGCCGCTCGCTCACCGCGCACTCCGCGCCGCCCAGCTCGCTCGCGCGCCGCACCGCTTGCTCGCCGCCAGACAGATCGCCTACAAACATCATCATTAGGGTTTTACCACACACCACACCAATCGATAGACCGTCGATCGATGTTATGAAATCCGACGACTTCGATCGATAGTTTCTATAGGCAGGTATGGGCAAACCATTGAAAGTGGCGGGCCCAACTTTAGGATGAAACGAAGGATTATTTGGTGCGTCTAGATTCCTCGAATGCCTCGCCCGAACACTCATGTTGTAACATAATGTCTATGGGTTTCGACGTCAAAACTGAGCGCACAAGGGTGGCACGATATTATGACATTTAGCAAGCTAGAGCAACTATAGACTTTGCTTGATGGAACATTGATCAATTGGTTTGGTAATACCATTAATCAGTATTATGTAGTACACAAAATAAACTAAATTATGAAGGGCAGCATAATACATCAGGACCCAAGTATACGGGAAAGTACTACACACAAATAAAGTAGTACACTTACCACAGAAACCACATTTTTTTTGTGACTAACAAATAATAACCATAAAGAAAAAAATTGCTCTTGACCTTTTAACAAGGTGAACACCTTGGCTTGGCTTGGCTGCAGATAAGAAAATTGTAATTTGGGTTTAATAAGTACTTTTAAACAAGTGGTTTTCATGGTTGTGTGTGTTTTTGTAGAAGATAGAACCTATCACAGATATGTACTGTGAATTACTGCGTGACTTTATATTACTAGCTAGTTATTGCTTTGTACTATCTGCCACCTTACTGAAACTGTTTTGAGATTAATGCAACATAACCTGTGCTAAAACATTCTGAAATGTGAACAGTGTTCAATATTTACTTAAGAGAAAGAAAATAACGCTCACCCAATGCAATGCAGCATTTAGCCATGCGAATATAACCCTTTGTAAAAGTGGAATCCAGTGCCACGGCCTTCTGAGCATCTTCCAAGGCCTTCTTGTACATTCCCAGCATCATGTAGCAAGCTGATCTGTTGCCGTAGTATGCTGCATTGTCAGGGCACAGCTGAATTGCTTCATCGTACATAGCCAGGGCACCCTTGTAATTTTTGAATTTGTACAAATGATTACCACTATCTTTCTTTTCTTCGGCCAACCTGTGTAAATAAAATATGATTGGAACAAAATGAATAATGCAAGTAAATAATAAGTTGTCATTATAATTTTATAAGAACTTTTCTTTTTATTTTAATTGTAATACACCTAGCAGGTGCTCCAATTTCGTGACAATAGCAAGGGGACAGAGTTACATTTATATTGTCTATTTTTTTGCAGTTATTGCATCCTTAATTATGTAGCTGTTTTTGGGAATGGCTAGCTTGCGAATACAAGCTGTTATAAAGCATTTCATATAAAATCAAAACTTTTCATCTACTACAAAGGAATCAGCGATATTGTCGGCTCATGTACCTATTAGGTACTTCAGAGGAATCAATCTACTGTCGGTGCGTTCCATTCACCGTTAATTTTGTTATTTTCGTCCACAAAAAGTGTTAAAAACGATAATAATGATCACTTTCAGTACAAGTTGGTGCGAGTGGAACGAGATTTGTGATCGAAAATAACGAAAATTACAAAATTAACAGTGAGTGGAACGCACCATGTATCTTAGAACTAGGGACTATGTACACTATTTATGCACACATTCCCACAATAACATCACTAGAGCATAATTAATAAGTACATAATTACAAGAGATCACACAAAGGTTGACCAGCTGTGGCAGAGCCCACAATCCAATACTTCAATAATAATTAGCTTTCACTTTCATTGTAAGTACAGAATTAACTTCACCGTGCTAGGGAGAGACCACTACCATAACAAAGAACTAATGATTCTTTGCTGCACAATCTTATCTAAATCCAATTTATCCATCAGATTGCAACATAGCTAAAAGTGAATTTGTTTTATACATAGCACATCAATGTTTGGAATAACACCAAGTGGCATTGTTTGCATTATTCGTCATTGGATGAATAACTTTTTATAAAGAGAAATAGCGGTTCCAATGTAAACCCACAGCACTCCCACACACACGTTCAGGCTGTTGTACTGTATGTAGGTCATATGTCAAGGTACTCTCAAATTCCGTATTTATATTCGATCCATTTCCAATGGCTTTAGTCGAAAATCTTTAAATATAATTTAGAAGGTAGACAAAAAGGCCCGTTTTGATGGTACCACACGAAATTACTTTTCCTGGGTCACTAATTCTAGCTTATATTTACCTTTCAGGACTCTTTGGAACCAAATCATCAATGGTTAAATCTGCGTCCACAATTTCTGAGTCTGCCATTTTTATATTTAGTTAATTTTCAGATAAATTTCAATAATAAAAGAATTTTTGCCCTCTTTATTTTGACGACGATCCCTTTGAAAAGAACTGGGCAGGGTTACCAGTTACTAAAATGACATCACACATACTGTAATACCTACACTGGTACGCTACGCTCTGTTGAATTTATTTTCCGTCCGAAAACTCTAACTAAACAATTACAAATAATAATAATAATAAATGTTTATTTCCATAAAAACCTAGTACAGTACAATTTTCTGCGGTGGCCAAACTAGGCGAGTGCCTGTATCTTGGCAACCTACTTATATGAGGTTACATAAGTGTAGGTGTATTTAAGCATTAAGATTAATGAGAAAAAATTAATAAGTAGGTATCTCCGATTCCATGAAACTAAAAGGAACCTTTTTTTTCAAAAAGTTGAGAAAATACAAGACAGGAATAGATAAACTTGTCTATTTCATAAAAAAATCGGGAAATTATACCTATTTAATTGGCAATACTGGCGTGGAAAAGTACTACCGGCTTTTTGGCGGGAAGTGGAAAAGTCATGGTGTCATTTTTGTTTTAATTTCCAAAACTTGTGTTTTCGTGTAATATAATGTGTAATATTAGTGGAATATTAACCATTATATGGTCATAAATGTGCGTGAGTGTGGGCAATTGGAACAAAAGTGATGAAACATGATTTTCGGCTTCTCCCAAGAAGTCTAGTAATTTGTCAGTAAAGTATCCGCCACTTTACTGATAGGGTTTGGGGGGGTAGAAATAAGGTAGTTATAAGGTAGATTTAAGGTAGTTATAAGGTAGAATTAAGAAAAAATGTAATAAAAGTATACTGATGTTAGGCTCCAAAGGGCTAGTTCCCAGGGGCCGTAAAACTAATCTTATAAAAAAAAATAAAAAAAAAAAAGTACTACCTTGACGACCTTGCCAGATAATAACCATCAGATCATAGATCAGATAGAAATTAACATTTTTAATCTGTTTGTCTGACACAAGCTTGACAGACAGACAGCTGACTGACAGACATTGGCCGTTTTCACATTACACGGCACGGCAGCGGCGACGGCTGTCACTGAGATATTTTCGGGGTTTTCATTGGTCAGTAACCAATGACAACTGGTCACTGACCAATGAAAACCCCGCAAATATCTCAGTGACAGCCGTCGCCGCTGCCGTGCCGTGTAATGTGAAAACGGCCTTTCAGTTCTTACCACAGAGCATTTTACAGTGAGTGTGACACTTGTTGTCCAATCAGTTTTATTTGGAGTTGATCAATAAATAACCAAATGATAATTATATTCTAAATAACATAAAACGAACTTAAAATGGGTAGTCCGGAACGTGAATTGTGCCCTCCTCCCTCAGAAGAAGATGAACTTACGCTTCCTCGAGCAAGCATTAACAAAATGATAAAGGAATTAGTACCTTCTGTTCGAGTAGCCTTTGAATCAAGGGAATTAATTCTGAACTGTTGCACAGAATTTATACATCTGCTTAGTTCAGAAGCCAATGAAGTATGCAATCAAAGCAATAAGAAAACGATTAACGCTGAACATGTGCTTACAGGTATTCGTGTATGGACTACTTAGCATGCTTTGTTCTTCAGGACTTGTAGTTGAATAAAACTTCTTTCCTATTGCATGCATCATTATTACAATCTTTGTAGAGTCATACCTTAGCCCCTCGGTGGCAAAGCCCTAATAATAATAATGTTCTGCTTATTTGGTTTTTGTAATTTGTTGTCTGTATTTTCAGAATATTTGTAGGTACTACTTAATTAATGTGCCATTTTATTTACAGCATTAGACAGGTTAGGGTTTAGTGATTACACTATAGAAGCTGAAGCTGTTTTGAAGGACTGCAAGGCTGTTGCTGCTAAAAGAAGAAGACAGAGCACAAGACTTGAAAATTTAGGCATTCCTGAAGAAGAATTGTTGAGACAGCAACAAGAATTATTTGCGAAGGTTATTATTGAGAACATTGAGGTTTATTTAATTTTTGGATCTTGCTTCTCACTGGATGATTTATATTTGTTTGCAATATCCACCAATGGGTGGTTATAACAAAGTAACCCTAGCTTATTAGCCTATAGGATTTCTGGATATATGTTAATTATTTCATCAATTTGACACTGCCTTAACTTTTCTATTGCATCATGGCATTTTTATCTAAAATGATTTATAAAAGCCATGGTGCCTCTGGGGGCTGTATTAGACGCACCACAAATACAAATTGGAAAATTTCCTGAAGCCACTTATTATGTTTTTATTATCATTTGTGATTTTTAATTTCCAGGCACGTGAGGAACAGGCCAAGCAGGACCAACAGGAATGGCTGTTACTACAACAGCAAGGACTTGAGGGTACTCCTCAACCATACATACCTCCTCCGACAGGACCCAAAAATGATGATGAAGAAGATGATGATTATTCATAAAACTGTGTAATTTAAGTCTTACCTACTTATGCAGTTATTACAGTCCTCTTTAAAGTTTATAACAATTATAATTTACAATAACGTATTTTTATGTTACACTGTCAACATGACTCTTGTTTAAATAAGAAACAGACTTACATAAAAATATGAACCACAACATAACTTCATGGTAAATATAAAATTGTCAAGTTTATGGCCATATGTCTGTCATTTATAATGTCATCAAGTTGCATTTTCTCTTTGTTGCAATCAATGACATTAGAAATAGAATAGACATGGTTCCGGTCCAAAATTGTCAGCACCACAAAATCGAGACCCGTATCAACATTCGACTCAGTCGGGCGCTCAACAACAATTAGAATGCACGTCATGCGCACGTCAGGATTGACATACTTATTTTAGTTTCCTGGGATTAATATACATTAAAATGCCATCCTGTGCATTCAAGAATTGTTTTAATCATTCACGAACAAAAAATAAATCACACGGAATTACTTTCCATTCGTAAGTACAGCGAAAATTTATTTAATAATTATTATTTGCTTCAAATTGTTTGTGAGAGCGAGATGAATAATACAAACCGGACGTGTGAGACACGTTACACGATAAGATGCGGAGCTCGCATGCGCGGCCTTGTGACTAGACTAGTGCTGGAAAATACCGTAATAATACCGAATAATTATCTATTAAACCGATATTTTTTATATTTATTTTTTAATACGAATTATAGTTTACTTTGAATATTGACGCGTCATTGCTGTCTTTTTGAAAGAATATATGAGCATTGATGATGATCAGATCAATTATCATCCTAACAGCTCGTTCCCACTTGTTGGATGTCGGGCTGTGTATTTTAATCGGATGTCAGCGCCTCTGTTCACACAAGTCGGTTGTCGGACCCGATCAAAGCTGGAGCCATTTTTTGGCAGGCGACTGCGATAGACGTCTACGGGCGGAAGAAGACAAAGCAGGAAAGGGGTTGCTGGGCCCGACATCCGACATAATGTGAACAGCGCCATAGTTACTCATAAGCGAGCGAGACGGTGGACGTTCTATCTCTTCACTACTAGTTCCTTAGTTCTATTTTCTTTTAACTAAATTAATAATTAATTTAATTAGATAATTACGATTTCACAGTAAAACCGACTGCTCGGTTTTGTGGGACTAATTATATTATTAATGTTCTATGTTTTATGAAATAAATAAATAAATCCGACACGATTTTATTATGGACATAGAGTACGACATTATAATAAAAATAATATTCAGGTTTCCTAAAGATGAAATAAAGAGACAGAAGTGGCTTCTTGTTGTTCGAAAACAAAGGCGGGAATCTGATTGGATACCCTCTATGTATAGTAAAATATGCTCAATACATTTCAAGCCAGAAGATACATATATAACCGGCAAAGGATATAGGAGAATATCAGCTGGGGCTGTACCCTACTTTCAGGTTTGTGCGAGTTTATTATAGTCTGGCCGCTACCACTGCGCCACTCCATAGGTATGCGCGGGGCGCGGGGAGATGGGGAATGGGCAACTAGGTATGCGCGGGAAATGCGCGGGGAGGTGGGGAGTGGATTCGCACTATTTCGTACCCCCCGTCTCACCGCTCGCTTACCTAAGGAGTGGTACAGCGGTAGCGGCCAGATTATAGTATTTATATGTATTCAGAGGTGGGCAAAAATTAATTACAAGTAATTTATTTATTTATAGTTAATTATTAGTGTACAACAAAAAAAAATATATACTTATACATTAATATCCTACAATCCTCCTCTGATGTCAGGCGGCAGGGTGCCCAGAACGCTGGCAGCATTGCCGCGTTGGATGGCAATGCTAATGGGTTGACCAAAATAAATGCCAGCGCTCTGGTCGCCCAAAGTTTCCACCAGCCGTTAATTGCAATTGAATTGAATTATCACAATTAACAATTAATTTTGATTGTAAGTAGTTCATCATCATCATCATTTCAGCCGAAAGACGTCCACTGCTGGACATAGGCCTCCCCCAAGTTTCGCCACAATGACCGATCTTGCGCTGCCCGCATCCAGCGGATTCCCGCGACCTTCACCAGGTCGTCGATCCACCTTGTGGGAGGCCTACCCACGCTACGCTTTCCGGTGCGTGGCCGCCACTCGAGAACTCTAGTTAATTGTAATTAATTTTCACCCACCTCGAAAATCTATATTATACCTAACTAAACATTTTTAGGTAGCCAGCCTATAATTGATGTATGTAAATGTTTTTTTAGGCCGCTATGAGATCGTGCAATTATCCCTTGGAACCCAGCTCACCAAACTCTCTGCAAGGCGTTAATATTTCTGACATGGAGTCAATTTTCGATAGCCCACGGAAAGCATTCCTAAAATCAAAAGTAAAAAAAATTACATTTGTCAAAGAAAAGCTCCGTAAAGAAAATAAAAATTTGAAAAGAAGAAACAAAATACTTGAGAAACGGTGTAAATCTTTAAAGGACACCATTATGAACCTGAAAAAAGACATTAATGTGCCTGAAGACCAATTTCAAGAATTGTTTATGAAAGCGGAAGCAGCAGATTTGTTTGCCAGGATAAGCAAGCAAAATAAGCGTAAAAAGAACATGAGGATGCAATTTAGTCCATCTTTAAGAAAATTTGCCCTGACACTAAACTTTTATTCTCCGATGGGATACAAATACGTGCGAAAAATTTTTGATGACGCCTTACCTCATCCTCGAACACTTATAAAATGGTATGAAAACTTAAATGCCGAGCCAGGATTTACAGCCGAAGCGTTCAAGGTTCTTAGTACAAAAAAAACTAGTTCAGGAAAAAACATTTATTGTAATTTAGTAGTGGATGAAATGGCTATTCGGCAACAAACAATTTGGAACGGAAAAAAAACTTTAGGTTTAGTAAATTATGGAATTGGTGGAAGAGACATAGACAGGGTAGCCTCACAAGCTTTTGTAATGATGCTTGTTAGCCTTAATGAGAACTGGAAATTACCCGTGGGATATTTTTTCGTTAACGGACTTACAGCTGAGAGTAAGTCAAACCTAATAAAAATATGTTTGACGAAATGCTGGGAAGTAGGTCTTAATGTAGTTGCATTGACTTTTGACGGCTGTCCATCAAATATTAATGCCGCTAATATATTAGGTTGTAATTTAACTAATCTGAACAATTTAAAAACAACTTTCAAGCACCCATCATGTGACATGGAAGTAGCAGTATTTCTAGATCCATGTCACATGATAAAGCTTGTGAGGAATACCTTTGAAGCTAAAAGATTATTATTTGATCACGAAAGTCGAGAAGTAAAGTGGCAATTTTTGGAGAATTTATTAAAATTACAAAGTAGTGAAACACTAAATTTTGCAAACAAACTAACCCCTAAGCACATCGACTTTCGTAATCAAATAATGAAAGTCAAGCTTGCCACCCAGCTCCTAAGCCGCAGTGTTGCGGACGCACTAAGGTTATCGGAACGATTACTTTCATCAACCCGTTTTATTCATACAGAAGGTACAGTTAAATTTATAGAAAATTTTAATAATTTATTTGATATCACGAACTCACGAAAAAAGGAACGATTTGGATTCAAGAAGCCAATTTGTAGCGAAAACAAAGATAGTATTTTTATTTTTTTTAATTACATGAAACAGTACATAAGTTCTTTAAAATTCCTTAATAAAACCCGACGGACAGTACGACAAAAAATTTCAATAACACTAACAAAAAAAAATATTATTCAGTCTGCCTGCAAAACCGGATTTATTATATGTATCGAAAGCATTAAATATCTATATTCAACATTAGTTGAAACTGGCATACTAAAATATATTGCAACGTATAGACTAAGCCAAGACCACCTTGAGTTATTTTTCGGAATAATTCGCAGACAGGGGGGATATAATAATAACCCTAATGTTCGTCAATTTCAGGGAATTTACAGGAAGGTGTTAGGACATTTAGAGCTGCGTTCTTCTTTTTCTGGAAATTGTATACCACTCGATAATTTTCCGCTTCTGACGTGCTCATCGGCTATCGAAAACATAAATAGAACTGTTGGCAGAAATGCTCATTTAGACAGTTCTGATGAGGATTTTCCGTTAGACGATATTTATGGTAGTGAATCATTCTCAAAACATAAAGTTACTCGTGGTGGATCATACATTCGGATAAAAGATATTAAAAAAAAAAAAAGTAATTTAAGCGACACTACAGCCGAACATAACGTGGAAATATTAACAAGTATGTTGAATGATGCAAGTAATTTGTCAATAAGTGCTGAACAAATCATAGGATATATAGCTGGATGGGTCGCTAGGGCATTAATAAAAACCATTAAATGTGAGATATGTATAACAGAATTGATTACAAATGAAAAACTATTTTTTCACAAGTTAATTAATTTAAAGGATATGGGGGGTTTGTGCTATCCATCTTATGATTTATTTAAGATATGCCTTAAATCCGAAACAGCTATTAAAATGTATTTTAAAGAAAACAGAACTCAACATTTTCTCTGTGAGAAACAAATACTACGTCTGAAATTAAATGTTATTCAATCTTTTATAAATACGGATATTTTGTCTTCTTTAGTAATTCATTCTTTCGATCAGCCAGCCACTTTTAACCATAGAATACACCTTTTGAAGGCAATTGTTGACAGATATTGTGATGTCAGAGTACATTATTATCACAAAATAGATCCGGCTATATTAAGCATCACAAAACGGCAAAAACGAAACAAATTATCTTTATTTGAAGGCGTGTAATATGTATGTCAGAAACAACAAATTTAAAAAAATATATATTAAAACGATCTAAATAGGACGACAGCGCCATCTGTAGGCGTTTGACAGAGTGCACTTGCCTTGGCCAGCATCGGTCAACTGTTTTCGTGCCTTTCGAGATCACTTAGTCCGACTAAACGGCCCCATCCTTCGGTCTCCGACACGTATAATTTTTTGACAACCATTTACCGCAGTGGTTTGAGCAAAGGCTGCTCTGCTTACTGCACCAGTAATTTTTGTTCTAAAATAGTATTCTTTTTTGTTCGTTTGTTGTTCAACTTCAAATAGTTTATTCTATTTAGGCCTACGGGGACGATTACAAATTATCATTTTTAAATGTTTTACTTTATTCTACCTTCTTACCTTCTTCGTTATGTTTCTTGATGTTTCATTTGATCGGAAACGCTACTTGAATGAGAAGATCAGGCAAGAAACTAAGCGAGCTTGTCTTTTTAACCGATTTTAAAAAGGAGGAATTTCTCAATTCGATGGCGTGTGAGTTTTTTATGTTTGTTACGCGATTTCTTAATCAATTGTGGACCGATTTTCATTTTTTTTTAATTCGCAAGAGTATATTCCTGAGGTAGTCCCAATGTCGTCACCAAGTCAGGATTTCATTTCCAAACTCATTTATCTTTTAAATAATCAGAAAATGTCTATAATAAGTCTTTTTACAGAGTCTGAAGTCTTTTTTTTGTTATCTTGTTTAATTTTTGGGGGAAAAGGGAAGATCTTCCAGCCAGGCGGGTGGTATGCCTGGCGGGGCCGGCCGCAAGCCCCAATGGTTATTGTCGGGGTCTTCTATATATACTAAGAGTTCTGCGAATCTTGCTTGCGTGATTCAGACTTCATTTTTGTACTGTAGTGTGCTTGCACCCAGTGCCATCTTATTGGTGGCGTCGTGAATGTTTGCATGGTCGCTACAAATTAATTAATTATTTTGTTTAATTGCGAGCAAAGCCGCAAAATTAATAATAAAAGTCAAATTGTATTTTACAAACTGTATTTTATTTATACGCTACCTCTATACCTCGATGTCGAACCGATTATAATTATTATTCGAACATTCAGATACTCTTTGAAATTCGGATAGGTGCA
Organism: Drymonia ruficornis; assembly: GCA_947859195.1. Taxonomy (NCBI): domain Eukaryota; kingdom Metazoa; phylum Arthropoda; class Insecta; order Lepidoptera; family Notodontidae; genus Drymonia; species Drymonia ruficornis. Next base: position 6,247,462 of record OX401905.1, on the reverse strand, counting down.
TGTTTTACATTTTTTTGTAATTAATTTTTAAAATAATACCGGAATATATCGGTGTCGGAGAAAATCGGTTGGTTCACATCACTTGTGCGATGTGCCAAGTAGGGGAGACCGGGGACAATTGGAACATTTTTACTTTAACTGTGTGCTGTCATAGGACCCACAAGGGTACCTCATATTTATATGCTTAGCTTAAAGAGTCGTTATCTGATATAATATTATTATAAACTATATCTCAAATAGTTATACTAAAATCACCTACTAAAGAAGACCAGGCAGAGTTCAAATATCCCACCCCAAGGACGATTCAAACAGTATACAGGGTAGATTTTTGAGACGGGGCGGTAAGGGCAGCTACTTGAACCGTTATAGTTAGAGGAAAACGTTCGTAGGAGACTATCCATAACTTTTTGGGATATTCTGAAATGCATTCACAGATTTTGGAAAAAAAAATACAGTCAGGGAAGAAATTGCTAAATAAAATACCAAAATATATATTTTTTTATTCCCATTGATCCTATTTAACGTAAGGATCAAAATACTCTATCGGACCATTTACGGTTTGAGTACTAGAAATGACAGAAATCGCTAAAAACTTTACCCATACATTTTGTACTGAAAAACTATTAATCCAACTCGAAATATTTTTGTTTCCAAACGATTCTACTTCTTACTGTGATCAAAAGACTCTTTGAGACAAACAGGAGTTTGAGTACAGAAACTAAGTACAGTAAGTTTTACGGTTAAGTTATGCCCGCTGCACAAGATGCCTGCGTGTAAACCCGGTCATGTGACTTACCGCAGTTGCTGTACTCAAACTTCAGTTGGCCTCAAAGAGTCTTGTCATCACAGTAAGAAATAGGATCGTTTGGCAACAAAAAATATTTCGAGTCGATTAATCGTTTTTCAGTACCGAGGAAACCAATGAAAGATACGTACCACATTACAAACATAGAAAGGTACTCTAATAACTCAACCCTTCCTTTGTGCAATAGGGTAAAGTGTGTGCAGAAGTCAGTGGAAACTTCGAGGCGGTACGATTGAAACGTTTCAAACCTCCAGAGACAAGTTGTTTCAGACGTTTCAGAGATCTCATATTTTCTACTTCAACCCTCAATATTTTATATTATATACATAGACGTTAATAATAATCAACAGTCATCAAAACAATATTAACCGGTTAAGTAAGACTCTTATAATATAATAAAAACTGAAATAACACGATTTAAAAAGGCAATACTTAACAAAAATGAAAAATCATGAATTCTTAGTTTTTGGTGCGAAATTATTTAAGGCATATACAACTGCGTCTATCGCTTTTATCTAAATATAACCGAACATGGCAGACGAAGTTACGAACGATACGTTACACACGTAGGCTGACGTAGTAGCATAGTAGGTATTCGAAAAATTGATGTGGTTTCCATTGTCCCCGGTCTACCCTACTGCCGAGGCTTACCGAAGGCGGCGTCGGCCGGCGGTCGAAGCTGCCTCGTTCGCACAAGTATTCCGGTGCATCTTTGTGCCCTTGTCTATCGGCAATGAGGATCAGTAATAGGTCAACAAATCAACTCATAACCAACACTAACAGTTAAAACTAAGCTTTCTTATCAATATAGTTTTTAAATCATCGAAATCGGTACATCGGTTGCGATTTCCTAACACATTTTATGTATCCAAAATTTATCGACGGGCGGTAAGTGCGGCCAGCGCGCGTGACGTCACCGGGCGCGCCTCGTTGATTTCGCGCTGTGCCCGGTTTCCCGCTTGCGCCGCCATTCACTATTTTAGGTGTTATTCATTTAAATTACATGCTGTAAAGGGCCATATTGATCTATATTAAATGCACAATGTATTTAAGGTACTTAATTGGTTAAGGATTAATGCTGTATTGCTTAAAATCGCTTCGTAAATAAGCCATTATTTCTCGTAAAAAGTAAAGGAAAAAAATGGTTATTGTGGGTTATCCCTAAGAGATAGACATAAATACCATCGCGGACTTTTTGTATACCTTTTTATGGTGTACAATACTGTAGTACATTATTTTGATCTATCTCGTAGGATTCAGCCAGCGTTTGCAATGTAAGGGCAAAAAAATATATTTATTTACGACATCACATTAGAAACCTCTAAAATTATCAGTGTTTCTCTACTATATTAAGCATGTATTATACATAATAAACCTTCCTCTTGAATCACTATCTATTAAAAAAAACCGCGTCAAAATCCGCTGCGTAGTTTTAAAGATCTAAGCATACATAGAGACAGACAGCCAGAAAGCGGGAAGCGACTTTGTTTTATACTAGGTATGTAGTGATAGTGAATCCTTAGGTAGGGTGATGGGTAATATAATATTATGATAATAATAGATTATAAAGGAATAATAAATAATAATAATAAATATCGCCAGACTTACACGCCATCTGTATGGTCCCAAACTAAGGGGGCGTCCATAAATTACGTGAGGTGAATTTTTGCCTCCCCCATCCCCCTTAGTAAGATGTTGTGAGATTTTGCTCGACCCCCTCCCTCCCCCTCTAATCTTAGGTGAGATTTTTCAAAAGCCATATTCTAGTGGAGAAACATGTTTTACTTAATTTAACCCAGTTTTCTCGCAGTTTAAGGGTGCGTTTCCATTGAAGCGGAGCGGGGCGGAGAAGAGCAGTGAAAAGTGGCAACTTTTTCCATTTAAGCGGAACTGGGTGGAGCAGAGCGGGGCGGAGCGGAGCGGGGTGGAGTGGAGCGGGGCGGAGCGGAGCGGGGCGGAGTCAAGCTGAGCTGCATTGAGCCGTGTTCCGATCAGTCAAATTTGAGTCAAATTCAATCTCATCGAGTGATCATACGTCATGTTATCGGTTAAGAAAAGAACAGCGCTTTTACATCTTTCTCTACTAGAAGATGAAAATTCGGAAGCTATCCGCCGCGTGTTCATATACTGTATTCGAAAGTCCGCTCAGCTCAGCTCCGCTCAGCTTCGGTTAGATCCGCTCAGTTCCGCTCAGCTCCGCTCAGCTTCGCTCAGCTCCGCTCAGCTTCGGTCAGATCCGCTCAGCTCCACTCAGCTCCGCTCCACTCAGCTCCGGTCCGCTCCGCTCCGCTCCACTCCGCTCCGCTTCGTGCCCACCACTCGGCACCACAGCCTGCTCGACTCCGTTCATTTGTTTTATTCGAAAGTCCACTCAACTCCGCTCCGCTTACACTGTTTCCACTGTTGCGGAGTGGAGATTTCGAGCACTGTGATTGGCCAGTTCACGGTCCGCTCCGCCCAGCTCCGCTTCAATGGAAACGCACCCTAATTTTTGCGGAGAAAAAAATTACGTGAGATTTGCATCGACCCCCCCCCCCCCCCCCCCTCTAAATGCCTCACGTAATTTATGGACGCCCCCTAAGCACCGCTGATACTTGGCTACCATGACTGGGGGCGATCTCAGTGACAACCAGACCAGAGTAGATTACGAAAAGGCCATTTCCGAAATTTGCCTCTGGCGGGAATCGAACCCACAACCACCCGATGCAGTGAGCCAAGCGGCCAACGCTCAAACTATAGCGCCAAGCGGTCGTCAAAAATAAACAGGAATAAAAATAGTACTCAATAGGATAAACACCTAATCTACCTACTTATGACAGGATAATACCTACCTTCCTAGGTATCTTATATATCTTATAGTACTTTGGGTAGGTACACCGAACCTTTCCATGCTTAACCTAGTGGTAAAATAATAGGTTTCTTTGTATAAATAGTATTCATAACAGAAAAGGTAAGTGAAAAGGTACCTAAGTGTACCTTTTCCGTTTCCAACCACGTGTCTCGGCGCTGGTGTATTTTAAATTATTGTTTAAGTAGTCGAATACCATAAAAATTTCTACTTTTGGCAGGTTATCCGACTTAGCTTGTTGAAAACTTTCCTGTAAACTCATTTTGAGGCTTAAAACACGCTGCGCGCGAACAATACAACCGAACCCTAGCGCTAGCCGAGCGCGTATCAGCCCGCGTGACGTCACAGCGAGTGCGGCGGCCGGCGCGGCCCGCTCAGGAAACTTCGTTAGGAAATTAGTCGTATCTTCGTTAATTTTTGTCTTAGACCAAAAATTATTGAGCTGTATGTTATAGAATCCTTAGCTCTATAAATCTGCAGTTTCAACTAAATTCGTTACGGTAATTCATTGTCAAATTGCGAGTACGATGACAGTTGTGCGCAAAAGCGATGCGCGGAGCACAAATTTAGTGTTTATTTTGTTCTACGTCACGTATCTTCCCTATTCCTACATCGATGGTTGCAATCATGTTTTCTTTGATGTCATCAATTTAATATGCATGTCCTTGTGCATGTCTTTAATATCATGTTTCTATAGTGTCCTAGTTTCTCTGAGTGTATCAGCAACTTCCAATACTTCAATATGGTATCTACAAAATGAGCAGTGATTTAAATAAAAAATACAAAACACCAAAACAGATTACTGCAGCAACTACAAACCCAGGCACATCAGTAATACAATAATGTTTTATTACGCTTATGATCCTTTGGTGATTTAGTAAAGATGGTTTACCCTTACCCTACAACTCTTAGGGTAAGTACGCCAGTTTTCGACCAGTTAGTGGAGTTGTCAAGTTCGGGAAGCGAAACAAAAATGTTCAAGTAACATTTTTGGTAAATAAACTATTTCAGTCTACTTCTGATATACTCTATTTTCATAAAAAGTAAAGATGTTTATATTAATGCCTAAAGTTTGTTTTATATTCAGATAAAAAGCTGAAAATGGCGATTTGCCCAGTTTTCGACCGTAAAATCTAGTTTACGACCGTTTATTTACCAGTTTTCGACCACTTCCTAAAATGAGAGATTCAATAGGAAACATATGGTAGAGGCTATTATAAATGTTAATCTGCCCTGGTTTCGCCATTACAAGGTCTCCTCAGACGGTTTCCAGCCTCCTTGCACCCTCGCTTCACCCGCCGGGCTGTGCCCAATGTTACACCCACCACGACGAAGAATGGTGAATGCAACGCCAAGAACGGTCCGGCAGGCGAAGCGAAGGCACGAAGGAACTGGAAACCAACTGAGGAGACCCTGCAATGGCAGACCCAGGTGCACTAGTGCCCGAGAAGACCGCTATATTGCTTCCACTGTGTTGAGAAATCGCATCCTCACTTCTGTTAAAGTCCAGCAACAGCTTCTTCAGACCCGAAGTACATTAGTGACAGTACAGTGAGAATAAGACTTGCTAATGCAAACCTGAAGCCTCAAAGGCCAGCAAGTGGTCCTAAACTCGAGAGAGAGCATCAAGAAGCGAGACTGCGCCATGCCCATGAACACATACAGTGGGGTGAAGAAGAATGGGCAAGAGTTTTGTTCACTGATGAGTCTCAATTCTCTCGATTCACTTCTGATGTAAGGCAAAGAGTCTAGAGGCGACCTGGTGAGCGAAACATTCAAGCCTGCTTCACAGAAAAATTCTAATACGGTGGAGGCTCTTTACACGTATGGGCTGTACAGCAAGTCACATAGAGCTAGTGGCCATAGAAAATGGCACCCTGACTGGGGAATGCTAGAGATCATTAATGAGTATGCAGAGCCATATTTAGTAAATATGGGTGATGGATGGATACTGATGTAGGATAACACCCGGCCACACACCATTCGGGTCATACAAGAGTACATTCAGGAGCTTGGTATCAGCTTAATGGCTTGGCCATCAAGAAGTCCGATCCCAACCCAATCGAGCACGCCTGGGATGAGCTCTGGAGGTTGGTCGGAAGCCGGAGATTACCTCCTACCACCCTCAGGGCGCTCAAACCGGCCTTAATCGAAGAATGGGAGAATATTCCTCAACATCGCCCCCGAAACCTTATCTTCAGTAGGCCAAATCAGCTCGAAGCTGTAATCAGAGCCCAAGGGGGCAATACCAGTTATTATAATGTAAATAAAACGTACTTAAAACATACTTATAAATAAACAATTTTTAGAGAGGGACCCACCACTCACCTTCGGAATTGTCAACCTCCAAAATTATAAACCAAATGAATTGATCGATAATACAAGAGGCCAAGAAGACCGAACTCCCTGTCATTCGAGAGTATGTCGGTCCCGAGTCATGGACCCTAACAATTAGCAATTCTCAGCAGAAAAAGCGAATCTAAAATGAATTCGACACGTGTTTCGCCTCTAAACGAGGCATCCTCAGGATGGTTGGGCTGCGACTGAGCACAGCTGATGGTTGGGCTCAGTCGCCAAAGTTACGCCTGATTCCATCAATTATACTTATAAATGTTGAGTATTTGGCCAGTAAGTTAAAAATGGCAATTTTTTGGTTTTTATCTTTTTAGAGTTAATAATGTATAACTCCAAAGAAAGTACCTGAAATTTGCTATAAAATGTTTATTTATTTCAAATCTCTAACTTCTATAGGTTAGATTAAATAGCAATTTTAAAAGTGTTGTACTAAGTTTTGAAGGCCAGTGTATTTTAATTTCATTTCTCAACATAATGTAAATCAATAATCACAGCAGTAGCATATAATAATATTAAAAAATAGCCATCAAAACATAGCTTTTCAAATGGTCGAAAACTAATCGGAGCTTTTTATAGACACCCAGTTTCCGACCACTTATTTTAATTAATTTTGGAAGAAAATGTATTTGTATATAATATTGTAATCTGGAGGGTATAATGGGATTAACGTTGTGAATTATTTTTACAATTTTCGCTACAATTCCTTAGCTAAGAAATAAAAATGGTCGAGAACAGGGCTACGCTCCACAGCTAGTTTTATTTTCGACCACGAGCGATTTTAGACATCTGTAATTTTTAATAGAATCAGATTTACTTGGACGAAAACTGGCTATTAAAATGTACGAAGCCATAAGGTTCAAAGTCATAAAATGGTTTTCGTTACTTTTCATACATAATTGAATACGAGAATCAATCTACTTAGCCACGATAAGCTCATTTCCGACCGCCCGGTCGTAAACTGGATTTTCTAACAAAATGCTTGTCTTGTTCTCGACCACCTAAATATTACTATTATAATAATTAAATCAAAGTAAAAACATGTGTAGCCATCGTTTAAAGATCATAAATAAGGATTACAAAGAAGAAATAAAGCTAAAAACAATAATAAACTAAGTAAAACTTGCTGTGAAAGTTGCGGCGCGCCACTATTTTTTTTGCACGAATTGACGGGTGCGGACCCGTTCGTTGCGTACCACGAATTAACTATTTTTTTGCCAATCAATCGCTTTCGCAAGTGAGGATATATCCATGCATGTGCAAGTCAAGACGTTTGGGTACTACTAAAACATATTTTTATGAATGGTTGAGTGTCAAGTTTTCTATTTTTTGCCTTTGAATATAAAGACCCATCTAAAAGGTCGGAAACTGGACGTGGTCGCCAAACTGGCGTACCTACCCTATATCTGTGAAGTTACACAGGTTCATTGTGGTGTAGGGCACAAATGATTGATAAATATGAGTAGAACACACTGTTTATTCAGTATAAATAGTATTTGTGACTACCTGTAATCATTCATATTGCTTTTGGGGCCTCGTATCATACGTATTAATGTGGTACTATGGTTATATACTGTGCCACGCTGCTATAGTTCAGTACATTCCAGACATCAAGAGCCCCAGATGATCCTTTAAACGGAACACCACCACCGGTGCCACTGTGTCCTCTGCTAGCTAAAGATTCGGAATGGGCGGACATTTTGCAAACACCACAGGACGACGCACCGAAATCGACAACCAACGTCTCTGATGAGGAGGCAGTATTGCAACTCGTAAATTTTACTTTATTTAAGGTCTTAGCTAGGTGTCTAATGAATGAACTTGACTATACAGCTAGAACACCCGCACAGGATGCCGTTGTTCGAATCAGTAGCCGCGCTAAGGCCTAGGCCGTACCGCGGTTATATCCGCGCTTTTAAAAACGCGTCCTATGGAATCATATGAACCACAAGTGCGGATAGGTTCATATGATTCCATAGGACACAGATTTAACGCGGTTTTAACAGCGCGGATATAACCGCGGTGCGCCCTATGCCTAACAGTCGAGTCCGATAGACGCAATGCTACTTCTATGGTAAATTGTTAGTTCCTTAGATGACCGGCATGGGCACCACTTTTCTATTTATAAATAGGTATTTTACGTAGACACCAGCGAATATAAAATACTGGTGAAACTTTGGTAAGAGCTATAATGCGCGGAATGCTGGGAATGAAAAACAAAAACAGTATTCGGTTCCATAAGTAATAATTATAATTAACTATAGTATAGGAAGATATGCTGCACGAAATAATTCAAGTATCAATTCCTCAGGTAGATAGCGAGGATGGACCTCAAATGAAACCCTTAGCTGTTATGTTCCCCGGGTTGCTCGATAAAGATCCGCAGACATTACAAGGTATGCTGAGTAAGGCTATGTCCACAACTGAAGTCACAAGGCACTTGGTGGATCTTGGCCAGAAAGGCAACTTCACGTTTATGAAAAAAGCCGACCGTCTCATACCGCCAGACAAGGTATCTTTTATTATCCTAAAGCTAAATGTCCTAGCCATGAGATGCGAATCTAGTGGTCGCAAGTGCGGCCTGTTATCATGAGGTGTACGTTTGATTACCGGGCTATGGCAGATAGTTGAAGTTATTTGGACGTCAGCCCACGTCAAGTCTGTAAATAGGAATCTCCTCTAGTAAATTGGGATTTAATACCTAACCCTACCATCGGTATAGGCACCTTTGCCTACCCTTCCTGTTATTAATTTTCTTTACCTCCATGATTTTAAGTATAATTTTATTACTAGTTACATTATGGATGGGAAAAGGATATGAAAGGCAATTCTATAAAATAAAATATCGTCTTGCTCTATCAATAAATTATTATTGTTTACAGCAATGGATGGAAAGTTTGACTGAGAACAGCAATTCATATTGTTCTGTAGACTCTGGACTACTAAGCAGTAAGTAAGACATATCAATGCTCTTCATATAACATCACATATAACACTATTAGGTATTTTTGTATTACTAAACTTAAACAATATTTATGGAAGCGTTACATTTTATAAAAGGTATCTCAAGTGATTATGAAGCAGACAGCGAAGTAACTGAAGGTGACCTGAGAGGAAAGAAGGTAAGGAGGAGAAGGAAATACCTTTTAAGCAAACTTCTTCCAAACACGCACGAATTCAGCTCGCATGAACTACTGGAAAACGACGAAAGGTATGCATAATGAATGACGCAGGGTGGTCACAGAAGCAGGATCCAATATACCTGGGAACGTCGTATGAATTGCTACCTACCTTTATGCAGATATTTTCGGACGATATAGTATATAGTATTAATACCTTGCCTCGTTGCCCTGGGGGTCGGTTGGATTATAAATCGGGTTGCATTTCCGGGACATGTGAAGACTGCTAAAGAAATTTTAAGTACTAAAAAGGGCCCTTTTACAGTGGTATTAGACATCAGGAAGGCAGTGTGCCCGGCCGGGTACAATAACTGTGCACAAAAGTGCTACTCTGCCCACCTCTTTGGTGAAAACATGATAGTATTTTTTTAAGGATCCTACTTTTGTAACTGCCCTATGTGGGTTTTAATATTGTTTTGCGAGGGTCATTAATTTCCCCTTTTTCACAGTAACCATACATTGATGGAGGAAAAGCCGAGTACGTCCACGGATAAAAAATAATCCAATTATTGTTTAAATATCAAAGTGAATATAAATTCTACGTTACACAAATACTTATTTATTATGAGGAAATTTATTGATCATCAAAAAACTAACATCGAAAAAACATAAAATATTAAAGTTAATTGGAATCAGAGGAATAGAAAATAACATACTCAAACTGTAGCTACTAACATACTTACATTTCGTACTTATTTAATTAAGTATACAAAATACTAATTGGTGAATATTTGCACGAAAGCCAAAACCATTACCAAAGATATTCTTAGCTTACCAACAATATGTATGCAATTCGAATATTTGCCCAAGAGGAAAGATTTATGAATTTAGATTATTCGGGATTCGTGGACAAAAATAGTATTATTAGCTGCGTACAATCGATAAGTAAATACTCATAATCTAGTTAAATTTAAAGTTATGTAAGGTGAAATATAAATAATAAACTAACTCATATGGAATATGGCCTGAATCTCCCTTGCACTGAGGGGGTGACCGTCTCAATGCGCGGGGGAATCAGCCCAGTGCCTAGAAGTGGGACGTTAAAAGGGCATACTTTTTATCTATGAATACGATCGTTTGTAAGATGTAGCAATAGCAAACCAGGTTTATTGTTTACATAAAAACACAATTTTTAAATGGATCCATAGTGGTCACTGTCTGTCAGCATGTTTCTATTGAGCTTGCCTCCTACTTTTATGAACGAGATGCTTTTAGTGTACCTATATTATTCAAGAAGCAAGTGTATTGTAAAGAGCAGGTGTCGTCACAGCGTTAGTACATTGTGGTCCTGTGTTTATTCATGTCTTTTATTAGTCGAAATACATCGCTATGCTATCACTTCATTCATAGCATGTATATGTCGCCGTCCGGCTTTTAATTCAGCTTTTTCCAAAAAGTCAGCTTTCACCCAACTAACTCATTGGATGCTGAGCCAACTTAACCCAGTCAACGAACGGCCTAGGCATCTAACTGAACGCCGCCTTTTAATAAACAGGCTATAACGTCCAATGGAATTACTGATTTAACTATTTGGCGGCGACATATACATGTGTAAGCACAGTGGGTCAACTGGCGCCGGACGCTTACCAAACTGCATAAAATGCATTATCACCATAATATGGTATACTACTACAGAAAACTGTTTACTTATTATAATTATTATTATTTCTAGGGGTACTTCAATGAATAATCGCACCAGGAAATCTACATTTAAATAACGCACAAGCTTATTTATAAAAAAAAACATACCATAAAAATATAGATCTTAGAATACTTTTGGTTTCCGCGAGGGCGCTCCAACTAGATGGAGCATGCGCACTAGTAAACTGCGGCAACTGGAACTGATACTATGCCGCACGCAGCCTTCACTACATTTGACAGCAACCAATGACCGCGTTAAGTTGCCGCATTTTGGAATGATTTTTGTTAGCAGGACAGTACCCATCTAGTTAAAGCGCGCGCGCTAAACTTTTATAAATCTGTGATATAGTGAATTACCTAACCCCTCGACTAACCTAACATCCTATATTAAAAATGCTAGCTGTGCCAACGGCTCTGTTCGCCTCAATATTTCCTACTGTCCATAGTTCGTCTAGATTTAGTTTCTTGACTATCCGGGTTGTCCTTAGTTTTAATAAAAATTAGGACTATACATTTAACCTAAAATAAAAAAAAGTCAAAGCGCAACACAACACTCGTGGCGTCATATTGATTAACGAGTCCTAGAATAAATAAATTTATTATTTTTAGCGGTTTTATGAAATTACTAAATGAGCTAGCATGTTGCACCGAGTCGCTCTCTCTTACTTAATACATAGGAGAGAATGAGACAAAATCGATTTAACTCGCAATGTCTTGTCACGGACAGCTTTGATACCAGCACAGCGCAGATATTGGAGATCGAAAATGTTCGGAAAAGAAGTAATAAAGGAAGTTCGATTAATTATAAAAATACTATTAAAAGTTTTTATATTATAATTTCTATTGGGTATGTTTTGTTGTCCTATGTACAAGTATGACCACATACACATATAATTACACTAATAACACAACCACAAAAACCGTGAATGTTACTTTTTGTAATATTAATATTTACTACTCTAGTAGAAAATGGAACAAGCTCCAACACAATGTTATGCGTTTCTTACTAAACTCGTATTATCACTTATAATAAATTCTATTCTATAAAGTTATATCTTATTTGAACAATTAACAAAATTAAGTCCAAAGAAACATTCATACTACACTTAATCATTAACGTCATTATTGCATCATTAATTTACAACAGAACATGATTTATAATGTAGGTGCGGGGTGCTACTTTCATTACCTATGCTATTCTTTACAACATTACTTTTCTCAGAATATCGATAAAGCGTCCGTCAGTGCAGTTACAGCCACCGCGCCAGTCTCGATGCCTGTCTTTTGGACGCTTTATTAACCTCTCGGACTTAGAGCCATAACACACCGGGACGCCATGTCGCCATGGCTACACGGTGTGTTATGGCCCTTAATCAATCTATGTATTTTGCTATCGTAAACGTCGCTCACCGACGCCGATTAGCTCCCCGTTTAATAACAGTGCAATAACAAAGTAGGATGTCAGCACTACTCACACAGGTGACTATAGCCGATGGGAGCCATCAATCCATTAATAGTCGAGCAAGAGGCGCGCGGGCTCCGAGCCGGCGAGCAGCGCGGCGGCGGCGGCGGCGAGCAGCGCCAGCGCGGCGGCGCGGGCGGGCGCGGGGGCGGCGGGGGCCGGGGCCGGGGCCGGGCGTCAGGCGCGCGGGCGCGGGCGCGGCGCGGCGCACCGTCATTGCGCCGGCTTCAGCGCCGCCATCTTGCGGCCGCGCGCGCGCGCCTCCTGCCGCGACGTCGTGTACTCGAACCACAACACGTTCGGTATCAACGTCGTATCCCTTATCATTAGCATTTCACACACTTTTCTGAAACAATATACATTTCCATGATTAGTTAACTGTATGTGGTGGTGGTGTGTGTGGCGAGGTGAAATAAGCGAATATTTGGTGCATGTGACAGGGTAAATTGCAAAAACAGATATTTAATCTTCAGCTTATTATGATCACTAAACAAGAGTCGAACATACTCATGATGACTTCATCACACACCTAAATAAATGCAACAGTTTTATTCATGATCCACCTATAATAACATAATAAGTATTCTATGTATGTCACCAAACATATTGGTGAACACTCATGCATACAATATAATTTACTGCCATTGTATGGACCTAATGTAATCAACATTAAATAATACTTACAATGACACTAGTTGTGGGAACCACGGGGTGAACACTCTGTGGACTACAGCAAACCAGACAGTTGCAAAGATGAACCCAACCACTCCGCCCACCACTACTTGGGCAGTGGTGTGGTAGTGCAGGTACACCCTGGCGATGCTGACTAGCAGAGCCAACAACATACACCCGCCCACTATAATAACCCTCCATAGTGCCGATATTATACTGTTGTTGTTTATATGATGTAATCTGGAAAAATAATCCTTAGTTATGATCATTTCTTTAGCATTGCCTGAATAAAGCCGGAAAACCCACCGCGGCGCACGAAGAGGTTACGCACAAAATGACATCATGCATACATTTTCATGCAAAGCGAGGGTTGGCCCGTGTGCGTGGCCTCTCCGTGCGCCACGGTGGGTTTCTGGCTTAAGGCCAGCATGATTTAAATCCCACTTACATAGGTCATAACCCAGAAGTGGTTTAAAAGGTGAAGGGTTTATTATTTCTTTAGACATAAAAGCATTATAAAATCACTTACCTAATCAAAACAAAGTACAGCACATAGAAGCTGAAAAACCATATGAATTGAGCATGTGAAGATGGCATCCCATACTCATTGTATAGATTCCCCCTTGTCAGCGGCCTGGCTTCACACACAATGTGTTTCAATATTATGTTTATGAACTCATTCACTAAGGTGCCAGTGAAAAAGGCAATCTAAAACAGAAAGTAATTATTTAAATGATAATACTTACCTATTGTATACCAACTTACATGCTATTAAGATGTATCTAGGGCATCGCAATGGGTTCTTTTTTTTTCCAACAGTAAGAATTGAATTTCCTGGTTCTGACGATTGAAAAAAAGAACCTGTGTTGGTGCCCTAGATAATATTGTATATCACCAAAAAGAATTGTGGTTTGGTTGTGCCTTTGTATACTTAGATAAAAATAATGACATGTGTTATCTTGATTTTCCCCCAATTGGTGTACAAAATATTTACCTAAGTGTTACGGAATTGACTAAATGCAACAAAATTTACTAAAACAATTAGATTTTCAAATTACACACAGATTAGAATCTCATGAAAATAATTGTCTCTCACACTACATTATATATAAAATTATTAAACTCACGGTGTGAAGATCCCGTCGAAATAATATAAGTGTGACAAATCCAGCACCAATACCAAATGGAGATAAGCTTATAAACGCAAAGAATTTGCCAAGTAAATCACCTGAAAGTTAGAACACGTGCATGAATTTATTATTATTATAAAACATAATGATAAGGTAACATAATGTGGTAACAAAATAATATTTACCTTTCGGATATTCTACTAACGTGAGAGCCAGTGGTTGCCACTCGATATCACCGTTATTATGCAAAACATCACTCACTATTAAATTTTCTTCCTCCATTTTCGGTTCATCTGTTAGATAACTGTAATACTTATGAAGGATATCGTATCCAAGGTAGGCAGGTATTCAGAATTTAATAAAATACGTATGTATTTGTAAACTAAACGAGGTGGTTTACTTCTCAGTTCTCACTTTTATCAGTCAAGTGGTGTGGTCTCGAAAGTCAAAACGAGAAATCGGTAGAATTGCCCTAAAAAAATCAGTAGATTTGGACTCAAAATCGGTAGACAAAAAAAACACTATTTTTACATTCTTTGAAGATACTGTGTGATAATTTATTTTTTTGTGGGTTTATGTCCTTTCCTGAAGCAATTAGTAGTACATAGTATTTACTATTAATACAATACACACAGTAGGCATAGTTCCCGCCTTTATTTACAACTTCTACTTCCCATTCCCTTCATGTAAAATTTAACTTCTTTATGCACTCGCGGTTGTTCTTAATTATTGATTCTGTAGAACGACCTAAAAATATAGTTCACTTTACTGGAACTAAACCTTTACATACTACCTTTATTCTTCTATATAAGTAACTACTAAATGCAGTTTCAAAAAAAGAAAATTTTTAATTCCAACGATAGTTTATACCTATGACAAAGTATTTTCCAAAAAATAAACTGAAATATAAACTCCGTAAAATCAAGCATTGAGGTAGGTATACCGTGTGCTAATAAAACCCTGTCCGACCCGGAACAGGTACCTATATAGGTTTCCCAATCACATGACCATATAAAAAAAACATGATGGTAAACATATGAATGAAAATTTAAAATGACTTTTTTTTTGCTTATTTCCCCCATAATGTTGCAAATTTTAAAAATATGACAACACCGACACCGGCAGTAATTTTGCAAAACGGGCAATTTTTTTTCCAAAAGAAAAGGGGAAGCATTTGCCCAACAGTGGGACAGTTAATAGGCAAAAAAATAATTGAAAATGTTTACATAAATATAATCTAATCTCGATACCCAATAATACCTTCACGGGTCGCACATGGTTCTCTTAACACGCTGTATAACAATTTAATCTGTGCCTAATAGGTATTCCCATTTCCATACAAAACATAACACAAAATGACAAAAAGCTGCAACCACTACCACTAGATACTGTAAATTTAGTAGAAAAATCTATTTTTAGCAATCTATAAAAATCACCAGTTTTCGGTATATTGGTAGAACAGCCCCCAAATCCGAAGAAATACCGAAAAATTGGTAGGTTCCAGACCACTATTTTTTAAAGTCTGTTTTACGGCCGTGGGTACAAGCCTTTTGGAGCTTAAATTATTCCAGACCACTGTCAACCAGGGCTGCCAGCAAAGCCACCTTATTTTATACAAGAAAATCCATAGAGGAAGGCAAACAATATTTTGGTTGAAATAGCAATTAGCAATAGAGCCGCGATGGACATTTTGACATCTGTGTGTAAGCGAGATTCACCCAACACTAGTTACCTATTTGTGTTAGTCTAAACGAAATGCATAGAGTATCTTTTCTATTGCTCACCGAACTAAATAGTTCTAGCGGCGCAAAATTGGTGCTATAATTTTTTTTTCAGTGGTTGTGTTTGATCATTTGTATAATAATAACCAGCTCTGCTGGCAACTCTGACCGCCAAAGCTAATCAATCCACAGATTAGATAGAATTCATAAAATCAATCTGTCAAAGTCATGGAATTATGTCTATGATCCAAGTAGACTCCTCATTGTCGAAAACAAAAAAGTCATAAAAGTTTAATATTAGGTGTTTATTTCGTGCGCTATTTTGTTTTAAAATACAGCAAATTTTGCTTGTGATCATGGTGTTCTATTTCACTAGTAACGTAGTTTCTCCAGCAGTCACTCTCTTTATGGGTGCTGATAAACATGAAAGTAAGTATTTTAGAAGTAAACATATTCAAAACTTAGAATTTTCACGTTACAAGTAGATGTACCCACTGAATAAATTGATGTTTAAAAATGTATAACCCAATTTTAATGTAGTTATTCATGTAAGACGAAATATACTTTTATAACCTCATTATTTTCAGACGAAGATTTAATTAAATGGGGGTGGCCAGAAGATGTGTGGTTCCATGTGGATAAAGTATCTTCAGCTCACGTGTACCTTCGGTTAGCTCCTGTAAGCATGTTATTTCTATATTGGGTACTCTCTTAATCAAATAATTTTCAAGTGCTATACCTAAGTTACCGGCCGCTCACGAGTTTAGGTTTAATTAGTTTAATCTATCCATGGTGCTTTACCACTGGTCTTCCATCAGTTGTAATAGTAAAGTTGTTTCTGTGGCAGTTTATTAGTACTATATTTTTTTATGTCCCACTTTGCAATGGAGGGAGTGGATCAGAGTAAAAAAATAAATACTGTCTGGAGTGGATGATGTTCTTGCAACTATTGTTTTTTTTATTAAATTCATGCAGGTTTTTCCCTAGCCCCATTGGGGGTCAAACCTTGGTGTCATTGTCTATCCTGGCTTACAGGAGTAACAGTGGTTGGAGTTTGTGGCGGGCCTAGTTCCATATAAAAAAGTCTAATAAGTTTTCATACTTTTGATTATATTAGATTATATCTGTATATTAAATATAATTGGTTTTCCATATTTTCTGATATCATTCAATTTTCAGGGTCAAACAATTGATGATATTCCAAATTCAGTTCTGGATGATGCATGTCAACTAGTCAAAGCTAATTCCATAATGGGAAACAAAATGAATGATATTGATATTGTCTACACTATGTGGTCAAATTTAAAAAAGACTGCTGGAATGGAGGTATGTGACTATTAACTTAATTTTTAGCATGTCTGTTGTAGTTTTAATTAAGTGTTTTTTAATGTATTTGGGTACCTAAAATTGTTTCCAGGCTGGCCAAGTAGCATTTCATAAAGACAAGGATGTCAGAAAAGTGAAAGTGGCTAAAAGATGTAATGACATTGTTAATAGACTAAATAAAACAAAGAAAGAAGCATTTCCAGATCTAAGACAAGAAAGAGAAAATAGAGATAGACTTGAAAGAGAAGACAAGAAAAAGATTTTGAGGGAGAAGAAAGAACAAGAAAAGGAGGAAGAGAAAAGAAAGAAGGAAGAAGCAGAATTAAGAAGTTACTCAACACTTATGAAGACGGAAAATATGTCTACAAACTATGATGGAAATGATTCTGATGAATTTATGTGAATTACAGAGAACAAAGATTCATGGGGTTTATAATTTATTTTCACCTTATAAAATAAATCTTCTTCATAATTATTTATCCTAGGATGTCAAAGGTGATTCACAAAGGGTATGCAATTTTTTAAAATCAAACATAACAGTTATAGGATAGGATTGGGAAAAGTTATAGAAAATAATGGGTTAAAGACAAATCTTTGTACTGCTTTTGTATATTTACCTGCAGCCCCACCCATGTGGTTGTCAAGAACCTTCTATTATTCCAAACACTATACTGTATTCAAAGTTTCATTCAAATCTGTTCAGCTGTCCATATTTGGTGCAGCATGCTTATTCAAACCAACACACTTTCGCATTTTATAACATTCACACCAAAGGATATTCTTCATCAATATTTTTCTTACCAGCCTTTTACATTTGATCCCTTTGTTGAGATGTTTGCCATTTGCAAACTTATTTTAAAATAAAAAAATATTCAATTTTTCTTAATATTTATTCCAACTGAACTCAACGAGTTGATGACCCAAGAAGGGTATTCAGTATCAGCATAAACTTCATTCACAAAGTCTTGAACAAACTGAGGAAATGTCCCACTTTCAATGTTTTCTCTCATTGTTCTCATTAGGCGCATCTAAAGCAATAAACAAGCAAGATTAGAATGTAAACACTTATTTCAAACAGCCCCGGATCTAGGGGGGGGGGGTTTAAGTAATTTATCTCAAACGCTGGCGAGGGACACCACTATCAATTTTATGCCCCGGTTCGAAAAAATCGTTATATATTTGTGTTTGTTTAAGTAATTTATCTCAAACGCTGGAGAGGGGCGCCACTATCAAGTTTCTACCTAGGAATGGCGATTCTTTCCGAAAAAGATCGATTTTTAAATAGATTCGAATCGTAACCTGATGAATCGATTCACAAAAAAATATAGGTCTAAAAGATCGATTTCCGAAAAATCGTTTTTTTTCCAAGTTTGCATTTACAATGTAAATATAAATCCATTTTATTAAAAACAAGAAATATACCATAATAAACGATGTCTTATCAGTAAAATCAGGTAATTCGATAATAACAAATATTTTTATTACCATATCAAAGTATCAGACGCGCGTAAACTTGAAGTTGAGTATTGCGCATTTATTCGCATAGCGACTGTTAGCGCGTGCGCTAATGAGACAAAAAAGCGAAACAGTTGATTTATGGAAAATTATATATCTTCTTGGATTTCTTTTTTTTTGTAATATGAATTTCACCAGGTTAATGGTTATTACCACAACAGAAAAAATCGAATGTCGATATTCAAGGTTGAAATATCGATTCACTGAATCGATTCAGTACTACATATCGATTTAAAAAATCGATTTTTTTGGCCCCAAAAATCAGATCGCCATCCCTATTTCTACCCCGGTTCGAAAAAATCGTAGATACAGGGCTGTTTACAGTGCATCTTTGCCTCTTCAAAAGTGCAGACTAGAAAGAAGATTTATTTGTTGACTTACCTGAAAGGCAATGTTATGAACTGAAATGAGATGGCATGCCACAGTTTCAATGGTAACAATGCTGTGTAGATAAGCTCGTGTGTAGTTCTTGCAAGTGGAACACTTGCAATCCTTGTCAATAGGGTTTAGATCAGTCTGATACTGTTTTTGTTTCAAATTCAGTTGTCCTTTATTTACTAATGCGCACCCAAATCTCTGTAATATTTAAAAACCGTTTAAATGAATGAAGACCTGTATATCGTAGGTTAACAAAAATTGAATGCAGTTTCTTGGTAATCGCAACACTTGAGAATGGCTGGACCCAATTTTTTTTATGTGCATAATAGTCCAAATAAGGTTTTGAAGGACAGAGAAATAGGAAAAGTTGCCTGGGAAATTCTGCAATAACAGTGTTTATTTCTATGGGATTTTTGTATTGTTTGGACTTGGACAGCACAACATCAGCCGGGTCAGCTTGTTTTATATAAAAAGTACTTCTTTACATTGCACTTACAGCAGTTCGTGTAGGGTATACACAATCAAACATGTCGACGCCAAGTGCCACGCAGATTACAAGGTCAATAGCAACTCCGACTCCCATGAGATACCGGGGTCTATTATTATCCAATATTCCTGTACTTAAGCTGACCATTGGCCAAAAATCATCTTTTGCTTCACCTCCACTGAAATAAAATAATTTGATAATCTTAGCATTGAAGTAATGACACTATACAAATAAATAAAATAGATATAAATTGTATCAAATTTTGACACTAGATGGGTTTCTCCACCCCTTTATTTAGGTTGTAAAGGGGATTCTACGATGATGGGGATTTAAAACAGGCCACTTAATACTTTTTGAGTCAATGCTTGACAGCCACTATTTATATAAGAATACAAATGATCAAATGTACATATATTTGTTTAAAATTACTAGATAAGTCGGTACCTAAGTCCACCAATAGCAAATCCATTAACATCTTTACTCATATGTTCTTGTGCACTCTGTTCTCTTAATTCCTTGTTTAGTAATCCTTGTACAATTGGGAATATACTTTGTTCTGTTGGTCTTTGATGTGCAGTCAAGCACCTGTCTAGCCATCTACTTGTTCTTTCTGTGGCTTCTTTGATACGGTCGTAGTCTTGGAACGTTGTTTGAACAACATCATCTAGTTGCATTATGATATCCGCACCTACAAAAAAGCGAATAAGACAATTTACTAGCCTATGATTAGATTGATTCACTTATGTTTTTTTTTTTGTAAGGGATTGGTTTCTTTGAATACTTTAATTATATGGTCCTAGAACTAAAAACGGATAGGATACTACTGAAATTGTGGGTATTATTTTTACCTATACAATTTTGGATTTCTATAGATTTTTCTGGTGTCAACATTATTTCAGAGTTATCATAGGGCGATTTAAATTTGACTCCCTCCTCTGTGATTTCAGCCAGTTTCAGGAGTGACACCATTTGGAAGCCGCCTGAGTCAGTGAGCAGTGCTCTCTTCCAGCCCATGAAGCTGTGCAGACCCCCAGCCTTTGTCAGTATATCTGTTCCCGGCCGATTTCCTAGGTGATAAGTATTACCCAGTATTATTTCACAATCTAAGCATTCCAGTTGCTCTGGTAAAAGGCCTTTCATGGTACCCTGCAAAAAGCAAACAGTGTGAAATTCTGGTTCACAGTACACAATAAGTAAATTTGGACAAGCAAAATAGAATCCGGACTTCTTATTAAAACTTTATATTATGTGTTTCCTTTAGTTTGCTAATTGACCAATGTTACTTCCCAGAATGTGGGCCTTAGAAGCTTCACTATCAGCTTGTGGAATAATACAGGTGATTATTTTTTGTAAAATCAACTGGGTACATTTTCAGCAAATGATGCAATGTTATG
This sequence comes from Drymonia ruficornis, assembly GCA_947859195.1. NCBI lineage: Eukaryota > Metazoa > Arthropoda > Insecta > Lepidoptera > Notodontidae > Drymonia > Drymonia ruficornis. Next base: position 6,226,552 of record OX401905.1, on the reverse strand, counting down.
GTATTCAGTAAAATCTGACCCAAGGAACTTAGGAAAATATTCAGCCAACCCTTCTAGTGGGATGCGGTGCACAGGGTTGGCCACCTTAGTTTGTACTGTCGCATGCACTTCTATGGTAATATTTCGAACATAAGCTGAGCTCTCCTTATACTGACACTCGTAAGCACTCAGAGCTCAGCTTACGTTGGAAAGCTTACCATAGACCTGCAGAAGACTGTACTACTTAATCTATCTTGAAATCTCACAGACTGACTTGGGTACAATCACAGATTTCTGAAAATCTTTGGGTGCAATCATCACAGAGTACCTACTTTGTAGGTAAGTATATACCATTGAGGTATATAGTATAATACAATCATCTCTAAGTACAAGTAGGTACGTACAATGGACCTAGTATTTTTTAACTCCGTCCGTTTATGGTGTACTACTACAATCACATCTACTGCATTGCCGTATTAGTTTGTGAATCAGCCGAACTAACCTGAGTTCCAACAGGCATGAAAACTGGAGTTTTAACTTCATAATGTGGCAATTTCATGAGTCCAGTGCGAGCTCTTGTCACATTACATTCAGCTCTAACTTGAAACGATAATGCTATCGATTTCGCACCCATATAAACTACTTATCTCCTGAAAGTGGCGAAATTATTAGGTGGATGGATGTGTATGTAAATAGTCACAATCAATAACTTTTTACTTCTATTTTTATCTTATTTTGTTTGTGAGAAGCAGCCGCACGCACAGTCTCCACGAGTATTTCTATTTTTATTCTGTGGTCTGGTCTCCACAGATAAAGATGTGATAAACGGCTTTATATTAAAAGCACGCTGTAACGCTTGTGCTTGTTTTTAAAAGTAGCTGTAAAAAGCGTGGACGCTTTTCTGCTTTTTACTTTTTTTTACTTACTTTTCTGCTTTCTACTTTTTTAGTGCTTTTGTGCATTGAACTTTTAGATAGCAAAAAATTATCTGCGGAAAAATTGATAGTGAGCCTTATGCGCATAGAAATATGGTAGTCAATCTAATATAATTTAGTATCAATGTATTGCTTTTTATGGGTAAAGAAATAAGATTCAATTTAATTAAATATTGATTTGAGCTCTATTTTCGTAACAATAAGGTTACTTTTTGTAAATTTTTGGATTTTTTTTTCTCTCTCTGGCCGTGATTGCTTAAAAGCTACACGCTTGTGTTTGTAAGCGCGCTTGTGTGCTTACGTAAAAAAACGAACTTTTCAAACGGCTTTTCGTTTAAGCACCCACTTCTATCCACAGATAAAGATGTGATAAACGGCTTTATATTAAAAGCACGTTGTTACGCTTGTGCTCGTTTTTAAAAGTCGTTGTAAAAAGAGCTTTTCTGCTTTTATAAATTAAACAAAAATTCGTCCGTCAATAATCCGACAACAAAAGCAAAATGCTAACTAAACGTAAGTTCCAAAAAAAAGCCGATAAATTATTGCAATGAGAGTTTGGGTAGTAGCAAGTAACAACACACGTGGTTGCGCGGCGTAAAGTCGAGTCTAACTAACAATTTAAAAAACAATTAACTAGTCTTTCCCCACCTGCGCACCTCGCCGAGTGTTATTAGTGCTTTAATGAAAAGAAAAGAGACTGAAATCAGGTAAAATCCTTAGTCCTAGCGTCGACCCTAAACAATAAACCAACACGTTTTTCCTACCAGCGCAGAGATACACACATCCTATGTTACGAATTACGTATCTTTACATTGATTTTTATACCTTTCTGGATAGCCTAGGATATGACCAAGTTTTTATAGCTATTTGTACGATCGGTGCCTTAGTATTTTTTTAAGCGATAGAACATAATTTGTAGCCTAAACTGAAAGTTTTGATAAGAATTACTTTTGTAATGGCTCATAATTTTAATTTTTATGTTAATTTTGTACTTTTAATGATCGTAGTAGGTCATTTCAAGTATTGGGCACAAAATTAAGTTTGATTGGAGCCCATTTGAGGTTTACTTTTTAAATAAATTGGGATTTAGTGTCAAAATCTGGTAAAATATCAAAAAACCTTTGAAATTCAAATATCTCGAAAACTACTGAATATCGGCGATACATATGGGGGGTTCAAATTGTTGCTTTTGAGCCCCTCTATCAGCTCCTTTCGGATATACTTCGAATTATCAGTAACCCTGTATGTATAAAAATTTGGCTGATTATTGAAAATTGGGCCTGGCAACACTGGTCTAGTCTGTCATTATTTGGCAGGATTATTTTTATTCTGTGGGTGGTCATCGGGATACGGAATCTTTGGATTCTGGCCTGCCTGTGGAAAAAATATTCTTGCATTGCTTGCTTGTTTGCACCTTCTGGTCACTTTGGTTTACTAAATTTAGGGATAGTTGCTGAATTATAAATAGTGGCATTTAAAAAACTATTGAGTACTTAGATTAGGGTGTTACAGTGCGTTCTATAAAAACAAAACATCCAATAACCTGTGTAATAGGTACCTTGCTGGATTGTCATTTGTGAGCCTTGGGAGTGTCAGACGCATAAGTAAGTGAATTTTATTGTTATAAATATTGTAGTTCAGATATAATTTCTATAATGTAAAGGCAGTAATTATATTTTTTTCATCAAAATATGACTCTGCATACCTATTTCAAGTTTCGATACTGTGCAAACCGGCACTTTTAGCAGAGTTGTGACCACGTGTGATCCAAGAACCGATGACCACGGTTCGATTCCGTCTACATGATTGCATTTTTTTAACTTCTTTCTTCATTTTTTAAAACATATTATTAGTTTTTACAATAATCATGTAGTTGTTGTATAATTTTTATGATGCCAGGTTTTTTTACACAAGTAGGTAGTTTCTATTATAATTACGTCGTAGGTACCACCACCCAATGATCAAAATTTACCTATATTTACTAAAATAGTTATCAATGGTCAATAATTAATACTCATTCTAATATAATAAAATATCGGAGTATCAAATAATACTTTTTTAAATTTTTTATTTACATTTTTTTCCCACTCCCCTTCAGGTCGGCAATGTGCGAGCAATGCCTTTGGTATTGTAAGCATCTATAGGCTACGGTAACTGCTTAACATCAGGCGGGCCGTACGCTTTTTTGCCACTGCAGTCCAATAAAAACAATAAAAAAATTTCTTAAAGATAGGTACTTGCCTAATAGTTCGTTTTTGAAAAACTTAACTACCTAATAATAGGTTCAAAATTTGCATACTCAAGTAATTAGTCTGGTTTAAGGTTCTTCATACATGCAAGGCCCTATGAGATTATTTTTTTTTAATAAACAAAATGGATTCAAAAAATCTCAAGAGAAGTAAACATCATAAAAAGATGAAAGCCAGTCCAGCCAATGGCAATGCTGAGGTGTTTGTGTTGACACCTGATATATTAAAAAAATTGGGCATTCAGTTGGGCAATGAAAGCAATAACCATGGCTCTGATCCAGACGTTGCAGTTGCAGGTAAGGTTCCAGATGTTTTTTTAAGCTATCTCCAGACACCTTAAAAAACCCCAGAACTCTAAAACATTGCCAGATCTATGGACTTATGGACACCAACAGTATGGTCCTAAACTAAGCAATTCTTGTACTATGGGTTCCATACAATGGACTGGGAGTGATCCCAGTGACACCCAGAACAGTGTAAATTTGCGTAAAGGCCATTTGGGGCCATCCATAAATTACATCACACATAAAGGGGGGAGGGGGTCGACGAAATGTGACATTGTGAGGGGGGAGGGGTACTAAGTTAAGTGACGTCACATTTAAAAATCTAATATATCCAAGTATTAAAACCGAAATTTGATCTGCAACCGAAAAAAAATTGAAAATTTCCGAGAATTGGGGGGGGAGGGGGTCTAAAAATCATGAAATTCGTGTGACGTAATTAATGGATGGCCCCTTTCTGAAATTTGCATCTAGTGGGAATTGAACCTGCAACCACTTGAGTTTGCTGAGCACCCTATGCTCGAACCACTGCATCAAGCAGTCATTGATTCTCTTCGTATTCAAAGGTTTGCTTCAGTTGGCTACGGACATTACGGACATTGCATTAATACTGCCTAGATTAAAAATAAAATTTTGGTGGCCCTAATTAATTGTTTTGATTGTTTATAGGTGTTGAAATTAAGAAAGAACCTGGTAATAATTACTCAATGTCGAATATGAGTCATAGCACAGATGATACATCTATTTTGGAAACAGCTAGCTTGATGAAGAAATCGGTTTTCTTGAGTCCGACCTTTGTTACAACAGTTGCAAATGTATTTCCAGGTGAAATGGAAATAGCAAATGTTGTTAAAGAACCAGATGCACCTATTGTAGCCACAGACATAGAGGTTGTTAATAGTGACATATTTCCAGGTGATGTAGAAATTACTAATACTATTAGTGAGTCTGCAACTGTTACTGAAACGAATCTTATTATTAATCCTGCTATAAATGGGGTATTTACTACTGTTCCCACTATTGAGCATCATAATGGGATACAAATAATTGACTCCACATTTGAAGATTATAAGAATATCACAAATTCTTCTGGTAATAATACAGTGGCAAATAACAATGCAAACAACCTTGTGGATGGTGAAAATTTTATGAATTGCGGCAATAGCATTTCTAAATATACAAATGCTTCAAGTCACAGCACCTTTCTACAAGCTCAAAAAAATATGAGTAAGATCAACATTATATCTGAGGAAATAATTGGCCCATCCAAACTTAAAGGCCTAAAAATATTACCTAATATAACTGCTCTTACTCCAGTGACAATAGATACAAACATAGGCAGAAATATTAATGATACTGCACATAAACTCATTCCAATTTCCCAGGAATTGAGTGAATGTAAACCACATGGGAATGAGGTTTTGATTATGGGTGATATACCAAAAATGGACTCTACTGAAAATATGCTAAATAAAGTGAACACAGTAGATGATGATGTAACTCAGAAATATCCTGAAGAAAAAATGTGTGCAGTAGCACACGATTGCGATAATAATACTTCTCAAGTAATTTGTAATGTTGTAAATCCCAAAGTATGTTCTATATATCCTGTTGGTAATAGTAAGAATACAGTAAACATAGAAGAAACATGTGATAGTGATTTTATTGCATGCTATGTTGAGAACAATACCGAAACAAAAGAGTCTGATATTGGTGTATTAACATCTGAAGTAGCAATTATTAAGAGTTTGGAAAACGACGTTTATTCAGATTTAAATGCAACTGTAAACAAATTGCATCAAAATGAGATTTTGTATGCAGATGACAACATGGAAATAGATGTTGATAGTAAAACACCAAATGTTATAAATACAACATATGATGTAAATCAGGTTGATAGAATCGAGGAGGTATTTTATAATACAAATGATTCTGTGGTGAAACTTAATGTTAACAGGGACTCGAGTAATATTCAAAATTCTATACTCGCAAGCCCGAAAAAAAATTGTTCAGAATCCAACAACAACAATAGTAGTGCCAATAAAAGTAGCCATGATTTTAATGAAAACATTCAGAATACATTAGAACACCATAAAGAGTTTGCAGGAGAAACAATAAGTCATAGTTGTGAGGTTTTATATTCAAATGAGAATTACATTTTGATGGCCGCTGTTGATGATAATTGTAAAATATCGAAGGAGAAAAGGGGAAAATTGGATATACTAAAACAAAATAATGATAGTATTACTTCGTTAGATACAATGTCTAATAAAATGGAATCATTAGTTGATTATCAAGAACTGAAAATTAATAAGAAGGAAAATCCAAAAGAATCTGATAAGTGCATAGAGAATAACTTGGAAATCAGTATTGTGAGTAATGGAACAGTAGTATCAGATGTGTTAAATGATAATTCACATAATGAAAATAGTATACAGGCTAAAGGAGCTGTTTTATCTTCTCTCGATAATACGTCAGATTCTATACCTTTTGATGCGCGTGAGGTGTCTCTGAAAGTAGCAAGTTTTGATAATTGTAAAAATGACATAATTAATGATGCTATCAGAGATGCTAATGGGCATAGGAACTTAGATGTTGAAATTGATGGAAATAAAAACTGTATAGGACATCCAAAAGTATTACAATGTCACACTGATAATACAAAAAATGAAAAATACGATCATACAAAAGTAAGTGGGTCTATACATGGTGTAAAAATCCTTAATAGTCAGACAATTGAAAATTGTGATTCGATTAAATCCAATGGCGAGGTTCAACAGGATAATAAAAAACTTATTTTTTTGAATATGAACAATGATTCAATAAGTAGCAATACAAATACAAATTTGGAGAAAGTAAAAGAAATTGCAGAATACCTTAAAACACTGACATATAATAACTCTGGAAAAAAGAAATTGGGAAACAATAAAATCACCAAAAATAATAAACACAAGTCAATAGAAGTGAATCCCAATACAATTAAATCCAAATTAAGTATACAAGGAGTGGAAAAACCTGGCGGAATGACAACCAACACTAGCAAGAGATTAAATGTTTTGAAAACTTATCAAAGGCTAAATAGACCGATAAACAAAACTTTTCCTGTAAAAAATGAATGTTCTAATGCAGAGTGCACTGTAGCCAATATATATAGCGATGAAACAATTATGGCTGTAATTTCTGCTGATACCAAAACCCAAGAATTTTGTTTATGCAATGATTTCGGCCGCTTAGATTATTATGATTGCAATGACTTGTATGAACATATACATTTTCGCCAACAAAGTAATACGAATTGTGATTTAAATTTAATATTTAATATTTATAATGATGTTTTTGGCGATCAAAAAGAACTAAATACTGAATACATCACAGAAGAAGACACTGAAAAAGGAGAATTAAATATTTGTTGGAATGCCCTACAAAGAGAACTCTTGGATGAGGATGCAGAACAGAACAGAATATTAAAAGATACTAATCCAAACTCATTGAAGTTTGTAAAGGACAATGTTGATTTGTGTGCTAAACCAAATTTGATTCTCAGTTTAGATTTGAAGAACCCCGGTATAAAGGTTATGGAGAAGGGTGATGTTATGCCTTCTGCCAATGCGGACATCCACAAATCTAATTTGATCAATTTGCAAGACAGTCAGGTATCAGCTCCTAATGAAAACATTGATAATTCAGATTTGATAAGATCTGAACACTTGAATATGGAATCAAAAACTGTTAAAGTGCCGAAAATTGAAATAACTCATGTAAAATCTGAGATTAGTTCAAACAACATTGAACATGATATGGATTGTTTTGGTGAAAATGTTATCGATAATATAAGTTTTGAAACAGAAATTAGCAAGGCAGGAGAGTCGACATTTTTGGAGGCTGATATAACTGCAGATGAAACCATAAATGACGAAAATGTACATTCGATGGTAAGTGTAGGTTTTTGATTAGAAATTAAACTCATGCGTAGTGAGGAAACTAAACAACCATAATAAAATTAACATTCCATTCTAGAATAAGAATGAATCAACAGACAGTGAAGAAGAAAATCTGTTACACATAAAAGAGAAAAGAAAAACACAAAACAGTAAGAAGAATAAACCGATATCAAGGCAAATATCGAACAGAAATCTAGTGAGTGAAAAACCCTATATAGAATTACAAAAATAATAATTAACGATGTATGTTTAATTAAAAATCTTCTCGTTTCATGTTTCAGAAACGTCGTTGGGAGTGTCCACGCTCCAGGCGTAATAAATGCACTAATGAGCCGGATAATAAAAAAAATATTAAATGTGCTGTATGTGGAGAAACGTTCTCCTCAAAGAAATGGGAAAGTCACGTCATTGGGCGACATCAGTTTATCGCTTGGAGAGCCGGTGATGATTTCGTAAGTATTGTAAATTACACGTTAATAGGACGAATGGTTTGAATTGAACAGGCTACAAATTACAATGAAACTAGATACGACTAAAATGATTCTGTCTTGCTTATACATTACGAACATGAGAAGAACGGCAATACACTTTTGAAAATCGTTGGATAACTTTGACAGTTTTCCCATAGTATGTATATCTGTCAAAACGACAAAATTGGTTGGATAAAAGTTATCTCTCGATTCTGAAACAAGCCCTTAATGTAATCAAGGCTTGGCTTCTGTACCAAAAGAATAGGTAAGCATCAGCATCATCATTTGGTAGGTTTTTTCTTAGAACTACACAGCTATTGCAACTGGTTCTGGAACTGTAGATTACATTAGTATAAGTGGTTTATTCATTAATTGGTGACTGTTATGATTATAGGATTTGGATGATGCAGATTTGCAGGAAAAATTAACACAAAGTCTAAAATTGAATGGTTATTTGAAATGTACTTTTTGCATCTTGGATATCTACAATTTGAAGAAATTCATAGAACACGTCAGATCATGTATGCAACTGAAAGTGAGTGTCTGATATCATTATACTGATGTAATGTCGATGTGTTCCTAAATGCAGTGCTGGTTCCTTGCGGCGCCGGGGTGCGCTCTCCCCGACGCCCTGACCAATTAAGTTAACGTCTTCACGCGAAAACAAATGACTCGCACATGATTGGATACCGAATGTGGTAGAATCGAATATACCTCTGCCCCACTAGCCAACTGGATTAGTCTCCAAGCGTTACAATAAAGATGTCAAAATAAGCTGTTGATAAGTAGATCTGGATCTACTTATCGTAAGGAAATTACGTAAGTCACTGGTGACGTACGTAATTTCCCATCAAATCGGAGCCATCTCGCTTCAAGGCGCCCTTGGTCCAGTTGCACCCTACCCTTACTGGTTGTACCTCCTTTGCATAATTATTGTAGGGGTGGCAACTGGCAACCCTATTTCAAGTTAACTTCAATAAAATTATTAAAATGAGAGAGAGAGACTTAGGTTCAAAAATAAGATAGTTGATTTCCGGTTTCCAGGACGGCGTAGAAATACAACCATCGAAGTCGACGCAATCCAATGTTATATGCGGTGTATGTCAAGAAGAAGTACAGTCATCACATTGGTTGGAACATATAGCAAGGCAACATAACTATTTAGCATGGATTGATGGTGTAGAGCCTTTAGTAAGTTACAAATTCAATGTCTTACGCCTGTCCTGAACTCCTGATTGTAGGGCTTAGGGTGATTGACATCGGAGTATTTTCTCTTGCTCCGATGCCGATCACCGAGCATTGAAATATAGACCTTATTTCAATTGGATAAGTATTGAATTCTATTGATAAAAATTAAAATGCCATGCCCTGCCGTTCTCTGTGTGCGCCGGCCATTAGGGTTCCGTTTTTCCTTTTGAAGTACGGAACCCTAAAAATAAGCTACTAGAAGTAAAAATTATATACAGACTTTCTTTTTGAAAATGAAAGCGAACACGTGGCATACTCGGAAGCAAATAAAGATATATTGTCTATGAGTGTGTTAGTAGAAGCTTAATTTTTTTTTTTTTCAGAACCTGGATGATAAAAGCGCAGTTCGAGATCACATGCGGCAAATAGTGAAGCAGCATGGTGAAGTATATTGTTATAAATGCAATTTCGGTTTTAAATACCCCAGGATATATTTATCACATATGAAGTCTTGTAACACTGTCGAGGTAAGCTGTTGCAGTATTTACGTAGTACAGGACTGTGGCGCACACTCTAAGCTTTTGGGGGGAGCGAGTTCAACTGGGGTCTATAGCGCCAAAAAGCAACATTGCCAATGCAATTTATGTTTATGTTTCTCTAGCAGAATCCGCTAAACTTCCGTGAAATGGTCACGAATGGCGTAAAATGTGTGACTATTTTACAGATATTCAGCCGAATTGCTAAGGATTCTGCTAACAAATATAAAAAAAACCGCACATAAAGGGTTCCGTACCACCGTAGAATAAAAAGTCAAAAATATCAAGTTTCTTGTATGGGGGAGGGGGGGGGGTTTCTTGTTCCCCTTTATTTTATATTTTATTTAATTTTTAGTTTTTAGTATTTGTTGTTGTAGCGGCAACAGAAATACACATTCTGTGGAAATTTTAATTCTCCACCTATTACGGCTCGTGTGATACAGCCCGCTGACAGACGGACAGACAGACGGACAGCGTAGGCTTAGTAATAGGGTCTCGTTGGCATCCTTTGGGTACGGAACCCTAAAAAAAGTAATTGCGTTGGCAATGTCGCATAGTGGCGAAATTATACCCCCTGGTCTGAAGTCGATCACGTTCTAATGTTTTCTGTGACAACTGCCAACGCTTGCACCTTTAAGAAAATATACAGCGACACTCAGTCAAGGCATCAACACTTATTTTTAGAAATGAATAAATACTAGCTTTCACCCTGGCATACATTTTATATTCAGCAGCTCGGCCCCCAATAGCGTAATTATGTTTACGGTACATATCATCACCCTATTTACGTTCAAAGTTGCTTATTTGTTTGTTCCAGAGCATAGTTTAACTTACCAAATCCACTCGGCCTTCGAGTCGACAACTTACAAAAACATTTTTGCATTCTAATATTAGATTAATATTTTTTACATATAATTTTCAGTCTGCCATGCCTTCATCGTCAATAGAGGAGAAACCGTTTTTAACATGTGGAGTCTGTAAAGCACTAGTGTTACAGATGTGTTGGGTTGAACACATCGCTAAGGAGCACAACTATCTGGCGTGGCAGGAAGGCTCATTACCTTTGGTAAGTCGTTTAAAGGTCACTACTCTGCCTATCGGGCTATCAGACGCGTGGCAAAGCTGAATTCAATACCAAATGGTACTAGTGATACTAGTTTAAACGCCGTGAGAAGCGTGTCATACACAGATAAATAAGCCTAATAGATTAGACCCGCCTAGTCGGGCATCCTCGCTCTCCTAACATATGCATTACCAATGCCTATGTGAGACCGCTTTTGACGTTTGAATGGTTCGATCAAGGACCAACATTTGTCGTCGGTCTATGGTGTCACGTCATCGCAACTGTGTGGGCACCGAAGTCGACAGGTGGTTTGTTGTTGGTACGGGCACTGGCCATATGAAACGTAGCGACTTGCTCGACTTTGTCGGTCGGTATAGTGGGATGGATTTAAACTATAGTGGTTGTAAAGTGCGCTGCAACACGACTTTGCGCAGGCACCCCCCCTCCTCCCACACCCAAGCCCCCTCACCTCCCCCGCTGCCCGCGTACTACAATTTGCTATTACGCAACAACTCGCGTACAAGTTTTCAACCGACTCAATTTTGATTACACCTGTACTTAGGGTTGAACCTTTTGTGAATTGTAATAATACTTATGTTCTGTTGTCTTCCATCTCCTTAGAATTTAGAGGATAAGGATGCGGTGTGGAACCACTTGCAGGAATTCATCAGGCATCACGGAGGCCTGACTTGTCACAAATGCGGCTTGAACCGCAAACGTGTTAAAATGTACTTGGACCATATTAAAATATGTGAAGGGAGAGCTATGGACAATGAAAATGTGACATGTATGGTAAGAGACGTTTTATCTTTTTCTTTCTTCTTCCAGTGATCATTATTTCCTTTTTTTTTTCATTGAAACCTATAAGTGGTTATGCACACGGAGCAACTTTAGTTGCCGAAACTATCAAGTTTTTAAAACAGCTAGTTGCGAGTTGCCAGTTGCCGCAAAAGATGCCCGTGTGCATAGCCCCTAACAACCAAACTGTATAGCCGCAATAGAAGGCTTGGCTTTATCTGTATTGCATAAATAATTCAATACCTCTTTTACCAGAATGATACAAACGATTCCACTGTTAGTGATTATTTGAATACAACTGATGAAAAAGTAATAATACTGGAGGTGCCCCCAGCCCCAGTACAAATTGGGGTGATTAAGGAGAAGGAACATTTGACGTGTGGAGTTTGCAAGCAGGTCGTTACATCGTCACAGTGGATTGAACACATATCTAAAGAGCACGAATATATGGCATGGGAAGACGGTTCACCGGCACTGGTGAGCGTTTAACATTCTCTGAATAAAAATACCTTACAGATTTTTTTTCTGATTCCTAGCGCTGACTTTTAAGGCCTTTCACCTTTGAGGATATTTCTGCATGACAGTACTTAAGTCTAACATTGGTTAGAGCTAAGTACTGTCATGCACTCCAACGCATTGGCGTTCAAACGATAAATTTGTTAAGTGGACAGTGAGTACTTTCCTTGTTATTTTTTATTGGTCGTATTTGCTGCAATATTAGATGTTTTCAGGATGTAAAAGATGAAGAAGCTGTTCGGGCACATTTGTACGAGATTATGAAAGAGAACAACGGATTAGTTTGCAACAAATGTGGTGTTACGCGCAAATATGTCAAGATCTACTTAGAGCATATAAAGGAATGTAACGTAAGTTTATTGGAAAGTAAGCTTTAAGTAGTAGGATTAATCCTAAAGCACGTATATGCGTGGTAACTAACTTGTTGCATGATAAAACATGTACCTACAGCTGAGACAGTAATGCTTTCAAAGTCAATTTTCGCGTGGCACGGCCACGGCTTAACATGCCCATGTACCTGTACCGTTTAAGTGAAATTTAGTTGAATGGGTAGAGAGTAAATTCCCAAGTACTTATCTGCTTCTAATAAAAATGTAATTACGAGTGTTTTATTAGATGAATAGATGAGTATTTTGTTGTAATATATCATCATTTCAGCCAGAAGACGTCCAATGTTGGACATAGGCCTCCCCAAGGTTCTCAACGACCGGTCCTGTGCCACTTGCATCCAGCATCCAGAAAATACATACCTTGCGATAAAACATAAAATATGTATTCACATGTATTAGACTTCTAACAACATCGCACTTCTGAATAGTGCTCGCACGTTAGCGTCACTTTTGGTAATGGCTTGGTTCGAGCATTTTACATTGAAGTGTTCCTTGCTTTACAGGAAATCCAGGATAATAGCAAATTAGAAAGCGCGTTCGGTCTCGATACTATTACAACTGAATCGGTTATATGCGGTGCCTGCAAAGCGGAGGTTAAAAAGGAAGACTGGATTCAACACATGACCACAGAGCATGAGTACATATCCTGGATTGATGGACAAACACCTATTGTGAGTATGTGATGGCCGAGCTTCTGTCATTAATACAGGCTGTCCTAAAATACGGAATAATACTTGGCATCTTTTCCTTTGCACTAATACATGGGGTTCTTCGTAGGGCATGTCTACAGGTCCCTAAAAGGTCGGCACTGCGTATTCTCCCCTTAAGTTGCAGATGTCCGGGACGGCGGTAGCCATTAAACCGACAAAAAACCGAATTATATCTTTGTTTTGATAACTGTTATGATGTATTTGCAGGATATTGAAAATGAGGAAGAAGTTCTACAGCATCTAACCTCCATCCATAGAGTGGTGCGTGGATTTACATGTCGCAGATGTGACTTAGTACGCAAGTACCCCAAAAAATACATGCAGCACGTCAAAGCGTGCAAAGCGTACAAGCCAGAGAATAATGTAATCAGTAATGCTATACAAAATAATGGTATGTAATGAACCCCAAAGTTTATTTTTCACTAACAGGGACCCCTTGCAGGTCGTAATTGACCCCCAGGGTCAATATAGACCACTTTAAGAATTACTCTTTTAAATGATCTCTTTCATTTATTAACACGCTTTATGTTTAGATATAGTATAATAATATCGGCTTCGGGAGTTCCCTTACACCCAGTAAGCAGTGTCCAAGACCTGGGGCCCTACCACCACCTCTTATAGCAGTATTATTTTAACCTTACAGCGACTTTTTGTGCAATGACGTACCTTATTGTCATGACAATAAGAAACTTCATTCGCTGTAAGGTTAAAATAATACTGCTATAAGAGGTGGTGGTATAAGCCCTGACCGTTAGTTTACTGATTAGTGAGACTTATTATGCCACCCCAAATCTGTGAGTGTGGATAACCTGATTAGACCTATTGTCAGGTCTTTCTAAACTGTCCTTAACAACTAGCACAGTTGGTAATATTGTTATAATGGCAATCGGCATTTCATTGTACCCTAAAGCATGGCGGTCAGCTGTTATTGTATGTTATGTGTTTTTTAGAATTAATAGAATGCGCGATATGTCACGAAAAAATGGACCCCAATGATTGGAAGTCCCATGCTATGACGGAGCATTACAATGTTGCTTGGATTGTTGGTGAGCCTGAATTTGTGAGTATACCTTATTCATTAGTTAAATTGTTTTAATTGAGGGCAAAGTGAAGTGTCGAATGCAGCGCATTTATAATGCGGTAGAGGAAATAGAAGTGTCTTTACATTACAGTAATTAAAGTCGATAGACATGGACGTACGCTACCAAATTCGTTGTACACACAGACAGACTGCCAGGCAGAAAAGTCCCAAAAATAGATTAAAAAAATGTATTTACAATACCTGTTTAAAATAAATCGATTTTGCTAATAGGGACTAAGTAATTCATATTCTTGTTTGTTCTTTTTTTCAAGGATATAAACAACCCTTATGCAGTGGAACCTTTACTAAAAGAGTACCAGCAGAAACATAAAAAATTAACTTGCAAAAGATGCGGCCTCGTCAGACTGTCCCGCTTCGGATTCTACTGTCATATATGGTCATGTGGTAAATCGGAAGCGGTAAGAATGTTTTACATATTTTTGTTACCTACATTATTGTATATTTTTAAGCTTCGAAAAGTATTATTAAGAGGGTGAAGTACGTAAGAAAAACCGCGGGTAAGTGCGGTTACATGACTGACCTCTGATTTCAGCCCTATTTAGGTACATGAATATTGAAAATAAAATCTGTTATTAGAGTAAATTTAGTACTGGAATTACATTAGAACGTCCTTGATTTCTGAGATAAGGCAGTTAATCGATCTACCGCCGTTGGCACAAAACCCGGAGACATATAAGCAAACTCCACCAACTGACTTTGAGGACGTCCAAGCAGAAATCCTACTCAGGCAGAACAGCGTGCTCTTTGTCGAAACTCAATTCGCCGTCGCCGTCTGAATCTCAAATGGTGGATTTTGCAGTCTTGTCTATTATGACAGTTCATTAACCAATCAGAGGCCACTCTCAAAACTCAACATGGTTTGCACTTTGCAGGATTTAGAGCAGTACAAGATTACGTGTGACATCTGCAACAAGGATTACCTGTGCATATACAAGGTGACGCACATGGCGGCGCACAGGGCCGAGCAGAAGGCCGAGCGGCGCCTGGCCGCGGCGCCGCCGCCCGCGCCGCTCGCGGGGGAGCCCGTGGAAGTGCTCGGTGGACGCCGAAGGGCCGCTGAAAAGTAAGCTGTGATAGACCTGGCTCTACTTCTCATTTGTAATTTTTTTTATGACATAAAGCTGTATTAGGTTACTAACTCACCATGTACAATCATAGTAACATCTCACCTGAACTTTTCTTTGCTTAATATTTTTATAACAAGTTTTAAATATTATCACATATTTGTGTATTATCTTCGATGGAAGTATGTTTGTAGTACAGGGAAAGGGTCTGCCTACCCATACTATATGGACCATACAGTTGGTGTATTAGTCTGGTGATATTTATTATTTATTTTAGATCCTCCCATTGAATAAAATAAATAACTGATTGGGTTTAAAGCAAGTTAATAATTTGACACTAAATTTATTTTGTTTCACTATGTTATTGCTTGTTCCAGAGCTAAGATTGTTTTGAAGAAATATACAAAAGGTGTGGATGAGGTAAGTAGAATACCTACAGATACAGAATACGGCACAAGCAGGGTCAGTAACGAGCGGTAAGCCTTTCCACGATTTTTAAAACTGGTTTGATATAAGGCCAGAAATTTTAGAAATTTGTTAAATTTATCGCGATGCTGGACGACCTTATGCACCCTACATAAGGGACACATCCGTTCTGATACATTTCTGATAATGTGCAGGGTCGGGTTCAAAGGCTTACCGTTATAGACCCTAAGCTAAAATAAGTGTATACTTAGCCTTAAAATGAAACCCTACAAATATGAAGAAAAAAAAATTGGGTTTGTATTAATTTAAGCTCAAACCGAATGTCGCATAATAACGAACCTTGTTAACTTTTGCTTGGGGCACATAACAAACACGTAAGAATTTCCAACCACGTGTTTTGTCAGAATTTCACAATCTTTATTTATATTGTACTGAGTTTATTTTCTATTATACTCGCGTAATATACTACACGGCAGTTTTTGTAAAATGGATTTCATTACCAAAGTTCTATCTCATATTTTAGGGCTGCCACCGCTGTCCTACGTGCGGCTATAGTACTGAAATCGAGAGCGAGCTAGCCGAACACGTTTGCCCTAAAAGCGACGGGAACTACAGCGACAGCGACAAGTCTGTCAATATGGACCAGTGGTCCGAGGAAGAGTCCGTAGACACGGACGTTGATTCTAATATATCGGATGAGGATAATATGATGTCGCCGATGCAACATAAGTCACACGGCACTAAACATAGCGAAGCATGTGAGTGTAATTATTATTTATAATTTACTTCACACGGTGTGATATATTACTTACTTGAGAAGACTGATGCTAGCGGGCCTGATTCGCGGGCTAAAACCCACTTGGATTGATTAGCCTATTCCTGGCGTTATTGTGATTTTACTGACGGCTGCTCGCTGAATAACCGATCACATTTCTCGACAAAAAAAATGTTTAAAATATAATACCTGTTGTTAATTTTATTTATTTATATGTTTATTTAGCATCAGCGGCCAGAGTACAACGCATACCTTTCTCGGTTTCAAATCCTCAGAGTTACTTGAAGCGAAGCGGTAAAGAATTGTAAGTAGTAATCCCTCTGTTTTCCACCCATAGGCATTCTGATGGACATATAAATCTATATTTTGTTTTATTTTCAGTATTGAAATGTATTGGAGCGCCGAAGACTTGTTTCCGCAGTGGTATAGCTGTGAATATGAGGTACTGAACGAACAGGAAGAAGCGATTTATTTGCCTCCAATCGAAGTGTCGTGTAAAATAAGGGCAGTGGACAAACAACATAAATGGAGCACTCACAAACGATTTGAAGCTTCTAAAAGGAACCAGTGTTAGTGCTTTGTACTTGTTTCTTTTTGATTGGTATTGGGATCTGTTTCCAGTATACCCTGAGTTAACTGAGCGGTTGAAACCCCAACTCAGTCAACTCTGAAACTTACTGGTGTAATGTATTTTTTTTACACGACTGCCCAAAAAATAGGGTGTAAATGTGTTTAGGGTTCATGTATGTGTGGGTGTATGTTTGTATGTGAGATTCGTTATTCCACGATAACTTTTAAATTCCTGAACAGATTTGGATGTATGGGGTATCGTTAGAATCCTTACATCATTCCGGGTGACACTGGATATATTATTTTTGAAAAAAGTCTAAATGGCGGCATTATGGCTCATTTTCAAATGCGAAAAAAAATTTTTTTTCTTCAATTATTACAATATGGGTATCAAATTGACTTGTTTTATACTTTTTAGTTCGTTTTTTGGCAGGGCAATCGTGTTTTTTATTTTTTTTTATTTACTGTTAGTAATCGTAATACATAATTTCTAAATTATGCAAATAAAAAATATTACTCCACCGCTATTGTTTTGTCCATATAGGTATACCCATATTCGTGGGGGCCGTTATTCGCTGTATAGCCTGGGCACCATCACGTGTCGCCAGTGACGCGTCCGAGAGCGAGCGCAACTACCTGGCCGTGGCCTGCCACTTGTCCGACGACGAGCCGCGACACGAGTGGGACCACGTGGCACAGGGACCGGCGGTTATACAGATATGGGATTATGGGGACATGCAAGGGTAAGTACTGCATACTGGTAGCATTCGGGAATAACATTTATCATCGAAATGACTTATGTTATCCCTAGCTTCGATTGGTTAGGGGAGCAGAGTAACCTAGCACAGAAAACCAATATGAAACGTAAGATTTGTTGGGAGTTTGTACGAGCGATGCTAGTTAGGACGAGGCCAGACTCCAAGGCGGCTGCAAAATTGCACTTTGGATGCTGTTTTGGTCCAGTTGATGTTATTGCGACAGAACTTCAAACCGAATGCGCAACCCGCTGCAGTCGGCGTGCAGTGCCGACGACTTTACTCGGAGCGTTCCAACTGGGCGCCGAGTCGCTTAGCCATTGAACTGCCACTGTAGCGTTTCGCTATTCTGACCGACCCTCTGCACCGGTAGTACAACCGGCCGTGACAAGACAAAACGGGAGATAAATCGATTATGTCTCCTTCTCTCATATGCATTAAGTAAGAGAGAGAGCGACTCGGTGCGACATAATGTGTAACAAAGGTCTTCTCTTAGCGCGTGTGTTAGACCTTCTGATTGGTTGATTCTGACCGACCAATCGGAGGGTCGGTCAGACGAAACGACGGAACGACGGTCAGACGAGACGGGTGGCAGTTCAATGGCTAACATTTTTGCAGTCGGATCTCGGCTCGTTTTTGTATAGACGCTTATGGCACAGCTTATGGTATGTGTTTGTGCGGCAGGCGGCCGCAGCTGGCGCTGTGCCTGGCGCTGTCGGGCGGTGCGGTGTGGGCGGCGGACTGGTGCCCGTCGGGTACGCGCGCTCCGCTCCCGGAATGCGATACCACGCCCTGCAGACTCGGCCTCTTGGCGGTGGCCTGCTCTGATGGCATGGCATACATATTCTCCGTCCCCTACCCCTCGACTATCAAACAAGAGTACGTATACAGGATACACTGCATCGAGCCGCGCACGTCGCCAACTGCGAAATGCTTCGACTCACGGATCGTACGTTTTCGAATCCGGAACAATTCCAAAACACTATCAGAGTAGGAAAACGTACGATCAGTCAGCCGCCCAGGACTTTAAAGTTGATTTTCGCATGGCAAAGGGTAGCTCTAGCGTCGCGGATCGCCACATCTTTGTACTGTTCGGGCGAGAATATTGTATGGGCAAGGAGTTTACTCGCTCGCTAATGCAAACGCGTGTGGCTAGTCGTGGATTATTTATAAAAAAACATTACTGTTCTGGTGACAGAATATCTAAAATACGTTATATTTGATATTTTCAGGAACAAACTATTTTATAAATTGAAGCCAGTGGCTAAACTAAAATTAACCATGAGTTCTGATAGAAAGGTTTATTCAGCCACTTCGCTTAAGTGGTCTCCGGTAAGTTGCTGTCGTATACTACCTACACTTATGGATTTAATAGAAAATACATACATATTTTATTTTTCAGCAAAAACCACACAATCATATTATCGTCGGTTATTCTGACGGCACTATAGCATACTACGATTTGAATACGGAATCGCCAATATTGAAAGTTACCGAAGATAATATCGCGATATTTTACCCTTATTACGACGAACGATTCCTAAATGGCAGTGTCGAAGGTAAGATTCAATATTTGTGTCCTGTTTTACTTTTTACGCTAACTATAATTTTAATGCCATTATGGACGGATGAGTCGATACCACCAAGATCCATAATAGCATTCTTATTCATCTTCATTTGTATCGAAAGATAGTGTTTTACTCGAACAAAAGCTACCAAAAAATCTTTCAGTCAAAAGTTTTAGATCTTAAAGTTATAGTAATAATTTCGCCGTACATGATATCGAAGTTGAATGTGTCACTCATAAGAGTTAATTGATGGAATCAGGCGTAACTTTGCGGAAATCCATTGTTACACAATTATAGAGAGGGACCCACCACTCACCCTCGGCATTGTCAACCTCCAATATTATAAACCAAATGAATTGATCGATAATAGAAGAAGCCAACAAGACCTAACTCCCTGTCAGTCGAGAGTATGTCTGTCATGGCGAGGCATCCTCAGGAAAGCTGGAAAGCTGCTCAATCGCAGTCCAACTTTCCTGAGGATGCCTCGTGTAGATGCGAAACACGTGTCGAATTAATTAGGATTCGCTTTGTCTGCGAAGAATTGCTTATTGTTAGGGTCCATGACTCATGACAGACATACTCTCGACTGACAGGGAGTTAGGTCTTGTTGGCTTCTTCTATTATCGATCAATTCATTTGGTTTATAATATTGGAGGTTGACAATTCCCAGGGTGAGTGGTGGGTCCCTCTCTATGATTGTTTTACTCATAAGAGTGTAATTCCGGTGCAGGCGTGGACATGTACCCGACGGGGTCGGGTGCGGGCGCGGGCGCGGGCGCGGGCGCGGCGTGCGGCGCGTGCGTGGCGGGCGGCGGCGTGGCGCGCGCGGGCGGCGGGCGGCGCGGCGCCGCGCGCCTGGCGCCGCCCTCCGCCGCCGCCGCCGGCGCCGCCTTCCTGCCGCACTGGCCCTCCGCCATACTGTTCGGGGACGACGTCTTCAGTGAGTACAACGCCGCCGTTCACTGTAGGCCACGCCTTTTCACGGCTCCGGAACCATCCTGGATAAATGGTAGTGGGTCATCACGGTGCAACTCGTACAGTGATTACCAGGGTTGATGCTCTGGCGGCAGGACCTACAGCAGATGGTCCCTGACTCGTAAGGGTTTGCCAGGAATAGTGTGCCACACTTTGTACCTGTAAGCTGGTAAGAGTGGCCACTATATAAAATGTCAAGTAGTTTTGAGGATCATGTACGCTTCGTCTCTCCCGGGATCACGGCCGCGCGACCACTGTCGGAATCGCTTCAACCAATTCTTACGCATTTCGTGCAAATTATCCGCAGTGGTCTCTTTGCCATACTGAAAGCAGATCATTCGTTTCAGCACTGGGCGCATTTAAAAAAAAATCTTAAGAATGTCCAACGCCCTGCTGCGGAAAAATCACAGATTTTTTGCGAGAGAAATAAATTAATTTATAGGGTACATTTACATTTAGTGTTCTGAGAATAAAATTCGTGCGAATTTCCCGTATCTACTTTTTGATTGAAGGCATCTCTCGCCTGATGGTGGATCTCGGATAGCCGTGGTAGCGCATTCGAGAGGAGTCGTTTGGATGGGTTGGCACGTAGTAATGTGTGTTATGTGGTGGCAGTGAGCTCGGTGGTGAACGAGATGGAGTGGTGGGGCGGCGGGCGGCGGTTCGGCGGCGCGCGCGCGGCCGCGGGCTGCCTGCGCTGCGGCCGCGCCGCGCACGCCTCGCAGCGCCTGCTGCGTCTCTACAACGCGCACCCTATCGAACCACTACTGAACAAACAGGTGCGTTCACACACACACTACACCCCCTCACACGGGGACGCCGGCTTTTAGACAATCCCGTGGGTGCTCGTGCCTATTTGATGACTCGTTTAAAAGAACAGACAAGCAGTAGAACAAAATGTTGAGAATTTTTAAATGTAGGAAAAATAGGTAAATAAAGGATTTGGAAAATCCAAAAGTGAACACCTCAAAATAAATTTACTTCTAATCCAGCTTTTAAACTAAATAAATCAATTGAAACATGCGACTGAGCGGGTGAGGTAGTAGAAATATTGCTCAAAACCGATTTCTGATCAATTTTAATGTCTGGGGTCATGGGTGCTCTGCACCCACTATTTGGCTTTCATGGGTGCTGAAGCTCCCGAGCACCCACGGAGTCGGCGCCCCTGCCCTCACGCACACATACACCCACACGCCCCGGACACATTCAAACTCAATCGCGAACCGTGCTAACATCGATTCGATTGCGATCAAGATTGATCGTGTTTGAAAAACGATTGCCAAGAAAAAAATGCTGATGCTAGGCCCACCTGTGCGGCTTCCGTCACACCTATTCGTCGTTCCACACTTGTATCGATTCAATAACTAAACGTTAGCTCGAATAAATAAAACTCCGACTTCGCGTAACTTCAATTTAGAATTGGAATGAATTACGTCGAAGACTTGCAGCGCTCCCATGTTTATATTTTCTGGTCGGGTTTTACATAATTTTATTAAATATAGGTCGTAGGAGTTATAGAAATGGTACCGCTGAGCAATAAAAGGAAGCGAAAGGAGAACGATGATCTGTCGATGGTGTTGGAGCCGACGACCTACGAGGACGCGGTCAAGAAGTATGGACTGGAATACGAGATCGTCACCGGGAAAGATAAAGTAAGCACCTATCTAATTGTTTTATCCTCCATAAAATTCCTACTTTAAATCCCGGTATACACTCAGGTCCTACATTTTTGGGTATTAAATAGTAATGTGATAATATAATAAGAATCCCATAATTCAACCCAGACCACAGAATAGATAAGGAGTACAGAAGTTGCACTCCTTTGATCTTGAAGAAAGCCGACATTTTAAATTATTATTATTACCTAAACTTGCCGCGCCCGACCGCGCGCAATCTAAATTGTGCCTTGACGCAACGCGTTAGCGTATGTAATTCGCCGTCCCGCTGCCGCACGCTGCTGCACGCTACTTAACCTTCAATCGGTAGGGTTGTCACAATTAATAAAAATAAAATAGTACCAACATTTTTGTATTTAAATGTTAATTAAAACTATACATTTTAAAAAATTACAGTTGTTGCACTTTAATGTAATGCCTTCGATATTTTTTGTCTTTAAAATAGCGGTTATTAAATTTAATGGCAGCATAAATGAGAAATCTAACAAATAATTTAAAAATGTAGTCTGAAGGGAAGCATGGACATGGAGTGGTGAAATTAATATGTTTTAGTAAATTAATTAGCGCATATAACAGCACGCAATAGCATGGGAACAATACGCAATAGCATAGCATGGATGCATAGTAGAATATCAAGCAACAGCAAGTGCAAGTCGCTCATTGAGTTATGACCGTTAACCTTGAATTTATAGTTCTCTCACTCGCTTTTTCCGCCGGTGGCCGAGTGCTCATAAAACGCTACGGCAACTAGTATCTACTTATATCGACTTAGGTAAGTGTCTAATACGAATATAGGTAAGTAGAAAAACTGGCAACACGATGGATCTCGTCAACTATGAAAGGAATTAAGGTAGGTAGGTATTCCGTAATCGAGGCTAGTAGGTATAACGTGGTATACCTAACCGTAAAAAACTGTCATTTCATTCTGTTCCAAATTACATATTTTCGCTTCAATTCCACTATTCGATCCTACCTCTTGTAAATAACGTCTACTGCACTGAACTATGAGCTTCTTTTTATATCTAAACTAGCTTTTGCCCGCGACTTCGTCCGCGTAGACTTCAAAAAAAAAAAAAAACCGGGCATGTGACTTAAGACTTTTTAGTACTTTTTAGTGCGCCAGGGTTTTTTAAGTCAGTATTTGCTTTTTTATAAAAATAATTTTATTTCACGATTTTTATTGGAGCCATACAAACTTTATCACGGTACCTAATTCGGTGAATGCGTGTTTTGGTAGGTAGGTATATAGAGCCAAAATCCCAAGTCCCCCTCCCCTTCTCCACCCCTTTTCCTCCCCTCTCTTCCTTCTGCTCCCTCCCCCTCCATTTCCCTTTCCCTTTCCCCTCCCCCTTCCACTTCCCCCTACCTTACGTCTTCCCCTTCCTCCCTAACCTACCCTATGCATACTAAGTTTCAAGTCAATCGGGTACAAACATATTTTTCTGCCGTACTTTTCTACCTTTAGTTTCCCCCTTTTGGGTGTTGATTTACGAAATGATTTTTTATGGGATCAAACTGAAGTATTACCTACCATATTCAGCTCAGCTTATACCCCAATTATTTAAAATGGATAATCATAACCAATCTCGAGATATGGATGACTAAACATTCGCTGACCCCGCTCTCCCCTTTGCCTTCAAAATATTAAAAACGCTGAAACCCCAGTCTGATTATTTAAAATGAACAATCATAACCAATTTCGAGATATGGATGACTAAACATTCGCTGACCCCGCTCTCCCCTTTTCCTTCAAAATATTAAAAACGCTGAAACCCCAGTCTGATTATTTAAAATGAACAATCATAACCAACTTCGAGATATGGATGACTAAACATTCGCTGACCCCGCTCTCCCCTTTTCCTTCAAAATATTAAAAACGCTGAAACCCCAGTCTGATTATTTCAAATGAACAATCATAACCAATTTTGAGATATGGATGACTAAACATTCGCTGACCCCGCTCTCCCCTTTTCCTTCAAAATATTAAAAACGCCGAAACCCCAGTTTGATTATTTAAAATGTGCAATCATAACCAATTTCGAGATATGGATGACTAAACATTCGCACACCCCGCTCTCCCCTTTTCCTTCAAAATATTAAAAACGCTGAAACCCCAGTCTGATTATTTAAAATGAACAATCATAACCAATTTCGAGATATGGATGACTAAACATTCGCTGACCCCGCTCTCCCCTTTTCCTTCAAAATATTAAAAACGCTGAAACCCCAGTCTGATTATTTAAAATGAACAATCATAACCAATTTCGAGATATGGATGACTAAAAATTCGCTGACCCCGCTCTCCCCTTTTCCTTCAAAATATTAAAAACGCTGAAACCCCAGTCTGATTATTTAAAATGAACAATCATAACCAATTTTGAGATATGGATGACTAAACATGCGCTGACCCCGCTCTCCCCTTTCTCGTCAAAATGATTAAAAATACGGAAACCCCAGTCTGATCAATTCAAATAAGCAATCATAACCAATATCGAGATATGGATGACTTATTAAAACATCCCTTGACCCCGTTTTCCCCTTTCCCGTCAAAATAACATAACTCGACCACCCCTATACAAACTTTCACTCCACATTTCACCCCTTAGGGCTTGAATTTCCAAAAACACGAAAGAAATCTAAACACAAACTTTCATTCCCCTATTTTACCCCCTTAGGGGTTGAATTTTCAAAAACCCTGAAATTACTCTTTTTTATTTTTGAAAAGACACCTAATAACCAATTTAAGTAAGTCTAACTTCAAAAATGACGGAACTTCCATACAAACTTTTATCCCCTATTTACCCCCTTAGGGGTCGAATTTTCAAAAACCCTGAAACCCATATTTTTTTATTTTTCAAAAGACACCTAATCAGCAATTTTCATAATTCTAACTTCAAAAATGACGAACTTCCATACAAACTTTCATCCCTTATTTTACCCCCTTAGGGGTTGAATTTCAAAAAACCCTTTCTTAGTACACCTCTACACATCAAGACAAACCCACCCTCCAAATTTCAAGTCTCTACGATCAGCGGTTTAGGCTGTGCGTTGTCTGTCAGTCAGTCAGTCAGTCAGTCAGTCAATCAGGACTTTGATTCTTATATATTTAGATAACAAAATAAAACTTCAATTAGCTTCAATTACCTTTCACAATCAGCTGGCAAAGAAAAAAAAGTCAATTTGCAGTTTCTATAACTATTTAGACAGCCATATACGCCACAGTTCGTCTTGCTCGTCATTTTTAATTTTAAAATAATAATTCCAACGCGAGCGACCAACCAAAAGCGCGCGAAACGTTATAGCGCGTGTTCACGCCAGAGGGCCTACTCTGTTTCAAACGAAAACGAAAATTCGGACGAAATTCGCGTAGCGCCTACTACGTTTCTCGTTGATTCCGACATTTCTTACGAACGAAAATTGTTTGACGTTTTCGTCATCGTCGAATCTAAACGTCAAACAATTTTCGTTCGTCAGAAATGTCGGAATCAATGAGAAACATAGTAGGAAATACGCGTATTTCGTCCGAAAGTTCGTTTTCGTTTGTAAAAGAGTAGGCCTTCAGGAGCGCGGCGGCCATATTGAATTGCGTACAGACTTTGTACGCGAACCGATCGGAGCTAGTTCGACCGAAACCACAGAGTGACTGAGGCCTGCCCAGACGTCATAGAAATAGAAATAGCCAGTCGCCAGTAGCCTTTAATATCGGTCACCATTACATATGTCATATTGTTTAAAAATATTAAGAAATTATGTTTCGATAAGAATACCGCAATTACGTTAACCCTCACATTAATTTCATCAACAATGGAATGCGTGACTGCGTTTTGTAATTCCATGACGTCTGCGTCACACCCACGGGCCGCGTCATCCACTATTAATCTGTCAGATGTATGCGTTGAGTCGTTAAATCGATAATTTTTTTTGAGAAATTAGATCACCCGTAAACTGTCTTGTGTCCGGTTTGAAACGTGTGATGTGTGCTAGACCCCTTCTTCAGTTAAGGGATTAAAATGTAGGCTTCGTACCTAGATCCATTCCAGAGTGCTCGGATTAGGATTGTACTTGTAAAAAATGTAATGTAACGTCACGACTTTTATCCTCGTTCGGGGGTAGTCAGAGGCTTGAGGATTGTACTTACCTATTTAAATTCAGAGAGGCGGCCAAAGAAGCCCAAATATGGTCTAGGGTGTAGGGTAACACTAGTTTGAAAGTGCTCCTATAACTTGAATATGAATGTTTGACAGGTGTCACAACAGAAAGTGACAACGGTGGCGCGGCCGCCGTTCCCCGAGCGGTACCCGCTGGCGGAGATGACGTCACTCGCGTTCTGCACCTCCGAGCGCCACCACGACAAGCTCGCCGTCGCACTGCACGCCGGCTTCGTGCTCATCGTGAGCCTATGATACCTGCTTACATACTATATTATAATGTTGGTATAGCTTGAGAACAATATGTTCTTTCTTTAAAAATGTGGCAAACCTAGGTTAATAGGTATTTTTTGCCAGTGTCAAGTAATAAATAGCATAAATAAACATACATTAATGACGATACTGTAGATAATGAAAAACAGAAATAAAATAAAAATGCTAGTTGTGCATCACTATCATATTTCTGGTCATGCAGTTACTTATATGCTTTAAAAATGCGATTAGTCAGAGTGAGTATAAGTACCAAGTAACAATTTATTTAATCACTGGCTAAAAATGTTGCTTAGTAAGTTATTTGGTACGAAATTATACATTTTGCGTGGTATGTTATGACTCAGGATTGCCTCCACATGATTTTGGCCATGTCATTCATTTAAATACCAAAGAACAATAAAATTATAAGTAGGACACATATAGATGAACGTTGAAATCTGTAACACTTACACAAAACTTTTCGTGGAAATGGTTTTTACGTGATAATTTAACCCTTTTCTTGCGGCTGGCGTAATATTACGTCGTACCTAGCGTATGAAATATCCTTATCTCATTGAAAATATGAGCGATATGTAAAATATGAGTCTGCATGGAATGGGTTAAATTTGGAATATGTGACACTGGTAGGCGGACAGGTTTATTGTGAGGGTTGACGCAAACCTGTGGTGATTGTTTCGGATATAGACTTTCTAAGAGAGGACCAGAGTTATGCGAAAAATAGGTAGATGGTATCTTGTTAGTTGATGGAGTCAGGCGTAACTTTGCGGAAATCCATTGTTAAACAACCCACCACTCACACTCGGAATTGTCAACCTCCAAAATTATAAACCAAATGAATTGATCGATAATAGAAGAGGCCATCAAGACCAAACTCCCTGTCAGTCGAGAGTATTTAGCAATTCTCCGCAGACAAAGCGAATATAAAATAAATTCGACTCGTGTTAGGCCTCTAAACGAGGCATCCTCAGGACGGTTGGGCTGCGATTGAGCCGAGTTCGGTCTTGTTGGCCTCTTCTATTATCGATTAATTCATTTGGTTTATAATTTTGGATGTTGACAATTCCGAGGGTGAGTGGTGGGTCCCTCTCTAAAATTGTTTGGTATCTTGTTATTTCGTATAGCTCTGTCCTTGTCGTGTGTCTCTTTCTATTTTCCTTCAGTACTTATTAGACAGTCTAGTCTAGAGGCTGGTCTAGAGTTAATCACGCAACCAACCAACTGTGCGTCGTCCTAACTCGACTCTTATCTATGATAAATTGTCGAAACTCTAATTTCGATGTTTTTATCATTCTATCACTCCACTGGTTTGATAGTGATGTTATTAATTAAGTACTGAAGGGCACTGATTGATGGTAGGTCTGCGTCGATCACGGATTGAGTGAATCGTAACGTGACGTCGAATTCGAAACGATGACTCGGCCGTATAACGTGTGCATAAGGTTTTAATACCTATATTATATGCATTAATATTGATATAGCTGTATATATGTATTATAAAATATGTAAGTATATTTTATTTTAGGTTTAAAACAGCATTTGTATGTGGATTCGTTTATTTAAGTTTGTCGCAAAATAGATATAAAATTTAGGCTAATATTTTGTAAAGGTGTTTGTATGTATAGTATACATAATCAAAGTTATATTTTGTTATTTTAAGGACGATACATCTTCTTTAAAATTTTATTTTATAAGTTAAAGGTAAAGTGAGACTTGTTAGAAGGGTGAATAGTACAGTATAGCTTTTAAACTTTAAAATCTTGTCTACTTCACTGATTTTATAAAGGTCCTTGGCGCGTACAAATAGGCCATATTCGACGTTCATTTTATAGTGTTACACGAAAATCCTTGATGCGTACATCTTGAAAACGACTGCGCTTGTTTTCATCAAATGTAGCCTGAGGCATATCAAGAATATCAGCCATAGGATAAAAAATCGCATTAAAATCGGTTCATTCGATTGGGATTTACAATGCGACAGACACATTGTAACTAATACTCCTCTGCGTTGCGACGGGATTAAAAAGAGGCAGTAGCTTCTTTGCCATATAGGCTCTGAGCGGTACATTTTATCTGTTAACATTGTAGGGTAGTTGTGCTAGTTGATGGCACAGTGGCAACGATCCGCGTTCGTGTACACCTGCTTTATCCACCGATTGCGCGAACATTACATGAAACATCACAATTCTTGAAAAATAATTCGGCTTGTCATATTAATTTTCGTTTTTAACTTATTGTTATTAGATTCCTTTATATTAAGTTGTCTACGTAAAGTTGCTATTATTTATTTTTAAAAACTAAGATGTAGGTAATGATCAGAACTAATATATCGGAATTCACAGTGATATTATTGTTTAACTTTCTTGTATATCTTGATTGTATAGCTTGTTGCAAATAAACTTTTAAAAATAATACTGTTTTTCTGTGACCGTATTCCAACATTATTTATTTTATAAAAAAAGTTTACCAAAGTTTTACAGTGCTTGTTTTGGAAGCCATGAGTTATAGTTATGTTGATGTGGATGATACTTTGTTCTTTACTGGAAAATAATATATGGGTATTGAACCTGTGACCTCGCGATCGCTCCTAACCCAATGAGCGGTCATTGAAACCGAACTGTTGCAGAAAACATACAAAGAAACGAAACATATGAGAGTTATTTATAGCACCTAGACAAAAGAACTTTTACACTACACGCCACAAACTCACTAATCCTATTAACATTTAGGGCTTCTCACTGGCGAATTACAGTTAAAATTCTATAGTATAGGAGTTCCTACCGAGTTTATAAGTAACATTTAGCCACAGGGGTTTGCCAGCGTTTATTTTATCGCGTGGTCGTCTCGCGGCGTGTCTCGACCGCGCGCGAGAGCGGTCCCGCGTTCCGAGGCCAGTCAGAAACAAACCACTGCAGGCACGCAACGCCGCGCCGCCTGCACACATCGCTCGCGCGTTTCTTCACGATAACGTAAATACAAAATCGTACACCAACTATCACGGTAATATTATTAATTCTAAAAATCTCGACTAAAAATCTAAATTAATTTAACAATCTCCAATGTTTATGTTTTGAAATAAAAATATGAATTGAGGAACACTTAAAACACTGTTGATAAAGCTGTGTAGGAAACTTTTTAAAATGATGATGGCCAGTGCGAAAATGGTGAGGGAGTGCAGCTCGGAGCTGAGCTCGGACGTGCGGTCCCTGTCCGTGGCCTCCTCCACGGAGGAGCAGGACTCCACCACCACGGACTCCGAATTCACGGAGGAGGAGAAGGAGTACGAATTGGACGACCTTCAGATTCTGAAAACTATTGGTAAGCACATTGTTAATGCTAATATTCAGAATGACTTGACCCATGTAGTATAACCTGGGTAAAACGATAGAGGTCCTATTATATTGGAACCTCCACCTTCCCATTCTTTCGGAGAGTCTGGCGCGTCTATCTAAAACTTTATAGATTAAACAGTGTCTTGATTTAAATCAGACTTACAGCAATACGCCTAATTAAATCTGGTTTGGTTGGTTTATTATTTATTGGTATAGTTTAACATAGACATATTGATGTAATGAGACTATTTTTCTTCGTGTAAAAAGTACTAGAGAAAAGCTTTGAAGTCATGGACAAAATATTATAAATAGCAAACATTAGCATTTAGCTAATTTTACAAGATAGTCATTCTCGTTGATCGCGATGATATAGTAAACGCGATAGATATGAATCATGGCCTCATGGCATGTCCGCGTGTGGGAAATATAAATATGATAAATCGGTTTGCTGGAAAATATTTTTTTTTCATTTTGCAAGTTTTGTCTACTGGTCGTTATTTATGCAGCACATTATTAGCTATTTGTATTTGCCCCCGGTTTTGCACTTGGCACGGCCGTTCTCTAAGATTTATTACTCGTCTGTCGTTGCTTGTCTATCATTTGGTGGTATTAGATTCGTTATTGTTCTGTGCTGCAAATGGGCAAATGGTAGCTATGCAGTCCTACTGCTGAAGGGGTCTCTCAATGGCGGCGTCTTCATCAGGCGCATGCCTCGCGCGAGCACTCACTTTTGACGTCGGAACGCATAGACGTAATGTCATATTATGAGTGCTCGGGTGAGGCATGCGCGCCATATGGACACATCTAATGTTATAGGGGGTTTAGGTTACAGGTTACCCCAGTGCGAGCACAGCCATTCGATATGTGCATGTCTATTCACCATAATTACTTATATTTTCCTAATTTCTATGTGATATCGTTGTTGAGAAAAAGTTTCGGATATTAATGATCAGAACAGATGTGCGACTCTACGAGCTGAAAATGGGATACTGCTTCTTATTTTCAAAGCGAGCGTTACAATACCATTAAATTGAATTTGTTATTTGATTGCTGTGGTCAGGTAGGAATAAGCAAGGGAATAAGTATATTATTGATGGCAATGGTAGAAATGTTCTGCTGCTATGACGACGAAAGCATCCAACATTAAAAAATGTTATTTACTTATCGCTAGGTATTTGTTTTTTTACAGAGAAAGTAGGTGTTGATTTGATGTGGATAAAGTAAAAAGAAACAGTAGGTAGAATTAATTAATGAGGTGGAATTATAATTTGAAAAATGTGCGGTAAATTACATAATAGGTCCAATAATAATGGAAAATGTAAACACATTTATATTGCGTGATGTTTCTATTCTATTGGACAGCTGTTTGAAATCTCTTGTTGTGTCTGTTCGTCCAACTGTTGTCTACTAAAATCTCAGTGTAAAATTCACAGTGCATTATGTGATTAATCAAAACGGTTGGAGATGTTCCTGTAATCGTCTATCCGTGTAGTTGTATTTCAAAAGATGTCATAAGACTATTTTCTAGTCGACTATAAAAGTGTTCTACGTAATTTATTGTTGGCAGTATGCTAGAAAATAGGTTTTTAACGAGTCTTTCTTTCCATCTTCAATAGAGATCGAAAGCTTTCGCGCGTCTACTGTCTGCTTATGATAGGATAGATTAGATCGCGTGGAAATCTTCGCTAGCCAACCTACTGTATCATTTTTAAAATGAAGAAGTATTTTATATAGTAAGGTACATTAGTGCAATCAACTAATACGAAATATACAGTTTGTTTACCTAAAGCATTTATTTTTATCAAATCAAACCTGATTGTGATTTCATTTGTGATTGCGGTTGTTTATGCAAAAATAAATGGACCAAGGCTTTCGTGATTACGCAGGTGTATAATTACTATCATTATCGATAGTGTACATACATTGAGTGCAGGTGATTATGCCTCGACCTAATTCTAGGTTCGGAAAATATGGGGCAAGGTCGCCGAAACCAGCGGTTGACCCAGTACGATAATCATGCGGTTATCCTAGTCGGTCAACAGAGGCATACCTACCTACAGTTATTGACATTCCCTTTGTTTGACAATGCCGATATTGTTTGTAGCACATTTATATTAGGTACTTAACTATTTTATATCTTGAAGATGTCGGCACTTTGATATATATATCATGATAATCTTCGTTCTTTACTTTATTCATAGATAGGTAGGTGATTCGTAGGTACACAAAGCAATTCACGTTACTCACAGGGTCTGATATTGAC
This sequence comes from Drymonia ruficornis, assembly GCA_947859195.1. NCBI lineage: Eukaryota > Metazoa > Arthropoda > Insecta > Lepidoptera > Notodontidae > Drymonia > Drymonia ruficornis. The sequence continues at coordinate 6,194,573 of OX401905.1, read as the reverse complement.
ATGATTCATCGTTTCGAGTAGTTAAGACACTATAAAAAATGTGCAAGAGTGAAGTAAATTACGGTCCCTAGTGAAATAACCGGAAATTACGATACAACTACAAATAGTTACGGCCGACTAAATAGGAGAATATGAATGATAATGCAAAAAGTTCTACAAGTGCTAGTTGACCTACTTACATATGAAATGTGAAGTATCTACTACACCGCATTCAAAAGTAGCAATAATCGCGTATTTCTAAACGGGGCTTAAGTAAACAGTGTGGAAAGGAAACTACGAATATTAGCGAAAGTTAGAGAAGTGACATCCGAGTCAATAGACTGATCGCAATCAGTATTCTGAATGCAAACTATGATTCGTTTGCACTTCTTAGGATTGGGTGTGGAACATCAGCCTGGAACATCGTGAGTGTCAATATTCGTAGTAACATTACATAGGTATGTGGTGAAGTTACTTTAGATTCAGTAGTAGGTACCTATTAATGGTTTTACAACACTTGACTATTATGATGATTTATATAAATATATAAATTCCGTAGCTTCTAACCATTAGGTAGGCACTTAGTTGAATCGACTCCCTAACCTATTCCTAAGTTGCACATATCTTACTAGATTTCTTCGGTCCAAAAGTTTTAATTACGGTACCTATCAAATTCTCATGCTCTCTAAAGGTGTAGTGTTCAAATAATGTTCAGTAGACAGTGAGTGATTGTGAGTGTGAAACAGAGCACAAAAGTGTCTCAGGTAGGCGCAGATCTAGTTTGTGCATTATCCTCTCAAGCAGGCGGCGCGGGCGCTCCAGTTACTGCGCTAACGACTGCATCACGCGCGACGACGACCCATACCGGGGCCACTTGTTTGAAAGTATAACCACAGAATAATTCTAAAACTTTATTGAATGTTTAAGTCCCATTTAGGTTTGTTAGTGAGGCGCAGAGGAGGGTAATTAAAGCCGCAATGTTTTTTGTCTCTACCTTTGTTCTAACATTTTTTTTTTTCGTGCTACACTACTGAGCAAAGGCCTTGAGTTCTCCTCAAAATACGGTTCTGTGCTGTTTCGGGCCGCGTACCTCGTACAAAGATCTACTTTTATAACATAAAATTCCAGGACATAAGTTCTGAGCGACGTTTATAATGTTTAAACATACCTAACGTGTATCACTCTATGTATATTGAAAGAATACAATAGATTTGCGATAAATAAAACAGGATGTTTGTTAACATGTGCATTGTCGTAAGATGAGCGATTATTTGAAATGAATAGGAGAGGTGAGACAGCGCAAGCACGCAAGCGATTGTTTGTCGCGCGTGATTACCCGGAGATATGTGGGTCACTGTGTCGCCGGCCGCACTGCTCAAATAAAAGTAATTAGCGCATTTTATTGTATCAATTAAAATCCTCGTCTATTGTTAAAATATATGGAAAGTGGTCAACCTGAAAGATAATTGCTTAACACAGATGATTGAACATGAATGGTTGGTTTTCTATGAGATTTCATAGATTTAGAAAAATTCTCGCTTCAATCCCGTGCACAAGATGGACAACCACATGGTTTCGGAAGATCGGAAGAAACAGATTTCGGAATGTTTAATTAAACAGTTATCAGTCGTCGCATCTTCTGGCTGTGAAAATTGTGAGTCGTTCCCATAATTCACTGGCTCACAATCGAAAGTATCCATCTCCATGGCTATGCGCAAACAGAAAATTAAGAAAAGAAAGTTGATGAAGAATAATAATGTAGTTGGAGAGACGCGGCGCTGACGTCTGACGTCCAGACGGATACCAAACCGGCCATACAGCACGCGGATTAGCTCATATCTGCAACAATATTAACAGCTTCATTAAGTAATTCATACAGTCCCATGGAACCAATAGCACCAACAAGAACCACCCAACTGTACTTTCTTCTCTCATGTAATTTATTCCCGTAATAAAACTATAACGTGGCAGAACAGTCTATTATTAAATGTTTAGTTCTGCCAGCCTTTGTTTATTAAGTTTACGACCACGAATATTCAGAAATACAGCTTTCTATGACAGCTGATGTCGTGAAAATGTGTGCGTTCTGGAATTAGCATTTCTATACCAAGCTAGGTACGCAATGAATATCTGTAAATGTAAATGTTGTTGCAACCCCCATGGCGGCAAGGTGCCTACAGGCTATGCATGTTACACCCTTGGCCGTTTTTCATGCTGTTGACATTAAGATTATTATTAATCGCCAAAGAGATGCGGGCGAGGTTTTAATGCGGACAATTAAATTAAATTAAAATTCAGAAACAGTTTACAAAGTAGACTGCTTATGCAGTGATGACTAGACCAAATACAAATCTGTAGTCTATGAATGAATATACTTAGGTACCTACATAATTTTGCAAGTATACAAGTGCCTACTTGCGTTATAGCCATGGCTACCCCGTGGAATATCCCAAAAAAATTACAATAGTTCTTCTTTTGTTTTGATGCACATGCGTAGGTGCCCGCGACACGCGATCGGCTACAAACACCGAGACTGAAAATAAAGTTTAAAATAAAGAAAAAATCTGTCTAGTCAACTTTAGCTGGGTACATAGATCCTCATTTAACATTTACAAGCGTATGTAAATAAACAGCCGAATTATGCGTACTAAACTTGGTATCTATATCGCAGTGATTATTTCAGTCTGACGTTTCACATCCTAACCCATTGCAACTTTTTGTTTATTCTCTGTAAATAAAGATTACTGACGGAGTTATTGCGTAATCCGTTCGGTTACTGCTGCTGCTACTGGTAGTCTCTCTGATGCGAGAGTTTCGCTTATACTTTCTCTATCACGAATGCATATTGCAACCGTGACATTGCGTGCTTATCGGTTACACTATATAAACTCTACCGATATAACTAATACAATACCTTACTGAATTGCAAACAATAGCATTTGCAGAGCGCCTACCACTATGCATTTTTTTTGCGCGGCTATTTGTTACTTATCAGCGTTATTTTAAATGAAAATCTTTGTATATTGCATAATTTATTATGTATAATAGTTTAACATCGCGAAAAGAAAACATAATTAGGGTGAAATATTCATTTTCTGTTTGTATTTTTCCGATAATCCGTGGGTTTTATTAATTGTCTCAAGCTCTATTAGTTCTACAAAATAATGTGAGTACATTTACAGTGTTTGCATAAAATTGATTGTGCAAACCAATATAAAGATCGATCACTCAGTCGCAGACAGGTTTGTTTATGCAATACCACGTAATCGAACACGATTCGGATACGCCAAAGCACCCGACGAGGTACGAAAAAAGTGAAATGCTGTAGAGTCAACAAACTCGAAAGTGGAGAAGCGCAGCGATTTAAGGCGAAGTGTGCGTTTGTAGCGGAAACTTGATTGCCGACAGATTTCACAACGACCTATTCCTGTATCTCACAATGTGACTGGCATGCTTCGCTGCCTTTGACTTGTTATGCGACCCTCGTAACAATAAACTGTGGATATTTACTTAGTACCTACTGTTTTATAGCGACTGTAACAAAGGCGAAACTGTTCTATTTTCAACAAAACAAAACAAGAATATAATGATACCTAGATAAAGATGTGCCTCTGTGATGTGCGTTATACTACCTATAACATAACATAACCCAATAATCCATTTTAAACAAATCCCCGATAGCTAATATGTATTACGTTCAGTGAGATGAAGATAGTTCCTTTTTCCGGTGAGTGCGACCTACTTCGCGGCCCCACGTCGTCGGTCGGAACACTCCCACGCTTCTGGGAAACGCTCATTTGCTCTTTTGACAATTTAATAAAAACGTCAAATACGCCGTGAGAATTGAAGAGTCCATAAAATATATACCTACAGTGTCTATACGTCATTTTATGCTTATTAAAATATTCCTCTCCCGCCCTGTTATACGAATTGTATTTGACTTATACACTTATAGACTTGTATTTGTTTTAGGTCGGTACTTACCTAATATAGATTACGTTGTGTAGTTTACACTTTTTAACCACGGCATTATAAGTAATTGTTTCTTAGGTATATTAGATACCTAATTTAAATCTAGTATTCAAAGTAGTAATTTCTTGCAATACCAAAGGCTAAATCGCAAGTTGCCAACGTGAAGGGGAGTGGGATTTAAGTAGCTATCATCGTTAAAGAATGGTGACATTTGTTGTAGGTAGGTATAGTGGAGGTACCAAATTTACTTTCCGACCATAGGAATAGGTATTTAGTGTCGTGAAAACCGTGACCGAATTATCAAATTATTAGATCTTTAGACATATATTATATATCACATACAGACATACATATATTATAAGCGAAGATACATAAATTACAATACATTATGATATATTCCACGGGAACCAGTCAAAATATTTATGTACATTAAAACATTGTTTGCGTTAGGGAGATTATTGGTACCCTCCATATTATCCTGTTGTTTCACTGTCGATAATCTCTTTGATCTGTGTTAAATGCTATGAAACAATATTTTATATTCATTTATAAACATCGTGCGTTTTATCAAAATCATCAAGTAGCACGCCGCTGTTTTTCTTCGAGCTGGTATAAGCATGGATCTCTATACTATCTGGATCGCGCAGTTGAATTTTTGGTTATGTGATATTTTACTTTATTAACCTAACGACCGACTCAAAGGCTAGTAAAATTTGAGAGCTGCTTAACTTTAACACGCCATACAAAAAAATACAGATAACGACGCCTCAAACTGCTAAGTGGTACTTCAACATTTGAGTAGCCTTTGAGTATAAGGCCGTAGGTCTATTAAACTTTATCACTTCAGCAGATAGAATACGAGCAGAGGGAAATAGATATGATGGGAGTGTGTCCCTCTTACTCCTAATGTCCATGTCTCAACCCTACTGACCCCTGTGGACACCCAACAGAGTGTACCCTTTCTAATATAAAAAGGGAATCACTTCCAACAGGAGCTTCTCACTTGATTTACGTGCAACAGAACGCTATCTCGTTAATTGTTTAGGTCCATGGTACAAGTGAGTTTGGGAGCGAGATGACTCACGGTATCTCATATCGGTCACAATATTCCTACGTCAATGGGATCCAATAATAGATGTTCAATGAAAAAAAACTGTGATCCACACAAAATGACCTTTATACTTGAATCGAATGCACAAGAATATTTTGAGGTCGGGTGTGAAGAAAAATTTATTACATTTTTGAGTTACAAAGAAACATTTGAGTAATGACCAAGAGCATGCCTGATAAAATACATTTTTATGTCATGTCCAACCATGCTTTGGCAAATGGTAATGGATATGAATTTCATAGCACAATGGTTTTTTTCCTATATTTTGATTTGATTCTATTTCATTTTAAAGAAGTACCTTTAAGGGCAAAGGGTGAACGGTTGGTATGGATTCTCACTCGTCACTTTCGCTAATTCGTCTGTTTATCTAACAGGTCAGTTTCTGTAATACGTTACTTTGTGTAACTACATCGTTACTTTTGACTCGTCTCATGGTGTAATTCATTCGTCTCATTCTACGTATCTCACTACTATCTGGCATCTTAATTAATTTGCGTGTAATACAGTATCTGGCACTTAATATTGCACATCGGGCTCCAGAAAGACAATAGTAAGTTCCGTAGAGCTTATCTCATCTGCGTCATTCATAGGTGTCGCTCCATAAAGACGAAGCCAGCCATAATTATTGTATGTCCAAATTATAAATCTTATAAGTAGGTATACCATTATACGCATCCGGAACATTCTTAGGTCTGACGTAGAGTTGAAAGGCTCAGCGATGAGAGAGTTCTTCATCGTGCGTCAATGGAGCACATGCCTCCATCGCCGACTCTATTCAGATAACTTTTACGATCTCTAGATTATTACAATAAGAGTAACGGTATATTTAACATTGTTATGAAGGATTATTGTATCGGTTGCTGCCAAAACGTGCCGTGCGTTCGGAAGTGTTGGTAAAACATATCTACACAAATTCCCACCCCTCGCTGACGTCGCACGTTTTATTGATGGTTTTTAGTCTCATTATTATGTTGGGATCACCTGTCACGTTGGGTTCTGACTATCTGGTGAAACGTGGGCTTTGAGTTGACTTAATACCTCCACAATGTGGTGGTGTATGGCCACTCAAGCCTCTGACTACCCGCCGAATGGGGATAAAAGTCGTGACGTTATATTTTTTTTTTTTTTTTTATTATGTTGGCACCTATTTAATAATTTATACATTGCTAATAGAGTTCACATATGTTTGTTGGTAACGAGGCTATCTTAAAAAATATTCCGTGGAAAATAGGCTAATTTGATTTCAGCTACAGCACAGTGTGAAAAATTGTTAATCGAATAAAATGTTGGTAATTTTTTATCGGGCTGTAATCTACTATTACCTATTTTATGTTGGGTGTGTTATGGGTATTTGAACTACATAAAATATTCAAATGAAAGAGCACTGTAAAATTGTCCATTGTCAAAGATTTATTTGGCAATGAATTAGATTATATGTAGACTAGCGAGCATTAACCTCATGGGAGACTCTACCATGCTCTACCAGGTAGAGCTGGTATATTTAAACTCAGATATGCGGTATAAAAAGATAGAGACAACGAATGCCAGTGGAGCGAAGTCGACATCCGATTCCGGTGGCGTTCGAGGAGGCATACAACAAAGGCGACAAAAAGACATGCGACAAGCCGTGCTATTAGCGATTACGCGTTACGCGATCAAAGAGCGTTGAACCATCTGAACTCGTCCCCGTGAATATAAAATAGCCTTTATGTCCATCCGCGTAAATATTCATTGCTTACCTGCAAGAAATTAGCATGTCGATTGACGTTTGCGATGAAAGGGCCTTTTCATGCAATTATACGCTTATTGTTCCAATACCTACGTATTTATTATAAAAAGAATAAATACTTGCTTACAGAAGTCATGTGGTAGGAAGGTAATTGTAGGATAGGTACATTATTAGTTAGAACGTAGCGTAGCTAAGTACCTATAACTCTAGGTTGGCATAAAAAGTGCCCAAATGGCACTAATAAAGTCTACCTTACATTTAATTACGAAATAAGTAGGTGTTCACTATTTATGTAGGTAGTTAGGGTTAATGAAATGTTTGTCGTGATCCTGCCGATGCACGCGAAAGAGGGAGCACGCCTGAATTTCATGTTTAAAGCCTTCGCCTTGGTCACGAACTGGCCGTTTCCGCATAAAAAATAGTTGTAATAAAAATATATTTACCTACGTTTTATTTTATCATCGCGTGTGTACACAAAGAATCTTACTTGAATACCGCTTTACCATTTTCGTATCAACTTTTACACAACAACGACATCTATTTATCTAAAATTGTCTTTCTAATACAAATACTCGTAAGAAGATTATGTTTAGGTACATATACCGCGTGTGCATTAAAAAGTTTACTGAATAGTTTCCATTTTCACACAAACAAAGAATACTTAGATTCTTTGTTTGTGTAAGCACTTTGTGTTAATTTTCGTTGGTGTAGGATTCCGGTTTCCGTAACAATCAGTGGTTTGGTAATACGAAACTGTGACTTCATTGTTGTATCCAAGGACCCGTTAACTAGGAAATACCGAGATTAGTATCTACTGAAATAATACTGGCATTTTACGTTATCACTTTTGTTTACTTCCAGTGTTCTGTGAATAATTAGGTATCTATTTTGCATACCAGTAAATGGATTTGGAATTCATATAGGTACATGGTTTTACAAAGCATTTCTAGGAACAAAAGGGATTTGTAATATCAGTGTAAGTTTATCATAACTTTTCTATAAATTTGGGGTTATTGTCCGTATGCTGGCTAGACTTTTCATTCTATCTTTTGATGTATCTAATATAATCTGCTTGATGTCTAGAGCAATGATCTAGAGCCTCACGTCATTAGTATTATAATGCTTGGTAAATGGATGCTTGCAAACTACAAAGGTTACGTTTTTAGTTTTAATACTTGCTTGACAAACGAAACAGATATTCGAACTACATGCAGACCCTGGCATTTAGCAAATAGAACACTAACTTAGAACAGTAGGTAATCCTAGCGTGGGGACCGATCTATTTTCTCATTACATTATCTTTGAAGCTAGTCCATTAGTCAGAAATCAAAGGAAAAAGGAGCAAATCCAGTTTCATAAACCGGAAATTTTAATGGATGTAAATCAAAAAGTTTATCACGTTGTGTAATTAAAACTCGTTCAACTAGTTTGCAACTTAATTTTGTTGATGTAATAACTGTTATTTTGCCAGTGGCTATAATTCGCTAATGATTCTTGCTCTTATGTCATCGACGTATTAGGTCCATTGTTTAATCTAGCGTAGGCATGCTTGCAGTTATAAATATTAAATGAAACCTATGTGGGCACTGCAGGGTAGGTATATAAGGTCGTCCGCCTAGTATTGTTTATATGTAAAAATCCCTCATGATTCATGATTTCAATCAATACTTACAATTTACAATAATGTTAATTGAATCCTCTTCATAACCATCTCTGTACCATGAGTCAGTCTTTCGAACATTGGTTTTTACAAGCAGCGATTGGATGTGGTGCCTCCACAGCTGGATACGTAAGCGAAGTGGGTTTGGAATCTTATATGTTCTGTGTTTGTAAGACAGTAAGATATCCATGTCTTTCTTCATCTGTGAATGTTTTATATTAACAAGTTGACTGTCACTAATGAGTCCTACGAAATATTCTCTAACCACTCTAATAGCGGTTTTCTGAATACAGCGATCGGAACAAACGTTCTCAATTTAACCTTCGGATGTGAATTGTGATCTATTCTTAGTTCTATAAATTAAACATTCCGGTCATTGTTGTTGTAAACAAATATTGTTTGAATTGCATTTGCATTAATTGTATTATCTTGATTTGAATTTTATTAAGGCCCTGTTTCAGAAGCTTAACTTAAAATTTAAACCATTTTCAGAGATCTTAATATCGCATGCGTGGCTTTGTTGAAGAGAATTTATTAATTAATAAGTACATCATCTTTTTCAGGCGTTGCCAGAACTATGTCATATTATTTGGGAGACGGTTCATCCCATTTGTTTTGTAAGGGCGACGTGACATTTTCCGACGTATTATTTAAGATGAATTTACGTCGGCCTAACTCTGCGTAAACACGAGTGCGTGGCATAAAGAATCTTTGCACGTTGACGGCTAAAGTTTAGTGCGTTCATTCATAAATTAAAGTAATGGAACCGGTGACACCTTGGATTTGGTCCAAAAATCACAACTTTGACTTTCATCCTTGACACGAGGTAGACGGTTACATATAGTCTCTCCGTTATAGTTTGGTAACACGAGAGGACCTTATTATAGATGGTCTCTAATAAAAGTGTAGTTATAACGACCCGAGGGCGACTAATGAGGGCATCGCTTCTCGGAACTCGTAACATGGGAGTCACCGATCATATACTGAGAAGAATAAATTACTTTTAAGAGTGTCCTCGATTTTTTTACTTACTTTCCAGAAATGTGACTTTCATAAAATACACTCCAGTTCTCTTTTTGTAATTGCGTTGCTCGCCGCTTTATATAAAAGTGTATCACCCTTGAGTTCTGAGACATTTTATGTTTTTCAGAAATATATTTCATCGTTATATTTCATCGCCTGTAAATGATAATAATGCCAAAAGCCCTCGCATCTAGAATAACAAGTTGTTTGCACACCACCATAGAAACATTAATGCGGTCGTTGGCAGTCAGTTTGCGTTGGTGCTTAGCTTTGTTCCACTAAATATGTATCTGCGATTTATTTTTTGTGGCTATTAATATAGTAACATTGAACAAATAGCAGGGAAAACGAGGTAGGCATGGTAACTAAAAATAATGGTCCAATATCCATAAATTGTTATTTTTATTAATATTACAAAGTGTGACTAATCGATTGATGAAAGCTTTCCGTTGCCTTTAAAGATGAACTTGGTTTTTATTGCGTGGATGTTTTTGTGTTACCTTCGCGCGAAGGTTTCTGTGGGCCGCTTGCCGCGTCATGCGTCATCACACCGCTAGTGGCGTTAGAATGAAACGCTTTAGAAGTTAGTACATACGAATACATAATTATGTGTATGCATCGATTTTATGCCATGACAAAGGGACAGCTGTGCGATGACGTAACATTCCGTGAGAACCCCTGAACTATTCCTTTTTTTATAATAATAATTTAATTAACATTTTGGGCTCGCAGCTATTTTCCTCTTCGTTCTACGCTTTTGGCCCTTGCCAAAATGCTATTTAAATCTGTACTGTAATTGGACCGAGATTAGAAATACTTACAAAAGGGATCGTGGCAAAAAACTAATAACGTATCCAATAACCGAACTAATGAAGTGTTGAAGCGATGTTTGAACTTCAAACGGATTTTAACGTTAGAAAACCCCGAGTGGTTGGCAGCCGATGTAAGGTTTTAAGTCAATTTGTTGGGACGTTGACGTTTGCGTCACGTTGCCCCGCGGCCAGCGCAAAATCGCTGAAAGTAGAAACAGAAATACGAGTAGATAAGTGTTAATTCTTTTCCCAGCACGTGTCATCGCGGCTCCGTCCGCGGCGTTAATTGCTCAGAGTTTGACGCGTTCGCTCACTTCATAAAGTTATTAAATTTGTCAGGCAAATAAAATTGTTTTATTGAAAGCGAAACACAAGAGGCACGTACATAAATAGTTACATTACCACAAAATTTTAGAGTACAAATACTTCCGCGGTGTTTTGTGCAAAAGCTTTGTTACAAACAAATTGCCTACTAGTGCAAAGCTGTTTTGTTTTTTTTTCAAATTGCTTAAAATGTTTCCAAGTTAATTTTATTTTGGTAAGTTAGTAAGTAGATATGTTAAATTAGTGCGTTGCATTCGGTGTTTAATAATCAAGTTACAGAAATTGTAAAATTTCTCTTGCTTGGCGAATTGGACACCGTTTGCAATTTGTAAATTGACCCTAAAATGACGTCAGTTGGACATGGACAATGCGATGGGAAAGTGGAAAAGTAGACCACAGAGTGGTTAATATAGGTAACATGCGCTTATCCGAAATTGGGGCAAGGCTTGTTCCCAAATAAACATTTATTATTATGGCGGTAAAATAAACCAAAATATTCCCGTGATACGGTCAATATTTATAAATTTATTTTAATATCCAGGTTTACTACGCAGCTAAATGATCCTTTATTGAATGTTTAATGAGCTTTAAATTTTTATTGCCGCTAAAATATTGATTCTGCGTTGTATAACACGGTCGATGAAAAGTTTGTTAACCTAGCCGTGCAAATATACCTAGGTGCTATAGGTAAACTGCTAGAAATAGTTAAACTAGTGGGACGCGTAATACATGTATATGTAGGTAAGCAAAAAGTAAACAAACACTGCTTTAGCATGGCCTTAGAGATTAAACGCAACGCGGAGTGTGAAAGTGTTACTAAGTAGAGTTATTTTTGATGGTGACTGTACAGCTAAAAATAGCGTAACGGAAATAGCTGTATCTATAATTAATTCGGTATCAATTATATGGATGTCAAAACAGATAAATTACGAAACTGGATTTGCGGTTTTATTTGCGTTATGACATTAGTTGTTCTAGTATTAATTCACATTAAATTCCTCCTCCTATTTAAGTGTCGGTGTAGTTGATGAAGCTCTCGGCATTTTTCTCTATCTAGGGCGGTCTCTTTTACCTCCTTATACGATATAACACCGACCAGGATCTTCTCTCATGTAGCTTCCTCTTTTACGCTTTCCTTCTAAAATTGTTTCTAAGATATTTTTATAAGGTGTACATAAAATTTGCTGAAACTATTTGCTAGATGCAATAAATGTAGGTACTTAGTAAGTTTCTCAAGGTATCATTTCGATATTTTCAATAGGCGCCGAGTGCGTTTTCTCATGTTGGCGTGACCTTTGAATCGGATTCAATTTATACGTTGTTATCCTAATTTACAAACTACGTGATATAATTATAGCTACACAATGTGCCATGATTGGTACGTGAGGAGGTCGCAAATTAGTTACTTGCGGTTGTATAGGGTTCAGGAAGGTCGCGAATTTGTTACATCCGACTTCCTTGTTCCCGTAATTTGGATCCCGGATGGTTTCCTACTGTAAGGTGCAATACTTGATGTGACAAAGATATATTTGAACATAATGACTGTACTTCCAATAAATAATGTCTCAATGCCGACGAAAGATGATGTTACCGCCTCACTGCGTCTGCGCAGGGACAAGGTTGGAAACTACTTTTTATATACGTGACGTTAACTAATGTAGATGACAGATCGGCAATCATTATAAATTCTTATATTAGAAAGCGTTTGGTTAAGGGTAACAGACTGGTTTAAACTGCTGCTATTACCATAATACTTAAGTAATAAATAATTCTGAGAGAATAAATGGTTTGGTATAAATATGAACATGTTAAGATATGGGTGAAAGTGATGGAGCAAGAAATAAATGTAATATCTACCAGACCACATGCGGAAATGCTTTAGTTCCCGTCCTTAGGGACGTAAGAGAAAGATCTTGGGATAAGTACCTACCAAGTTATTACAATTGCATGCATGCATTTATGTATCAAGATATGTACAATCCTAAAGATGTAGTAAAATATAAAGAAATGCCGTTCGTTGCACATGCCCCATATTTACTTTCAACGGTCGATGTACCTACTGCAGACTATGTAACAACTATTATGCCTCGACTCTGCCAAAACTGTGCCTGTGTTTTGACGTAACATTTATCTAATTGCACCTGTGATATATACATCATTTGTTCACGCAATGTTTGTACATAGCATTACACTTGGAGTGTATCAAAATCTATATTATACAGTTATATATCACCTTGTCACACTCAAACTGTAACTTTATTAATTTCATGAACACATCACGGCTATTTTCAAGCGTGTGATACTGGAGCCAAGATCAGTTTTTTTTTTACTTGTGCCAGTCAATTCAGATGGAATCAACACTGATCAATGTATGGGCCGCGGAAACGTGAGTGGGCGTGGAAAGTTTTAGAAAAGTGTAAAATAAATCATCTACTTAGCATATAATTAGGGTATAGTGAGTAAAGAATGTGACGTAGACGCAGCGTGCGTTATGCGTAGTGAAAGTGGTCGGACGGGACTTGAACGAATAAATTAGCCGTCAGTTGTACCGCCCTTCACTGATATAAGGCATACGTAATGGATTTATTAAGAAAACTGTTATGTAATTATTTTGTTATGTCTGCTTTTTGTCTAGAATTGTTCATGAGATACATGAATGGTAATTTCGAACTTTAACCTCATTTCTATATTGCTTTTGCTCAGTGAAATTCTGAAGTGAATCACGTCTCGACTATAAAACTTAGGGATTTCTACTATAACCTTAATGATATTGCTGCGAGTGGAGGTCAAATACAGAAATATAGCATATTTTTTCTCGGCCTCATGAATGTATTCTGGCATCAGATTGTTAGCCGTCGCTATCATTGTATGCAAAATAGAGACTATATGACATCAAGAGATATGGACATACTTTACCATAATTTTGTGCTTTATAAATATGGACTCAGTATCTAAGACTATTTGGTCTTCTGCAAAACTGTTCGTTGTTCAACGTATATTTTATTGCATCATCATCATTATGCGAACGACATGATCTATAGCTGATATAAATCAGAGAAGTAAATAAATGTTTTCTGAGTGAAAGTTTAGTGTTAAGCCGCTTAGTAGTTTTCCAAATTACTGAAAGCAGAAACTAGTTTTGGCATTTCGTCCGAGAAAATGTTGACAACATATTTTACACCTATTTCATTGTAATTTTGTTAATATTATTATTAGTAGGTATAATACTTTATCTGCGGATTAGTTACCTTTGTTTCTCTACTACCACATCATTAAATGTAGATGAATATTGAAATCCCGCAGGCATGGTTGTCTTTCATCATCCTCTTTCCTTATTTCATCAATGTTTTCCTATATAAAATCGTATCGACCTTTTCGTCACTTATCGACTGCATCACTGAGCGGATGTACGTGTCCTCCAAAGCTGGGATGAATCATTATAAAGAGCGGTCAGCCATCCATCACGAGATTTGTCAAAAGAAGCTCGACGATACTAAACGATTGATTTGACATGATATGTTTTATCGATATTGTTAGTTTTTATTACTTAAATCCTTTATTACTTTCATATAGACTATATCATTAAAAAATAACTTTCCATGATTACATAAGTAGGTACCTACTACATAAGTCGGTTTTAAATACATTGGAAATACGTCTTATGTAAAGCGATCATAAAGTTGCCTATAGGTAATGACAATGGCAATGTTGGGTACGGTAGTCGTTTGAATAAATGAATTCCTAATCGACTTTATACAATTTGATAAAATGGTCTGAAGTACCTTTTGTTCTAGGGTTTCTCTTAAATTTATTATTCGAAATCTAATCAGAGAATTAAAATAAAGTTTGCTCAAAGTCACTTTCTAAAGCGTTATACTAATTAGTAATATCTTTCAATGTAAGAATTGACGAAATGCTTGTAGAAAGTGATTTTATCTTGTAGGTACGGCAAGTAAAAAGGCCCTTTCAGACTTCGAACTATACTGTGAATAAAAAACAACAAATAGATGCATTACTCATCCTTCTTTTAATATTTAATATGAAGACATTAACTAAATTAAATAAATAAATATTATATTGTGTTTCGTAGGTATAATATATAGGTACCAGAGCCGTGGAGACCGTGACAATGGCAGATAGTTGTAGTTCATATAAAACGGGATTAGATTAACATGTTTAGATAAATGTGACGGTATCATCAATATCTTCCAAGATATCGTTTTCATTGGGCATAGGTATAGGCAGTTCTATAAAAATACTTTAGAATTGGTTTATGAATTCCGAAATTAACGTTTTTTTTTAAATGATTTACAACTTTATAAGACTATTACGACGTATTTCCTTTCGGCCGACGATTATTTTATGACTCCTGCACCTATTTCTCGAGGAGTTGGTTCGCCCGAGCTTGCGCAAGATATAGCAGAAAATAAAGTGTGTGGAAACTGGAAGAAGCCAACGTCACGGCACGCATTAACCGATGTTACGCAAATTATACACCGTATTAAAGATATCGTCTTGACCTTCTAACCTAAAT
Source organism: Drymonia ruficornis (assembly GCA_947859195.1). NCBI lineage: Eukaryota > Metazoa > Arthropoda > Insecta > Lepidoptera > Notodontidae > Drymonia > Drymonia ruficornis. The sequence continues at coordinate 6,179,429 of OX401905.1, read as the reverse complement.
AGTTAACTCTTGTACTATATTGTATCTCGTACTAGGCCGTCCTATTTCTATCTTGACTAATGTTTCACACTGCGCTCATCAACCCCGTCCAACAGCTGTCCTTCTTGGAACTAAGATTTAAATAGTACCACAGTATAAATAATAGCTCTCGCTAAACTATTTGTCGTAGGGCTAAAGTACTAATTAACGGCTGTGCTGCAATAAAGCGTTGGTTTTGAGTCACGCAAACCGCAAGAGTCATGTCGCAAATAAGATAACAAAAGTACCTATGTTGTTCCATATTATATAAACAGTTTATGCCGACGGCAATGGTTATTAGAGAAAGTACAGAGGTCATGGGTTTGCCAAAATCTTTACTATAAGCAAGTAGGTATAATATATTTTTATATCAGTAAAAAATATTGTATAAAATTACACTAAATCATGTTTATATTAAAATTGATGCGCTACCTTTCCTCGTACGATGTGAAATTAGGCGATTGAAAAATGATCTATTGCGGTATCGTTATTTGCAAAGTATTAGGCTAACACGCCATTTCATCATGAATAGAAAATCGAAAGTGCTGCCAAGCTTTTCGTAAGATTCATTATCTATAAAAAATATATATTCTTTTAAATACATTTATTATAAGACTGCGTCAAGACTCAAGACATTATAATAGGATAATTATTTCAACAGTTTACATTCAAATAATATTAAAGATCATAAATCGTTCCTACATGCTCATGATACGAGGCGGTTTAAATAGACGATGTGTCATATAAGTGAGCTGACTCAGGGCTATGATGGGAATCTTTGGGATGGGTTTCTTTTTAATATGGAGTCATTTGATATTAGCGACGAGGTGAACTCGATTTGACCGTACAAAATATACTAGCCGAATGTTTTTAGAATTTTTAATTAGCTTAGAACTTACAGCTAGTTAAAGCGTTTGTTTTCAAACTGAAAGTTCAAAGGCCGCATATAACTTTGCGTAGGTCGCCAATGGCCGCGTCCACATAGCTACAAAATCCGAGCAGTCGCGGCTGAGCAATCAGATATGACGTCATTTCTCACGTAGTCAGACTTCAAAACTGATTGCTCGGGCGTGCCGCTTGGCTCATGTAGACGCAGCTAACGACGTGAATTTACCTCAAGTTATTTGTCTACTATACATTTAACATAATTTATGACCTTCTTATGTAGTACCAATACCTCAGAGTAAGAATATATTTTTTAGCATATCAATTTACTTCCAAGGCCGTTTTGTAATGCGAAGTTTAATGGCATGAGCTGGAATATGGGGCAGCTACCCTACTCTCGTAATGCATAGATCACATCGTAGCGGCCATCAAATAGGGTCATCACTAATTAAAGCCCACGTAGACACTTGTCCATTATTAGATATGAAGGGGTCAATTAGTCCAGTCCAGTCGTTCCGCGTCCGGGACACAATGGGATGGTATCATTATTGTAAAGTCAAGGGGAGTGCTTTACATAAAAGCTTTCAATTAACTAAAAGCATTTAGATTGTAGAATGTGGATAAATATTGTTGAAGTATAAAAGTGCTTTTTATTCTGTACTTCATATTTTATAATAGTAGTTTCATAAGTATAGGTATTTTAGGGCCATAACTAGTAGCCATGGTGACGTCGCTCGCCAACCCCGTAGCCAAGTGAAAATATGTCAAAATATGACAGGTAACATACCTGGCGACCGACTGGCGACTGGCGACGGACTGGCGACCGTCGCCAGTCGGTCCCCAGGTATGTTACCTGTCATATTTTGACATATTTTCACTTGGCTACGGGGTTGGCGACGTCGCCATGGCTACTAGGTGTGTTATGGCCCTTAAATAAATCCTAATCGATAGTCGATGTATAAAATTTGAAGATTTTGTTTACTTAATATCCGCAGATGCATAAATAATTTACATCACTAACATACCGATAGAGCTGGGAATCTCACAGGCTGAATCATTAACTTTGGAATCTGGTACCCGGAATTGTTTTCATCAAAATATCATTACACGATTGGTTCCCACAAGGAAATCAATCAAGGATAGATATTTCGATGCTGGTGTATATAAAATTAAAAGAGTATAAAATTGAAATAAACTTTGAATTAAAAGTATAAAAAATGTAAGCAGGTTTTAAGAAAATCGTAAATTGTAGAGAACACCAAGGGGGGCTAGACAAGTGGATTCGTCTAGAAGCGTGTCACGTGATCTACTTATCAACTCCCATTGTCTATATATTTCCCCAGATTATTACTACGAAAATTATTATTACATTATAAATATGGTGATCAAAGAAATATAATGTTCCACGGCACTCAAATAGACTTCAACAAGGAGGAGGTTCTCAATTCCGATCGTATGTTTTGTATTTTATTTTCTATGTATGTTATAAAGCAACATGTTAACGTCTTTTCTTGTTCCAGGTACAGGCACATTCGGCCGCGTGTGTCTATGTCGCGACAAAGCCGCGGACGAATATCTAGCCATGAAGATCCTGTCCATGGCCGACGTAATCCGGCTCAAGCAAGTCGACCACGTCATGAACGAGAAGAGCATCCTCGCCGAGATCAATCATCCCTTCATAGTCAACTTGTAAGTGCATCGCTCTCCAAGAGAAATTTCCACGTCCCGTCAGTCACTGATGCAATTAATTTTCTGGTGTTCCTCCAACGCGTCGAGACGGTGACGGCGCGGCGCGATGTCCAAGGGGTATCATTATTTTGTCGGGATCATAACAACGATGTTTACTATTGAAACAGACGTTTAATTAAACGTGCTTAAGCGCATGTGACGCACGTATTATTATGGTTGTTCCACCGCTGCCGGCTGCCGGCATTGAGCCAATGTTATTAGTTACTTCTGTTTTCGCTCGAAATGTTCCGCCTTCAAGTGCACGGTCAGGGCCATTAATAAAAACACTCGACTTCGCTGTCCAATTTGCTGTTGCAACTGTCCGATTGTAATTTACATTACCTATTTGTTATTATATTATTTTAAAATGTCTAGTAAATTATGCTCCTTACGGGAACAAAGCTATCTTTAGAGGTGAGAGCATTGGTGGAGAATATTATTGTGTGTGTCTATCAGTTGGAGAGTCCTTCATTTGTGAATAATTGGATATGCTATCTTCAGGACTATCCTTGTTATTTACATCCTTCAGAATGCCGAGAGAATCATTGGAACTTATTGCTAGGGTTATATTTTTCGTAAGCTCATTCGTAGAGTGACTAGTGGGTGTAGCCGCGCCAACTGGGAGTTTTTGTGGCCGACACATTTCAGCGCGCACCCCGCGTCCTATCGCCGTCGGCTCGGGCGGTCTGGCAACCATCACCCTGTCACTTTTTACCACTTCAACTTATGATCAATTGATTTATGCACAGTTTGATTGAGTATAATACTCATATTGTAATAAATCATCCGGCTTCATCATTTTACTCAGATTCATATTTGGTACATCGTCTATTAGATTCGTCAGTTCTTCCCGGTCGCTATCTTTAAATCTTTAACAGCGGTAGTATGACATTTATTACTCCTCCTATTGCATGTTCTGCGAATCATAGGTTCCATGCCGATAAAAAAAATGTGTTTAAACTAAATTATGTTACAATGCGCGAATTTTAATTTTTAATATTTTGTAGTTGAACGTTTTTAATTTGTAAAAATGCAAGGTTGTAACAGAACTGATATTATATACTTATTTATGATTCTGGCTCAAGAATTTTGATGGATGCTTTCCCCGCTTGTTGCTACTATGGCCTTCAGACTACTAAAAGCTATTTTGTTTTTTTACTGTGAAATCACTGTAGACCACCTAATCGGACGAGAATTATGGACCCAGCTTTAAAAAAATATAACCTACGTTCCGGGGCAGTTGGGTGAAACAGTTGACAGTGTGACTCAATTTATCAGAGCAGTCGAAAAAGAAATGAGCTGGTAGTGGCTCATATTTGATGTACTTTAGTGTACCAGGTGGTCCTGTAGCTTGGACGGTAAGTGACTTTGATTTGTATTGCAGACGGTGGTGGACGCACGACGACTCGTGCATCTACATGTTGTTCGACTACGTGTGCGGCGGGGAGCTCTTCTCCTACCTCAGGAACGCGGGCCGATTCAGCAATAGCATTGGTGAGTGTGTAAACCTTTATTTGAGTAATGCCGAATGCTATGAACAACTGAGCCAGCAAATTCTTTGGTTTGCACTGAAAGAAACATTCGAGCAAAACATGTTGTTGTCTATATTTTTTGTTTTCATAAAATAAGTAGAGACAACAATTTGAATATTTTGTCCAGAGCGAACGCAGGGTAACAACACCGTGTACCTCGTTGAGGGATGCCTTATAGCAAATTGAAAGTGATCCTTAATAGCTTGTGTTTCTCTGGTACTACTTTATTTAGAATCTTGATACCTACCATTGAGATATTACATCCTAGATACAATGAAATATTTCGTTATTTGTAAATTTGTAGTATAGTAACTACTACAATTTTTTATTGCGATTCCTGAAAACAACGCGCACGTGCTATTTACACGTGGTGTAGGTACGCACTCTTGAAATGAAACTGTCTAAGCGTTATAAAAATATATTTATGGCAAATCTGGACAAAAACGTCGATTGTATTCGAAGGCCAACTCAGGAAATAAACGCTGTTTGTGTAACTTGAGTGGTACATAAATTGATTAAAGCAAAATCACCATTAAAACAGGCCATACAGCTCCCAGAGCGCACAGAGGTTAACAGCGGACAAAATGGAAATAGAAGCCACGTTAGCGTCTCCACTTGTCACATTTTCTCCTTTGATGATGAGATTTAAAACAAAAATCGGTTACAGTTTTGCTTATTAATCGATGTAAATAAATAAACTGGAGCGGAATAAATAAATAAGTATTGGAGTAGTGCCAGCGCGACGCGGCAGCCATGCCGCCGGCACGGGCGCACGACTCGTGCGCACGATGTTCTGCAATCACCCACGATGTCCACTTTTTCACTGTTTTTTATTACATCGGTGTGTTACACACCTCTATAATTATTCTTATTCTGTAAACAAGAAAGTTGAAATTCGTATTCGCCTAACCGGCACATGGTTCTTTTTAGATAATCCTATGACAACAGTTACTGAAACACTTATTCACAAATCTTTTACATAAACTGTCTCAATCAATGGATGCGCGACAGATGTGGTTCGGTAGGCAAGATTATAGAAATCTAGAATAAAGAATTAAAGAAAAATACGAGGATTGTCATATAGATGAAAAAATAAGAGGTATAAGTATACAATCCGTACAATTCAAAGGACCCAGAGTCAGAACTTAACAATAGATGCGTTCACATGTACCGAGCCGCTCGCCCGAGCCAGCAGTTTTGACGTGAACGTATGGACGTTAATCGTTAACTTGTGGACGTGCCGATTTATGAAATTCAAGTGCATGGTTTAAATAGAAAAAAAAGATCTACAAGGTCAATTTGTTTCTAAAGGTAAAGCCTAAGTAAAGGACCTTTGGAAACGTATACGTATACGTTTGGAACTAATTGGAACGAATACCCATACTCACCCATACTCATACGAGTGAGTAATGGATCACCTGAAAAAAGAGAGTGCGAGGTAAAGATTTTATGCTCTACGTAATGAGTTTTGTACGTCCATTATTACAAAGTAGGTAGGTATCGCGTGGCGCCGCTCATTTCAATTTTATAGCATCAAAACACGTTTTTTTGGGAGACATTTTTAATTATCATTTATCTCTCTACTCCCACCTCGTTCCCACTTCTTTCGCATTGACATTATAATATGGCCTTTCCAAACTACTTCTGAATAATAATTTGGTAGTAACCTAACTTACTACTTACTTCGAAGATAAAATGTCAGTAACCTATATCTATTCTTAAGTTTGAAAAAGTGGACATGAATATGCTGTCGTCATAACGGACGGACACGTCATAAGGTAAGCTAGTCAAGGGGATAGGCGCATATGACGATAACAAAATTGTGCCAATTTTAGTGCGATTTATCTCAGGATCAGACGGAACACGCGTTTGGCTCTGTACTGGATTAAATAATTAGCACCATTTAATTTAGTAACACGTATACGTGGGAATGATCAAAAATAGAAATTTTATTTTAAGAATTTGGAAACAAAAACGGAGAAGCAAGAGGATTTGCATTTGTTATCATACTTTCTAATGTCCAATAAGTTATAAGGTATTTTAATCATATGAATTAAAATATTTACGACTCGATAAAGTAACTGAGGATTGGTTTATAATATTGTAATAACGTCGTTGATAATTAATATCTATGAAAGTTGTTACTATATTATTAATTTGATTTATACGCTTCCATCCAACTTCCTTTCTATACAAAACAAATGTAGAGGTAGGCTGAAATTGGATTATCTGAAATCCGAATCCATTTCCACTGCGTAAACCAAAAATAATGATGTTCTTAATTACTTTGTTTTCCGGAATTGACGCAATGAGTCGGGAGCGCCGATATAATAAATAGCTACGTGTATGTTTAGTGAAATAGACGTGCAAAAACACAAAAAAATACAGAGCACACGACCGAATCGTATTTCTGGAGAAAAGACAAGACAGAAATAGGGGATCATGTGGGTTCAGTGACGCGAGGAGTGAACGAGTCTGCCGGGCTTCGGGCGAGGATTAAATAATAATAGTACGCGTCGGGTGCCGTGTGGATCGAAGGTGTTCTCCCCGTCCTCATGGGTGTCGGTTTGTAGCGATGACACCAATTCGACTGCGGTCTGGCGATAAAAATGTCTGAGCGACTTGGCGGGCGGCGAGCGCTGGTGGACCAGACACGATGACGCCCGCGCCCGTGCCTGCTCCGCGCCGCGCGCGCCTGTACGCATTAAGAAAACTCCATCAACTGAGTTTTGAATGCGGTGACTGATTGCTTGATAAATGTCTACAAAATCCACTAATTGAGTTACAGGTTGTTCTGCCTGAGTTGAATTTTTGGGTGGTCATAACCATAACCTCTAGGTTGTTCAGTAACCTTAACCTTAATTATCTTGGTTGGTTTAAACACTTAGATGGACTACAAAAAACCCAGGCGGAACAGCTCACTGCTGCTGCACTGTCATCCCAACTACAATCAGAGGCCGCATTCAAAACTCAGTTGGTGAAGTTTGTATATATGCAGCCGATACGTGCATCACGTAACACGGATAAATTACGATGTGCATTAATAAACACGTTCCAGATTTGTTTATTAGACCAATATTTACAATGATGATGCTGAACACGCTCCTGAGTTACAACCGTGTTACAATCATGCACCAGATAAGTGTCAGGTTTAGTTTAAGCTACTACTACAATCAGGACTATACTCGAAAGCATATTTTATAGACACATGAATTATGTGAAATGTATCCGACAAGATAAGATTATATTTTCTTCAGTGTCGATAATCGGGAATTATAGTGAATTAGAGAGGTGAAAGCATAGATAATGGTGCTGGGTCTTTATAGAAATAATCACAGACTGTTTAATATAATATTAAGACGTGTTGTACGTCGTTATACGTAAGATAACCCGGTTTATTCACCAAGTTAGTTGGACTGCTAGGACTTTATTATCTGTTTTTTAAAGCAGTGTGGGGTTAACATTATAGTGGTCCCGTTAGCCCCTCCAACTAATCTGAATAAGTAAGGTACTTGTGCTAGAAGTCGCCTCACGTGAATAATTCACAAAATGTATCGTTCGTTGAGCGTTGTCCACAAAATCACCGTATCGTATCTTGTGTCATAATGAGCCCCGTATGGAATTGTGAGGATAGTGCTGGTTTCCATCCCGTATCTCTTTTAATGATTTGAAAAGAGGAACGTGACGTGGAGCTATTGCATGGTAAAAGACCACGTACTATCATAACTGATATGCACGATGATGCGATGACCGGCTCGGCATTATAAGGACATCACATTTAGGGTTACAAGAAGTGGGTGGATAACTATTTTATTTAAACCTATTATTTTTAGTATGTTCAATAAAAACTCTTTTGTTATGATTACATTTTGGCTTGATGTCTATATCAGATTATATTGTTCGGGTGCCTTTAGTCATGGCGTGATGTCATGCGCCGACGCCACCGGCGGGACCATATTAGAAGGCTCGGCGTGGCCCCATATCGCCCACACTTAGTATTAGCATTAGTTATGAATTCAGATAAAAAGTGTTGATTTATTAAAAGCAATCAAGCGATCTAATAACCTATCTTTCGATATACACCCGTGTGTATAGACACGAGACGAGTTAATTGAAGACCTGTTGCACTATGAGTTTTTTCCATCCAAGAGTTATAGGTTCTAAAAATTTATTACGACCATTTTAATGTATAGTGTGCGGTGGTTAAATTGAGTAGTAAATTTAATGATTTGTAGTGTCAGTTGATTTTCCCCGCACGCGAGCGCCGCCGGTGGTGCCGGGGCGCGGAGCGACGCCGCCGCTGGCATTGGCTTTACGAATTATAAAAATAAACGTGATTTGTCTAATCCTGAACTAAATCTAGCATTTTTCTTCTATTACGCAATCAAACTCAGTAATCGTGTCGAATCTGCACAGTACCAGTTACAATTCCGTAGCTAGAATGCGTTATAAACTGGATACCTTTTAGTCCCGAGAGGAAAATTGAAATTTGCAAATACATATCACAATTAATATGGATAAAAGACATATTTCTGATTGTGGCCCATTTTAATTTGAGTTTCTCGAGATTGTTACTCACCATGAGATGGTCGTAAACATGTATGAAAAGTAGATCTATCATGCGGCGTGTGGTTGTAATAAAACTGTTTATGTTCGATAGAGACGAACTGAAACTTTCATCTTGTTTTCACCGGTGCCGGTATTATTTTCCTTTATTGCAACCGAGAAAATGTTTTATTGTTTTGGTCTGGAGAGAACAGGTTGTTTACATTTTTTATTCATTTTTTATTATCCAAGGATTTCGTGATTTTGTAGTAATAATAATAGATACAGAAAAAAGTTATTTAAATAGTTACAAGTTATACCTTTATAAAAAATACAGTAAGAAGGTACTTCTGGATGATCGACAATAGTCTGCAGAATAATGTTATGAAATATAAGCAAGAAATCGAAGTATATTAGCGAAAGTATTAACTCGAGTTCACAATGGCTGACTCGGCGGCGCCACAGATCAAGATAATAAAAGTTATAAAAATATTTTGACTTGGAAATTTAATTCTTATCAAAGCAGTCTATTTGTTTTCCAGAAATACCTATAGCGTATTCTATATCCACCTAACATGAATGTTAATGATTACCTAGGTTGGAATACCGACTTATAAAAAAATCAGTAGGTAGCTTTCTCAATCAATAAAACGTGAACATTTTAATATTAGGTCCTTGTTACATATAATTTCCTACTTAGAAAAAATCGAGCTGCCTCAACGTTTCTGTGTACCTCGTCTCATGGCTGTCGTCTTGACAGATTTTAACGAAATAAAAATATACCTCTTGGCACGTATAAACGTAGAAAAATATATATAAAAAAAAGATTTTATCATCTCGTCATATGTAACGTCTCTCTATAAATTAGTTAATAAGATTATACATAATATGTACTACCAACACTATAATAGGATCATGCAGAAATTAAACATGTAAAAATACAAAGAGCATTTTCCCTGATTTTCCTCATTCCTACAAAAAAAAAACAAGGAGATTGTAGATATATTTTTTTAGGTCAAAGTCAAAACCAATGAATTTTAAATAAGTAATGTTATTTGCACAGGAAACTTCTACGGCGCAGAAATAGTGTCGGCGCTGGAGTATCTTCACGCCAGGAACATCGTGTACCGGGATCTGAAGCCGGAGAACCTGCTGCTCGCCAAGGACGGACATTTGAAGATCACGGATTTTGGCTTCGCGAAGAAGTTGAGCGACCGCACGTGGACGCTGTGTGGGACGCCCGAGTACCTCGCGCCGGAGATCATACAGAGTAAAGGACACAACAAAGCTGTGGATTGGTGGGCACTCGGTAAGTACTATAAGTAGGGTACCTAAACTACCTTTTCCAAACGTGTTGCCAAAAAATTGGCTAAGCCTTGAATTATGCAGAAGATGTAAGGGATAGGATGATTAATGATCCCTAGTTATAAGTGTTTCCGACAAATAAACCATCAATTATTTTAAAATTTAAAAGTTACTTCTAGTGACATGCAAAAATATACAGCAAATTGCGGAAGCAATTAGGTATGCCGACGTGTTTTATTATAAGAAATTGCTTTCTTGAAAGCAAACAATATATTTTGCTAAAATGTCATTCTTACGAACCGCAGATAGGCGCTAGTCACGCAAAGTTTCTTTATATCGCGATAATTAATAACCCTGATTGAATATTCAAAGGCTACGTACAGTAGATTAATAAGTTTGCCAAACGTATACTTATTACAAAAATATTAGTAGAATTTCGTAGAGATATGGACTAATAACGGCCGTTAATAGAGAAAGTTAACATAAAAAGCTGCGATAACAATATTAATTAGCTTGAAAGAAAGTTAAATAAAATCGATTCTAAATTGGAGACTCTGCAGTTGCCAGGCTGCTGTTCAGTGCAAAAACAAAATGGAAACTCCAGTTTCCATTAGAGTTCTCTTATAAACCGCATAAAAAATCCACGCTCATTCTTGAGAACTTTTTATAAGTGGAATAACTAGGATTTGGGCTTTTTCCAATGCACGCGCGATATTTATAGCTGTTAGCGGCGAAACCACATCGGTTGTTTTGCATAATGCTGTCGCTAATATTTTGTAAATTAGCTTTCGCAGCATATATGGCGTCGTTACAATTAATTGTTTACATACAATTAATTAATACATTGATTTATTGGTATCTTTCACTTGGAAGTCAGTTGGTGTGCTAATTTATGTGCTTAGATAATTTATGGCGCCGCAGGTTTGTTTTATTCGGAATCGTCCCCGTGCTTGGCATCAGTCACTGTTACATTACAATAATATACTGTGTACCTATACAATTTAGTGGTATCATGATTTACTAATACATATTTACCTTCCGTTAGAGGATTAGCTACTTTTGGCTGATAAAGACAGAGATTCGAGAATTTTATTGTTATAATTATTACCCAACATTTTCATAATTGGTAAGCATAAGTCGTCAACGCTTTGGCACCGATATTTTGGATTTTTAATCCATTACTTTGACTAGTTAATTAATTAGGCATCATTAATTAAACTCACTGACTTTAATTGTGTGATGAAATTTAATTTTATACGGCTGTCGCTATTGAAATTATTATTACAGTCAATAATTTATTACCACGCATTTATAAACCCACAATTTTAATAAATAAATTATTTCTCGTATTTTAATGCTTCTATTTATCTAAGTATATATTATTTTAGTTTTGAGCAAACAAAAGAAGATACCTATTACTGAATTAATTGCCATTTGTATTCACAAGTCAGGCAATAATGAATTTATCAATAACTTCTTTCCAGGGTTATTATTTTGGTATGTAGGGAATTATTCTTTATTGAGAATAGGCATGAGATAAAATAATTACAGATAAACGTTGCGACGATACCTAATAGGTTTAAATCTAGACTAAGATCTCGTATTTGCATAATACATACAGAAATATTTACGACGAACATGATATCCTGTTTCTTTATTTTATAAGTTTGTTTTTATAATATAGAAGCTAATTTCTAGCGAAAGCTTGGAGTATTTAAATTAGTAGATAGGTATTCAGATCTCGATCGGTTGACAAATAAGATATACTTTATATTGGACGATATTATAGATATCATTAAATAAAATCTAGACTTTGAAATAGTTCACTAATATTTTACTAGTTTTAGCATGCAATTATTAAACTAACCACTTTGAATGTTATTTCCAGGCGTGCTCATTTACGAAATGCTAGTTGGTTACCCGCCGTTCTACGATGACAACCCGTTCGGGATCTACGAGAAGATCTTGAATGGGCGCGTGGAGTGGCCGCGACACCTGGACCCCGTTGCCAAGGACGTCATCAAGAAGCTGCTGGTGCAGGACCGGACGAAGCGGCTGGGGAACATGAAGGTAATAGCACAGATTATTATAATAGTTCTACCTCGTTCTGTTTTATTGCTTAGGTAGTCACACAGACAGGCGTTCCATTTGATGGTAAAGCCATCTGGAACTGAGAGCAGGGCGCCTACTCGCTTACAAACGAAAACGATATTGCGGACGAAATTCGCGTATTTCCTAATACGTTTCTCATTGATTCCGACATTTCTTACGAACGAAAATTGTTTGACGTCTTCGTCGTCGTCGAATCTAAACATAAAACAATTTTCGTTCGTAAAAATGTCGGAATCAATGAGAAACGTAATAGGAAATACGCGAATTACGTCCGAAACTTCGTTTTCGTTTGAAACAGAGTAGGCCCTCAGATGCGGTTGCGACCTTTTAGGGACTAACGTAAACATGCCTTTTGAAGAACCCCATGTTGTAGTGCAAAGGATAAACTTTTTATTTGTAGTTAGATTTCAAATTATACTTTGAAAAAGTCCAAGGTTTTCATTCAAAAGGATCACAGAATCAGGACGATAGCGCTTACACTCGACAATAACATTTACCAAAATAAAAAGTTCTCACCAGCAGTACATTCGCTTCGCTGTTTTTATCCACTGTTAATTGAAAAAAGTACTTACAATACATTAAAAGTCACGTGTGAACACACGATAGACTTTTTATTGAGGATTAATTACCCACTTAGCTCAAATATTTTGCCTTTGTTTTTCCGCCGAACGAATACTGAATTTTCATACATTATTGTAGTTAGGGACGACCATAATGGTTATCATTATTTCTGGGATATTTAGTTGTGAAATTAGATAAAAATACGTCTTATATTGTATGACTTTTTATAATCAAAAAACTGTGATACTTGAGCCAATATCTGGTGGCGAAATACTTTGAGTAGGTACCTATTCGTGTCAACAAGAAATTGTTTTATTTTCATATAAACGTTGTCATAAATAAGAATTAGCGTTATTTAAGACGGCCTATTTTAAACGTTTCATTGCTCTAGCTCTTAATTTTCCACGTTGATTATATTTTTAGTAATGTCAAAACATAGTACCTAAGTATGATATTTTATTTCGTATATAATTTAGTTTGAGGCCAATATTAAGGGTACCCAAACCGGTTGCGTTTTATGAAAACTGAAAATACTTATCCTTGCGCTTGGCCCGCTTCAACAACTGTTTTGGAATATAACACGCGATGTTTATACCACGAATATACTTCATGAGACATGTCATACTTGCTTCACGTTTGTGAGTGTGTGTGTGTGTACTCTGTATCTTTTTGTCCACGTTTGGATAGGGAACAACGAAATATAAATATTATAAAACTTATTCACTGTTTAACGTGTGTTTGTCCTAATTTAATAGTTTGAAATGTACGTATTTCGACTTCTCACGTTTCAGTAACTTGCGTCAATAATCAATTTAGGTAATTAGTTTTTCTAAATCTGCATTCCCGTACTAGTGGATTGTGTATAAAATAAAATTTATAAAACTTTTGATGTTGGCTGTACTCCAGCTCTTTCCATATATAACTTCTAATCTAACACTTGACAATTTTAATGCAAGAGATTTTTTCTAATTTGTAGAACTATTCAGATTTATCTGACAGCCATTTCGTAACGTTGTACTTACACCGTGATTTTTCTGTAGCCAATTTTAGGGGTTTAAAGTAAATACAGCGTAACTCATTCCGCGAAATAAATATCAACTGTGCTGCTAGTTGCAACTACTTACGTAAATTCAAGGCTAATTCCAACAAAGTGCAATTAAAATCGCCACAAAACAAAAGCTCGATGACGAACAAAGTAATTTTTAAAACATATTAATAGAAAGTAGGTAACAAATTCAGTTCTAGGCACTAGGCCAGTGTGATTGTTATTTTCTCGCTCATTTCTCGTTGTTTACTGATCGGTATTGAGCCAGATGGATTCCTAATGGATTGCGGTCACTTGGTAATGGGAAATAAATGCTGCCGCACGATTGCTTTGATTGAACGCAGTAAAGCTGCTACAATAACCACTCAGTTATGATTGAAAATTATGTCGCCAAATATCTTCAATGTGGTTCAGTCTATTATTGTTACAATGTTCTGTAAAGACGTTTCTTATTGTAAGGAAGAATACAATTTCGCTGTCGTACAGTTGAATACGTACCTAATTCGTCATACGCATAGGTACCTCTTTGTGCAATGAGATCGTTTAGAGCAAATTACTTAACTTTTGAGTTTACGAACACTCATTTCACTGAATGGGTGGTAGCGGGTTCGATTCCCGCCAGCGTCGATTTATGGAAACGGCCTTTCGTAATTTGCCTTCTGTGTCATTGGGATTGTACTCTAGCCTACAATCGTTTGGGATCTTGCAGTTGGAGTTTTAGTCTGGCGATAGGTAGGTATTATTATATTCAAGTAGATATTAGAAATCGGGATACGGCACTAATACCTAAGTATCGCGCAGCTATCGCGGTAAGAATGTATTTTTAAACGGCTGCAGTTAGTGGTTGTTTTCACCGAGCTTTTTGCTCCGATGTCGCGGAGATGTTTAGAAAGCCATCAGTCAGGTGCCGCCGGTGACATCAAACGGCCGCTGTCCACTGCTGACGCAAATACGTCGTATCCAAGACGTATCTCGCACGAGCTCTAGAAACTATCCGTCTGGTTATACGCGGTGACTAGTACGCCCGCAAATGGATAATTTTCTAATCGCACGATACGATCACGCGTTTTTTGTTCTAAAAACTGATTATGTACCTCTGTACCAAATAGATAGATACGGATCACGTCGTTATGAGTGAAGGATATCGCAAATCTTTGACTATGAATAATTTCCAATTGCTAATTTGGTTACTGAAAGCACTGTTCAATGTTACGAAGAAATCGTTAATTTCGAATGGGTAGGACAATTCCAGGTATATGACAATATTGAAGCGAGTGGCCCTCTTGGCATCGTCCCGTGGAGAAATAAATTAACCAGCGATATGCTTTGCTAACTCTAAATCTAAGAATTTACGAGGGCTAACGGCGAGGAGCGTCGCGAACGCCGTAACGATGTTGCTCTAATTCCGCCCACAACTGCGTATTACCGTCACACTCGATATTACTGTCATGATTGATTGGCGTTTCACTCATACCGGTCGCAGTGTATACAATTTTGTAATTTAATTAGTGGGACGTGTTGATCTTCGAATACTTTTTAGGGTTCCGAATTTCTGAAGGTAACGCGCGTTCCCAGATTTTCCTAACCTATAAAATCTATCGAACGCATAGGTAGGTACACAAACAAAAGGCTCTTCTATATACTTTATATCAGTAGATACTTGTTATTCTATTCTAATCATACAATTAAACTTATGTGTTTCCATCAAAATAATTGAAAATCCGTTTGAACAGAAACCTCGACGTGCGTACCACAATCTTAGTTGATCTTTTCTCGTGTATTATACCTACTGTATTATGTGTTTCAAGGAGCATATGAATCAACTAACTAATGCGTTTTATTTTGTGTTTCAGTGCGGCACTGAGGACGTCAAAAGGCACAGATGGTTCAAACACATAGACTGGGCTGATGTCTTCTTGATGAAATTACAGGTATATTCATAAACCGCTCGTAGTTTCGAAAGTGAATCTTGGTGGTAGAAATCTTAATTAAGTATGTAAGAACGTAGGTACTTTGCCTTATACCTCCTAGGTACAAACCTATTACTTTATTTTAATAACACTCTAAATGAATTTGTAACATAGTATCGCAAGGTGGTTCCAACACAAAAGCGTAAAGATAACTCGAGTTCTTGTTTACTTCAAACGTAAATTGATTTGTAAAATATCGATGTAATTCAATTAGGTCATGAGGCCAGAGATTGGCTGAGTTTGCGTTACCTGATTTTGATATCGTACGTTAATGAATTCGAGTAAATATTTATGCGTAGCCTCATTAAAATAAAGAGTTATCAATCAGCACGCGGCCTGTTTGGGGGTTGGACTATTCTAGTAGGGTGTGGGATTACGGAAGTCGCATTTAGGTTAGTGGAAATAGAGCTGGGTGTTTGGACTAAAAACGTCTAGTAGCTAGAACTACTTACAGGCAATTATAGTACCAACTCTGGTTTTAATTAATTTATCCATTATGTTTGTTTGTCCGCAGCCTCCAATAATTCCCGCTGTATCGTACGAGGGTGACACCTCCAACTTCGACGAGTACCCCGAGACCGACTGGAAGTCGGTCCGTTCCCTAGACCCCGACGAATTAAAACTATTCGCCAACTTTTGATTGGCATCCCTAGTTGTAGTGGTTTAAAATAAGTGAATAGTTAATGTTCGCTCCGAAGCGAACCTAAAATACAGATAGAACTACTTATCGAAAGTATTTTTCATATATAACATTAAGTTAAGTGTATCATTAATTATTAGGTGAGTCTTGAAGAGGCGATCGGCGCATCCAAGTAATCAGTTTTGACGTCTCACGTAGACGTAATGTCATAAATAAAATGATTGCTAAGGAGCACCGCTCGCCTTTTTAGTCGCACCCATTGAGGCCTAACATGGCGTTGAAATGTTTGTTGACTCGATGGTAAACCGTCCGTATTTGAATATCTAGTATAGAACGAATTTCATAATTTTTCATGAAATATCTAGGGCTGAGTTGAGAAGGGCCGCCGATCGGCTGATGTTTTTAACACTGTAGAAACGTCGGGTTGACGTTGTTATTTATTTGAATGCTACATTTGAGACAATCTGAAAATAAATCATGACTATTTTTCATTTTCTTATGCAATGTTACCCATAGGTAGGTACGTAACTTATTATTATATAGGTACTGTACCTATTATATGAGATGAAATGGACGTTCTATAATAAGTTACGACTCCACTGCTCACCAAACATCTCATGGTATTCATAATAAACATAAAACACGACGCCGTGTAACGTAAATAACTTTTAGAATCACTATCGCTAACTCCATAAATTATGAGTGTTCATAGCTTTACTAGCTCCATTACATTTTATGTAATCCCAGTTCGCAACAGTGCATAGGTTTATTTGCGAAGCACACATGACCGTCAGCCATTTTGAAAATATTTTTTTTAGTCTTTAAAATTCTATTTTCGAATCCTATGAACACTAGCGCCATCTTGATAGAAATGAACGGTTTCGTCCAATTATTTTATGTGTGCATTTAAGATGGATAAAGATAGCTTTTAAATTTTGTTTTTTACTTGAAATATTTTAGCCAAATCCGAATGTGATGAAACAAGCAAATAAAAGAGGAATTCATAGTCCGTGGACTCGATGTTACACAACTTTTGATGTGTAAGGAAGACAGTAATAGTTAAGTCATGTCTAATTTTGTGTGAAATGTTGGAGAACAGAATTGGCGTGTAATTGGGTATTTGTTTCATGTTTAGAACTTGATGTAAGTATCTAAATATAACCGCCGCAGTTCAGTATACCTACCCCATGCATACCTAAGCTTCATATATTAATTTCCTCGTAGGTACCTATAGTATATTTGTTTGCGTTTTATGAGAAATTGGTTGTAGAAACCGTCCGCCAGAGGAGCTGTTTAATTTCTCATACACAGTGGAGACAATAGGCAGACTAGGCCTAGCACAGCAACGCGACAAAACTTTATCTTACGGATTTGTCACGCTTGAGACGACGTTTTGAGACAAAATTGATATTTCTCACATTTTGTCTTGTCACAGCCGGCCGTGCTAGTATCTTAAAGAAGCGCCGTTAGGAAAATCTTACACTTGGGGTACAGTGTCACTGAGAGGCTTTACTAGAAAATATAAAATGTAAATATTTATCATAAGTTTAATAAACTATGCATTACATTTCCAATGCTTTCTTTCTAGTTCAAATGTTAGTTCGTAAGATTTAGTGTAGGATGCCGGTAGCGGCATATTATGTTTGTGATTTTAAAATATGTTATAGTATTTTCCCTCAAAAGATTTGTTTTTAAAAAACTCTGTAATTGTTTGTAAAATAAAACCTTCTTGCTACAACGACACTTATAGCGCCATCTAGTGAGTGAAAATTAACATAAAAAAGTATTGCTGTGAAAAAAATTAATAAGGCGTTTTCCAATATATAACGTAGTTATTTCGTTAAAATGAAATTACCATAAGTAATGGCGGAATATAGAGATCTCACACAATGTTAAATTATTCTAAAAGCCTATTTATCCTAATTTAATAAATTAAAATAGGTAATTTATTGTTATAACATCGGGCCATATAGGTAATGTACTCTGTGATCTTTCAGTCTTGGCGATACCAATGTAGTGTCATAAAAATGCAGCCAGTTATTGATGTATGGTTTAATTATAATAACAGGGTTGTAGATAAATAATTATTAATTGTAAATACACAAGAATAAATTTGTTGTTTAAACTATTAACAATTGTTTAATTCTTTTACCTAATCTTAGATGGGTTTTCGTCGTTGCATTGAGAAACTTTGTCACACAAGCACCCAACCAAACTTTAGATGGGCACTAGAGAATACAATCCCGAGCATGTTTTTCAATCCCGGGATTACGGGATTTTTGATGCGTAATCCCGGGATCCCGGGGCTATCCCGGGATTAGACTAAGTGGTTTCTAATTGGGCCCAAATAAAAAAATCTTAGTATAATAGTAGGTAATTTCTTAAAAAATGTTTGTAATATTGTTGCACACAACACAAATCACAATAAGAAAAGAAAAAAGCCAAAACAAAAACATATTTAGAATTTCGAAAATACTATCGCAGAAATATCAAAGCATCCAATTTTTGACTTACAAGCCTGCTTCATAGTTAATTAGCAACATAAGCAGCAGCTGAAAACGCTCGCTCAGGTTTACACTGTTTTTTTTCTATTTTTCTGACAACTGTTATGACTTGGCCTATCACCCGCTTCCGGCTTGACTTCGCGTCGGCTTTTGGGCCATCCTGTATGCTGTTTCTAAGTGATATCCACGAACTCCTCCATTTTCAAACAGGCTCATTTCACGTTTAATACTAAACTAGACCTGTTTGTGGCAATCCCGAAAATCCCGAGATTAGCCAAGTACAGTCCCGGGATTTTCGGGACCAAAAAACGGCCGGGATCCCGGGATCCCGGGATTCGGGATTCGGGATCCCGGGATTGTATTCTCTAATGGGCACTAACAAACGTACGGGCCGCTTGATGTTAAGTAGTTACCGTACCCTATAGATGCTTGAAATAACAAAGGCATCGCTCACACGTTACCGTCTTGAAGGGGAGTGGAATAGAGGAAGGGGAAGGGGCGGGGGGGTTCCAGCTCTCTCTCTCATCACACAAATGCAGCTTTAATAACTGCTTTATGCTGATCTTTTGTATACTTTCGTATCTGTACAGTTCCGACTCTACAGATTAGGTACCTACAGATACCAAGACTAGGGGACATCCATTAATTACGTCACGCGAATTTCATGATTTTTAGACGCCTCCCCCCCTTGTCACAGCTGGTCACATTTGCGAGACCCCCCCCCTCCCTGTGTGACGTCACATATTTTTTATAATTTTCAATCCCCCCCTTTTACGTGTGACGTAATTAATGGATGGCCCTCTATGCAACAACCTCAGAATAGAATTAAATATTTTTATCCAAAACAATTAAACATCCAAAATAATCCTAGCTCTTATGAATAAGTATAAATAAACGGAACGATAAAAATTGCTTGTACGTAAACAAGTACTTAAATATATCTACGTTGTACCAACAAACAATATTTGGTATAGAAACTTCAACGTTTGAGATGTAATCATGAAATGGAAAGCAGCCGTCAATTGGTGAAATCCTATGACTCGAATAATGGGTTTTATGTAAGCAAGAGAGATATGATGCAATGAGACGTTTTATTTTAGATCTCTCACTCTTCGTACGAAAAACAACTGCAATACCTACTTTACGCAGATCTTCTGTGAGAGGCTGATACGGCCCGGGTTGAGCCAGCCCATATATGAGCTGCAATCAATTGGCTACAGCTTGGCTCTACCACCATTAAAATGCTTCTTGTAAATGTGGACGACTTTATCGGAAGTGTAGAATGTAAATGAGGATGGATGGGTAAAGGCAAGGCTCTACTTATCCTCTCTCCCCATTTTTTTTATTTAAAACTTACCGGAAAAAATTTTGTTAATGAGATAAAATAGGGCTTAGCATATAGTATCCCGTGGCGCCCCTCCAAAGGCGCAGGTTTTTAGTGGGTACATGGCAAAGCCGGACTTCCACATACCCCTCCCGTTCCCCCGAGGTGGAAGGGGACCCATAAAGGATTTCCTACGTTTAAAAAAAAGGCTTAGCATACTTGGAAAATCTAGGTACCAAAGTAAAGGTCAGCACTCACCTATCAACTCGGCACCCCACCAGCACCGCCTTGTCGCTCGGCGTCCACTCGTTGTCGACAGGTGGTCCGCGGGCGGACGCTGCTTTTACACCATAAACGTCAAGTGATCAACCAGTGGACCGCGCGTGGTCAACGAGTGAACGCCGCGTGGTCAGCGCGTGGTCCACTTATTTCCGGTTCAGTTAGTGGACGCCGACCGACGGGCAGTGCTAGTCGGGTGCCGAGTTGATAGATGAGTGCCAACCTTAATGGTTGCTGTGTGTGCACCACTAACTACAGCCTGACAACTGCCCCAGCGCAGTATGAAGTATTCAGATCCAAGTCTACAAAACTTTAGTGGAGTGTTCAAGAAAGAAACGTTTATTTGGCTCCTTGCAGACACGAGATGACATAATTGCTGCTCATTTGTGTGGCACGGCTGCGCCAAACAGGTGTCCAGTAGCCCGATTCACGTAACCGAAACCGTATCGATCATCGTTACGGTTTTGGTTACGTGAATCGGGCCACTGGTCAGCATGAGCGAGAAATCGAGTTTGCCGACGCCAATTTTGAGCTGGAATTCAATTCAAATAGCAAAACACGTGCAAAGCTTCAGCCATTATTTTCACTGTATTTATTTGTTTCAGTTTGCGTTATCACGTAAATGTTATCTATTCGTCCATGAGCGTAAACGATATAGGGCTGATAAATAAATTTACGAGTAGGTGTACCGGTGAATTATAACTGCTAATAAGTTTTATGGCGTTTGTTGGAACACTGTATAAGGTCATGTCGTACCCAGACCCAGAAGATAAAAGATGTAGAATCGATAGAATTTGTCACCACATAGGTAATATTGGGTACCAAAATCATTATCACGTGTAGGAAAGGAACCGTGTTCGGAATTCGAACTTAAAAACAGAAGTAGAAATTTATCATCAATTTGGTGCGTCTAGATGCCGCGCATGCCTCGCCCGAGCACTCATGTTCTGACATTGTGTCTATGCGTTTCGATGTCAAAACTGAGTGCTCGGGCGCAGCATACACCTGATGTAGACGCAGCTATTTGCCATTGCTTTTTGTTTTGAAAAATGATCTGTAAAGTCATTGTATTTTGGTGGTAAGATGTTCTCATCCATAGTTCAGTAATTTTATTTTATAGCAAAAAAAATAGCTCATCAATCAAATAATTAAAGGTGACATGCGTAAACTATTATGTAAGGAATAAAAATCAATAATCTTTGGTTCAATATTTATTTCCCGATAAACTCACACCGGCAACAGGTATGGCGATGTCTGCCGCGGATTACAACGCAGATAACTAATCGAAGATAATTTTCGAATATCATTTTGTTTGATATAATTGTAGAATAGTTCTGGGTTTTTGCGTGGCAGGACGTTTTTGTTGGCAAAATGCCCGTCAGAGCCCTGCCGCCCGCTTTGGCGGAGAAAGCCAGAGTGGAGTTGAACGAGGACCCGAGCAGGGTGGAGGATGACTTGCAACATTTGAAGGATTGGCTGGCTAAGCAACCCCATTTAAGGGCAAGAACAGGTATGATTTAAACAGTCTTCCGTTAGAGATCTAACGTTAATTTAATAAGTGGAAATAGGTAATTATTTGATCGATTTGATTATAACTCTACATAGAGAAATTGACGAACTAGATAGGTACTGTTTCCCTGCATAAGCTTTTAGGTTTTTGACATTGCATCACACATGAACTAGCACTGCATTGACTACAATGATAGATAGCTACGGTCGGCTGCACATCTCAGGGAACATCTCCAGCATGAGCTGAGCTCTATTTATTATTGACACCCGCAATAAAGCTCAGCTCAGCTCAGGTTATACTTGAAATGATTGTTGGTGCAGTCGACTGTTCCTATAGCTAAAGAAAAAGTTCAGCTATGGTCGAACAAATAGTTCAATATATTTTTAAATGTCGATCGCGTTAGTACTACTAGATAAAACTACCTACAGCATTTAGTTTACAGACGCGATGTTACAAATATCTATTTACTTATGCTTCTGAGCTTTTTTTTAATTTTCCACTATTTTCATAGACCTTATAGGTAATTCAATTACGTTGGTACAGTCGTACCTAAGGACACATTTATCAGGCTGGATGATAAGACCGAGTGTATTTTATTGAAAGTGATTATAGATTAATACGTAGCACTTGTCTTATCTACTAATTGCATTAAGGATTGTTGTGGATTGTCAGTTGTGCTCTGAAAAACAAACTTGTTATCTTGTTGCTATGCCTAGATCTGCTCTCTTACCTCTAGAGATTCACAATATCCTTGTTCTCCGTGGTTGTTGTCAGATGTACCTACTGCGGAGCTAATAGCGACACTATGCAACATTGCTAATGCAATTCATTTTTCTGATTTTCTAGCGGAATCCTAAGGAATTCGGCAAAATTTCTGTAAAATAGTGACACATTGTACGCCATTCGTCACGGATATTTAGAAAATTCTGATGGAGGGTCGGAAAAATTAATTGCTTTTGCAGAATTGCGCAATGTTGCATAATGTCGCTATTAGACCCCCTGAAGTATGCCGACTTCGGCGTAGTCTCAGTTGCCGCATTTTATAAGTTCGCGCGTGCTACGTCTAGTTGGAGCGCTATACATCCATCCATCCGTCCATCAGCCGGAAGCCGTCCACTGCTGGGCATAGGCCTCCCCTAATGACTGTTACACAGTGCCCTCACCGAAACCAAAATTAATCTTAGCATGTACATTTTTATGGAAAGACCTTGTAACCTCCCTATCACTAAACAAAGAAAATATACTACCTATGTGTTATTTTCCCCATCCTCATTTGTAGGTAGGTTGGTCATCAATTGAGGATGGGTTTGGTCCACCAGCATGGCTTAAGGGCTGGTAATTCGATGATATGACTGAATGTTATTTTGAAACTCAGCGTAACCCTAGTACGTAGCCCTCCAAGACAAGCATTTGGTGTAGGTATCTTTTCCAGAGCAGAAAAAGTTAGTTCTTGAATCAATATTGATTAATAATAATATAATTGTAGATGACCAATGGCTGATAGCATTTCTCCGCGGCTGCAAGTTCAGCTTGGAGCGGACCAAGGAGAAGATAGATCTCGTGTACTCAATAAGGACCACAGCACCCGAAATGTTCGCCGTCAAACACACAGATCCTATATTTGATGAAATTTTAGGTTTGGGGTGAGTAAATTTTAGGCCTAAACAAAATAAATGATTTGAATTTGAATTTTGGTAAAGCAGTCATTTCGGGAGTGTCAATTTTGGGAAAGTGGTCATTGGTGTTGGCCTTCCGGCTCTCTCACTCATCGTACTAAACGCAGCTGTAATAGCTACTTTACGCCAATCTTCTGTGACCTTTCTGTGTTCATTTCGGGAAGGTTGTCATTTGGGAAGTTATACATTTGAGAAATTGGTCATTTTGGAAAGTTTAGCTTAACAAATTTTGAGAAAGTGAAATTTTTGAGATAATTACCATTTCGAAAGTAGTTAATAGCATACTTCTTGCACGGACGAACTATATTGTGTTGAAGACCTAAGTTGAAAACCCTTATTATTTTTTGCCTTACAGGTCGTTTTTAATTTTGCCAAAGCCCTCGGGACCTGACGGTCACTGCGTGTCCCTGATTCGTCCAGGAAGATACGACCCTGACAAATACAACATCTTAGATATCATAGCAGTCTCCAACACACTTCTGAAGGTAATTTACAATAATTTAATTACCTAGATGTTTTTTGCATGTTATTTTATAATTGGTTATAGGCACGCTTTTAGACTGTACTGCATACAAATGTAACCAAAAATCCGGATGGACCCCATGATCAATAAACCAATAGACAATAAGCCATCCTATCCCCTTCAACGATTTCAGATCATCATGATGGAAAATGACAATGCCGTGATCTCGGGCACACAATCTATCCTGGACTTGGATGGAGTGACGATGACGCACTTCTTGCAAATGACGCCCATGAATATGAAGAAAATGGTGGTAGCAGGACAGGACGCGTCTCCGTTCCGTATGAAGGGAACCCACTATTTGAACACACCAGCAGGGTTCGAGACCATTTTTAATGCGATTAAGGGCTTGCTGAATGAAAAGAATAGAAATAGAGTAAGTAATTCATTAAAATAATATACGAAAACACTATTATTTTTATTATCTACCATTGAATATTATTATTGGATTTGTAGCTATACGTCCACAATAAGAATTACGATGAGATGTACAAGAAAATTCCTAAAGACATCCTGCCTGCCGAGTATGGTGGGAATGGAGGGACCACGGAAGAAATTATAGGTGAGAAAAATTCGATACAGTAAATAAGTACTTTCTACATACTTAGCCAGATATTGTATCTCCTAAAATTGCGATCAAAGACAGTAAGTTTCTGGAACGAAGTTCCTTAACCCGTAGTATAGGAGCGGCCTGGTAGAAATCGTGACGTAAGGAAAAAGCGTTACTCCAGAATTCGATTCCGTCTGACGTAGTTCGGATGTTATTGGATTATTTTTTAATTATTATAGTTTTTGAACGCTAGATCTAGTTTTTAACACTTTGATTGCAATCACTAAACTTGTGATCAGCGGACCACTACATGCAGCGAAATTCACACATTGTTTTGGTTTCTTCAGTTAATAAAAAGGCATCTTGATGCGAGTTATTGACAATACCCTACTATGTTCATGGACTCTGCTTAGTACGACAAACTTTGCACATTCACATGTCACCCTCTATCTTGGTAGGCAACGTCATTGTTTTAGGTCTATTTGTTTTTACAGGAATCACAAAAATCTGAAAAAAAAAATTTTTTTTAAAATTTTTATGGTTTTTACAGATTATTGGAGGAAAAAGGTTAAGGAATACAAAGCGTGGCTGGACGAGGACCTGCAGTACGGCACGGACGAGTCGAAGCGGCCCGGCAAGCCCAAGACCTCCGAGGATATGTTCGGACTCGAAGGCTCTTTCAGGAAACTTGATTTTGACTGAAATATTCGTTCTGCTTCATCGACCTTTAAAAATAAATACTATACATTCGCGTTTTGTATTTTTTAAATTTTGATTTTATTTCATTTGTTGCTCTACATTACATAAAATTATGTATGGAAAGCTGTACGTTTGACAAAATCTAAGCGGTCTCACACGATGAAGACATTGTGTTTTCCAAACATTTTACGATATGGGTACTGATTGGCCATTATTTGTCAAAAATTTATAGAATTCACGTCATCATCTTTATATTGTGAAAACATTGTAACGTAACCTGTAAAAATAGGCTTTCTTAATACTTAGGTACTGCAACGACTGTACCTAAGTCTGTCTGTTCAGAAATATTTGTTTGGTACGTCCATACTTACCGAGCTTTTTCAAAACTTTACTACTTAGTGATGTAATTTCAACACTGAAAAAAAATACTATGAAGAAAAACTACTGTTACTACTGTTGATCATGAGCTTAAAAACTTCCTCAACTAATACAGATTCCAAAATGGTATGATACCAATCCATAAATTTAAAAGAAAGATATCTAAAATCAGTCACAATCAAGATTGGTCGTATTTCATAATTTTCTATGAAATTTAGAGTTTATTACCTACTGTCAGGCAGGTAACCTTGCCTACTTTCAGTTGTGACCCGATGTTACAGGTAAGCAATGTGACAGCTGTTTTTAGATTTAATTAAAATGTAAATATCAAACAATAACACGTCATTTTTACTGTTGCTGGTACTATCGGAGTAAAAATGGAATTTTAAAATGGACAATTATAAAATACGACCAATCTTGATTGTGACTGCCGTACGGGCCGGGCCGTACGCTTGTTTGCCACATCAGTCCTATAAAAAAAAGTAAAAACTTTAGAATTTCGCTATTCATTATTTTTTATAGATGTTTTCGCGGAATAGGTAGCACTCTTTTTACGTATTTCGATAGGTAATATGGTTATCTGTGAGGTACATGCAAAGAAAAATAACCATAACTTATTTTAGTTTTCGGGAAATGATGGGAAATTTCAGAAATTTCATAAAAATCTGAAAAGTTGCAATAACTTCAAAATGGATCGTAGCCCTACCTTTAACTTAGGATATGTGTTTTTTTTGATAGGACTGCGGTGGCAAAAAAGCCTACGGTCCGCCTAATGTTAAGCAGTTACCGAGGTAGGTAGGTTAGGTCTTAAGGTGATCTATAAGAGGTTTCAGAATTATCCACGATTAATGGGACACCTGTATGTCGGCACAGCGACTTTTAAAAAGTATTGAAACGATCGAAATGGGACGCAAGCGCCATCTGTAGGCGTTTGGACTGAGTCCACTTGTATAGACCGGCATCGGCGGAGAGCACAGTACGCTATGCACCGCCGAGCAGTCGAGTCGCGCGATTGGAAACTGTCATCGTGCCATTTCGATATCTTATTAGTCATCTTTATACCCACTGAATGCCCACAATCCGAAAAAGCGACAGCCCCATCATTCCTTCTCCGACATGTATATGTATATAGATCAATGTTTTCTGGTCCCGTATACGGTCAGAATGACAGAAAGGTCGGAATGATCTATGAAAAGTAAGTTTTAAAACTTTTTTCTTGTTTCATACTTTTTAGAGCGCGATTTTTGAGTAGTCGGGTTTTAGTTTTAAAACTTACTTTTAATTAAATATTTTGGAGTTATAATAAACAATATATATTTTTTTGAAATGTGCTTATTAATTTCTTTCATTTGATACCTCACAAAGCTTCGTTAAAAAATATTAGTTTTTTAGTTCATGACATTATATCCTCTAGAACGCGCCATATGCAATTTTATGTAACGACACATAGCCTATAACCAGCGGACGATTAAGCCGCTTCTAACGATACCTCATTTGTCAAATTACGACAAGTAGTTTGGAAGTTAGGCGGGAACAGATGAACATACATACATACATACATACCGGTCAAAATCATAACCCTCCGCCGTAGTCGGGTAATAAAAGCAAGAGCAACATTGCTAATAGGTATTTCGTGTTCGAAGTTGATCGTGAAGTGACGTGTTGTGTTTAAGCAGTCCGTTCAAATAATTGCTTCCTTTGGTTCTGCCGGATTAATTTTAAAAGCAATTTCTAGAGGACCTAATTAAAATAGGTAAGCGCGTTTTTTAAGCAATTAAATACATCATATATTATTACGGGTATATCTTATTTTCATTCAAAAATGAAATATAGGTAAGTATGTATTTTTGTTATCTGTAGCGCATATGGTAGTTAATGAGCTTTGTCCGGGAATGTTCATTCGATCTTGACCTTCATCTGCTGCAATTATATATCAGGTTCGTAAATTAAAACTATTTATACGCAGTCTGGCTTCATAGTGTAGGTATTTTATTTATATAGTTATTGTTGACACACTTTTTATAAGCAAAATTTCATGAAATCTAGCCACTTTATGTATTTAGGTACTCCTTATACCTAATATCAGTCAGTAAAAGTCCCTTTAAAATCGGTCCAGCCATTTTGTAAATAAGGTGCAACACACAGACATACAAAACTATGCATTTTTGTTATAACTACCTTTTTGTACTTTCATATTATGCATTTAGTAAAAACCGGTTATTTTTACAATCAGACACTTAAATTTTATTTATTTATAATCAATGTACGTACCCACATTACCTACGTATTTAGGTAAAAGTAAAGTCAAAGTAAAAATGTATTTATTTTCCACGTTATTTAAAAAGGTACGTAATTTAACAAAGAGTAGGATCATAACTAAAGCCTTTTTATAAACAGTATTTAAGTATTAACTTAAAATTATTTATGGAGTGGACTGGAGCCTAAAATAGGGCAACCGTATATTTCAGGACTCCAGGTCTCTCACCCGCGGTGAATGTTACAATTATTTTGATGCTAATATGGTGCCCTAAGTAGGTAGTAGATAAGGAAAGAATTAGATCGAGATGCATATGTGAGGAAACTTATCCAACCAGCTTTGGGTTGACGTACGCGTAGCATCATCGATTATAACTGAACTGAATCCGCTGTGGGGGGAAACCAATTGCCCAGCAGCGGGCCATTGCGAGGGCTAATTATTGTTATCATTATTTAGGATGTTCGTGAGACCTCTGAGCGCTGAGTTGCGGGTGGTAGCAGAGAAAGAGCTGAACGAGACGCCGAAGCGACTCGAGGATGGTATTAATCATTTGAGGGAGTGGATAAAACTGCAACCACACTTGAGAGCGCGAATAGGTAAAGGATGGCACACTGGCAAACCGTCCACCTGATAGTAAGTGGAAGCCGCCGCCCAGGACATCTGCAACTTAAGAGGAGCAGACGCTGCGCCGATCTTTTAGGGACCTGTAAACACGCCCTTTGAAGAGCCCCGTGTTGCCCATTATGCCCATGTTAACTTTTAATCAATAGTCATACTTGACATGTTCATAAAACAATGGTATTTTTGGGAGTATAGGTACGCCAGATACTCCGCCACCACTCTTACTCCTATAAGCCAGGATCAACACGGGTGTCCAAATATGACTCTCGACGAGTCCTGGGGAAATTTTAATTGTCTTATTGGAACCCGCATGAATTTAATCAAAAGAAAGAATAAGAGAAGTTGAAATAATGGTATTATTTTTTTATTTAAAGAGCAGACTTGCGTAGATTAATAAATGAAATGATGCCTCTTTACGCAAAAGTACGGTGCTAATGTATGTTACAGAACACCAATGGTTAGCAGCGTTCCTGAGAGGGTGCAAGCACAGCGTGGAAAAAGCAAAAACAAAGCTGGATCTCTATTACTCTTTGAGAACCATATCACCAGATTTATTTAGTCTTAAGTATAATGATCAGAAGTTTAAAACGTTAATTAAGATAGGGTAAGTTTGGAACAATTTAAAATCACTATGTTTCTAAAAGGCTTGTTTTTCTTACCGAATACGTTTATTTTCCAGTTCTCTATTAATATTGCCAACTTCATCAATATCTACGGACCCCAGAGTAGTGCTGATAAGACCAGGTCGAATTGACCCTATCAAATGTCGACTACCAGAGTTTATATCATTTACACTTATTTCCCAACAGGTAGGTTTATTTTAAATAAAAACACGTTACAATCTGCAGTCAGAGATTCCTCAAGTTGTTTAGACACAGAGTCAGGCGAGATCCAGACAAACTAGAGAGGCTCATTATTATTGGCTGTGTCGAAAGAAAGAGAGGCAGGGGGCGCTCACCGACGCGATGAACACACACCACTCAAAATACAACAGGGGCCACCTTGCAACTAATCATACGACTGGCGCAAGACAGAGAGATCTGGAGACAGATGGTGACACAGGCTACACACAAAAATCACGTCCCTTAGTCATAAGGATACGATCAAGAACAAGGTTTATTTTAGCTGTAACCTTAAGGAAAATTGTGTGGTACTGCACACTCTCATTCTATTGCAGATATTGTATCTAGAAGACGACGTATTTATGGTCAATGGGACGATTAACATCATTGATCTGGCAGGAGTTACTACTGCGCATATTGCGCAAATGTCACCGACATTAATGAAGAAGTTCCATGTGGCTACTCAGGTGGGGAAAATTAGAACCAATAATATATGTACAATAATGATACATAGCTTGAGTGGTCTTCAGAGGATCTCATATAAAAGTAAAAGTATATCGTAATATTTGGTTTTGCAACCATTGAAATAATTAAAACAATATAATTTCATAAAGAGAAATACTTGCGTTAGTAAAATATATAAGGAAGTCTATACTTATAAAACACTTCTGTTAGAAAGACAAAAAGGCACGGCAAATAGGTATGTACTAGTAGTAGAAGTAATATATGAGTATGAACTTATTTTATGACTTTTCTAAAGTTAGCCACGTCGTCATCACGTACGATTTCCGCAACTACACAAGGTCCATTTTTCTCAGTACTGAGTACCTATGATACTTATTTTATTTTTGAATACGTGTTATATTTCAGGGCGCTGCTCCTATGAGGTTGAAAAGGATATATTTTATAAACTCACCGGCAATTTTTGAAAAACTGTTTTGGAATATAGCCGTACAATTGCTTAATGACAAAAACAAAGAACGGGTGGGCACTCCTTTTAATATTAGTTTCTAAGTTTAGGTAATGGGTGCGTTCACAAGCCCCGAGCCGCGCACCGCGCCCGCCCGAGCCATACAGTTATGATACATGATATCTGACTATGTCTACTGAATGCTCGGATGCGCCGCCTACCCATCAATTTTATTTTATGACTGACACTGTCAGATGATTATAATAATAATTTACTTATAAAAAAGTAATCACAGTCTTATAAAGTGTTTATTGTACGAATAAAAATCTTAGATACGAATATAAAATTAAGTAATACCGTAAGTAAGTACATAAGTAGTACAGTAAGTAGGTAAGTATATTTTCTTAGCATTAATTTGTATTCTGTTTCACAATATTTCAGATACACGTGAGTAGCAAGGGCCTTAGTACACTCTTGGATAGCATCGGTAGGGATATATTCCCGGCAGAGTGCGGAGGGAAAGCTGGTACTGAACAGGATATTGCCGGTAGGGATGCTATTAAATAGCAATCTTCCGTGCTTAAATGAAAATTTAAGCACGGAATCACACCAAAACATTCGTTCTAAATATTCACCTTTTGGTTTGACTGTAAAGTGGGAGTAGGCATGCATAACTTTCTAGGCTATTTTTTTATTTAAAGACCTAATTCTGTTTTTATTTTTATTCACAATGTGTAAATGCC
Organism: Drymonia ruficornis; assembly: GCA_947859195.1. Taxonomy (NCBI): domain Eukaryota; kingdom Metazoa; phylum Arthropoda; class Insecta; order Lepidoptera; family Notodontidae; genus Drymonia; species Drymonia ruficornis. The sequence continues at coordinate 6,148,272 of OX401905.1, read as the reverse complement.
TGCCTGCTCACATAGCGTTGCTCTTTGAAAATGTATATAATTATTCTTTTTCTTTTAAAAAGAGTAACCATTGAGTTTCTTGCCGGTTCTTCTCAATGGAAGCAACATTACGAACCGGTAGTAACGCTAAAATATATTTTTTTTGACGATTTATAAACGCTACTTATAGCTTACATGAATAAATAATTTTGAGTTTGAGTTATCCAACTTCATTGAGATCTGATGTGGTTCAAACATGGACCTATAGAAAATCTAGATCGAGACGCCTTGGATATTTAGATGCTCTACTTTAATAATTTAGAGGGGGGTCAAATAGAGGCTCTTCTAACACCCTATAAGAAAGTAAATTCTTTCTCTTTCAATCTTACGGGTTTTCAATTGACAATTTATGTGAATATTTTTGCTAAAATTGTATTGCTTTTTTACAGAGGACTTTTTGAAAAAATTAGAGAAATATGGTTCTTGGTTCGATGAGGATATGAAATGTGGCACAGACGAGGCCAGAAGACCCGGAAAACCCAGGACTGCCGAGGCTATGTTCGGAGTAGACGGCACCTTTCGGCAACTGGAGGTGGACTAATGTGGACTAACTAATAAACATTGAATAAAAAACTAACCATAATACATCCAGAAGCCTCGCATATCGCATTTAACTTTGTAAGGATATAAAAATAGAAAATATCTCACACCTTATCTTTAAATTGGGGATTTTTTTATTTCGACGTACCTAAAGATCCATAATACTGTCATGTGTGTGAACTCGTTCATACTAAGTAGGTACGTAGGAACGCCATAACCGAAATGGAAACAGATCCGCCATGGCTCTATAACTTAGAACATTTCCGTCATTCAGTTTAGAGTTGGATTTACATGTCAATAGATGGCACTAGTATATACGTCATTCAAACAGCTAGAAAAGCACATTTTTGTTTGAACTATTTCTCGTAGCTCAGTGATCGAAACGATGTTTTATCGATTTCGGTTAACTCAGATTCATATCCACACATTTTGTAAGTTCCTTTTACATATCACCTGCGCATGCTGTATGTTTGCATGCTTGAGTGATACTTATACCTCTATCTCAGTTTTTAAAATATACTCTGTGGGATCCGCTAATATTATACCGGTTCTGTGAACAGAACCGCTAAAATAAATATGTGAACAGTTTCTGAGTGAACGGGGGTAAACAGGTAGGCATTAAGGAAGTTATGTTGGTAATATATTAGGCATATATAGGCATGCGATGCGGGTGCATTACATGTGGAGTATGAAGTTCGAGGGCAGATGGTATACACGTTTTACGTACAATATCTTATTTAATTCCACATTTAACTTCAGTGATTAAGCTTATTTTTGGAAATACTTAAACAGGATAGGCAGGTAACATATTAACAATAATCTCCAACTTAGACAGGATTTGACGTGATTTGAAGTGTTTCGAAAAAGTGTTTTACTTTTGTGTTTTGTCGGTGATCTATTTTACTAAAATATTTAGTTGCATGTATGCATATTCTTCAGATTTTTGTGATTTCTTGTACGGACATTACATCAATAGAGTGCTTATAATGCTAAAATAATCAATCACTTAGGACCCTAACTTACTATGAAATAATAATAATAATAATAATATGCTGGGACATTCTTTACACACGGCTACCTGATCCCAAACTAAGCAGAGCTTGTCCTATGGAAACCAGATAACTGATATTACTACATATACTACTTTTTATTTGTAAATACATACTTAATATACATATACACCCAGACTCCGGACATACAGACATGTTCATGCACACAAATGCATGTCACGGGTAGGAATCGAACCTACGACCTGCAGCGTGAATGTCGCCTCCGCGCTAACCACGCTAACGGGCCCGTCAATATTTTCATATAATGTAAAAAAACATTTTTTCATGGTCGTTGTCTAAGGGGCTATCCATTAATTACGTCACAGGAATTTCATGATGTTTAGACCCCTCCCCCCCTTGTCACAGCTGGTCACATTTGCGGGAACCCCCCCCTCCCTGTGTGACGTGCCATTATTTTCGTAAAAAATTCAAATTTCGGTTTTAATACTTAGATATATTAGATTTTTAAATGTGACGTCACAAAACTTAGGAACCCTCCCACCCCCTTGTCACACAATGTCACATTTCGTCGACCCCCTCCCCCCTTTACGTGTGACGTAATTAATGGATGGCCCCTAAGTGATGTTGTATTATATACAGATTAATTTCGTATTTATTGTTGAATCATTTTATTAGTTGAGTTATCCTGATAAATCTTAGTAAACCTATGTCAACCATAGGTAGAAATACATATGTCAAGTCATGGTTTTTAATTGCGGTGTTGTTATGGCAGTTTAAAATTAGGACTTTCTCAAGTTCGGTCATTTCGCTATATATTCTCCTTTTGATATGGTGCAAGCAAAACGCTCAAGGTAGTGATTATTTATTATACAAATAGGTACCTACATTTGCCAGCAATAACAGGATTTTTAATGATAAGGCCTAGCCTTGGTCAACGATCTTATACAAGGGCATTTTGAACCGTAACAAATAAATGAGACATTATTTATCATCGCAATGTTTATTAATATCAAATTTACAACTGCCTTCCATCAATTGTAACCTTTTTTGTTCAAGGTTGTAACAGTCTTATTTCTGTGGCAATCAGCCTATACTGTTATTTTTGTCTCCGGCTTTGCAACGGCAGGAAGTAGATAACCTTTATCCAACTCCTCTTATCCTTTCTTTTGATTAAATTCGTGCGGGTTCCAAGACAACTTAGCTTTTCTTCAGGACTCGTCGAGGTTCAAACCTTGGCCTCGTCACCCATTGCCCTCGTCATTGGACACCATTGTCGATCCTGGCTTACAGGAGTAAATGGCCTTTTTGTAATTTGCTCTGATCTGAGTGTCACTGGGAGGGGAGGGGAAGGGGGGGGGGGGGTGTTAGGCTCGGGCTCTATTTACAAAAGACTTATGTAGAAAGGTTACGTCGTCTTTGTCACTCATATATATATATGACGCTCCATAAAGCCGAAGTTGGCCGATTATCTCTTTCTCAAGCCCGATGTGTATGTCCGTACCGTACCCACTATTCTAACAAGTTCTTCCATCATTATACCTAGTATATATTCTGAGCTCATTGCTTGTTAATTATGTTTTCAGGATGCATCGCCATTAAGATTGAAAGGTTTACACTTTATAAATGCTCCGAAAGTTTTCGCAAAGATATTTAATATGGCAATGAATTTGGTTAATGACAAACATAGAAAACGGGTTAGTAAAAATAACAGAATTATCTATTGAATAAAAATTAATATGTTTCACACTTATCTATTTAAATTACTTAGTACTTTATTCCTAAAATATAGGTAAGACATTTTTATAATGTACGGAATATACATATAAATTAAGTTAAACTTTTAGTGATGAGATAATTATCTACATAGTAAGTACATTTTTTTTTTAATATTTTAGATTCATGTTTATAGCACGGATATCACGGATTGGCGTGCTTTACAATAGTGTCTCTAAAGATATATTGCCAATTGAATATGGCGGAAATATTTCGGCTCAAGAAATAGCTGATACCTACCTATGTTTTCTCTCGTTTCGAATCTCGTTTTAACCTTATCAAACTTACTTCCTTACTGAATTATATTATGTTTGTAAGATTTCCTGAAAAAAATGAAAAAACTGCTGAACGGAATGAAATTAAAATGGGTACAGCGTTACTCCAAAAATAGAAAGCTAAGAATATACACTGGCATTACAAATCACTTTTGTTCGTGGAAATGATTTGTAAATCCATTGTAAACTGAAAAATAATCTCTATAAATTTGGCGGTTATATGTATACCTGCTTTGACCTAAAAAATTAAACCAATTTTGAAGAAGGTAGGTACTAACTTATCTTTAAAACGATACCTAGCATTCTGCTTACGAAAGGAATGAATGATGTACCTAACTGACGATATTTATATTTATAGATGACTAGCTGTGCCCGCGGCTTCGCCCGCGTGGGAATTGATGTGTAAGCCTATGTCTTATTCCAGGGCCTACGCTATATGCGTTTCAAATTTAATTAAAATCTGTTTAGTAATTATGGAGATACGTGGTAACAAACATTCACGCACACACATACACTTACTTTCGCATTTATTATATAGCTTTTGCCCGCGAATTCATCCGCGCAGAATTTAAATTTAAAAAATTTGGAACCTAGATCCCGATTCCCGGATCCCGTATCCCTGATCCCGTTTCCCGTTACCCGTTTTTCGGATCATGTGTGCTGGATCTCGTATCCCGGATATCCCGGATCCTGTATACCGTATCCCAAAATCAAATTTCCACTTCCATTTCCGTAACTAACTTCTATACAGACTTTCATCCCCTATTTAACCCCCTTGGGGGTTGAATTTTCAAAAACGCTTTTTTTTTTTTATTGTTTTTATAAAAAAGAAAACTACTCCATACCTTAGGGGTTGAATTTTCAAAAACGCTGAAATTACTATTTTTTATTTTTAAAAAGACACCTAAACTCAAATTTTCATAATACTTACTTAAAAAATGACGAACTTCCGTACAAACTTTCATCCCTTATTTAACCACCTTAGGGGTTGAATTTTTAAAAACACTGAAATACAATTTTTTTTCTTTTTAAAAGACACCTAATTACCAATTTTTATAATTCTAACTTCAAAAATGACAAACATCCATGCAAATTTCCTTACAAACTTTCATCCCCTATTTTACCCCCTTGTGGGTTGAATTTACAAAAACGCTGAAATTACTAATTATTTTTTTCAAAAGACACCTTTTCACAATTTTTCATAATTCTAACTTCAAAAATGACGAACCTCTATACAAACTTTCATCCCCCATTTAACCATCTTAGGGGTTGAAATTGATAGGTATGATTAGCCTATGTCTCCTTCCAGAGTTTACACTATCTACGTTACAAATTTCCTTAAAATCGGTGCAGTGATTATGGAGATACGTGGTAACAAACATTCACACACACAAACTTTCGCATTTATAATATTAGTAGGAGTAGGATAGGATAGGAAGGATTGGTTGAAGAAGTTAGATCAATATGGACCATGGATACAAAATGCGGCACCGACAAGTGCAAACGGGCCGGCAAGCCCAAGACTGCGGAGAATATGTTCGGGATGGACGGCTCTTTCAGACAACTTGATGTTGACTGATGATGCGAAGAGTTTACTTCTGCGATGTTGTATAAGTACTCTCTATGATTTTTACAGGCGAAAATATTTTTACCTAAAAACAAAACAAAATCGACATTGAGAGAAATCCTAAAGCACGACTTATAGGGGCTTATTGGAACCTCCTTCGTTTCGTCCTTCTCTTGTCAAGTTTCTTGAGTTTGGACTACGTAGGTTGATGACTGATGGAAGACTTATAAATAATGACCATCTATCCTATAATATGTGACTTTTATTTTAATAAAGTGTATTCCAAAAGTTATCATATTCTTTCTTAATTTCACCTATACTCCATTTGTTATAGCATTAGACAGAAGTTAAAAAAGGTTATTTTTAGTGTCCACTTTGTAACAAAAGTACAAATAACATGTTACAGTTATGATTGACGTCGAATTTATTATAATATAATTATATACCAGCTTGTCACAACTAACTGTAATTATTTTAATTATTTATATTATAAAATAAATTGTCTTTCATTTAAATATTATCATTTCAGTCAAATTTAAAATTAAGTGTCAATGCTAAAAACCTAAAAGAAGCAGGGGTGAACAATACCGGGAATGTGTTTCGTTCCACTATAATCCTAACAAATCTAAAACGTTACCTAATCCGTTCAGAGGTTATGACAGCAGGGTATTTCTAATTTTGTCGGATTATGTTGTCTATGAAATTGACGTAAATACATGTGTTGTACGTGTAGTGACGTAAATATAAGTGTTTGTCATTGAATCATTCGCCATATTTTCGCCATATTTTCATTATTTTTTTGTTGTCAGTTTAAAATGTGTGATACGATGTTATTATAAATAAAACATAGTATAAAAAGTACTTTTATTTTGGTTATCGAAGTATTTAGCATTGTTTTATGTGAAAACAATTTTAATGTAACCACTGTAAATAAAAGTTGTTTTGACATTGAAATAAAATGTTTTGGATCCCTGCTTCTACGAGCCTCTTATTTCTAATCTATATACTAATATATAAAGAGGGAAATGCTGACTGACTGACTGACTGACTGACTGACTGACTGACTCATCAACGCCGAGCCGAAACTACTGAAGTTAGAGACATGAAATTTGGATAGTAGATATATTTTGTGACGTAGACAAGCAATAAGAAGCGATTTTGGAAAATTCAACCCCTAAGGGGGTTAAATAGGGGATGAAAGTTTGTATGCAAGTTCGTCATTTTTCAAGTTAGAATTATGAAAATTTGTGTTGAGGTGTCTTTTTAAAAATAAAAAATATGGTTTTCGGCGTTTTTGAATATTCAACCCCTAAGGTGGTAAAATAGGGGGTGAAAGTTAGTTGGGAAGTTTGTATAGATGTTCGTCATTTTTGAAGTTAGAATTATGAAAATTGGTGTTTAGGTTCCTTTTTAAAAATAAAAAACTTGAATTGCTGCGTTTTTGAAAATTCAACCCCTAAGGGGGTAAAATAGGGGACGAAAGTTTGTATGGAAGTTCGTCATTTCTGAGGTTAGCATAATGAAAATTTGTGTTTAGGTTTCTTTTTACGTATTAAAAATAATAATTTCATCTTTTTTGAAAATTTAAACCCCAAGGGGTTAAAATAGGGGGTGAAAGTTTGTATGGAAGTTCGTCATTTTTTGAAGTTGGAATTATAAAAATTGGAGATTAGGTGACTTTTAAAAGATAAACAATATTAATTTCAGGGTTTTTGAAAATAGATCCCCTAAGGGGGTAAAATAGGGGATGAAAGTTTGTATGGAAGTTCGTCATTTTTGTAGTTAGAATTAAGAAAATTGGTGATTAAGTGTCTTTTACAAAATAATAATAATAGCGTTTTTGAAAATTATACGGAGTATGGGATACGGGATACGCGATATGGGATACGGGATTTTGTATATGGGATACGTGATACGGGATACGGGTTACGGGATATGGCATGCGGGATGCGGGATGCGGCATACGGGATGTGGGATGCGTGATACGGGATACGGGATACGGATACGGGATACGGATACGGGATACGGATACGGGATACGGTATACGGGATAGGGATAGGGATACGGATACGGGATACGGTATACGGGATAAGGATACGTATACGGGATACGGGATACGGGATACTATACGGGATACGGGATACGGGATAAGGGATACGGGATACTGGATTCGGGATACGGATACGGGATGTGGGATGCGTGATACGGGATACGGATACGGGATACGGGATATTTGATACGGGATACGGGATACGGGATATGGGATGTGGGATGCGTGATACGGGATACGGGATACGGGATACGGATACGGGATACGGATACGGGATACGGGATTTGGGTTCCAGCAAACGGAAACGGAATTTTTTTAATTTTTATTCTGCGCGGACGAAGTCGCGGGCAAAAGCTAGTGTTATAATAAATGGGGTATAAGTAATGGCGAGTGATAAGTTATGATGTAGTATGATGTACCTACAATTCAATGCATATTCAAGGTTTGAACTATAATTAGGTATGTTATGGGTTATGGAGGATTCACAGAAAAATTCATAACTTAGAGCAGCCTTTGTCTACCTTTTGATTTTATCTTTTTTTTATATTGACAAGACGTGTCCATTCTACACGGAAATGTGCTACAGCATCCACCTGCTTCAAGGCCTTGACAACAATATAAGCCCTTGACAACTATCGACGTACGGTAAAAGGCCAGTGGCCCGATTCACGTAACCAAAACCGTAACGATGTCTCAGCGATATAGTCGTTGATAGACTTTTTGTAATACGAAAAGGCTATCAACGACTATATCGCTGAGACATCGTTACGGTTTTGGTTACGTGAATCGGGCTACTGGTCCACACTTACTACGCTTACTAGGCGATAAAAGCACAAACTCTATCGGGAGCAAAGACATCACCAAGACGACGGAGACACGTGACTGTTTGTTATAATTTGTCCTATAAACCGAGTCCATGGACACAGTACTACTCAGTCGCTCGCGGACAATTACGTTGTAAGCATGTATGTATTGCAATATGGTTCATCTTCCGGTGAATATTGCCTTCTTATGTAAGTGAACTGTCGAACTGCAAGTGCGATAACGGATGTGTGAATTTCGCTGCATGTAATGGTGCGCTAAGCACCAGTTTAGTGATTACGATGTTAGAAGGTACATAACTACAGCAGATGTGGCTAAGCTAACATAACACATCAATGATTGTGTTATTGCGGTGGAGTGAAAAAACTATATTTTATGCAATACGCTAATTATTCGGATATCATTTTTTTTCTGGGAGCATATACCGGTTCCTATAAATGTGACGGAGGGTTATACTGCTTAGGGTGCTATTCGGAAAGACGCGGCAGACAGCAGACGTAATACGGTCTCATACAAATTGTAATGCCATCTGCCGTCGCGGCACATGTCATCGCCCGTTTGACACTGCCGTCTGCTGTCTGTCGCGTCCTGCGCACCCTAAGCAGTATAATTCTCCACCGTAGTCGGGTAAGGGGCCATCCATAAATTACGTCACACGAATTTAATGATTTTTAGACCCCCCCCTTGTCACAGCTGGTGTCAGACTCCCCTCCCTCCCTGTGTGACATCACATATTTTTTACAATTTGCAGAAATTTTCAAAATTTTTCGTTAACCGTTCAAAGTTCGGTTTTAATACTTGGATATATTAGATTTTTAAATGTGACGTCACATAACTTAGGACCCCTCCCCCCCTTGTCACACAATGTCACATTGCGTCGACCCCCTCCCCCTTTACGTGTGACGTAATTTATGGATGACCCCTAATAAAACACAACTCAAATGAAGTTGGCTACTAATTTGACTGCATTCTCATTTTATGACGTGTGCGCAATCTTAAATATCGACCGCGCGATCTTACACCAATCTTAATATATTTTAATGTTTTTACAACATGGTACTTAGTACCTTTTAATTAGCCCTTGTGAGCGGTTCTCTTCATTGTACGATTAATTAGTAGGTTGTGGAGAAGTTTTATTGTGGTTTGTTTACTTGTATTTAGTTTTCCATTTGAATGTGAAAAGTATTTCTAAGCTTTAGCCAAATACAAATTAAAGTTATTTAGGTAAGTGTACTCCATACGTAATATTTGGATCTTTAGCTTTGATTTTAGGTATTCTAGACATGTTAATTAAGAATAGGTAGGTACTAACTATCCATTATCTTTATTCCTGCCTTCTCTAAAGCACTTGATAAATAAATAAATATCGCCAGACCTACACACCAACTGCATGGTTACAAACTAAGCGAGCGACGGTACGCTTGTACTATGGCTGAACCGGAGTGATCCCAGTGACTACCAGACCAGGGTAAATTACGTAATAATTACGTGGTTTCCGAAATTTGCCTCTGGCGGTATTCGAACCCGCAACCACCCGATGCACTGAGCCGAGCGGCCTATACGTTCCACTGCGCAAAGCGGTTGTCTATGTAGGCAATATACCAACATGTATGCGGTCGACTGCCATCTACCCTCTGGGATGAGACCCAAGTTTTAGTCGGATTTCCGGTGACCAGGTTAGATCACTTGTCAGGTTTTTATCTGTTTATCCTTTGCAGCACGAACTTAAACCAATGCAATGCCAGTCTCGTGGCAACCGAATGTCTATATGTATACCTACTATTCTGGGAGCTTTCTAGGCTAGTTACTTTTGTTTTTTTTTGTTTTTATTTTAAATACCTAATGTTTTTTTTATTCACAATGTGTTAATGCCTGCCTGCTCATATAGCGTTGCTCTTTGAAAATGTATACAATTATTCTTTTTCTTTTGAAAAGAGTAACCATTGAGTTTCTTGCCGGCTCTTCTCAATGGAAGAGCTTCTTCTCAAGATTACGACCCGGTGGTAACGCAAAAATATTGTTTTTGACGATTTATAAACGCTACACATAGCTTACATGAATAATATTTTTTGAGTTTGAATGATTCAATCTTTTATTTGATTTATCTGCGTAGAATGTTAGTAAGACCTCTAAGTCCCGAGCTGGCAGCACAAGCAGCCAGCAATCTGAACGAGACTCCAAGGAAACTGGAGGATGGCATCCAGCATTTGAAGGAATGGATATCGAAGCAGCCTCATTTGAGAGCGAGGACTGGTGAGCTGACCTTACTATTACGGCTATCGTGATACATAATCGCCTTTCGAGCACGAAATCGCCCTCCATTCTAATGGAAAACAAAAATAGGTTATGAATGTTATCTTCGTGCCAAAAATCGGTAGTAAGTTAAATCGTGGTTGACTGTTGTTGGCCAATGAACTTGTTTATTTTTTTAAGTTTATTAAGTCAATAGATATGAGGCTTATAGACCACCTACAAAATTGTCTAAAGTAACAAAAACCAATCTACTTTAATTCTATTAACGTACGATTTTAGTAGACTAGCCCTGGGCTTCGATTTTTGTTTCGCTCAAAGGCCTGCTTCGATCTTTCAACCTAATTTAATTTATAAATAAAAAGGCGAAAAAAAAAACATTCAGTCGAATTGAGAACCTCCTCCTTTTTGAAGTCGGTTAAAAAGATGTGACATCCAATTCTAGATGATCAGTGGTTGGCAGCGTTTCTGCGAGGGTGCAAACTGAGCATGGAACGAGCTAAAGCCAAGCTGGATCTCTATTACTCACTGAGAACCATCAGCCCCGATTTATTTAGTTTCACAACCAAGGATCCTAGATTTCCGACAATGCTCAAAAGTCAGTAAGTACTTAATACCTATATTTATAGAATAGCCTGTACCCAGGTGTGTCTGTTATTAAAATAAATTGCCACGATTAAATACCATACCTAACTACATGCATAAAAAGTATAACTTCCTGCTCATTGTACATAGAGAATTTATATAATAAGTTTAGTCAATGGCAGATTTGGCAATAACTTTAAATTCTTATGGTAGGAGTTGGTTGCGGGCGGCAGACGGCCGACGGCAGGCGGCAGACGTCAATCCCATAGAATTGAGTGCCGTCGTGCCGTCGCGGCACATGTCATCGTGACAATTTTGTATGAAACTGACGGCGACAACTGACGTCGCCGCAACTGCCGCCCGCAACCAACTCCTACCTTTAGAAGGTAACCGTTTTGAAAATAGTTAAACATGTACATATAGGTTTTGGACCCGGCAAATCTGTTACGGTTGAATTTGTATTGCAGGTCGGTGCTAATATTGCCAGCCACAATAAACCCTGGAGATCCAAGAGTAGTGTTGTCGCGCCCTGCCCTGTACGACCCCCACGTGTTCGGGGTAACGGATTGGTTCTCATTTTCACACTTAATTCAACAGGTATATTCACACATCTCATTTTAAAGGGTTATACACGGTATAATTAACCACCCGATGGTAATCAGTTGCTCAAAGTCAAGGTATACTGCACTCTACCGAGAGGTCAAGGTTAATGTCAAATTTAATTGTTATACATTAATGAAATTTAAAGACAGACTTTTTATGTTTAAAAAATACTAAAATATGTTTAGTTAGAAGTTCGTTTTTCCTGTTTAGCACTCGACTCACTCGACATGACGACGTCATGAGCGCATTTTATTTTAATAAAAAACAAAACAATAAAATTAACAAAATAAAAAGTTGTTTACTGGTTAAAAATAACCTGTAAGGGGCTTACGTTAATTATTGATCTCGACGAGAGTGCTCGCGCACGAAACTATTATGAATCTGTGCCCATAGATGATACACTTAAAAACTCCTTCCACGAAGGATTTTTTAAGTGCAATAAAAAAATCTATTGGCCGTAGGTATATTAGCGTCGCCACAGCTTGCGTGTGATAAAGGCAACTTTATGTTATTTCCAGAGGATTGATTTAATTGGCTTTCAGAGCTCTACTTACCTTTTTACAGTGAATTCTCAGGTAAAAACTAGTTTATCTTTGTGCATTGTTTAACAGCTCCGTCCGGTCAAGGACCTTAATTTTACGGACCTTTTAGTATTTATTTAACTTTGAGCTTGAATAAGAATTAGTTAGTCAGGTTTTGTCGATGATCCCTTGCTTACAAACGGTTTAGACCCCTTTGGCTCTCTGTGCGTGCTCTACCGTCTGTACTACGGGGAGTGTTCTGATGAACTGTTTAGTTTGGTGTCACCGTCACTTTTCCGTTATTGCACCCTAGAATTATGGGAGAGTTTTCACCCTAACCACTTGGATGCCTGGTATCCCACTAATGTAGGTACCTACGTGCATCGCCAGCATTCCTCCCGCGCGCGTGCAAGTTGTGGAATGATTTCTCTCCCGAAGTATTTCCTTTGCAATATAACATGGGTTCTTCAGTGGGCATGTTTACAGGTCCCTAAATAGTCGGCGCCGCGTCTAGGCTCCTTCCCTTAAGTTGCAGATGTCCTGGGCGGCGCGGCGGCTTCCACTTACCATCAGGTGGACCGTCTGCTAGTGTGCCATCCTTGGCTATAATAAAATATATTTCAGATTTTGTACATGGAAGATGACGTTTTCATGGTCAATGGATCGTTGGGCATCATCGATCTGAAGGGAGTCACATTATCTCATATAATGCAGATGACTCCTGTGCAAATTAAGAAACTAATTGTCGCTGGGCAGGTTTGAGAAAAAACTTTTATACAGGCGCATATACTCGTATTTATTCAGCTTTTTTGCACCCAGGGATTTAAGGCAGTTGCTTTTTAAACTGATTTCAGTATTTTGTTATATTTAACTCTGTATCTAACAAAGAATATGCAAAACAAAATAATAAAAAAACAAAGAAAATATAACCTATTCATTAGTACGAGTCGCGCTTACAATCCCCCACCGATATTATGCGGCGACGGGGTGCCTAGAACGCTGGCAGCATTGCCACTTTGGATGGCAATGCTGATATGTTAATTAAGAGTTTAAGGCATCAACGAGGTACCTCCCTGCATGCTATTACAATTCACGGTATTAGGTATCCTTTACCTGTACCTATGTATAGTATAGTAAGCCTAAGCCACATATGCATTGCTGAACATTGTCATTATTTCTAATAGATAAACCTCTTTGTTTTACAGACATTGGTCAGAATATTAGTAACTAACTTATTTAAATATTAGTAATGGTAGGAATACAGTATTGCTAATTTCAGGACGCCTCTCCACTGAGAGTAAGAGCCATACATATTGTAAACTCATTGCCAATTATGGAAGCAGCTTTTAATGTTGTAATGAAACTACTGAATGATAAACACAGGGAAAGGGTATGTATCAAATGCTCTATTGCAGCTCTACTATGAGTTTAACGCTCGCTAGTCGCTGGCGTCTACGTAATATATTTGTATAGGAAATTGTACAGTGCTACTCAACAGGTCAACAGGTCAACAGAGGAATGATTTTTTTATAAGCCGTTGTCCTTCTCCTAGGCAAAGTCCCCTTACTTCCTGCTGGGCTATTTCCTGCAAAGGTGTTAAAATAATCTCATCTGTTCCTTGGTCGACCGCTTTGTCGGCGACCACCATCGGGAATCCAATCGGTGATGATGTTTGTCCACTTAAGCAGGCTTGGGTATATCGTCGTCATAGTCGGCCCACTTCCACTTCTTATGGTGCGCAAAATTTTGCCCAACATTTCAAATTACAAATATTTTACGCAGACGCTAGCGATTAGCGACTCCAGCAAGTATAAATACATTTATGTAGAGCTAGAAGTCTGTGGTTTGACTGCGACCACTAGTACGAGTAGCGCCCAAGCAGTTCTCTACGTGGGCAGCGGTCAAAACGGCTCGCTCGGGTGCGGCGCTGGACACTTGTAGACGCACCGAATCGAGATAACGTTGATGTATTCTTTCATATTTTCAGATACATGTGCATAGTGAAGATGTGTCAGTGCTTTACGGGAAGTATGTGGACAAGCGAATTCTGCCGACCGAGTACGGGGGTAGTTGGGGGAGTGTCCAAGATATTGTGGGTAAGTGCGGATTAGGCTTATTTCTTCATAGTCTGGTTACGTCGCCCAAAATAGAAAACGGGCTTGTTTTGTCACAGGGACATGAAATAAATTTTCTGTAATTAGTTCTTTTTTTTAATATAGTCTGTAAGTGCTTAGTACAGGTTATAGACTTAAGTAATTACAATAGTATTGGGTGGTGACAGTCCTCCTAGCTAGGCTATATTAATAGCCTGTATTTAGGAGAGAAGCTAGAAGCTATATTAGCTAGAAACCTATATTAATAGCCTGTATTTAGGAGAGAAGCTAGAAGCTATATTAGCTAGAAGGCTATATTAATAGCCTGTATTTAAATGAATTGAATTGAACGGCAAGGAAGTAGGTATCTACCTTTTTTTCTTATTTTTTTTTTCGTGGGAAAACCCTTTGTGGGTCCCCTTCCGCCTCGGGGGAGACGGGAGGGGTATGTGGGAGTCCCGGTATTGCCGTATACCCACTAAAAACCCACGGTGTCCAACCGCTGCCTACGAGGTGCGCCACGGGAAGTACGTAGCCAACTAGAGCATGATCTTATTTTTGCCATTGATTACAGATTACTGGACTAAGAAATTTAATGAGTACGAATCATGGTTTGACGAGGATGAGCAGTGTGGCACCGATGAGTCGAAGCGCCCTGGCAAGCCCAAGTCAGCTGGGGAACTGTTCGGGGTCGAAGGCTCTTTTCGAAAACTTGATGTTGATTGAGTGTGTATTAAAATTGTGACGAAATAATATATTTTTATGTATGAAACATTTGCAATTTTTATTCAAATACCTATAAGTTACTTAATAACTATTTTATGGAACAAACTCGCGGGTAACCGCATTGCGGATAGCCGGAACGTAACTGAAAGCTGAAGTAGCAATCGAAATTTGCCTGCATTTTTTGTATACCCAAAAACGAAATAACCAAAACGGTTTTCTTTTTTATCTAAACTTAAAAAAAATGAATAATTTGTAAACTACCGAGTTATACGCAAGAGAAATGTGTAGCAGCTCATATCAACGGTGGTTAATCTGATAAAGGCTTGCAAGATACTATTGGCCGCAGTTTCCCATACCGTAAAGATTTGCTATACAGCATATTATTTTTAACGATAGGCTTACATTTTATTACCGTTGACCCATTGGTTTGTTAGGCGCATGGTGGAGTCGCAACTAGTCACAAGGGCACTTAGATTTTTTAT
The DNA here is from genome assembly GCA_947859195.1 of Drymonia ruficornis. Lineage (NCBI taxonomy): Eukaryota > Metazoa > Arthropoda > Insecta > Lepidoptera > Notodontidae > Drymonia > Drymonia ruficornis. The sequence goes on along the minus strand of OX401905.1, from coordinate 6,132,936 downwards.
TTTTATATTTCCGAGGTGGCAAACAAGCGTATGGTCCGCCTGGGAATAAGCAGTTAACGTAGCCTATAGATGCTTGCAATACCAAAGGCATTGCTCGCACGATGCCGACCAGAAGGGGACGGAGGGAGGGGGAGGGCTTCCGGCTCTCTCACTCATCATACGAAACGCGGCTGTAATAGCTGCTTCACGCCGATCTTCCGTGAGAGGGTGGTACTACCCCGGTCGAGCCAGCCCGTATAGTCAATCGGCTACAGCTTGGCTCTACCGCCAGTAAACGATTTATCATATACATATATTGTCGATATCAGCAGTATCGTCACACCGCGATAGTGATAACAAGTTGTTTTATCAGTTAGTCGATACACCGCCGCCGCACATAGCCAGGTGAGTTGCAGTTAACAACTTACATTCATAATTCAATTAGTATTGTTTATGCACTTGTGACGTGAAGATTATAAAATACTTCAGTACCGATTGTAATTCGTTTTCCAATGTTCATAGCTGATTCGTTTCGGTCTTTATAACTCGCATGCGTCCTCATTTAAAACAGCTAGTGGTTTTCTAACAACTAATGTTTGTTATACGTTTTTCAGCGTGTAAATGGTATAAAAATGATTCGTGAGCTGCCACCAGAGTTAGCGAAGATTGCGAAAGATGAGCTGAATGAGAATCCGAAACAAACGGAGGGGGATTTGCGACTCCTGAAGGAATGGATCGCCAAGCAGCCACACTTGAGGGCTAGAACAGGTCAGATTGTACTGAAATCTAGTTATTGTGTTGGTTGCCTTGTAAACTGCTGGCCTACTCCGACATACGAACCTAACGTTTCGGCTGACGGATTGTCGTGATTTGACATTTCTTCTTTCGTTTTTCTCTACGATTTGACATTGTTTTGATCGTAAATCGAATCCGTACTTCGGACGATCCGTCAGCGACGTATTTCGGAGTAACCCCCCTGTTTTCTTGTTCTTCTTCGAGACCAGGGGGCTTACCACAACCTCTTATCGCGATTCAATTATAGGAACGTTTTAAAGTTTCAGCGACTTTTTGTGCAATGACGTTTCTTATTGTCATGACAATAAGAAACGTCATTGCACAAAAAGTCGCTGAAACGTTAAAACGTTCCTGTGATTGAATCGCAATAAGAGTTCGTGGTAAGCCCCCAGGCTTGCCTACATTTCGGCGAACAAATTTGTGAATGTATGCCGGCAAGCGTAGATAGGTACCAAATGTTAATTAAAACATAATGGAAGGCGAAACGTTAACAACAACCAATTTAAGAAAATTATTTATTTTCGTACCGTGGTACAGAAAATCTACTGAAAACACTAATTCTCCTTATAGTTCTTCTAAAATTGATATAGGTAATAATAACTACTGTAATGTGTCTTTGAATTAGTATCCTAAATAAAGTTGATGATACAATGTTATTGTTGATTGTCTATCACGTTTATCGCATTATCAATAATTTTGTATATAATCATAAACAAAGTCATTGAATGATAATTAAAATGCTATCGTTCGAAATATCGTTACGGTTCCTATGTAAAAGAGTTTGGTATATTTTTAGAGTAGGTACATACTATTGCCTAATATTTAGGGCGTGACTACTCAGTATACGCACGATACGCATGTAGGGCATCGCGCTACCGATTGCATGTTTAACTATTTTCTGATCTTCTACGTTAATCTGTTTATCAATGAATCATACGCATCTATACAAATAGATACAATTTGAGTGTCTGTTTTTAATATTAAAATAACACAGCTTTTTACTAAATGGATATGAAGGTATACCCATAGATAATGGTATACCTATAAGAAAAAAGCTATTTGTTCCCACTTATCTACAAAACGGTTGGACTGATTTGACGGGACTTTCACTGGCAGATAGCTGATGTTATAAGGAGTAACATAGGCTACTTTTATTTTAGTATTTACGAATTTTATATTAAATCGCATATCTACACAAGTCACTGTTCTTAGCAGTATTAATTATAATGTTCTTTTTGTTTCAGATGACCAGTGGCTCATAGCTATGCTGAGAGGTTGCAAGTTCAGTTTGGAAAAAGTTAAGAAGAAATTGGACTTGTATTACACATTAAGAACGACGGCGCCTGATTTCACATTGCGGATCCGACCTACGGATCCAAAGTTTATTGACTTTTTCAGATTCGGGTTAGTATAATATTGATCACGAGCTGTGCCCCGCGGGTTCGCCCGCGTGAAAATTGATGTATAATTAGCCTATGTCTTATTCCAGAGCCTATCTACGTTTAATATTTATTTAAAATCGCAAAAAAAATAGTAGTTATGGAGATACGTGGTAACAAACATTTACACACACTTCGAATTACTTACAACTTTAAAATTAGGCAAAATTTTGGAATGTATCGAGTGGATGAATTATTTTACTGATGTTGTGTATTACTAATACAGTGTATTAGCACTCTGAAGTAATACAATTTAGGAAAACCGAAGGAGTAGCCTTCGAGAAACAGTAATGATGATTTGTGTGTATATTTCCAGGACCTGTATAGTGCTGCCTTTGCCCAAAGACAAGTTGTTCCCTCGGGTTATCCTGCTGAGGGCGGGCGCGTACGATCCCGCCGTCTACCACGTCGCAGACATCATGTGCATGTTATACTATTTAGTTCAGGTAATACAGTACCTATATATTGGTCAGCCGAGTTATTTACTACATACTGCCGCGTGATGTCGAACTGCGGGGAATCATCCAACATGTTTTCTTTTATAGATACTTATAGGAAAATGGGGAGGGGGTGGGGGGCATTTTGAGGATGAGAACCTATGCATCGATTCAATTTTGTAATTGGTACACGCGATGAATTTTAGGGGATTTTGGGTTCAGTTTGGGGGGAACGCGAAGCAGTCATTTCTATGTCTTCGCCGAAGAGATTTGTTATGCTGAAGACATATTATCATTATCAAATCAAATCAAAATCAAAATCATTTATTGTGGTACATAGGTTAGGTTAGGTTAGTGATGCTTTACGTCCAGCTATGACCAGCCTCAAAGGCGTACAATATTATTAAGTAATAATAAGCATATCATTTGAATATTTCCAGATGATGGTACTCGAGGATGACGTGGCTTCAGTTTTGGGCACCAAGATAGTGGTGGACTACGAAGGCGTAACCATGAACCATTTCGTGCAAGCTACCCCGGCCGTTTGCAAGAAGATGGTTAATGTTTGCCAAGTAAGTAACTTAGAGTAACTCTTACAAGTAAGAGACTTATTAAGTGTCACCACTTTAGCACACCACTGCTGCCAGCACGTTCTTAATAAGTCTACAGAATGCGCGTAGCCAGTGGACAAGGAAGCAGCTGACTCCCGCCCCCCCTTTAGGTTATTATTTCAAGATTTAATTAAAAAATCATACTTCAGTACTCCCCTCTTAGAACTAAAGCTCTGATTTGTCTCCCCTCCCCCTAAGCTCAAACCTAGGTACGCCCATGGCCTAGTGTACTTAAAAGGATTTTCGCCTATCTTTTCTCAACCGACACACACGAAAACTTAACGGACACGACCTAAGTCGTCACTAGTATCTACCCAGAGGGAACTAGAGATACACCTCGTCCGACTGTCACTTTGTTCTGCAGTTTCAGAATGGAGTGATAGAAGTCCTATTTTGTCTTAAAAAATGACAGCTAAGTGGGTACTTATAAGTAACATGTTTCCAGGATTCCATGCCACTGCGGTTGAAGGGCAGCCACCATGTAAACCTACCATCGGGAGTGGATAAAATATTCACAATTATGTCAGTGTTCTTGAATGATAAAGCCAAAGAAAGGGTAAGAACCTTATTATTAACTAATTATGAATTAACTGGTTGCATGTGTATGGAAACCATACAGTGTTATTCTATACACTCGAGTGAACATAAAACAATTATCTATGGTGTCTGATAAAGGTCGCTCGTGTGACTAAAAAAAAATTTGTTCAACGAAGTTATTATTATTTATTATCACGATTTTATCATGATTGCAGTTCACTGAACCGTAATTATTATCACTCAAGTGAACAAATGTATAAATTATGCGTATGTTTTCAGATGAAAGTCCACAAAGATTGTAAGGAAATAATGGAGTACATTCCCAAAGAAATTGTTCCTAAAGAATACGGAGGTAGCGGTGGGACCGTGACGGAAATTACCGGTTTGTATCGCGCAATGTATTATTATGTCAAATAAATAAGTAAGTAGGTAATCGGACCGGAATCGAAATTGTCTGGTGGATCACATCGGAACATTTTTTCTATTAGACATGGGATTTGTGTTGTGGATCCGACCGGAACAGGTTTTATTCCGTTTTCATGCATTATGTATAAAAGAAAATTTTATGAAATTAACTCTCATTTGTTAATAAAATGCTCGTGTGTTACCTATATTATACTTAAGTTTATGATAATGGTATATTTGTAAGTAAATTAAGTTTCTAATTTTGCAGAGTACTGGGTTTCAAAAATAATACAGTACCAGGAGTGGATGAAGCAGGAGGAGGTGTTGGGCACTGACGAGTCGAAACGGCAGGGCCCGCCGCCGGTCGATATCCTCACGGGAGATGGTTCCTTCAGGAAACTTGATATAGACTGATACATATTTTTATAATACTACGTAATGTGTAGCTAAATGTTTTAAAACTGTGAATAAACCATATTTTTTATATTTTGTTTAATTATCATCATGATTTGAGGTGCCGCTAAACAAACAAACACAGCAACCATTTGCGCTTACCAGGGGCCCTTCAATGCGATGGCGATTCGTACCATAGTCCTGTACCCAAACCTAGCGGGCCACAAAAAAGTGTTTTACATAAATGTAGAGTCATCCTTATCATGGATTAAAACTGAAACATACATGGTGTAACTTTATGCTAGAGAAGATAACTTTTATTTAAGCCATTAAACCGTTATCAGTAACTATACCATGAGTTTAACGCTCGATACTCGTTAGCGTCTACGTAAAATGTTTGTGTTGGGAATCGTACAGCGCCCCTCAAATTGCTATTTTATACGTTAAACGACAGATAGCGACTCTAGATAACGTAAAACTAAGGTGTGTTCATGGTAGAGATGGTAGAGATGATGGTACTTAAGTAATTTCATTTAGAGTACATTTGTTTAGTGGTCATTAATTTTTATTAAGTCGGTGTTGGCATTTTGGCTGATAGCACGGTAATTGTCATTTTCGCTACATACATAATCATGTATCATGTCTTCGGATATTGTGGCTATTAAAGAATGGCTGAAGAAACAACAGCATTTGAAGTCTGTACAGCCAAGTAAGTTTTTATTAAAAACACATTTTATTATTATTGATGGATACCTATCGATATCAATAGAGGATCCGTCATACAACTTTTAATCAATTTAGCAAATTAAATTACAAATTAAATTAATCGGTATTAAAATAGGTAGGTAAAGACGCAAGGTATCCATCCATCTTTTATACCTATTGGTGTGATGAACGTTAGACATCCTATCTTACTGCAATGTTAGTACCGATTTTACCGATTCTAGATTAATTTTATGATTTTTTTAGGACTTTTATGTAGAACTAACTGTTTTTTTAAATAAATATAAGGCCGCTTTTCCACCGCGGCGCACGCTATGCACGAAATGACGTAGCTTCCACTAGCAATGACGTCAATGCCGTCATTTCGTGCGTAACGTGCACAGCTTGCGCCGCGGCGCGCGGTGGGTTCCCGCAAAACTTGTAACTGTAGCAGCGACATCTATTAGAATTTAGAATTAATTTAATCTGCGTGTTTGTTCCCCACGTTTGTTTGGGTTCAGTTTTCCACAGTCCATACCTACAAGTATAATAGTTACCCTTTTCAACGGATAGATGCCGCTGTCAGTCTCAAAATTATTATTTCGCAACTTTTATTTTCGATTGTTGAAGATCATTATGCATAATTTAAGAGAAATTTACTCGAATACTTTCGTTATAATGTTTACTTGCAGCGGATCAATGGCTCTTCGCATTTCTACGAGGTGGAAAATTCAGCATTGAACGAAGCAAAGAGAAACTAGAAATGTATTATACCCTAAAGACCGTAGTACCAGAATTCTTCGCAAATAGGGACCCCAATTCCGCCTCTATACAAGAAATTCTTCAATTAGGGTAAGTTAAATTACAGGAATTAACTTCTAAAGAAAATATTTAAAAACTTTCATAAAAGAAAGGCTGAAAGAGAGATGAATGTGTTTTTCAGAGTATTTCTACCATTGAAACATTGCAAAGAAGAGGAAGCCCCAAGGGTATGCATAATGCGGATAGGACTATTCAATCCATCGAAGTTCCATTTATCGGATTTGATCAAAGTGGCTCTCATGGTGACAGAGATTCTGATGCTTGAAGATGATAACTTTACTGTCTTCGGTGAGGTAATATCATTCATTTGAGGGGTCAAAAGTGGACGAACCTTTCCTTGGGATATAAATAATGGGAGGATATGAATAAGTATATAGGTACTGCGGTTCACTGTTCACAACTACATTGGGACTTTCGTTCTGTAATTCGTAAGCTTCCTCAGTATCTCTAGAAGCAATGGGTTACATTCAAAGCTACGTATTTATTATTTTCAGGAAGTGGTCGTGGACTTGAAAAATGTAGGTTTAAGCATACTAAGTCAGTGGACCCCAGCGCTGGCCAAGAAGGTGATCTCATGCTTCGAGAGAGCTCTTCCACTGCGAATGAGAGGCACCCACATTTAGAACACACCACCAGGGTTTGAAACGGCGTATACTATCTTTAAAGCCTTTTTAGGCGAGAAATTAAGGAAACGGGTACGTAATAGAGTAGGGAGATATAGTTAGAGATAAGATTCCTAGCAAAAAAATAATTGTCAATATAGATGAATAGAAAATTTTAAATCAATATCTTACCTGTTTAATCTATTCGTTATTTACGTATGGACAGTTGAGCGATGTGCTCATTCCGTATACGGTATGACCCGGTAACGTCACACGTAGTTGTGGACGGCATTCACATAATTATATTATAATTAATCTCTAACAGGACTGTTCCTTAGAGGTTGACCAAGCTTCGACCCTTTGGCCGTTTATAGTTACTTTATTTATGTTTATTAGGAAAAAGTAAATGCCAACAAGCATTTTACTTTTCTCCTCAATTTTACTATTGTTATCAGTTTTGAAATATTTGATTCCAGTTACAAGTTCACAATCAGAACTATAAAACTTGGTATAAAACAGTGCCGAAGAAAGTTCTGCCAGTTGAATACGGAGGAAATGATGGAACTTTGGAGGAATTAAGAGGTAGTTTAAAAACTAGTACTTTTTAGTAAATGTTGTGTTGTATGAGTAGAATTTTCAAACTTTACATAGTCGCAAGGTAAATTAATGTACCTAAATTAATCAGGATAGAAGGCGAAACTAATAGCAGGGGATTTAAATTGCGTCCTTACACGCCGAGAATCCGACCAACTTGGCTATCACTGCAGCGCTAACGACGATTTATATTTGTACTAATTTGCATGTTATCGCGAGGCGAATACTGCCGCATCACACAAACACTGAAGAATAGAAACTCAGATTGAACGTGATTTGCAGATTACTGGAAAGCTAAAGTAGAGAGCTACCGCGACTGGTTTTTGCAGCAGGAGGCGGCGAAGACCGACGAGGCGAAGAGGCCTGGCCATCCTAAAAACTCCTCAACCCTGTTTGGCGTTGAAGGATCTTTCAGGAAATTGGAAGTCGATTGACGTCATGTCTCATTTGAAAGTAAATTGTTTATGCCACCAATAACATTATTGTATGATGAAAAGTTTGTAAATTTTTACCTAAAACCTATTGTAGGTTTTAGGTAAAAATTTACAAAGCACGTTTATAAAAACTAAATGTGATACTTGGTAGGTATATCAATAATATATTAAAAATAAAAACAAGATACTTATGAAATTACTTTGCTTGAAAAAATAGTTACCTATTCTGTTTGATGATGCATTAAGGGACGGTCACCATGAAGCAACAGTTCAAACCACTGCGATTTAGTAATGCAAACAGTTGCAGGTATGTAGCCCAGATACACCTTTCTATAGTTCTAGAAAAAGAAATGTATTTTACAAACTTGAACATATCTTATAATACGGAATGCATTAGAATACTAGACATAGCTAATGTGGTATGTTCTCAAGAGTATCTCGTATTTTTAGAACAGATACGCCTTATCAATTTCTTGTTTTGGTTCAATACCATTTTGCGAAGCACAAGAACGTTTGATATGAACATGAATAAATTCACATAGTAGGTGTAACGCGAGCTCCAATTACATTTGCTGATAACGTTATTGCCATTGAAATTTTGCAACCGCTATCTACTGGTTTTACACCGAACGAATCGGCGCAACGATGACAAACAAAAATATTTTCCACGGTGTTGCTGCATCGTCCAGTATTATTTGAGCTCCGTGTTCCGTTTACACTTGACAATCCGTGCTATATGCTGGCTGCTCAACGAAAGCGGTCGGTGTGGCGCGGCCGCGGCGGCGCGGGCGCCGGACGCCGCCTGTCAGTCGAGTTGAGTGAGTTATCAGCCGCGCGCGCGTCGGCTGTGCGCTTTGTATACGCTTTGATATGAACCCGTCTACCCGTTTTCGCGGGTGCTTGTGTTACATTTTGTTTGCCAACATCGCGCCATGACACAAGAAGAACTATACGCTCACTACGGTCGGGAGATAGAATCGTCGTCCGAGAATGTCTCCGACGAAGACGGGGTCATCATCAGAAAGGACAGAGCAAGTGTCAGAGATATGATTCTACGCTTCGAAAGGACTAACATAAATAACAACCTCGGCGATTCTAGAGAGTCATTAGAAAAGTGCAAGGATCCCATGTTGGGAAGTTTGACGAGTGTAGTGAATCCTCTCCATTCTCATTTCCAGCACTTGTGCCCAGTGACAAAGTCTCAAGATAGAAATTCGAATGTGTCAGTGAATTCTATTTTATCGAATGCGTCGGAAAACAGTTATGAATCTAGTTCATCAGGTTTCATTTCTGATAGGAAGTCTGGAGGAGAAGTGTTAGTGCCACATAGACCTGCTCCACCGCCCCCAGAGGCCTTCAAGGACAGTAATTCACCGAAAAGTAAATCACCTATTCCCGAGGAGGTCACTTTAAGGGAAAGACGTTATTCCTTTACTACGCCGTCCTCGTCACCTGTCGTCACGCGACGCACGCGACAGCCACCTGTCATGAGAAGAAAATCTACGAGTGGAAATCAAGGGCATCCCGGTGAAAGGCATTGGTCATACGGAGTTAAACAAAGTGACCTAGAAAAGTTACTGAGGCTAAAGAGATCAGATCCTTCAGATAACGAGGAGGAAGCACCGATAGAAGAGGCCGCCGCTTCGGAATCGTCCGATGACGATAGTAGCAGTGACGATTCAAATAGTGATAATAATAGTAATGAGAAAGAGTATGTGGTGAATCGAGACGATGGTGCAGCGGACACGCTGTCCACGGATCATTCTACGGACACTTTGATAAACGAGGAAGATAGTGATGAGGACGAGGACGACGAGTCCATGGCCTCTGGTGAATCTGGTGGTCGTAGTAATTATGACAATGTTAGTATTAAATCCATATCATCCTTCGACATGGTCCCATACCAAAAGTACGATAGTATTACTGTGTCCTCGGACGAGTTCGGCTCAGAGGTGTGCCACGCGCCGGACACGGAGTTTCTTACCGTGAGTGCAGTGAACGAGTGGTGTATATCCAAGTCTGTGGAACCGGTATTGATGCCAGTGGCATCTAAAAAGGAGAAATATCGCAGGTGAGGTCACTTGATTTTTTTATCGATGAAAAATATTTGCGATATCGCCGCCTGGCTTTGTCACACATTGATAATGTTATCTTTTACATTTGAGTGCGTAGATACAGGTAAATGCGTCTTTCTACAATACGCGATTTAAGTGAATTGTAGTCAAAATACAATGCCATATATGGGCGGTAATTAAAGTTAATGGTTAATTAAAGTAAATTAATTCAAACAAAAATAAAGTATTATGATTATTGCATACGCGTCTGTCTTGTTGCCGTGTATGAGGTTTCACCTTGACGTTATTCATATGATGCTTGGCTAGTGGGTAGCTAACACGTAGGTAATGTAGGTATTTACCAGCTGTATGATAAAACATTTTCATTTTGCAAATAATTACTTCTTATTTATTTATATAATCTATAAAGGACCAGTGTATGTATTATGACTATCGTACTTATCAATGATTAGTATTCTTTTCAACGCGTGATAGGTACGCGGTAAATATAAAACACATTAAACATTATTCTAAGGAGTTACTATAGCCGTCAAGCTATGGTAGCCATTTAAATTTGCTACAGTCGGCACATAGTCCCCTATATATCATAAACTTTACTGAAACGTAGATAAAAATAATAATAATTTGTACAAAGTAGATAACAATAATAATTATTAGATTAGAAACCTCTTTGGACGATTAAACTGTTTACAGAGGCCATTTGTAACAATGAAAAAAGTAAAAGAACAACAAGCGGGCGGTGGAGCTAGCATTCGAAATTTAAATTTAAGATTCCCTCGAATTATGGTTGTTTTCTGTGATTAAAATTAAAGGTTAATTTAATTGATTATAACCACCAAAGAGGTACAATACAAGATGATATTACTGTAGGTAATTATGTGATTCATATTTATGATTCTGGAATAACAAAAAGACAGTCGTCGTGGGTGAGCAAGGTCGTTCGTAGTGTCGTGTGCGTCTTAATAACATTGTTGTTACAACAAGCTCATGATGCTTATGACCAAATGAAGTTAATTAATGTCAATATTCGTTTATATAGCGTGTCCTCGGGAGCACTTGAGAGATCATGGTATTATAACTCGGTAATCAATTCAAGTTTAGGATGGACTCACATTCCTCGATTCAGTTTTTTTTATGATAACTGACTCCATGGTTTTGTGGTGAGGTTGCATTGGTTATCATTTGAGAAAATTTAAAAAGAAACGCAATCCAGTATAGCTACAGAATCTGTATTTGTTTACAACATTTTCTACTTGTAAGCAGCGAATAATATTGCGTTCCATCCATCGTTTCATCTGAAGTAGGTACTATTGTCTTAGAATTTTTAAATCTTGAATAATAATGAAGGTACGTTCATGTTGATACTATTGTTTTGTACATTTGTGAACGTGGGTGTAGTATCATCACATCTTTTTATATTCGATGTAGCTTGTTGATCACCGGGTAATACGATCAAGAGTTTGTATTCCAAAGACATTACTAAGAAAGAGGGAGACATACGACTTACGACGACGATTATTATTATTATTAAACAGAGTCCATGGATTCGCGGAAAATTATGGTGAAAACATGTCAGTATTGCCAATACGGCTCATCTTCTGGTGAGCTCGCATCAAAATGCATTTAGGTTGATTGTCGAACTTATTACCATTTAGTAGGCACAGAAAGTGTGAAGTTCATCTAGAATTTCTTATTTACATACTCTGAAACCGTGTAAAATTGATTGATACAGCGAAATACCTACAGCTACCTCATCGTCTAATTTGGCAAGTTCTTACGTCACGATGTATAATGTGGAACTATTTTTGTATGGACGCGCAAGCCGCGTGGATGCCAAGGTTGTGTTTGTATTTACGTTTCGTCAGTTTTATTCACGTTTTACAATTATATTTCTCGTGGATTTATATAGATCACACTGCATTATATACCTACTGGCGAGTTACGAAATTGCGGAAAACGATTCAAGGTTGCTAGGTAGTTACGCCGCAAACTAAATGAAAAATGTTGATTTTCTTTAGGCATTAGGAAATGATACTTAGGTACACCAGTAAAAATACTTAACTGAAATTCAAATTCTTTTAAAAACATGACAGAGCCTCGAGTCTTTTAACTGAGGAGCTAGCACAACCGTCAAGACAAGACTTATGTCGCACTGAATTGCTCTCTCTCTCTCTCTATCTTAATGCATAGGAGAGAATGACACAAAATCGCGTTTTGTCTTATCGCGGTCCGGCTGTGCTACTAGAGTAGTGCTGGCCGACAATATGCCGACCGCCAAGAAATTGCAATTTACAATGAAGAATTCACGAAGACAATATTAGAGAACAGTGTTTTCAAAATGGACAATTGTGAATAGACTCGAGGCCCAGGTTTAATGACGTCAATGAGGTACATGGACTTGTTCTATACGCGCACTTTCCAACATGAGACGGCGATGAGTCATAACCATGTACGTGATTGGACATTGGCCCGTAGAAAAAATATTTATAGTAGGTACTTATGGTACCTCCTTGTTTATGTAACGTCACGACTTTTATCCCCATTCGGGGGTAGTCAGAGGCTTGAGTTGCCATACACCACCACATTGTGGAGGTATTAACCAACTCAAAGCCCACGTTTCACCAGATAGTCAGAACCCAACGTGACAGGTGGTGAACCTTGTCGCCGTGTATACAGGAACTGACTATTACCTAATCCCGAGGGATAGGTAGGTTTCCTCACGATGTTTTCCCTCACCGTCAGCGGACTGTAAATTATGCACATAGATGAAAATTCATCCATTGGTGCATGCCCCATCGGGGATCGAAACTGGGACCTCCTTGTTTATTATTTAAAAAATAAATAATTAAACTTACCTACTCTGTCATGTAGAGAATGAACTTAGTCCGTGAAAAACTATTTGTCAAGTAAAAGTATTAAATACTAAATGGCAACAATTATATCAACACACTTGTTGTTGTAACTGTATTGTTCTGAATTTTTCTGAATTTAAAAAAACATAAGTGACTTAGGTACATTAACATAATAATATTATGAAATATAATGTATTTCACGTCATTTGTATCTTTACCTATTGTTTGTACCTGTTTTGTATATTCAGAAAAATGCTTCTAATTTATAAAGAACTTGCAACGTTAGAGTGATTGTTGATTTACAAAATATGTCTGCTGTGGCCTTGAAATTACAATCGCGATAACAAATCAGCAAGGCTTTTTGCGGCAACAACTAATTTTGTTACAACTAAGTCCGTTAATTCAGAATTTAAAACTATTTGTCAAGTAATTCGCACATTTCCTAATATTGTTTATGATAACTCAGTCAGTACGGAACCAATTCCTCTCTATTAAATTTTGGTAAAAGTAACGGTTCATGACGACATAAGCCGCTTTGAACAAAGTATTTTTTTTAATTTTAAAATTATTGTTTTGTAACGATTTCACCGTTGGAAATCGTAAGACGTACTGTAGGTATATTAATTTTATTATGCAATAAAATATTAGCAAACCTGCTAATTATGGTAGGCGCGCGTTGCTCCGTACACATTGGCACAAACATTGGTATGTAAAAGAGGTATGAAAGTTACTCTGGAATAACAAGTACAGATTGTTATCAATGGACTATTGCTTTGGTAGCAGATATTTAGAATCATTCTCGATCTATTGTCTTGACGTGAGTCATTCGTTATTCGAGTAGACATTGCAAATAGTCTATTGAGATGCTATATGGACTTCGAAAATACGTATTGGCTAGCTATTACAAAACACACGACACATACGACGCGGCGAAGTGTGTGTTAATTTTCTCAGTATTCGCATTACAACATCATGTCACCGTGTCTGTATTTTAAATACTTATTACGACTATTGCCAAAATATTGGCGACTTTATTTCATAATCATCATTTATACAAAAATAGTTTAATTTAACAATATTATAAGTAGGTACTTATGTAGTTTTGTCAGCAACATTAATTGATTTTGTTTTAGTCAATAATGACAAAATTTTGGAACAGGAAGTAGATTAGGTATTGTTGATGTTATAATTTTGCGTCTAATTTTAGTATATCGTCCGTCATTCAGCAGAACAATCTTGACCCATTTGATAAACCAGTATGATAAGGTACCTTCGGCTACTTATGATATGCACGCATTGTAGGTACAACTTTATGTCATATTTTTCTGCTGTATTTTAGATGAATATGTATCTTGATGTTTATCTTTTTATTTTATTTCTGATTTTATTGTGTTGATTCGTAGAAAGTTTTTTTTATTTCGCCATTCCAATAGGGCAGTGATCCAGAAAACGATGAAAAAGATCTTTAGCAGCTTTCTCATTCGCAGACGGCTGACCGAACGAGTGAACGAGCTTATCCACACAGAGAACGTGTACGTGGAGCGTTTGAGGCACGTAGTGGACGACTACATACCGCACATGAACCAGCCCGACCTGTCCCCGACCTTCAGGAGCCTCAAGCCGGAGATCTTCGGAAACATCGAGAGGATATTCAGGTTTCACTCCGAGGAATTCCTACCAGCTTTGAGAGAGTGCGAAAACGACCTCAGAAAGTTGGGACAGTGTTTTAGGAGATTTGTAAGTTTACATACAATATTTTTAAAATCCATTGCTTGCTTTTTCTTCTGTTACCCACTTTTAAGTGACCTGCAGTAGATAATTAGGATCTGTTAGTTAAAACTAGAAGACGTTTACCCTGAAATAATTATTTGTATACGGTCAGTCTACTGATCGAACGCGAATTCTTATAAAAACAACCGTGTCACGGTCCAACCGATCGCGTGGTTGGCGTTGCTATTTATAAAGAACACGACAGTATTTCATTTAATAAACTATAGGGCTTCAACTTTAACTAATGTGGGGCCAAATTTGAGCGGAAGAGCGATCTACGCGTTAGTAACGCACGATTTTTCATGGTACCCGCGTTACCGCCACATTGCCCCTGGTCGTGAATCGACTTTTATTGTATTCGGTGAAAGTATTGGAATTTCACTTGTATTAAAACATTAAAATGAATATAATGAGCGTGGTTAATGTACTAATGTTAATTGGCTATTGCTTTTTTTACCTACATCGCATTTATTATTATTATGTAAAGTAACAATCACGTGTTTTTTTCCGCAGGAAAAAAGGTTCAATATGTACGTAATGTACTCTAGGAATAATAAGAGAGCGACGAGACTGGTATTTGAGCACAAACATTTTTTCCAGGTAAGCCTAGTTTACAACAACAAGCAATTTCTTATGTCGCCTTTTATTAAAAGGAAAACTGTCTCCAGGGTAGGACTTACGACGTAATTAAATAACCTTAGGTATCTTCCCACGGGACTAAACTGGAAATTCCGCAGTTTGGTGAACTGTTATCAGTTTCCGAGATTTATGAAAAAAACCCGCTAAATTATTCATTCAGGATATTCCCCATAACACACATGCCTACATGTTTACATGTTGCCCCCATGCCTACATGTTTATGATTGTAAATGTATTAATAGAATTAGTTACATATAATTTGGAATAAAAAAAGTAAGTTTAAAAACTAAAACCCGACTACTGAAAAATCGCGCTCTAAAAAGTATGAAACAAGAAAATATTCTCATCTAGAGGATAGCCGTGGTCCGTGTTCATATGCCATTTGGCCCTAAAGGACCTACACGGACCACGGCTATCCTCTAGATGAGAATATTTTCTTGTTTCATACTTTTTAGAGCGCGATTTTTCAGTAGTCGGGTTTTAGTTTTTAAACTTACTTTTTATTTAATTATTTTCGAGTTATAGGTAACAATATATATATTTTTGAAATGTGCTCATCAAGCTCTTTCATTTGATACCCCACACGGTTTTATCAAAAAATGTTTTTTTTTTAGTTCATGACATTATGTCATCTAGAGGGCGCCAAATGCAATTTTATGTGACGTCACATAGCCTATAACCAGCGCGCCATTAAGCCGCTTCTAACGATACCTCATTTGTCAAATTACGACAAGTAGTTTGGAAGTTAGGTGGGAACAGATGCACATACATACATACATACATACATACATACATACATACATACATACCGGTCAAAATCATAACCCTCCGCCGTAGTCGGGTAAAAATACATCATTATTTTTGTTCTTTATAGGGGAAAGCCCCTAATGTATAATTTAGCGTATTTATTGCCAATCCTGGAACTACAAATGGTATCTAATATTTATAATAGTTAGTAGTAGCTTATTAATGATATTATTTCGTGCGTCGAAGAGCACGTAAAGTCGTCGATCCTGCACCTGACCTCTCGCCGGTCGTGTCGCATTACCGTCCTATCGCACTGTGAGAGTGAAGGAAGGAAGAGTAGGTACACCTGCGCTTGCACACTTGTGTACTAGGTATATATAGTATTATCTCCTACGCAGATAGCTTGCCTCCATTAAACTTGACCGCCATGGCCGACACTGGGTCAGGAGGAATATTATTATCTTTAAATTAAACCTTTAAAAAAATGCAAACCCAAACAGCGAGCGATCATGAGGTATGCACTTACCGGGATGTAAAATTAGCTCGAGTCACTTCAAGTTAATCTAATGTATTATTAGCGATTACTTATCGATATTTAATCACTTTTCAATAGATAAGTGGTATTTATGCGTTATCGTAAAAACTCAGTTGATCGGCGCATTATCGCCTGGCCGCATGCACGCATGACGAGTACGATCGCCATTATTTCCTCATTTCTATAGTAATTCTGCAGTTTACGGTTCGCTCAATGGCTAGTGCTGTTAAACAGCCGGGTAACTGTTGGTTACCGTTAAACTAGCATATTCATAGAACCACAGAACGCCTTGTATTATTTTTAAAAATATTAACCGTTATGAGGTAATTAACTTACCTACTCTGGTTGAAAAAATAAATAAGAATTATGGATAATAAGAATTATGTATGGTTATCGATTTTTATCAAGTGCAGATTAAGTACCAATACACTGAGAAAAAGTTTACGACAACAAATGGTTTTTGTAATTTCTAGTAGTGTTTTCAAACGTTTTATCTAAATGTTTTGTATTTACAGCAAATGTTTTATGTAATGTCTCACATTTATAAAACATTTGCTGTAAATACAAAACGTTTAGTAAAACATACCTACTAAAAAGACTACTAGGAACTACAAAAACCATTTTGTTGTCGTATTTTTTTTTCCCAGTGTATAACAAAGCGAAACTTGACTTAACTAATTGTCTTGCCGCCTTTATCATGATGGTAACGTATGAGTAAGACAGAAATACTACCACTAATGTCAGATGTAGTTTAATCGTAATTTTAAGCCAATATAATAAGCTTAAGCACCATATTACTAAACACGGGTACCAATCGCAATCCCAGAAACATTTTGAACGACTTTTTAAGGACTTTGGAGAACTTTAAATAAATTATTATTATTGTTATCTATATATGCATGCACTATTTCTTAACAGCGAATCTTCGCAGTCTACTTGCTGTGTATAATTCTGCCCCAGTTATCCCGCACTTCAATCGCGATCACATATCATGCGACCCAAATTACGTATGAAAGCCGGTGAAAGGCAACAAATCCGTATACATTACATATTGTGTTCGCTACTGAGTATTACAATTATATCGAGATCGCTAATTGGCGTTGGACAAATTTAACTTAATTGAGTTTTTGAATTGAGAACCAGCTGAATAATCTATAATTTACTTTTGTTTTTGAATCGGCGGACAGTTTTTGAATTGATATGGGTTTGAGTTTTTAAATTGCAATGGGGTCCTCACATTAAAAAACTGTCAAGCAAGCTGAGTTCTGCGGCATATGCTGTTAAAAAAAATAGGCATTTAACTGATGTAGACACAGCTAGAATTGTTTATTTTAGTTACTTCCATAGCATAATGTCGTATGGCATACTGCTTTGGGGGTGCTCTGCAGATTTAAATTCTATATTTGTACTGCAGAAAAGAGCTATAAGAGCTATTTATAACCTAGCTCCTAGAGTCTTCCTCAGAGAAAAATTCAAAGAAATAAATATTCTAACTGTGGTGTCACAATTTATCTATGAAAACCTAATTTATGTTAAGAAAAATGTCAACAACTTTGAAAAAAGGAGCGATGCTCATTCGATAAATACACGGAATAAACACAAGCTATCCGTACATGTAACTCGTCTCCACAGAATAAGTAATTCCTTTGTAGGACAATGCATACGCTTCTACAACAAACTTCCTAAAGAAATCCGAGATTTGCCTGTTAATAAGTTTAAAACTATAGTTAAAACTAAACTCTGTCAAAAGGCCTATTACAAAATCTCGGATTACTTGGAAGATAAATCAGCTTGGGACTGATCGCTCAAATACACTTTGTTAATAACAGTGTCATGTTAAAGTGTAGCGTGTCTTGCCTTGCTTATTTCGGAAAGCAGCACACTGGAGCTATTGTTTACCAAATTACATTGTATTAAAATAAGTAAATGGCGATAAAAAAAAAAACAATGTAAAAAAGACAAGCCCGCTGAGTTTCTTGCCGGATCTTCTCAGTCGAGGTCGCGTTTCCGATCCGGCAGTAGAATTTAAGGAAAAAATGTAAAATGACAATTTGTAAGTGCCCCCGTAGGCCTAAACAAAATAAACGCTTTGACTTTGACTTTGACTTTGATATTCAGGCTATGTTTAGATTTTGCCATGCACTACTACAAACAAATCGCATAGATATTGTATACAGTTAGCCACTGTTAACAATACCTTTTCGATTAGTTATTGTTTATAAGTAGTTGTTATGCTATGAATTTAAATACCTACACCCTAAAAATTTTCATATTACATGGGTCTCATCACTGCTGATTGTCCTCTTGACACATCTATACATATAATAAGAATGTAAAATTGGTCGCGTCTGTACATTCGAAATATTTGGAAAAAAAATAGTGGGGGGGACTTAGATGGACCAGCAGAATTCATTTTTATCATTTTTAGAATTTTTGTCTGTGTGTATGTTTGTATGTTTGTATGTTTGCTCAGATTTTCGAAAGAGCACAACTTCGAATCCACCGGATGGATTTCAATGAAATTTGGCATGGATATGACTAATAGTCTAACTTAACATCTAGGATACTTTTTTTTCGAAAATGTTTAGGGTTGCCACAGAAAATTCAAAAAACTACTTAAAAATTCTAAATGTTTGAAAGAGCACAACTTTGAATCCACCGGATTAATTTCAATGAAATTTGGCATGGATATGACTAATAGTCTAACTTAACATCTAGCATATTTTTTTTTTCGGTAAAGTTTAGGGTTGCCACAAAACATTCAAAAACTACCTAAATATTCGAACACGCACAACTTCGAATCCAATGGATTGATTTCAATGAAATTTGGCATGGATATGACTAATAGTCCAACTTAACATCTAGGATATTTTTTCTAAAATATTAGATTGTAAATTTTTATGACCACACAGAAATTCTAGCCAAAAATAAGTTTTAGTTATTGAAATACGTCTATTTAGAGCGGAGCCCTACGGAGCCCTACGTTGTGTGTGATCCGACACTATTTGGAATTCATAATCTTAATTTTAATAATAATAATAAATATTTTATTGCTGCGTTCTACCATCTTAAGTTACGTTTTTCTTAACTAGATGTCGCTATACTTAAAATCAGACAATACCTGCCTTGCACCACATGTCAAAATTTAATATCTTCCTTGCTTCATGAAATTTAGTTTTTTTATTCCTAATTACGTATAAAAAACATTAAGCGGGTCTTTGTATCACGCGGAATCTTAGACGTTAACTCTGGAATTCATCTCCACAGTACTAATGCCGTAGGGAAGCTACCTACCTAAGAAGTAAGTCTAGAGGACCTGCTGATTTTGAATTAAGTAGTAATAGAAACATAGACATTGAACTCCGAACTCCAACCCCTCAGGAATGATGCTGCTGGGTAACTGCCTGCTTAAACCATAAATCTGGAGGACCTGCTTACTTTGAATTAGCAATGTGGGTATCAAGTAGAAACTTCTCAGGCGAGGTCGCGTTTCCGATCCGGCGGTAGAATTTAAGGAAAACATGTAAAATGACTACTTCTAAGTGCCCTCCTAGGCCTAAACATAATAAACGCTTTGACTATTGACTTAGACGATAATCTCCGGACTCTAACTTTTTAAGCACGATGTTGCGAAGTGACTCTTACCTAAGCCGTGGGTCTGGAGCACTCACTCATTTTAAATAAGGAACATGGGTATCAAGTACAAACTTAAACATTGAGCTCTGGAGTCAAACCGCTCAGTCGTGATACTGTGAGTAACTACAGATATAGATAAACGGATACAGATAGACTGGTACAGACAGAGATACTCACCTACCGATAGATTACAGACAGACCGTTTCAGACAGACAGATACTTGCAGCTAAACTGATACACACAGACAAATAAAGTCAAACTTTTGTTATACAACTAAGGTGCCAGGCAAGCGTACGGTCACCTGTTGTTAAGCAGTTACCGTACCCTATAGATGCTTGCAACCAAAGGCATCGGTAGCACGTTTCCAACCTGAAGGGGAGTGGGGTTAGTGGGAGGGGACGGGGAGGTGGCTGGGTTGCGCTTCCGGCTCTCTCCCTCATCATACGAAACGAAGGTAAATTAGCTACTTGAATGCCGATCTCCACCTTACTGGTCAGACTCTACCACCTTACTGGTATAGACTGGTACAGATAGACAGCCACGGACGGACGAACTCAGACTGATGCAGACTGACCTAATACAGATTAGACGATAGACAAAATTATATTTAAGGGCTTCACCGACTGGACGCGGACGGAGTCGCGGGCACAGCTAGTACTCAATAAATTTAAAATTGAACATGGTCCTGTGTTTTCGTCAGCCTAAATAAGTTTTATTTTTCAGGCAATACAATTAGAATTAGGCGACAGACTAGATCTCTCCAGCTATCTTTTGGAACCGGTGCAGAGGATACCGAGGTACAAACTATTCCTGGCTGATTTGGTGAAAACGTATAACAATTATGAAAACGAGAGATGCGAATCTGACTCGAGAATATCAAAACTGAGTGTGGATAGCGACGAGACTGGTGGGAGCAACGGAGAGTCCTCGGACACTGATGAAACACCTTTGGAAAGTTTGAAGTTAGCCAAAACTATGATCGAGTGTGTACTGACAGCGGTCGACGAAATAATGGCATTGGAAAACATAACAGACTGTCCGGTGAGTGGAAACAAGCGGTTTGTTTGGAATAAACAACGCGTAATGTATCGTTGAATTTGAATAATAGGTGACAATTCTGCGGTCGTTTTCAATAACCTGTGTATCACACGTACATAGATAACACCTACTCCCTCACAAATAGGTATAGGTATCACTTGGAGCTTATATTTATCATGTCGTGTAAATATTACCTCGTGATTATCATTTCTATTCCTATGCACGATAGATTACAAAGATTTTTCGTTTATCAACGGTCTTGAAACTCATTCGTTACCTTAATGTACCTAGTTGCTCATTTGGGATTGGTCACAGCTCAGATTAGAAACTACTTTTGTGTGTTATATTATTGTGAGCTTAATTGAAAACCTACTTGTAAAATAATAATAAATTTTTTGAAAAGTGACAATTCGGCCCGCGAGTCCCATTGATTGCGGACCGAAATGAACCGTACTCGTTTTTCTCTTCATTCCTGTGAAAAAAAAAACCTACAGCCAATGTTGGCATAGTTCATTCGTATCAATCCGCGGAAGTGTCCAGTCCAATTAATTTCACAAATAAATAGTGAAAACATTGCGACATCTAAAATCCGGTTGGCTAACATATATTTATATAAAAAACTGCAATAGTATGTCATGTGTGATAAGTTGTATCTAGTTCTGAGAGTAACTTGTTCGGTTCCAGCTGTACCTGAACCTGCTGAGCCAGGGCCGGTTGCTGCGGCAAAACGAGTTCTACGCAATGGACACCGCGCGCCGGCGCAGGCAGCTAATGAGGCTATTCCTCTTCGACAAGCTTGTGCTCATCACCGTGGTGTATCGAAAGGTTAGTCTATTATCAATACCTACACTTACTGATTTTTATTCAGTTTTGGGACCTACTTTAATACTTTGGACTCAAGTGGACAAATAACCTTATGTTTTACTGTGGCCTAATTATAGTTGATTTTAATTTGCGATTGTGTCATGTTGGTACAGTCAGTGACGTAAGCTGAATAGTGTAAATTTTTCAAATCGGTAATACTCTTTATTTTACAAACGTTGGTGAACGCTGAGAAAAACAAATATTAGCAACATTTTTAAGTATTGTTCTCGAATAATATAATTTATATGAAGCAAAACAAATGTGTGCATGCGCTTTGAAATCTTATTGACCGTACCATATCGTGTCCACCAAATTAAACTTAGGTTTATTTAAATTAAAATACTGAAGTTGGCCAAAATAAATTAACTCAGCCGTTGATGGTAAATAAGGACATTATAAATGGAATTCAATTCTAAAACGTGCTATAAATGGAGTTAATAAGTGTTATTTTAATTAATCAGTCAGCTACATATGGCTAATTACTCATTTACCCGCTAAAGTTGTGGTTCTATTGTGTATCGATTAAACACTCGTTATAGTTTCTTAAGGTATAAGTGTATTTGTTTTCTAAAAATCATCATATCTATACATATAATAAGAATGTAAAATTGGTCGCGTCTGTACATTCGAAATATTTGGAAAAAAAATAGTGGGGGGGACTTAGATGGACCAGCAGAATTCATTTTTATCATTTTTAGAATTTTTGTCTGTGTGTATGTTTGTATGTTTGTATGTTTGCTCAGATTTTCGAAAGAGCACAACTTCGAATCCACCGGATGGATTTCAATGAAATTTGGCATGGATATGACTAATAGTCTAACTTAACATCTAGGATACTTTTTTTTCGAAAATGTTTAGGGTTGCCACAGAAAATTCAAAAAACTACTTAAAAATTCTAAATGTTTGAAAGAGCACAACTTTGAATCCACCGGATTAATTTCAATGAAATTTGGCATGGATATGACTAATAGTCTAACTTAACATCTAGCATATTTTTTTTTTCGGTAAAGTTTAGGGTTGCCACAAAACATTCAAAAACTACCTAAATATTCGAACACGCACAACTTCGAATCCAATGGATTGATTTCAATGAAATTTGGCATGGATATGACTAATAGTCCAACTTAACATCTAGGATATTTTTTCTAAAATATTAGATTGTAAATTTTTATGACCACACAGAAATTCTAGCCAAAAATAAGTTTTAGTTATTGAAATACGTCTATTTAGAGCGGAGCCCTACGGAGCCCTACGTTGTGTGTGATCCGACACTATTTGGAATTCATAATCTTAATTTTAATAATAATAATAAATATTTTATTGCTGCGTTCTACCATCTTAAGTTACGTTTTTCTTAACTAGATGTCGCTATACTTAAAATCAGACAATACCTGCCTTGCACCACATGTCAAAATTTAATATCTTCCTTGCTTCATGAAATTTAGTTTTTTTATTCCTAATTACGTATAAAAAACATTAAGCGGGTCTTTGTATCACGCGGAATCTTAGACGTTAACTCTGGAATTCATCTCCACAGTACTAATGCCGTAGGGAAGCTACCTACCTAAGAAGTAAGTCTAGAGGACCTGCTGATTTTGAATTAAGTAGTAATAGAAACATAGACATTGAACTCCGAACTCCAACCCCTCAGGAATGATGCTGCTGGGTAACTGCCTGCTTAAACCATAAATCTGGAGGACCTGCTTACTTTGAATTAGCAATGTGGGTATCAAGTAGAAACTTCTCAGGCGAGGTCGCGTTTCCGATCCGGCGGTAGAATTTAAGGAAAACATGTAAAATGACTACTTCTAAGTGCCCTCCTAGGCCTAAACATAATAAACGCTTTGACTATTGACTTAGACGATAATCTCCGGACTCTAACTTTTTAAGCACGATGTTGCGAAGTGACTCTTACCTAAGCCGTGGGTCTGGAGCACTCACTCATTTTAAATAAGGAACATGGGTATCAAGTACAAACTTAAACATTGAGCTCTGGAGTCAAACCGCTCAGTCGTGATACTGTGAGTAACTACAGATATAGATAAACGGATACAGATAGACTGGTACAGACAGAGATACTCACCTACCGATAGATTACAGACAGACCGTTTCAGACAGACAGATACTTGCAGCTAAACTGATACACACAGACAAATAAAGTCAAACTTTTGTTATACAACTAAGGTGCCAGGCAAGCGTACGGTCACCTGTTGTTAAGCAGTTACCGTACCCTATAGATGCTTGCAACCAAAGGCATCGGTAGCACGTTTCCAACCTGAAGGGGAGTGGGGTTAGTGGGAGGGGACGGGGAGGTGGCTGGGTTGCGCTTCCGGCTCTCTCCCTCATCATACGAAACGAAGGTAAATTAGCTACTTGAATGCCGATCTCCACCTTACTGGTCAGACTCTACCACCTTACTGGTATAGACTGGTACAGATAGACAGCCACGGACGGACGAACTCAGACTGATGCAGACTGACCTAATACAGATTAGACGATAGACAAAATTATATTTAAGGGCTTCACCGACTGGACGCGGACGGAGTCGCGGGCACAGCTAGTAACATATAAAACTAAAACCTGCTAAAATATGTATAATTGACTAAAAATAAACTTCTTTGAGTTGATACTGTTTTTATCTACGTACGGGTATGGGTGATTTCGGCCCGCATTTAATGGGTTCCGCGGGCCAAAATGACCTTTTCCTACTGCGTTTAATATTATATAATGATTTACTAGAACTGGACCTAAATGGCTAATCAGTGCGGAAGTCGTCAGTAGTCCAGGAAAGTAATTAAATAATGGGCCGGTTTTATTTGGCAAATAAATTAATATCTGTTAATAGTACATTATATAATATCGGGATGAGTCAACCTCAGTGAGTCACAATTTATCGTAACAATAAAATTATTATAATTGCACCAGGCTGTGCCGGCCAACCAGTGATATGATAAGGGACTCGTAGCCATTTTACGACGAAATTAATGGTAATTCTGTATCAGTTGGAGTTTTTATTGCAATTCGAATAAATATTGCAAGGGATGCGTGATCGCGTTTAGGTAAATACATTCTTTAATGTGTCATTAAGCTTACATGAAGATAAAACCTTAACATGATAACATACAATCTATATTTATCATTAAAGAAATGTTTAGATACCCAAAGGTATTGGTGATTTGGTTGTCTCTTGGTTGAAAGTTTTTAAATCATAGCACAACTTCTTGGTACTTAGTATTTATTTTGAAACCAATTAATTTTAATTGGTAAAGTATTGTTCTTTTAATTAGTTCGTGAAAGTGCTTTTAGAAATAATTTAGCTAATTAATCTTCTGATTACTAATCAGCAACATATTTTATTTTCAAATTTGATCGAAATACACGTGTCAATGTTATTAGAATAACAAAATTACCTACAACGAAACGATCTACGCAGTTAGTCTAGTTGCTTGAATGAAATCGTAGAATACAAAGGGAATAATTAGAAATTAGTCATGTTTGGGCATTTGAAAGAACGATGACTTGCGAAATAGGTACCTAACGATCATCTAACGACTCAACCTATGAAGACGCGCCAACCTCTACGTTTTAGAACCAAAGGAACTTAAATCTCACAATGAATCTTAAATTCGTCTTTTGTCTTAAATTTGTACCGTTATTGTTCACCTCATTTCCTAATATGTACTAATACTTATAGTTAAATCATGTGATGTTATGTTAGAACTACGTTGTTATTCTTTATGAAAAAGAAGAATGGGGGATTATTGTATTTTAGTAACCTGGCATTGGATTACCATTTCGTAAGTTGAAAAACGCGTAAAATATACCTATGTACCATTTTATCACTATTATTAATAATAACATAAATGCAAACAAACACATCAATTAAAAGACACATAATTAAACATTATTATTCAATTAAAAGTAATAAAGCTAAGTAATAAATGGCTTTAATTTGGCCAAAAGTTAAAATAGTTTCAGTTCCATATTTTAGTATGTAGATGGCTCATTTATATACAATGTTCCCTTAATTCATTTACAAAAATTAATTAATCCTTTTTAAATGCGTAGGTATTGTGCATTTGTAGCCATTAGCCGGCACTTAACTGACGACATAATGAGATACTGTGCGGCGCGGACATTACGAACTGTTTATGACGCAGACGCGACGCAATGGCGACACGCGTCCGATGCTACCGATCGAATTATTTACTAGTCCACCAAGCTAACTAGGCACTCGGGTGAATGTGGCTTCTCCGTCGACAGGTGCCTAGTTAGCTTGGTGTCGTATTACCTTTGCACTCTCTCATTATAGGCAAACCTTCATTTTAATCATACCAATCAAACGATATAACCAAGCGATCTTCTCTTGCTTGCTTTAATTGAACTATTGTTTAACTAGGTTTTTTTTTGTGGTAATTTGCAAATTATGGTAAAAAAACAGTCAACTAGGTAATCAAGGAAGAAATCTTTCTTATCTTCTATAAAAGCTGGAATTTACAAATACATGTTATAACGTCTTCGATCAAATAAATTCATCAATTCGTCTTGCACTTGTGAGTCGTTGCTTTAACGTGTTTATAACACACAGAAAAATGAACCCCAAATTTAAAGAAAGTTATGATCGACTTGCATTAAAAATAACTTTTGTTCGTTGAAATGCTTTGTAAAACCATTGTAAAGTGGGTAAAAATCTCTATCTTAGTCTTGTAGTTTGTATAGGTACCTACGTTACTTGCGCAGAACTTTCTTTGGAAGGGAAAAAGCAGATATTTGAGTAAACAAGTTGTAGTTTGTATTTGTACACAATACCAATTGTAACGGCGAGAGTTAAATGACCTTGCCAATGCTACGGAACGGCTAATTAGCCGCGCATCGGCGGTTGCAGCTGTTTGGCGGCGGAAGCACGTAATACTGTGGGAGACGACCATTATACATACAAATATGTACTTATTGTAGTTATTGTTTATTCTAGAATTTACAAGTCTGTGTGTTGATATGCGCGTGATTTCGACCAACGAAGCCGTATCTGCACGTATCGGATATTACATCTTGATTGGAGCGGATGTTACTATTTTGGTCTAAAATACTTGATAATATAAATAGGACGGATTGATGGATGGACGGATGGACGGAAGGACTAGATGATCTTATGAGGGTTTCTCGTAGGAACTACGTAAACCTACAAAAAATTACAATATACTTAGGTCATACAGAATTACTAGATAGCACCTAGTAAATACTTTAAAGATATTAATATTACTCATGGCTATTGAATTTTTATGATAAAAAAATAATCTAAGCTGATTTCAACATTTACTATGAGTTTCCTTTTTATAGTTCCGGTTTCAAAATACATATCTATTATAGCACACTTAAGATATTTTTTTTAATTTTTTCAGCAACCGAGGATAGAAACGTTCGTGTACAAAGACCACATCTCAGTGGACGACCTCGGTATCACCGCTAAAGAGCACGACCAGGTTAAGTTCACAATCTGGTACAAGAAGAGGAACCTCAAGTCATACAAGCTGGAGACCAGTGAACCGGCCGTCAGGAACGCGTGGGTCGAGGACATCACCTCGCTGTTGTGGGAACAGGCCATGCAGAAGAAAGGTAAGAATCCGTGGAATATAATCTTTAAAATCATTCAATTCCCTGCTTTGCTGATATCTTAATGTTTGAGAACCAATACATATCACATATATACACACATACACACATATACATGATTTATTTTTAAATAATTTATAAAAACGAAAAAGTAACTACATGATTAGGGCTAACGCATCTAAAACACCTACCTGGGCCTCGATTCTTGGACAATTGTTAAGACTCGATTTTTTTTGTAGTTAATAGATATGGAAATCTTTTTATTAGAATTGCTATAGGCCACAGGTGGTTTTACAGCTCTACTTAATGCGCAAGGAAAATTTGTTCAGCTTATAACCACCTATAACTTACTTTGACCAATAACACTGTGCTGAATGATAAAATATGATGCAGTATTGTTTGTCTACTTATCTATATTGGTTAGAATAGATATAGGTAGACATCGTCCAGTGATCAGTGATGAGGCCATCGATATCACACCGATAAAGGATGCGTTGAAACAAAGCTATGACTAATGATGCAATTATAAGCGTCCGCCATTGTATGGTCGGTCACGTACAATCAAATTATTACACCGCGAAACATACTTTAGTGTGCCAAACTGAAGTTTGTACTTAAACATTTCAGAATAATAATACTATTCTGTACAAACTGATGAATAAGTTCCTCAGTTATATAGGCAACATAAGAAATCTTTGTAGAACTACTAAAGAGTTTGGTAGACAATACCTATGTCTGATGTAAACGACACGGTGGACCCATACCCCAAAAGACCTTAGATGGTTGCATAGCAATGAAAGATAGTTTAATGGTGAGATATGCAAAGAGTAAATATTATTTAAACACTGCTATTGCTCGCTTGCAAATTCACTTGCAGAATTTATTGTCCCGACAACCAGTAAATCCTTACTTGTCTGCATTCTATTGTGAATTATTGAAGTCGGTTGCGGAAACGAAATAACTCGTTCAATAGTAGATGCATAGATGAGAAAATTGTTATGCACCGCAGTCCAGGCGACAATGCGCGTCCATTGTACGGTGACGAAACTGTGTCACTTGTATCAAATATCGTCTTCGTGCAACGCGTGCAATTTTTCTCCTTAAAATAATGTATTACATTCTTCTTTGTGTCCAGGAAAAACAGGTCTGATCATCATATTCTGAATTCCCTTTAAACTTCTAACTAAACTCTTAGATCAAAATGGAACTTATAACAATTTCAACCTATCTACTACTAGTTACATTTCATGTATTTTATCGATTGTCCGGAATAAGAAATGGTAAGGCAACTGTTGTTATTAAAGATAGACGATATTTTATTAGTTCGGTGACCTATCTATAAACACCTTGCCCTGTTAGCGCCGACACGATATTTTAATGGGATATTAATGCGCCCACATCTTGTACTGATCTACTCTCATCATTGAGGTTCACATTACCGAGGACCCCGGTGTCGGTGTTAAGTCAATTTCTCATAAGGAAAGTCCATGTGGCACGCACGCCGAACCAAACTAATTCCCGCATAGTTAATGCGAACAAACTCTTTAATTGATCGTCATCTGCTCCCCGTAGTACACGTGACGGAAGAAGCGAGGCTCTTTATCATTGACTGACGCACCGGGGTCGACGACACAGTTTTTTATTGGCCACTCGGCAAGTTGCATGTGCACGTTGCGTTGAGTCTGTGGGAACGCCGGTCGACGTTTTTCTTTGACGACACTGTTGTTTTGTAAAGCAAACGCATATGCGACACTCGCTATGTTTGCTGTTTTTGCATCCAACAAAGTCAGTATTTAACGTTTCACACGTTGCTACGATACTTATCTATGTATTCTTCAGTCCTCCTGAGGAGTGTCGGCTTATCTAACTTAAACAACCTTTCCTTGCGGATAATTAGATAGGAGCGTCACAAGGGAACGCCACGACGAAAGTACGATCGTTTTGAACTCTCGCCGTTACAATGCCACATTTCTCGCTGAGATTACGCCGATAAGCGTAACTGGTGTTTAAATCTTTCTGGTAACGCGTTTCTTTGTTACTTAGAGCTGTTTTGCGACAAATGCTATTTCCTGAAATGCACAATGGGCTTTTGTCTATTGCGAAATACCTTTTGATTATGCATATGAGTCATGCGTTGTGACCGAGGCAGTGGCATTGTTGATCGATAGAGTTCATTCTGCGTTATTACGTGAACTTTATCTAAACTATCGGCAGACGGCGGCTGTTTGATCGTCCCTTTAATTATTGTATAGGTTTGTTTTACATTATGATAGCGTATTTCGAGCTGCTGATATTGGATGTCCACCGTTATTGAAATTTGGTATAACAATAATATTAGTTCTCACAGTTTAATCGAGTGTGTTTTACATGTAATGTGGCACTGGTTTTAATAACCATGTTTTACTTGTATATCTACCTACGTTGTTAGTTTAGATAGAAATAAATGGCACTTATGATAATCACATTCTTTACAATAAATGCTTCTTATACTCAGATAAGATTGTTTATTAATCGTCATTTAAGAATTCACTTTTAATATTGTTACTACCTAATTACAATTGCTCGTAAGTATTTAGTAAATTGATTGTACGATTGGTGTAATTATGTTCTCTATGACAAAGGCTATTTCTCGGAATGTCTACCTTATCACTCGTTATCATTATCGCGAACGTACTCAGGTGTGGTTTGCGTTATCGACGATAGCTACAATGCATGATATTCACAAATGGCCCCAGCAGAATGGTCTAATCGCTTTATTTAGAAATTCCATGTTTTGTTTAACTTGACCCTAATTATGTAGATATGAATGTGGATTTACCCAGCATACATATTAAAATTTATTTTGCATAAAAGACGGTACTGATTGACCTATTAGAAATAGGCAGACATGTCACGTTTCGAAATTGTATGTTATCCTCAACCAAGACACAGTGACACAGTACGACTCAGTCACGCGCGGGCCATCATCTCAAACGCATATCTGATGAATACGCGCCAAATGTGTATTTAACTTAAAACAAAGAAATGATTAATTTAGCTGCATGTAGTGCTGCGCTGAGCACATGTTTTGTATTGCAATGTAGGAAGGTAGCGTATCTAGTTAATCTGTGGCAGGACTACACTATCTGGTTGCTATGTGCAATGAAATGGGCCTATACGCAGTACTTTTTGCTGTAGAGGTACTGTAGCCGGCAGTTAATGTGACATATCGGGGTCTAAAAGAGATTATCGGTTTCGTAGAGCATCTTTTCTGTCAGTCATACGCCGCCACTGCCACTCGTAGATGACGCTTCATAAAGCCGAAGCTAGCCCATTTTATGCCTAGAGCCCGATGTGTAATATTAGCGGCCGGAAACTGTAGTAGGTTTAAGAACATTTTAATTTATTGCGTTGTTAATAGTTTTGTCATTCGTTTTCAGAACTTCTTCTGCAGCAGCGAAGCAAAAGAGTATCCATGGTGTCCATGAACAGTGAGGAGTCAATGGAGTCTGAAAGGAATGACGACAAATGTAAGTCCCTATTTCTGTTTTCAAAGAGTTACTGTAAATAACATTTAAGCCATCTGTCCACTGGGTCGCATAGTTCGCACGGCATGCATAGTAGTAACACTCCTGATTACAGCAGCTATTAAATCTGACGTAACCTAGAATGATTTAACCACTAGAGGCGACAAATACTCGATATAGTATGAAATTTCGTTCAACCAGGTGTTGCGGCGGGATGGCTATTCGCATGATACTCTAGCATTAATCAATGTCACTGTCTAATAACTGGAGCGTGTTTTGGTCGTCTAAGTCATACTCAACATTAACATTGACTGAGGCTAATAGCACAGGAGTAGAAAAGCTACCAGTTCTTGGTGCCAGGGATAGGTGAGAAAGACAAGATTGCGCATCAAGTGGTTAAATCGTCCTAACGTATAGCGCACTTTTTGTGCAGCGTATGTGGCATGTACCGCTATGGATTGGCGGCTTTATATAGTAAACATACGTGTGGGAACATTGACCGCGACAGTCGATGTGTCAATATAAACATTGCTAACAAGTTGCGGTCTTATAAAGTTATTACTAACGCGACGGATGCGCATAGTGCATCACAATTTCCGCTGTCACAACTTTAAAAATTCTAAGTGCGCACAGGTAATCTTCAAAATATGTACCTCCTTGTGTATTGTCAATCCATAAAATGAAGTTACTAATTTGAATTTAATATATCAATATATTCCTATATTCTAGTTTATCCGGTTGATAAGGAAATAGTCAACGCAACTGTGCGCTTCCGATGACGCATACTAGGAAAACAGTAGTGGACTAGTGATCTTACATTTTGCCAGTTGCGGAAAACCACATAAATAATAAAATTCACGCAAAACAGTTCGGCTATAAAGCCAAATTTATAATCTAGCTATTTGCCAAATTATGACGCTATAGAATAACATATAACAAGTTGTTAGGAATACAAATGTTTAATATTTTATCGAGCTAGCATTAATCAGTAAAGAAAGTCCTTCACTGGACTAAACTGATAACGTGATATGATTTCGATAAAAGTTTAAATCACCAATGCCTGTATTATTTCTTGCATTAAGTCCCACTTTATTAGTTCTTTATTACGTATATGCAATGTACAAATGTGTTTAACTAACTGTTCCTCGTGATTCCATGAACCGAATAATATGTTTAGATGAACTAAGAACCTTTTTATGGATTGACCCCTATTGTAAGCCCTAATATCACCATAACCGTGCACCATTGACCACGTTGTCATCTCTGCTCCAGGTCTGTTAGGTGGTTTCGTACTCGTCAAGTTGCACCAATGAATCGCTTTGTAGGTCAGTACTTAGGCACGCTTCCAACTTACACTGAGCCTCTGTTGCCTTTCGGTTTCTGAGTTCGCTTTTGCTGAGGTTTTGGCTTATCTTTGACTGGTGGAGTTCAATCTCACTGTGGTTATATTCTTTTTTTGCCATTATTTTTCATGTTATATCATCTTTCACGTCTTCTCCATCATCAAAATTGTGTAAGGCTCGGTGCAAATTGGCTACTGACCACAGCCACCGGTGGCCAGTGACAAGCAGTTCACAGTTGCGGACACTGCTATGCGAGTGGCCACTACCGGCTACACGTGTGCAGCGAGTTTCTACAAAATGCATAAAAAAGTGTGAACTGCTTGTCGCTGGCCACCGGTGGCTGTGATCGGTGGCCCGTTTGCGCCGAGCCTAAGTCTTTGCCTTATTTTTCCATAGTTATTAGATGCTTCCACATGTTCCGAATAGCTGTGCACAAGCAATGAAATACGGAGTTACGTCTAGGTCAGACGTCAACACTGATTGCTTGGGCACGGCTGCTAGGTACATATGTACGAGCCTATTCATTTTGATCAGCGAAAATAATTTACTGTAAGGTTGCTGCAGTGGTGCTGAAATATGCTCACATAAATTCATAAGAGTTCAGGCTCACTTCGTGGTTCTTTGGCTAAATGAACAATTCTCAGATTCGTCTCTTCTCTTGCTACAAATGGGAGATGTTAGTCGATGTCAGTTTCGGTTTCATTCTTCTGGTGAAAGTTTCTCGGTGATTTGGTACAAATGTATTGAGCATGATGTCTTGTGATCCATTATTCACAATTATGAACTAAGAACTCAATTCTCTTACTTCCAGATAATTCGCTTCGAGGAGTGCCGGGTGAGGTTCGAAGGTCCGGAGACAAGAAGTTCCGGAGAACCACGTGGTATTGCGAATGAACCCCAGCCGAGAATATAGATGGACCATTTGACATTCCCGCTAAGGAATTGTGCACAGTACTTTGTATAATTGTGCCCCGATATTAACGCCCGCGCCGGAGCGTTTGTATGTTGTGTGTATGTTGCATTGCTCAAAAACAGATGTACATAATTAAGTGCGATTTGTTGCAAAAGGTATTATGCATTGAACTAACTGACGAGTACATGAATATAATCCATGTTTAGTATTAAATGAGATTAAAAAGTCCACATCACAAAATGTAGATATTGTTAAGTATGAACTATTCTGCCTCAAGCCAATGAACGTATGTATTGTTTTGTAAAAAAGAATACAAACAATCTTACTTGAATTAAAAAAAACTAAGTAGGTAGGTAATAACAATTCATTGATACTTTGGGTGACCATTTAGTGTCATTTGAACTGAGCGTCTCCATGCTTCTGAGGGCACGTAAAATGTAGTTCCCGGTTGTTTTTAAGCCTTGTCAGAGGCCTTCGGGTGGCTTGAACAACTCTCCATCAGGTTAGCCACTAACCATACGATAAGAAGAAGAATATAATACTTTGTACATTTTAAGACTTCCTCTTATCCGCCCATTTCTAACTCGGAACTGATCTCATACTGATATTTCTTCTATTGAATATGGAGCATGATAAATAACATCTGCGTGGTACTGGGTAAGAGCAGCATCCAGTCTACCTGTGGATGCATCTTCTATCACCATTTAGTTAATATTATTTTTCCCCTCCCTAACCTGATGCCTTAACCGCATACAAGTCTCTAGTACAAAATTAAAATCCTTACTAATTTATGAATGCGAAAATTTGTTTGTAAGTTTGACTAAGCTACCCGCTGAAACTGCTGTACTGATTTGAATGAAATTTGGTACAGTGGTAAGTAAATAACATATAGGCTATACGGGCCACGGGTAAATGCTCGTGAATACATACTTTAAACATTAATGCAGGACATCAATAAGATACTGTACGCAATACAAACTTTACGATATGTTCGATGGGTGTGATAAAACGTTCGAAAACGTATTATACTTTGTGTTATATGGTAATTTCAGTCATTATTTTTATATCACCTATATTGTTTTAATGTCTAGCTAGTTTATATTGTAAATAAATACTATTGTTATTAAAGTGTACACAGTAATGTAAATTAAATAAAATAATAATGTATTATTTTGAAGTGTTTTACTTTGTGTTGACTATAGTCTGAACATCGCAGTAACATAATCCAATATGGAGTAGATCTATTTTAGATGCAACATTGCCAAGCATTTTTCTTATTTGTATTCAATCTACTCCCGATTAAAGCAAACTCATTTATGGTAAAAACGTTAACCCGAGTAATGAAATACGTTCACCTGAAATCCGCAATGCGAAAAATTATGGCAACGGCTGCGAAGTGGGCCGGAATATTCTACCTGAAGGCTAAATTTTATTGCCCGACGCTGTTTTCGAACAATTGCATTAATAGTGTATCAAGTGAGCGCCTCGCTGCCTTCTTTACGGCTATGGAGCCCGGCGCTGGAATACAATTAAAGTTTTAATATTTTAACACTGTGAAATCACAATTTGAACTGGAGCCCTGAGCAAAACTGGCATAATTAATTACATGAAATAAACTAATTTCTGAGCTCACTCGCACTTTGCTCCGCGTTTTTTTCTTTACATGGCGCTCGGCAGTCCCTTGTAAACAGTTATTAGGTATGTTCATGCACTTTGTGTTGGTGTTTAGATATCACCTACCTGTTGTTCTGTAAATCTACTTTATAATGCAAAATCTCATAACTAACTCATGTGGTAACGTAATGGTAAATGAGTCCTCAAGATTTGAATAACTCTGTCTTAACTTTCCAATCCAAAGTCGAAAAAGGTTTGAAGAAAAATTATTCGGTCTATGACATCGATACTACAAAATTGGCTCATGCCCGTCGAAATATACAACTCTTATTATTTTTTTTTGTGTTCCAAACGGCAGTATCGTACAAAGAGCAAAATGACGTCTCAGCGGATGGGGAGGTTTACGGCGCCATTTCTCTGAGCCCGACTTGTTTCGACACGAGTTCTTTGGCGGCGTCTTTAACACTCCCCGGAGGGTTCATTTATATATTCGCAACACGGAGGCGGCAATAAAACTGCGTTATCCTGGTCATTATTTAGTCATCGCCCGACCTCCTCGCCTACTCTAGAAAAATAAAATGCATTCGAATGACTCTTGTATGTACGGTGCAATTTCATGCACCATCAAATGTACCCTCAGTCGTAACCTTGTTTATGATGTTTATATTGAAAAACTTTTATATGACCGTATGAAAAATATTTGCGAATAAAATTTGGTCTTCAGTTTAGAACATCCGACGTCGTTCTTAGTGCTTTTCAACAAGTTTATGTCTTCTACTTACTTTTGAGTTTGCAGCGAATTTTATTAAGAACTGAATTTTGAAGTACGTATCATTTAGTTAAGTGTTGTTTTTGTCTTAGATAAAACTGAAGTTTTATTATCGAGAACCGTTAGGTGGGGCACTGGTCACGGCCGGTTACAAGCCAGCCGTTTTATGAGGCGGCTCTGGCCGTCGCCGCTAAATCTCCTTATTTATCCGGGAAAACATAAACCGTGGTCTCAGCAAAAATTAATTGGCTCCCACGCTCCTCTTTGCCACATTAACTATTTGAGGGTTTATTGTTTTACGCGTTGGTTTGTGACCCGTATTGGTTCTGAGGGAGTGAAGATATTTTCATGAAGAAAACTTTGTAAAATATTTTCCAAGCATCTATAAAGCTCATGTATGCAAGACGTTTTACTGTCTGTTTTGTATAAGTAATCTTCAGAGCATGTGTTATACCAGAATACTTTTTATTTTTATGGCGGGACCAAATTTGGCGTGTTGCTGAAACGACGGATCATAACCGTTGGACACAGCAACTGTTTGCTATCCTATCCGTAAACTTGGCATTGTTTTGTTCACGGAATAAAGAATTTAACGTGGGTTTGAACCTTACATCGACGGGCTAGGGGATGTTTTCCAGTTGCCGCTATCATTGTAGTGGTTGCATCCATTGGGACCTCTCCTTACTCACGCGCGGCGATTTTGTTTTAGTCTCTATAAAAAGAGCTTGCTTTCACCTGGCACTTCTTAACGCGGCTTGTGGCTACGAGCGGACACACTTCATTAAGGCCGCGTAGGTATTTGTTGCATTCGTTTTATAAAACATTGTAGTTTTTATTGCAGTTCTTTTTGCTAGACAGAAAAACGACCTTTGCAATCTTTCAGCTGAACCTTCGATTCCGACTAAAGAAAATAAAAGAAGTACTTTTAAATATAAAATGAAAATGTTTGTCGGGCTAACCTTTGTGCTTATACGGCACGTTTTAGATAGAAACGTCTGAAACAATGAGTATAAAGCAAATATCACACATGCGACCAGTTGCTACAGTGCCAACAGACAAATGAGATTGGAGGATCTCCAAAAGGATGCACCTGCTTACAAACGTCAAATGCAACTTGAAATAGTACCTATTCAATACTTATTATCATCTTAAACGTTTTATGGATGCTATAAAGAAAATATACCTGAAAAACTCCTATAATATCAACGCAACGCTGCAAAGGTATGAAGATTCCGGATTTATTTTCTAAGAAAAAAAGAGATCTCTCTAGCCAAATTTCACCGAGCCGAGGTTAAGGCATATTTTTATGTGTTCGGCCGTAAACTTGGAGTATAGTTTTATGGATATGTTTTTCAAAGTGCTACGAGTTTTAAGAGGCATTTCTTTTTGGAACAACGAGTCTGCCGTCTAATAAAAAATGTTCGGAGCAAATTCACGTTCGTTGGAATTGTAAATTACAGTAACGCGTTCAGTTAGTCAGGTGTCGTTGTTTAGACTCCATATCACAGGCTGCAGTGATCCATTGCGATGGCCGTGTAATCCCGGCTAGAGGCTTTGTCTCACGTCCAGCTTACTTTTATTACCGTGCCTGCATCGAGAAATAAAACAAAATTGGCGGGAATTTATGGGCCACAGCCCCAGCACGGATGTGGGGTGGAAAGTTTTCAATTTGAAACGAATAACTTGTTTGTCCTCCTGTAATAAGGAGGGTTTTGCCGCGGGTAATATGGGGCCGCAATGGCTGTCACGGGCTTCCTTAAAACTACCTTCCTGGTTTTATTACCTAAGTGCTGTGGGCGAGCGTAACTCGTCTCTTGAAGGTGTCTGGAGAGACACAATCACAGATATAGTACCTGAGGATACAATGTTACTCAGGGATCGTTGATGTCAAATATCTGGCTCATTCTCAGTCTGACCATTTTAAGTGGACCTTCGGTGTCAACCTTTTTTTATTGACACCGAAGGTCAGCATAAAACGGTCAGACTGCGAATGAGCCATCTGGTCAAACATTTGGGACGTGTATTATTGAACATTGAACTTTTTTAATTGCTTTGCGATGATTATGGCGTAAATAAATAATTGAACGCTAGCTGAAGAGTCTCAAATATTCTCTAGTACTATAAAAAAATTATTTAAAAAAAAAAAAAACAAACCGACTTCAAAAAAACCTGGATCACTAAAAAGCCTGAAATAATATTTCTATTACCTACCACCTCTGCCTACCCCTTCGGGAAAACCGGACGTGATGGTGTGTTATCGAGTATTTGGGGTCGGTGCCAATCTATCTTCTTACTTTTATAGTAGGTAGACTTGGCATACCAAGATTGGCACCGACTCCAAATACTCGATAACACACCATCACGTCCGGTTTTCCCGAAGGGGTAGGCAGAGGTGGTAGGTAATAGAAATATTATTTCAGGCTTTTTAGTGATCCAGGTTTTTTTGAAGTCGGTTTGTTTTTTTTTTTTTTAAATAATTTTATTTCACGATTTTTAGTGGCGCCATACCAATGAACATTTTGGCATATTGAACCGTATGAAGTAAGCCCAACAAAAAGTAACTGCTGTAAATCGTTGAAGAATTCCCTCGACTGTCGATGGTCTCCATCATCAGACCTGTAATGGCATTTATAAACGATATGGGTGCAAAGTTCTCATCAATAGAAATGAATTAAGTCCAAACACAAGGTAGCTACTGTAAAACGTTGAGGAGTTCCCTTGACTGTCCTACGTCTTCATCATCAGACCCCTAATGACAGTCACAACCCATCTAGGTGTAAAGTTCTCATCAATACAAATTAATCAAGCCCAAACACAAGGTAGCTACTGTAAAACGATGAGGAGTTCCCTTGACTGTCCTACGTCTTCATCATCAGACCCCTAATGACAGTCACAACCCATCTAGGTGTAAAGTTCTCATCAATACAAATTAATCAAGCCCAAACACCAGGTAATTGCTGTAAATCGTGGAGGAGTTCCCTCGACTGTCTTTCGGCTCCATCATCAGATCGACTCCAGACCTTCATAAAATAGTAGTGCTTTAAAATAGTTAATGAAAAAAATTACAAACGCAGTAGTAGCCCCTACGATTTTCGAAGGTTCCCTTCGATTTCTCTGGGATGCCATCATCAGAACCTGGTTTCCTTATCATGGTACCACCGCTGGAATATCTCCTTTCCAACAAAAAAAGATTCATCAAAATCGGTTCATAAACGACGAAGTTATCGGCGAACACACATAAAAAAAAAAAAAAAATACGGTCGAATTGAGAAACCTCCTCCTTTTTGAAGTCGGTTTAAAAATATTAATGAATCTTATGCATTCTATAGGTATGCCTTCCGAATATATACATTTATTTACACTCGTAATAATAAGAATTATTTTAATTCTCACTGCCGTCTTTTACCTGCCCAGTGACTCCATCAATATCTCATGGATGACATTCGTGTCTCCTCCCCGACGTTTACATCGACCATAACGTTTCTTCAGCGAGCAAATTGAATGTTAAAGCGCGTTACCTGCCCCTAACTGAATAAGTTATGAGGTCGGGGCTATTGGTAATGAAACTTGAATGACCTCGGCCGTGTAAACCGTCTGCGGGATGGAATTTCCGTGTTTACACTCCCCACTGGCGGTGTATTCTGTTGCGTTAAGTGCCACTACAGAATGCACGCTTTTTAACAGCTCGCGTTTGTGTTGTTTTGGTTAAATTATACGTTTAGGTGTTAGAATAGGTTTACTAATATTTAATTGTATACTTGTGCAGTAATAAAGAAAACGTTGGTAGCCATTTGTTGTTACTCCAAGGTGGTGGTGGCAACACTGAAGAGATTTTTATTTAGTGTGTTGTTTAATGTTTTTAATTAAGTTTATTTTCTGTTCTTGTGTTTAATTGATTTTTTTAATACTAACAATATTTAGAGGGAGATTAAAAAAACTTGCGGTATGGTCTTATTTCGAATTTATTTTAGAAAGTTAACGTAATTTATTAAAATTTGCGCAAGCAAACAAAAATTGAATAAAATTTTGCAAGTGGCAACTCCCATAAAGTTCGTGAAGAAATCCAGTTTCTCAGTTAGGTAGTCCCGATCCTGGACCGCTAGTGGAACTTTCTATTTTTCGATTGCCCGTGTTACTAGGTACTCGTAAGTTGGCGAATGTAGTTTAGCAGCTAGTTCAGCGTGGTTCACAACTGGATTTCATTCGCAAGTTATTTTGCATTGTGTAGGTGTCGCACTGGCCACCATTCAGTCTTTGAAATGTTGAGTAGAGGTGTAGTGAATACGAAACTTGAGGGTACCACCCTCATAAAAATTGTTACTTATATTTTTATTTTAAACACAAAGTTAGTGTATATCGAAGAAATTACAAAGTAGAGGGTTACACGTGACTGTCCGAAAAAGTTTGTCCTAATAAACGGAGTCCATGGACACAGTACGACTCAAACGCTCACGGAACGTTGTACTACTCCACCAAGCCAACTGGGCGCTCGAGTGGAATGCGGCTTTTTGTACGGGTGACGTCACATGTCACATTTGACAGGCGCCTCGTTGGCTTGGTGGAGTAGTAAGCATGTTGGCATGGTCAATATGGCTCATTTTCCGGTGAATACCATACAGTTTTTTTTAAGTTATTGCTAGCACATAGATAAAGCATGGATATAACAGAATAGAGTCTAAACAAGCTTCTGTATTGGTAAAATCTAAAGATATCTGCCCACCAACTCCGCACCTTAGAAAATAATTCCTCGAAATTTTATGGCAGCGGCAGGCGTCTAGATGTTGGTAGCAACCAAGTGGAACGCCCTAATAATGTGTCTTGCGGAACAGGCCGTAGTTGCGGGGGCTGCTCGAGACAATGTTCTTGCGTCATTAGTAACGTCTCAGGCGGCGATTATCAAAGCAATCAGCCGTTCTGCAAACTGTTGCCAGCCGACTGCTTGCTGAAGGACTGGGATGTATCGATATTTTTTTCTTTCAAAATCGACGTCGATAAATTTGAGTTGCTTACTTCGAAAGATAAGATTCGTTATGTGATTCAAATTTAATCGTAGTTTCTAAATTTAAAAAATTGTAACAAGTGTAGGATGATTGTAGTAAAGAACGAAAAGTGTCCGTTAAAAGCTTTTTGTATTGGTGGACATACGAAAATTCACAGGGATACATAAAAAAATACTATTCTAGTGTTTATAACATTGCTAGGTTCTTGTGTTCCGAGTAGGTAACATTACCGCACTATAATAATTAACTAACTATATTAATTAATTAATTTACGATAATCCATTAATGAGTAATTGTATAGATCTAAATTAAACTAATTACGTTACCTACCTAAATTGTACCACGTATTAGGAGCTAACTCAATTACACATACTCTGAAGTTCTATCGACAACTTTATTATTAACGTGAACATCACTAAGGCAATTGACGAGTGTTTGCTCGAGTTTGGGCGGCCGCGGCGCTGGGCGGGCGGAAGTGGTCGAGGGCCGTTCCTAGTTTAACTGTTGCGTCACTTGATTGTCGGCGACTGCCGACTTCTAACTGTATCCACCCCCTGTTGGTACAACTGTTTGTATTTATTATTTACCAACTTTAGTATGATCGAGGGAGATTAGAATGTTTATTCGAAAGATAATATTAAAGGACGTTTTGTTTTTGTTCGATTTACTCATTTACGGAACTTGAATGTGTTCTGAAGCATAATTATCGGATGAGATACGTTGATTTTGTATACCGAAGGTGATGTGTCGGATTGAAATGCGTGTAAACCAAATAATATTGAGTACCGTATGGCGCAGTGGGTTAAACGTAGGCTGCCCGGCTCACTGCATCGGGTTGTTGCGGGTTCGGCCCCAGAAGCAGATTTTGGAAATGACCTTTTGTAATTTGCCCTGGCCCCCTAGCCAAGTGGCTTTGTCGACAAGCGTTTCTACAAATCGGTACGCTTCATGTAGGTATGGAAATGACAGAAGTCACGTGATCTATTTATCGACTTGTAATGTCATTTCCATACATTTAACCGTAGCGTTTTGTAGAAACGCTTGTAGAAGAAGCCACTTGGCTAGGTTGGCTGGTCTGGGTGTCACTTAGATCGCCCTCAGTCCAATGTACGGTACCCATAGCGGGTACAAATGTTGCTTAGTTTGGGACTTTACACTTGGTGTGGAATACTGACGATATTTATCATTTATCCTCATTTAGTAGGTACCGTGGGATTTGTAGCTCTGAAGGGCTAGACAAGTGGCTGACGTCTACAAGCGTTCATTCAAATCGCTAGGCTTCATCTATGGAAATGACATAAGTCACGTGATCTCAAGCGAGATCTTCATAGCGACTTTTTGTTGACATAGCGACGTTTGACATTTCCATACATTGTGAAGTTTATTCTATTCTATTCTATTAGCGTTCATGCCACTTGGCTAGCCCTTCTGGAATTACGAATAGTTATGTGGTTATGTGATATTAAGTTGACGTCACTACACTGTAAGCTGCTGATGTCATACTGTTGGCATATCAAGCTTTTTGGCTCTGGTAACGGACGCTATTGAAGTAATAAAGCTTGGGTATGACGTCAGACTAAAACTGACTACCGATTGCCAATTTTGCTGATATCGAAGAGATTTTTGTTTATTAATACACTAGCTTTTATCTGCGACATCGCCTGCACGGATTTTGGTATAAGATGTATGACGAGAGATACTTTAGAGCAGGGGTCGGCAAGTAGTTTTAGGTGGGGTCCGGATTCTGTGGGATAATTTTAACGAGGTCCAGAAAAAAACAACTGATATAAATTTATACTTGGTATACAATAGGTACATTACAATATTTGGCGGTCCGAGGTTCGACCTTTCGCGGTCCGCAAACAGACCGCGGTCCGCCTGTTGCCGACCGTTGCTTTAGAGTAAGTCTTCCGAACCACGCTCTCCTTCTCTCTCTTCCCATCTCACTATCCCACTCTTCTCTAGGTAGGCAACGTGTGAGTGATGCCTTTGGTATTGCAAGCATCTCTACTTATAACTGCTTAATATCAGGCGCATCAGACCTAACATTAGTAGGTTCCTACTTATATAGAATAAACAATTCTAAATAAACAATGCTACCTACGTGTTACCTACAAAGTATTATTTTACCTACTTTTGCAATTTCTTGCCACTTCTAAGAAATCTCGTTCTAGAAGGATGACTGGAATTCAGCTGAATGGTAGTTTAGAAAGTATAGAAACTGCTGCTCGCAACATTTGTACCAAATTTTCTCCCCAATTATTATATGTATTTTAGGTAGGTACTTGATCCGGGGCTCTTGTTTTATTTTTCATCGAATCTCGATTTGGTCCATTGACTGGAATAAAAGTACCGAAGCTTCGTAATTTAATACCGATATCGAATTACAAGCAATCGACTTAACATTTCGAATTTACATACCAAGTAAAATAAGGTAGATATTAGAAGATTAGGGAGTTAAGTGGTGAAAATCGGGACACTAAAAGTGATTTATATTTAACTTAGAGCGAGGAATATATACTTCGAATTACTGAAGCAATTCGGTGCTTAATTCGTAGGCCAGCCAAGAAAGATGGGCGGGCAACGCTCCCGGCCGCGGCGCGCCTGGCACCCAAGTTTAATTACAACGCAGGTTTATTCACTCTAATTTCGGGAATTTTGCATTCCCCGCGCGAACCGCGGAAGGGTCCGAGTAAAAGAAAATGACATTCGTTATTCTATTACGTTAGGCAAAGGAGCAAAGAAGAGCTCTGTAGGCAATGGTAATTACTTTTGTGTTGGCGTATTATATCAAGGGATCTGTTTTCACGGAGTGTTTTTTGCGTACGGAAATACCTACGGTGCGGCATTGTGTCGCGCCACGTGGATGGTCCCCTGTTCCGTCATGCGTATCGAGAAGATTGCTCCTTTTTGTTGTTACTCATGCCTCTACAGTCAGAAAGGATTCCCACGATTTAGCAAACCGCCGTCGTTTTTCGAGAGTAGTATTTTTATTTCTAGGTACCTAAATAGTCACTTATCTTGTGGTTTTTCGTGCATGCATGTAGAAACATTTCAAATTGTATTTTTTACGAGGCATCCGATCATATTCTAGATTTTGGGTTTGATATTTACATACCTACTTTCAGCAATGTCTTCATGGGTAAAATCAGGTGACCATTATCTCAAGAACTCTAGAAATAAGAGGTAGGTATTATTGTCACATTAGAAGTTGTTTGGTGCGAGTCGGCGCTTGCGCCTCCTGCCGCGTGTCGAAAGGAGCTACGCCGCCGCGTAGCCTCGGCCGACGGCGGCCATAGAGCTCCCAAACGGGCTAACTTTTCTCCTCTCGGTCGTTACGAGGCGCGAATTGCCAGCGTTACAATTACTGGGCCGCCCGCCATATTTATGCCGGCGGTAACCAAATTGCCCGATATTATTCCATCCCATTGAGTGCGAAAAGCGCAAATTAAACCGATTTTATATTGGACGATTTTCCTCGAGAGCGGGGGCGAGATATGTTCGTTGTTAGATAAGACGCCGGGAAGATTGCGTTATGAAATAAGAAAGGAATTGCACGTTTTAAAGAGTTGCTTTCGAACAAATAAGCCGCTGTATTTGGTTATGTTTTTGATTGTGATTAATTTTGTTGATGCGAGTTCGTTGCGTAATGGAGTTGTTGATTAGAGTAGGTACCTACAAAATTCTATTGTACCTATGCACTTTATTAAATGTTCCCTAAGATGTATTAGGTACGTAACTGATTATGAGACGCTTAATGCTTGCCACCCATCTAGGAAAATGCTGACGAAAGCCAAATATGGTCAGGTAGTTTATTCACAGTTATTAGAGACCAATCACCGAT
The DNA here is from genome assembly GCA_947859195.1 of Drymonia ruficornis. Classification (NCBI taxonomy): domain Eukaryota; kingdom Metazoa; phylum Arthropoda; class Insecta; order Lepidoptera; family Notodontidae; genus Drymonia; species Drymonia ruficornis. The sequence goes on along the minus strand of OX401905.1, from coordinate 6,088,431 downwards.
TGCCTTATATTTATACCGAAGATAACAGTCCCCGAAAGCGTTCTGTGGGTTCGGTAGTAGGTATCCATTTGTTTTTCTAATTTAATTTTAATATAAAGGTTAATTATATTACAAGCGAAGACAACCGCAAAATATTACCTAAACCATCTCTAAGAAAGAATTTAATAGATTTCGAGCAGCTCTATCAATATACTCGTAAAATAAAAATATTTCCAAAGTCTATCAGCCGCTCGGGGCGCGGTACAAACCGCGAAACACTACTAAAATTTTACAACTGAGTTGCTCCCGCCCTTCGCTTAAGCGGACTGTTAGAAGAAAATGGAAAAGCAACCGAAAGATATATCTTTGAGGGGTCCAGATATTTGGGAAACTATATAGCCTAATGAAAGCGAACGAGGGCGGCCGGGCGCTAACAACTAATTGGCTATTCCGAAAACTCATTTGAACACAAAATGGATTCTGTATTTAAATTTCAGCATTCCGTAAAACAACGGCGAAAGTTAACTGCATAAGGCATTTTGGTTTCCATGGATTTACTCCCCATTTGTCTGGTTGAAATACGGCCGTTCGCTCTACCTGTACTGGACACCAATACGTTAGACATTAAAGCCAACGGGAACCTCTATAAAATACCGGACTTTTTAGGACCTCTTAAAAAGAGGTGACTTTTATCGAGTCAGGCGAACTACCCAGCTTCTTAACAACGCAAACAATATAAACCTAATATCGAAAATAAAGTCTAAGCCGAACTCGAAATTGAGTTCCCAATGTCATCATTATTCAGCAAGACTAGGGTAGGTATTCGTGCTGCTTCTGGGAAATCCAACGTCTGGCTCGGCTAATGACGGCTGCGCTCTGAATACTGAGCGGCCAATATCCTATGGACCGTTGCACAGCCTTATAAACACCCGTCTACCAATGCTACAACACATGCGAGTTGATAAATCTTTCCAAAATTCGCCTCTACGAACGCTGGCGCAACTAAAACTTGATATAAACCAAATAGTCCACTTTCTCCGTCTGGTTAAATTGTGTTTTGTTTAAGTCGTTCGATCGGCGTGCGTTTGCTCGGGTGGCTCGCGACATATTGTCTGGGAACTCCGCCGACGCTTCTCCAATAAATAAGCAGGTCACATATTGAGGGGGGCGGAGGGGGAATACAATTGTAACTTTCCTGTTCCGGCTTACGGGAAGGCAAAAGTTTAAAAAATACAAGTTGCCTTGGCCCCGGGTCGTGGGCACGCATGACGACGTTCGCACGTACGCGAAGCGCCCAGGCCCGCGAGACCTTCCCTAAAATCATTTCTATTTAATAGATACTTAAATAAAAACACGATAATACCACAGAAAATTCATTTAAAAATAAGTAAGAAACCCTATTAACATTGGTATGCGGCATCCATTCCAATGGCCTTCCCCCGTAACGTTAGTCGGAATAAGAATGAGAACCCATTAAAATATCCAAAGATTTAGTGCATGACGAGCGGCTATACTTTCAGTATTTTTCAAGTAAAATGTGAGCTTATATTTCATGGTTCCTTTTGGTAATTTAATGGCGATTCGAACCAAAGTGGTTCGGAATGGGAGCTTATAAAAACGGCAATGTTAAGTGATCGATCAGGGTTAAAAGTTGTTAATCTTGTCCCGCGCCGCCGAAGTTCCGGTCGGTAAGTTCTGAATATTACTTAAAGAGAGTCGACACAACAAGCAATTAGTATGCAGCGGAGCCGCGCAACATTTTTTCACATTATGCTAAGTCCCAAAGAAAAACTGTTGGAAGTCCGAAGGGGGAAAGGGGGGCACTCCAGCGATTCCCAATAATTCATTAGAGCGGCCGTCGTCACGGGGTACGAATTAAAATTAATGATTCGCGAGGACAGCAGCCTTCGAAGGATCTCATTGTATTATCTAGTCACTTTTTATCTGTAGAGATAATTTAAACTTGCCGTCTAACAGGTGTCGCGGCGACTTTTCTATATTAGCGATTTAAGAGGCTAATAAATTCTGAATGGAAGTTATTAGCATTTTATCTAGAGCTCTTCACATTTTATACTTGATGAAGGTTTTAGCAGTTGGCTATACCTCTTCACCAATTAGGTACATTCAGAACAAAATATTATGTTGTTAATATTGCGTACCTATTTCTAGGAACGGACGAATCGCCACTTTGACGCCCAAACATGAGATGATCGTATAGGGATTTGATAAAGGATTCGCGACGCGTATGAAATGTATACCGGGACAAACATATGCAATTATGTATCACCCTGTTCCGGTTCAATTTAGCTGTAATATCTTTTGATCCGTTGGGATTTGCAACGACATTGTTGTCGCATGATTTGATGAGAATTCTAGCGACAAGACGCGGCAAGACATACAAGTCGCGTTTGCAGTTTCTTGTCACGCGCGGTTGGCTCAAATAAGGCTTACTACCCCCTGCTGCCGCCTGTCCTCCTAGTATAAAGTAGACTGTAGAATACCTAATGCATCTACGTGTTAAACTATTCGGGCTTTCTTTATCGTGTTTTAAAGTTAGTAAACTTTAGTAGGTACCTAAATTTGTAGAGAATTTAAATTTTACTAGGCAGACCTTAAGATATATTTGTGGCACGTATACCAGGTAATTTTATGTACAGACGGTAGGTACTATATCTAGTATTCTAGCAGTAGAGGATGACTGGGTATGTATCTAATTATTACATTATAAATAGGTATAATTTATTTTATATTACATACATATATACGAGAAAATATCTTTAAGAGTAGCTAAGGAATGAGAACGACGAAGAGTAGTTAGGAGAGCTTTGTAGTAGATAGTGTTATAAAATAAACCAAAAGTTTAAACTTTTTGTTGATCAGGGACGGAGTTATTTTATTAATACCAACTTAATAAAATCTTAAACAATATCACGTTTTGCGCACCCAAATATTTCAGCGCCCGAGTCATCGAAGCCAATATTAGCAACATAAATAATAATATACGCCGCAGAAAGCCGCGCTCCCTGCCGCAGCGACGCTAATAACCACGCGGGGGTGACAGGAGTCTGCCAACTGATATTGTCGTCAATTTGTTTGGGGCCGTCTGCTTAAGATTCGAGCGGGACGCCCGACCCGGCCCGCCCCGGCCCGCCCCGGCTTATGAACACACCACAAATAAGAACAACAAAGTTGAGATGTCAGGCGATTAGCCGCAAGTCACGATATCATCCCTTTTTTCGTCGAGTAAATATATTTTGTTCACACGAGCCGGGTCCGAACGAATCGGGTGACGTGGTATTTGTTCTTATTCTTATGAATTATTGTTATGCAGTCCGTAAAAAAAAAAATAGCCTGTTAGAGTCGGGCCCCACCTACGCGCTGCGCTGCGTTGCGCTGCGTCGTCGCAAGATTTTGTACTGGCATATCTATCACCCTCCCCCGCTTCGTCTCTCGCCCGCTGATACTTGCGACGACGCAGCGCAGCGCAGCGCGTAGGTGGGGCCCGACGCTAATATAGGTATGCAGTTTCTGTAAATAAATAAGTTAATAAAAAAATACGATGGTTTAGTGATGTTACTTCACATTTCTAATTCATCAATCAGTTTTCAAGTGTAATGACTTACTTGTGTTTACTTATTTAGTTACGTAACTTTTTTTTTAACACCCCTTTGCTGAGAAAAAGTCTCCTTTTCCATCCTACACTCCTTCCAGTTTTTGCCTATGGGCGGCTAAGTCTTGAAGTGGCAGTACTATCCAACCCGCCATATCCTTATGTGTTTGACGCGATTCCGTTTAGCTAGTAGTGGGACCCAGTCGGTCATCATTTTAGCCCAATGGCCGCGCAATGGTCGCCCTATGTGTAAACTATTTCGTCTCAATATCTAAAAGGGTTCCGGAAAATCGCGTGACAACACAAAAGGTCGCAATATGCAAATAAAATGTACGGAACGCAAGATACCGCCGTTTGCGGACGAACAAAAACATGAAACACGCACACAATATTACTTGTTGAGACCCCTTGTCCAAACTGCATTTGCGGCAATTCCCGTATACATGCGCGTAGTTCCGGCGTTGTCCGTTTTAATTGTTCGTCAGTCGTTAGGCTTCCGGGCGCAGGCACGTACGCACCTCCATATATCATGTTGATTACTCAAAGTGAGGAGTATCATATTTTTATTTCCTTGCCGCGGAGAGGATTAGGTTGGTGCGAATTAGTGTGTTTGCATTGATGACGTAATCTAATGATGGTGTGTTATGTCTCCAGGGCCGAGGTGGAGGTGTGATATACGGATAACAGGCAATGGCTCAATTAGCTTGTCAATTAATTAGATGGATAGCAGCCTGCGGGTACAGGGAGGAACTCATCCTATCACAAAGGAACACAGCCTATTAAGATGATAAATTTACAGCAATAAGCGTTTATCATGTAAATCAAAGTGTTATAGTGATGGCATCGGTGAATCGAACGCATAATAAGTTTTTAATCGTTACACTAGCAGTAGATCAGGCCAAGCAAATGCATTTAAGAGTTGCATTTGTAACTGAATTGCTATTAATAAATGCACCTAGGTACCCATGGTGACGACATATAGGCAGGTAGGCAGGTGTATTATAGAAACAGTATGTATGTAGTATTCTGAAAATAACGACGGTATAGATTCGTTTATTTTGTGGGGCTATTAGCAAGTTATAGGTACATAAAGTTTTAGCCACACACAATCAAATGTAGATCTACAGTTATAAATGATTATGATATATTGTATGAATATAACTTTACTAGCTCCTACCCGCAACGTGGTGACTATAGAATTGGGTCCAGAGAGAAATGAAACATGTACACACTATCTGTGTCCAAATTTCATCCAAATCCGTTCAGCGGTTTTTGCCTGACTGAGTACCAAACATACAAACTTTCACATTCATAATGTAACTAGGTACGATAGGTATAAAGTATTACTCAGGTTCAAAGCTGAAGATACATAAAACACGAGTAACTCCAGAAGCCATTACCGACACATTATGTTACCGAAGCCCTAAAAACCCACTTTTATATCCTCAAAAGATCTGTAAAAGATCTCCAATACCGTATTAATAGGTACGTACCATCAGTATAATAAATGGCAATAGAATTTAAGGCTTTGAAAAAATATATGTGCGTGACTCGGCAGGCGCCGTGAGGTCGCCCCGCCATACAATTGTATAGTCGTAGAAAAGCTGGCCAAATCAACTTGACCCCAGAATGAATACCTCTTCACCCCGCTATAATGTTTTTATGTGGGAAAAGACGGCGGCAGGGAGGGCTTTTTAAGGCTGGTGGGTGTATAAAGTGGCTAATATGAGCAGAGCACGCGTATGGAAATTACAGTGGAATCAATCACGAACCGCCCAAACATGGCCTCTAGATAGCACAAACAATGCTTTCTTACCTAATGGTTTTCCATAAAGATTTCTATCTTTTATTCTTCTCAATATTCATATAGAATTCCGGGAATTCCTCTGTTATTTTATACAATACTAAAGGCAATACATTACTTTTTATTGACACACGGTTTAGGAGGAAAACAAAAGGAACAAATTAGTAGAAAATCAACCTTTCTATTGCTTCTTTTGTATCATAATAACAATGGTGAAGGAACAATGCGGTAGTTAAATAAATTGATGATTCATTTCAAACAGGGGAGACTCATGTTTAGCGGCTAATGGCTATAGAACACATGTCACAGGGTATTTCTTTATGTAACTATGGTGGCAAAGAAGTGTACGGCCTGCCTGATGTTAAGCAGTTACCGTAGCCTATAGATGCTTGCGATAAGGCATCGCACGCACGTTACCGACGAAGAGGAGTGGGTCAGAGTAAGGCTCTCTCACTCATCGTGCGAAACGCATCTAAAAGCTAATTTACGCCGATCTGCCGTGAGAGGGTGGTACTACTAGTCGAGCCAGCCCGTTTATGAGCTGCAATTAATTGGCTACGGCGTGACTCTACCACCATTAATGTTAACAGAGTCGGTTTCTTTAGGTGTATGTAAACCCATTTACATACATAAAGCTTTAAGATACGTGACCGTAATGTTTTCCCTATGGTAATGCGTAGTCATATTGAGCACACATAAAATCAGATAATAAAATACACATCAGAAAATTCAAAATCACTTACGTTTCAGGACGAAGCAGGCGGTGTCCTAGCATGCCAATAAAAATGTAAATGACACCTAAAATTTTTCTTTTGAAGTATTCCGCGTCGTCCGCGGCTTTGATGTGTGTATGTTGTAATCAGAATTGTTTGTCAGTCCGTCACGGTCCTCTGTCGACGTCGGCCAAATCATAATAAGCAAAATTTCCCAGAGGACGGCGCGATATCTGATAGGAATCATTGAATTATTTCTGTGGCCGGTACTCGCTCCACAGTATTATTTTCCGTTATCAGTTTTCACGTCGCACTTAGCTAATAAGGCTTTTGTTGTTCGCGTTATTTGCTTTCTAATTATTTTCATATTTTATTCAATCGAACAATCATTGCGTAATTAATTAATTCTCTAGTGACATGTTCGTCAGATGTTTTAAGAATCTTATAACCGAATAAGTCGACCTTGGATTGTGTGAACATGATTAATTTCTTCTATACAGGGTGAATTTGAAATCAAGGGATCAAATCAATTCAGAATATTAAGGGGATTATTAATAAACAAATCAATTGACAAAAAAATATATTACCTGGGTAAGGTAAGTATATAACGGTTAACTGGTTTGCTTATTTGCTTACACGAGCAATATTTTTTTTTTAATAGATTTTTTATTTATGTTCCTAAAATATTCTGAATCATGTGTAGAGTCATAGTTTAAAAGGATGCTCATGATTTCAAATTCACCCTGTATATAATATTGATGTATAATAGAACTATTATAGTACTACCGCCCAGACGGCTTGAAGCTGCAAATGAAAATACTAATGTTTTATGTAGGCGTATGCTAATCCGAGCCAAGTGTAACGTTAAGACCATAAAACCAAGCATTTTTTCAATGAAATTTCTCTCAACAATAAGATACTTAATGTGTCTCATAGGTACAAGTACAATACTCATTTATTGCAAAAACATTTCACACATCTGCGTGCTATAAAATTATTCATAGAATAATATACCGTAGATGTTCAGGGGTGGAAGAATTTCAATATGTATAATATTATGCAGGTTGATTCTATGAGCCCGGGTCGGACCAGGAGCATTTGAATAAACCGATATCGCGGGATCCGAGCAAAATATTGTCCGCCAGAGGTCGCCGTGTTTAGCCCGGCCTCGGAAAATATGTATGTTTTGCCTCCGAGAGCAGAGCCGTTATTAGATTCCAGATATACACAGATCCGTGTTCGTGAAATGTAATCAAACCTAACTATAGGCACCTATAGGTAGGTATTAAAGCGTCGATTTGTAAACGTTATATCAATAAGAAAACCATGTTTTTTTTGTAAATTCATAACAATATAAGAAATATCACCATAGTGACATCGTGCGTTAGTATATTATAGCGGAAAATTATTATCTATAAGTAGCAGGTTCCTAACTAATATCAGATAAACGTTGCAATTCCAAAAATAAAACAAGCCTGAAGCTTTTCACACGATTAGCACTACCAGGAAAAAATACCACGATACTATTACCTACTGAATAAATAAACTGTACGAGGAAAGACAATGAGGTCTTAGTAATGAGCGGTGAGGATAAACATTTCAAATATTGCAAATTGCTATCGCGCCACTCTATCGAGAGGCGTGATCCTGATCGGGACACGCTCAGCAGATGTACAGGGCCGGAGCCATTACAAGCTGTACTCACACTCACATTAACGCCGTGCCAGATGAAAGATAAACATTTGACGTGAGGATGGGGCGAATCCGTATTCTCGTCACACCGACGGGGTTAATTCAATAGCTGATTGGATTTGGGGCACGCTGATCTAGCGGCCGTTTATAACTCACGACAATGTCGGCCCGACGTTTATGTGCGATTGGGAATCGGTTTGAATAATTCGATATTAATAGTTGGCTATAAATGATAGGTCTAGTTGGTAGGTACCTCGATAGTTTTGCCTAGAAAATGTGATTGGTTATGCAGAAAATAGTTTGATCAGATTATTGAGGTCGCGTATACCTACTGTAAAGTAAGTGAATGTGTTTTTTCGTGATCTTCGCGAGCAAAATGATCACCGATAGGAGTTGGTTGTGCATAGTGACAGTTAAGTTTAAATCGTACGAGCATGTAGCGCCATTCGTTTTTCCTACCTACTATATAGAAATAAAATCGTAGGTCGCACACAAAAAAAATCAACCTTTCTTGAAAAAATCGTAGAGTCTGAAGTCCCTCCAAGTATTGGCCGTCACTTCTCGTGCGCTTTTATATTCCATCTTGTGTTGACACTGCATTGTTCTGCGGTTCCCCATTTATCCGGCTGATTTGTTTGTGGCACGGCCACGTACGGCTCACGAGTACCCCAGTAATTGAGATAAGAGATGCGTGACTCTTGAGTTCGTCTTCATTTACAAATATTAAGACATTCCTCAGAACGGTACGTACACGCCACATCGCTCGAACTAGTTCCTTGTGAACATAATTGCGGATGACTCACGGGTTTTCCCTAGCTATTCCAAGAAATGAAGTTTTACGATAGAAATGGAAACCATTAATAGATTCGCTCTTTGTATATTTGTAGTTTGTCATTCGCTGTTAATAATTCGTTCGTTGAACTGTATTGAATTATCGTATGAATACATTGTAGATGTGTGATCGAAAACTTTAGCGACAAATTGTTTTGTGTTGTCAATATTGCGACGCTTTATTTTCATTTTGTTTCGTACCCGACTGACGAAAATAAAGTGACCTTAGAAAATACAGAAAACAAGAAGTATGTACGTGTATTTTTCAATTCCAAAAGATACGTACGTTCGTGAGTGACCTTGTGTTGGTACAAATGTGGGGTGGGTTTACGACCGCCTTTTCTCGTTTGTGCCGAGAAAGGTAAATTTTGGGAGAATCTATTGGACGTTTTGAGTTATTGCCCCATTGAAGAGTATTTTGTATTTCGTGTATATTTCAAGGTGACGGTGAAAGAATACTAATACACTCCCTCGCGTGAACCAAACACTTCGAATCTGTAGTGACAATATGAGGCAAGGAAACTGGAAAAACGACGAATAAACTTTGTGAGTACTTGGGTACTTTTGTTATACCGACTAACAAAGTTGGGATAAATCTCAATAGAAAACCCGAGGTCTCAAACGCACGCCGCTACATTAAAAGGCATTAACTGTGATTAAAAGTTAGTCTAGGCAAGTTAAATTATTTCTGATTTACTTAAATCAAAATACCTTCAACATATGTGTCATGTTCATTTATGAGGATAATTACTATCTACCACGTAAACAAAGAACAATATATTCTAATTGTCTAAAACATTCCCCTCCAAACAACAACCTTTTAAGAGTCGCGCAAGAAAATATTTAACTCTGCAAAATAAATCTGATATTCTCAAATCTGAGCCTATTATTTTAAGACTGGCCATAAAATACGCGTATAGACGTATGACACACCTAAACAGCCGGGGGCCGACGGCGGAGAAAGCGGTGCGGTGTAAAAAAATCCCCTAATCTAGTAAACAGGGCTAAATGACTCACTTCACGGCGGGGGCCACGCACTCCCCCGGACTGGGGGGAATTCGGGGACTTAATCTTTACGGGATAAAGTAAAAGTAGTCATGACCCAGGTGCCAGACACCACCACGCGCGTAAATTGTGGCCCCTTTGTCTTTCTCTAATGTTACCTACGAGGGATCTCTCGTTAATTATTAAATTGGGATTTATTTTTAATAATATTACTTTCTTGATGTTCTTGCTTCGTGAATTTGAATGTTTTGTTTGGAGATAGAGATTTATAAAAAACTAGCTGTCCCGGCAAACTTCGTACCGCCTCAGAATTAATGTTGTCCGAAAAAGAACTAACCCCCCCCCCCCGTTTCCCCGTTCGTCGTCTGTTCTTCTCCTTTCCCGCAAATAAAGGGTTCCGTACCGCCGTAGAATAAAAAGTCAAAATTATCAAGTTTCTTGTATGGGGACCCCCTTTGTTTTCTTTCAATTTTTATTTTATTTTTAGTAACTATTTGTTGTTGTAGCGGCAACAAAAATACACTTTCTGTGAAAATTTTAACTCTCAACCTATTACGGTTCGCCACACAGCCCGATGACAGTCGGACGGACAGTGTAGGCTTAGTAATAGAGTCCCCCCTCCCCCTTTATTTTATATTTATTTTTTATTGTTAGTATTTGTTGTTGTAGCGCCAATAGAAATATACGTTCGGTGAAAATTTCAACTATAGCTATTACGGTTCGTGAGATACAGCCCGCTAACAGACATGGATGACGGATGGACAGCGTAGGCTTAGTAATAGAGTCCATCATGAAGGGCAACCTTCCACTGACCCATCGATATGTGTATCCTGCCCGTTCTTACCTACGGCGCCCAGACATGGTCAGTAATCGAGGCTCAAGTCCAAACTGAAGGTTTACCATAGAGCATTGGAGCGCAGCATTTTGGGTGTAAAACACACTGATAGGGTGCGGAACACCTTGCTGCGTTCCATAACCCTTATCGCGGATGTAGGAGCGAAAACAGCTACACTTAAGTGGACCTGGGTGGGTCACCTGAGCCGAATGTGCTCAGAAAGGTGGGCCAAAGCGATCACCGAGTGGGGTCCCAAAGCACGACCGTCATCACCGACGTAGACCCAAAAACGGTGGCACGATGACCTCGACGCTCATCTAGACGGGTGGTATGAAAGAGCCCATGACCGCGATGGATGGAAGAAGATGGGAGAGACCTTTGCTCAGCAGTGGGATACAGTAGGTTATTAAGGAAAAAATGGTCCAGCCGTTCTGGAGTTTTGCGCTTAGCAACAAATTTAGCGATTCATCCCTTTATTTTTCGACACTGAACTGTTAAGCCGGAAACCCACCTCGGTGCACGGAGAGGCCACGCACACGGCCACGGCTACGTTCTGCAAGAAAATGTATGGATGACGTCATTCTCCGTGCGCCGCGGTGGACACGGTGACATACATTTTCGTGCAAAGCGAAGCTTGACCCACGTGCGTAGCGTGTGCGTGGCCTCTCCGTGCGCCGCGGTGGGTTTTCGGCTTTATGTGCACAACGCGGATCTATTTCTTGTGATGAATTGCCCATGAAATAAATTTGCATGAATTTATAGTCGCCATCCACCATCTGACACCGGCGTTCATTACGCCATCTATTGAAAGTAATTTGAATCATACGTAAAATATGGGTTTTTAGCGCTTTCCGGGCAATTTTTCCATTTTTTTTAAATGTATGAACCTTCACGGAACTTCACGGAATAATTTAAAAAAAATATCATCTAAATTGGTCCAGCCGTTCTCGCGTCAAGTAATGACATGAAATAGGGATTCATTTTTATATATATAGATAATACTTACTTAGGTACTTACTTTTGACGACCGCTTGGCTTAGTCGTTTGAGCGTCGGCCGCTCGGCTCATTGCATCGAGTGGTTGCGGATTCGATGCTCGCCAGAGGCAAATCTCGGAAACAGCCTTTTCATAATTTGCCCTGGTCTGGGTGTCACTGGGCTTGTCTCCACTCCATTGTATGGTAGACTACAAGCGCTGCTTAGTTTGAGAGCATGCAGTTGGTGTGTTTGTCTGGCGATATTATTTAGTTATTTATATATGTATGTATGTATGTATGTTGTTATGTATGTATGTATAAATAGGAAGGTTTAGTTTGTGTTATTGGGCAATTTTAGTGCCTGAACCGAAAAAAAACAATATTTGAGTCATGTGCCATCCTAGAGTCCACGTAGAGCACTATCTCGGCTTCGCTGTTTGCTGTCGTCGCCGTAAACATTTGACTCTCTAAGATAAGGAGCAGTTAAAATACAAAGGGGAATAAACCTCGCAACATTTACAGCATTACCGGAACGGTTTTTCATGTTTAAATCGCAGCATTAGGTGCCGCGCCGGCCGGTCCGGTGCCGGCTACGTGCGGCGTAATCGCCGCACACGGACCTCTCTCAAACACGGAAAACCGTTCAGACTACCCCCGACCTTTCACCCCCCGTCACCCACACCCACCACTTTTACGATGAATCTTCGTTTCTCCGCATCAAGAAGTAATTTTAGTGTTCCTTTACCGATTCAATGATAGCACTCGGTTTGATTGGTTAAGCCCTCTTTGATTTAATTTCGGGTTAAGGTGGTCTGCGGCCGGACCCTGCGGGGTTCGGGTACGTTTAGTACGGGCGGCGTACAGTTTGTAGCGGCCCCTGTTATGTTACTGTAACGGCTTTAGGATTCGGCTCCCAACGAACCATTCAATCCATCAACTGTGTTATATTACTTTGATTACATATGAAAATTTTGATTTATGAAAGAGCTTATTAAATAGTCAACGTATTTCTTAATTAATGGCGGTCAAACTTTTTATTTATTTATTAATGGCTTACTAACGATTGATTACATTAAAAACATGAGTAATATAAATAGCGTAAGTAAAGTTGCTAAATAAGTAAGCACTGCATGCAAAAAGTATCTCCAGCTAAAAGTAACTTGGGACTCACAAGTACTTATTGGTTGCGTAAAACCTCGTCGCTCAAGTAAAATACATATTCGTGCATCTAAATGAGAGAGAGCGCGCCCGAGCGATCAGTTTTGACGTCTAACCACGTACAATGATTCATCGGTGCTTGTGGGCGCGGCCATTAATATACTCTATGGATCGTGTCTATAAAGCCACAAAGTATTGCATATAGGTACAGTTTTAGGAACGAACCTTGCAAGTAAAATTAGCAACAACAATATTTCAAAAACGTCGGCTGGTTCAATTAGTTCATAAAAATACTTTGCTGTGATAAATGGATAGACGGAAGGTCGAGAGACAAAAGAAGATTAATATAACTGGCGGTCGCCTTACCCCTGTTTACGTACAAACATACGGAATAATATTTAGCGTGGCACGAAGCATGTTTATGTAATTTATTCGGGGATAAACTTAGGCTCCATTAAAATGTGAATGTATAGTTGTATCGGCGTGGTCCGAGTCGCCGTGTCCCGGGGTCCCGGCACGCCGGCCGGGCGCAGGCATCGTCCGCGGGGCTAGTCGTCATGAATACGTAATACAAGGGCAGGACGCGAATTCTTTCGTTTATTATTCAATCATTCGTTCGGTGCGAGTCGGCTTTAATTTCATGGCGGGTGGGCACAGGCCCCGGGCGGCGGCGACGGCCCGGCCTCATAGTGTGGAGGCGATCCCGATACTATTGTTGGAATTATGCTATTAATTAGAACATCGTGGCAGATTGTCGGAATTTATAGCCCCGCCTGAGCCGTTGGGACACCGTCTTTAAACTTGTTCTGCGCTAATTTTGGTTCCAGATTTGTAGAGCAAGAAACTTATTGGATTAATCTTCGTGTGTAGGTAAAAGTTGAAAAGTTTAAAAAACTTATCTTATAAAGGTCTTAACAATTGTCCCAATTTTGTAGTAAGAAATGAAAGCAAAAGCATTTTCCTTACTTGTTTGTCCTCCACCGCAGCGTACTGCGAAAAAGACAATTCTTATTCTAAAAGGCAATGCTGGTGAGGATGTGGAGCAGTGCGTGCCCGTTTTGATTGAAACCACCGGCGCCGCGCCGCCCCCGCCGCCACTGCGACCGACTCCGAATTGAAAACGCAAATTTAGTGACACATCTATTAACGGAAATGTGAAGAAGGCACGACCAGAAAATAGGATCCAGAAGGGGAAAATACCCCACAATTGTAGCAATATTTTCTGTTGGCAAACATTTTTATTTTAATCAACAGGTGTTCTCATTTTGCGAAATTACTATTGTCTAAGTTGGTATTTAAGTAAGTAAGTATATTTCGTAGTAAAGTGCATGGGTGGACGAACATAAAAATGTTCTCTAAACAAAGTCGAGTGAAGTATGTCGGGTAATATAGTTGGCTATATACGAATGCACGCATGAAGTACGCACGGGGAGAGCAGGGCTGGCAGCAATCTTGAGAAATCATTTTTACGACTATCAAAGGGAGAATAACATTAAAATTCAGGAGACGGTCACGCGACCTTGTACTGTCATGTTCCTTCATGCCGCTCCGTAAGGGTCCGTGTAAGATGCCTTCTTTAAATAAAACATGTATCTGTATTACACGCGTGTCCTGTAAGCTCGGCTTGTTTTTTTCCGGGAATAACTGATTTTGTATTTTCTGTCTCCTGAATAATGTACGTATATGTTGTTAATTAAATTATTGTATTGGTGTTGCCAAACAAACATTTACATAACGGGAATAGTAGGTATGTATGAAAACCTGTTTACGAAACGCAACTCTTCGTTAGTCACCTGAAGATCATAGGTAGTCATAGGTTTCGAACTGGGATATTTACCAAGTACGAATAACCATCTTACGATTCAATTAAAAACTATGGGAAGAAAACTAAATAAAAAATGTAATAAAACAGAAATGAGGTATGTTTCCCCATTTAAAAACCATTCGATAATTTATAGACAAACACTGTCTCCCAGTAGACACGGTCTTTGTAAGTAACGTGTCGTGCCATGTCTGGGCACTCGGCCGCTCGCATTCGCACACGATTCAAATAAAAAAGTCCACCATCACTCAAGTATGCGTCGCCATTCTCTCGCTTGCCTAGAAATTTGCTCCCCCGACCCGTTATCACTATATGGATATCCTAGACAAGAAAAATATCAGCCATGCTGCCAAAACCCTGAAAAAATATGTTTTATTTCAGCCATCTAACAGAGGAAATTTCTTTTAATTATAATTACCTGATTAAAATAACAACTTAATTATTTTATGGTGTAATCTTATCCATATAATGATGACCATGGGAGTCGTTAGGTTAGCACCGTGATGTGACCCAGCCGTCTACACGGTCCTTCAAATGGACAGGAAAAAGACACGGGAGGAATGCGTGGGAGCTTTTAATTTAATATCGACTGACACCGAATTGGAATGGAAAGTTTGGCCAGGACGTGCCCTGGCGTTTAATCCGTAACGCCTGTTTGCCGCTTTAATATTTATTGCCTGCCTACACCCTGCGACGGCGTACTTATTTATAAATATGAGCTATTAAATTCCTTAGAAAAAACATGCTTGAGTTGTCTCTGAGGGAATAGAGCAAGGTATTTGGAGGTCAGGTTCAGGTTTAGATCATTCAAATGTATGGGTTTTCTTTGATTTTTTTCTTTTTCAACCTAGCACTACCTGAGTGTAGGTTTCTTCCATAGTATATAGGTACTCCATTCCTTCCGGTCTTGTACTTTCCGCATTCGTCTTTCCTGAAGGGCTAGACAAGTGGCTGACGTCTACAAGCGTTCGTTCAAATCGCAACGCTTCATGTATGGAAATGACATAAGTCACGTGATCTACCTAGCAACTTGTTGTTGATCTACATAGCGACGTTTGACATTTCCATACATTGTGAAGTCTATTCTATTCGATTAGCGTTCATGCCACTTGTCGAGCCCTTCTGCCACTTTCACCAGATCGCCACCTTTTTTTGTATGAACTATACGTCAGTGTTTGCAAAAAACAAAATCTTCTCGAACTTTCGAAACCTTTTCAGGGAAAATTGTATATCTAATTCTATTTTAGGCATTTATAATCAATTACCCACCTCATGTCTCTGTACAAGGTGAGGTACCTACCTAATAAATACATACGTTCCTAACTTGCTACTGTACGAAATAAAGATATGTCATATTTGGAACGCCTCGAAAGCAATAACAATGCGCTGTTCGCTCCGCATTATAACAATGCAAGATTTTGAAGCGGCAAAATATCAAGATATGTTAGTTTCCCGTTCTCCGTAATTGAACCACGTACGGCTACGTAACTTCGTACAGAATTCCTCCTCGAAGGCGCCCGTTCTGTGCGAAAAATAACGTACGCATTTAAAACAATAAAAACACATTCGCGCCTGACGGAGGCGCCTTGAGTGAATTTTCGCGGAAGGCAGGCGCTTGGAACACGCGTATTTACCGCGCTCAACTCAACCCAATACAACGAGTGGGAAATTCGGATGAGGCAAAAGATAGATGAAGACAAGTGTAAAGTCCGTAGTGGTAAAATATAGATGAAGTTGCACATTCATATCTCCACGTGCTAGGCACATCATACCTAAACACAACTTCTAGAGTAGGCTTCTCATATGACAATTTCGTCATTGTTTTTATTTATAAATTTTACTTATAGTACTACCGCAACCGCTGTGCCGCGCCTTTGGTATGCGCGGGGAGGTGGGAGGGTGAGACGGCGAGAGCGATGACAGGTGGGGGAGTGGGACGGTCAGAGCGATGAGCCCCCCCCGTCTCGCCCCTCGCATACCTAAGGCGCGGTACAGCGCTTTAGGTATACCTATAGTACCAAAGTAATGTAATATCAACATTTTTAATTAAGAATTTCGATAACAATATGAGATTTTCCCAAGGACATTGGTCAGTAGCTGGTTAATGTTATACCTAACAAAAGACAATTTTAGTTACCAAGTTATACGCTGGGAATAATAAAGCACACCTGGCGAACAGTTAGTTTCGTATCTCCCCAGCTGGCCGGTGTCAGTGGACCAAATTTCATTTGGGCCGGCGTCCGAGGCGCTCGGGACCCGTCGTGAACTTCGTCCAAACTCAGGAGCACGTGTTAACATGACTCGTCTTTGAAAAACTGTATAAGAACCTTATTTATATGGTCCCAGCGTACGGAGCGACACAAAAGAACATGATGATATTACTGTTAGTAGGGACACGCTAATGTGATGTACATAATGTTATTTACCAGTCACGAATTACCTTTTTATCTCTAAAATGTTGGCGGAATGTGATAAAAATTACGAGCTTTTAGATATGCTGGGAAGTATACGCTTAGAACGTGTTACTGAGAATACACAGCTATTGTGCCGTTAGGGTCTCGGAATGTAATAATAGACGAAAGTAAGTTTCGTAAATATGGAATAAAATTATGGTAATACTTCATCCGTATCCTACATATTCATGGTTGCGTAGTCGGTACCGTTCAATATATTATTCTGAGCTAATATTGTGAGTGCACAAGCTTATTTGTTCGCTTTTCATACATTTCTAACTTATCACTTAATTTTCCTATGACCCTAAATACACAATATTAAAAAGAAGCATATTCTATCAACTTTTTTGCTAAGGCATCATCTAATGTTCCTATCATATAAATAAAATACGCCATGGGAAAGTTTTAATTAAAGTTATGTTGAAATAATTCTTGTCAAAAATGATTTAGAGAATTCCCATAACTTTAACAAATAGAAAACTTAGACGAACAAGCGCGAGTGTGGCGCGATATTAATCTTATGGTGGAAGTCTCTCGGAACAATTTAACTTTCGATACAAGTTTTTCAAATATCGCAGCAAATGTTACGGTAGTTGTGTGTCTTCTGTTCATAAGGATAAAATAGTGCGATGGGAATTATTTCACTTTAGGAACAGACTGTTACTTATATATTTGATTTATTTTATTTACCCAGCGAGTCGGTTCGCTCCTCGCACGTACTAAACGATATTTGGCGATCCCTAAGACGAGTCGTTTGTCACGTACGTGCCTCAGCGGACAAAATGGAAAGTTCACTATGTTGCCGAAACGGACAAATAAATACGTAACGGTTTTGTGAAAAACTGTTATTGCCCTTTATGCTTTACAGTTGGTGATCGGGAACAAATGTTATGGCTCTTTTAACTCTACTATTTGTGCCATCGTATTGGCAGTTCATTGGAAGTCTGCATTCTACTTATTAACTTTGTGTTTATAACGATAATATCCTACTTACCGACATAAAAGTAACGAGAACCGTATGTTTATTTATTTCTTTGATTAAAAGTAAATAATAAATACCTTAGCGCTTTTTAGTAACTAAATAAATGACCATTCCAAAAAATAAATCTTAAGTAAATCGTTTAAGTAAATTAGTGTTTTTAATTTTCTTAAGTCACGTTACGAGGTAATTCTTATCAAACGACCTCTATGCTGTTACCTCGAATACTTTATACTAATATTGAGGTGAAAATATTTTGGTCTATTTTAATAAGCATTAGCAGTGCACCGCTCGATACGGCGGCAGCGGCAGCGGCGGCGGGCGGCTCGCCGAGTGTTTGCTCAGAGATTAATGATGCGATACTAAGCGCACTATAGGGCGAAGCTCTCGACAAAAGAGCCTCTTACTTACTCTTTCGAGCCTATGGAAAGTCCCGCAAAGAAAACCCCCAGCTGCACTGTTTAAAACTGATCAGAACCTACCTTATATTCCCACAATTATCTTTCTTGAAGAAATTTCCCCGGAATCCGTTAAAAAAGCAATTTAAAAACAAACGCAAATCTCTGAAGAAGAAAAAATAAATTAGTTTCAGAGGCACGGTTAAGTTACTCAGTCGGCTGATTAGTCTGGATTAGATAATCAGATGGCTTAAGATTTTTCTTCTACTAAACAAAGTTAAGAGACAGCGACCTCGTCTATCCTCCAGACGCGAGAAAAGGCTTATAATTCCAGAAACATAAGAATCCGAGTATAATAATTCAATGACACTCATAGCATCTCAATGAAGGGGGAAAATGAAAAAGTCTATTGGAAAATAAATCATAAGTAAATGAGATATTGTGTTCCTGCGACGCGCCGGCGGTATCCGACTGAAATGGAGATCAGAAATGATGACAAAGCGTAACATAACGGGAATTAATGTAACCTATAATGTTGCTTATGGGTTGCACGACTCAAAACAATTAGGGTTCCGGATAAAAATTACGTAAACGGGGCGAGTATGATTGATTGAATGTGGAAAGTTCTTATGGTTTGAAGAATAACAAACAGCAAAAGATCATTTCTTTTATATTGTTGTAATATACTGTGAATGTAAATCAGGCAACATAGCTTAGAGCGTATATTGAATATGTAAGTCTGGAATCTAGAACAATTATGAACGCTATAGCGTAGAATGCTTTATCTGCATTTTATTACCTATTTGTATTTGAGCAGCTGATAAGCTTTAGTAAACTTAACAATGATTTCGTGACAGTTAATATAAAATAATATCAGCATGCATTCGCCTGATTGATAGCTCGTTTATGTGTATCACATTTAGATAACCCACCAGACTTTTAGGAAAATCTCCAGCTTGGTTTAAATATGAGACACCACCAGCTCAGGCTGGAGGCTGACTGAATACTATAACAGGTAATATATCACCAAGATTTTGTTCTTACGAACAAAACTGGGAAGAAAGTCATTTATCTAAAGTAGGTTGGGAACTTGTTCGGAATACCAAGAGCTAGGAACCTATAGGTTCCAAGATATCATAAAAACGTTAGTCATATGTGTATCTTACTCATATCTTATTTTAGTGTCTGGCTTTGAGCATTATAGGATGACTAACATCTCTGTGTTCGGATTGAAATATGTAAAGCGTACCTATTTGCAAGACTTTGACTATCTTAGTTTATTAATAAACAAGCGTCTACGACAAGTATGGTTCTGTATAAGAACAATATGTTTGAAACATGGCGCTTGTTTCGCCACACTTCGCATCGCATTGTAGGTGGCACTGTCGCGCTACTATGTACCATTTTTTGTAAAAATATAGGTAGATTATAAAATTAACATCACTAGTTATATAATAGGCACTCATAACAAATGACAAAACACCAAATTGCAACACCGCACTATTCATAATACCAGTATGATCATTATTTGTATCGCCGCGACTCTATTTACAGTGCATCCAGTGGTTTCAGGAGTGCTCTAGATTTTCAATATTCGCCTGTTGGTCGCATCATAAATCTTGTGCGCGCAGACGCTCAGCTCGACGGTGCCTGTGCCTGCCCGTGCATTCCGCTCCACCCCGCCTTAATATTTAATGAAAATTGTTGGTTTAGCTTAATTTCCTTTGCTATGTGTGTGTGATCGTAAGTATATTGTACGAAAACGTCGGAGTGAGTTGTTTGAAACGCGCTTTTTTGCTACTCCTTCTGTGTATCATTTTGATTAGGTATATGACACTGTCTTATTTATGACACTATGATATTAAAAGTAGAGAGATAGCAATTCATTTTAAACGTAGCCTCCAGGCTAAATACTCAGAGCACATTTACTTACTTCTTGACATGATTCTTTTGTAATCTATTTTTACGAGTAAATTGTTTTAGCGTACTATTTACACTAAAGCAATTTACAATTGATGTAGTAAAATAAATTGAATAGGAGTTATGAATTTAAACTTTGGATGTCCATAGGTGAATTAAACATTGAAAATAATCATTCGCGGGCAATTCACGGGTGTTAGATACAAACATACAATTGACGCGTATTGCAACGGTAGGTAATTGAGCGGGCAACGTCAACGTTTAATCCGTCGGGAACGCAACGGCCGTTTATCAATCGCGCCAAAAAACAACATATTTCAATATCCTCTGATTAATATCCGCTGCCGGCTCTCCGGCCGGAGCAAACATGAAATTTATGTACTGCGACCAACCGGTTTATTTCATTTTGCTTTTTAAATAACGGGGTGTTTGCGATTGGCCGGGCGTCGCGCGACGCGACTCCCGTCGCTGACATCTGTTGCGGGCGACAATTACACATTTGTATTAGGATTTAATTTTGCTACGGTAGTGTAGGTAGGCACTAACTACAGGAAAGCAAGTTTTATAACACGTAACAATACATTGGTAGCAATTGGTTGCCAGGCGAGCACCCAAATTGTCCTTCCATTGAAAATTGAATGGCCTGGAAGACTATTACGCTTTGATGTTGGTCACGTTTTTCAGTGATAGGCATTCAGAGAACTTGATTAAAGTGACTATTTAGCCTCGTATATTGCCTATAGCATTATCCGTAAAAATGCTTTTAAAGTTGTAACGAAGATTACTAAGGCAGAGTACCTAGATTCAGGTACTACGTGACTATTTATTGTTGTATAACATAACTTGTAATGTAGGTAACCTAACTGTCAGCAGTATGATTAATTTTTACTTAGTCTACAACACTCTACATACGTATTGCAATAATTTCATAACAAAATGCGAAATTAATTTCAAAGAAAATACGCGAGGAACACCGCGATATTAGCATAAAGATGTAATTGATGGGTAAACTAATTGAATGTAACACAGCAATTATGCTAAGACGCTCATGGTTTACAACGCCATAAAATGTACTTCCGGTCCCCGAAACTGCAACGGAAGTAATAAGCAGTGCAATACTTCCAGTCGTAAATTAGAATAAGCAGTTTTAAGTGAAGAGGGAGGCGCCAGCGCTGGCGTTCGTCTGACGCACAAATCATACATTTTAGCTCGACCTACTATATAGATAGTTGGCGATGAGACTTTTAACTAGTTATTTGTCCCAGGATCTAGTTTCAAATTTAATAATAATAAGATTTTATGGGATAGTTAGTAATACTAAATACTAGACAGATTTTTTTTTGAGAAAAAATATTAAGTAGAATGCTTCATGTGTTCAGAATCCTAGCAATAATGTGGTTTTTTTACTGAAATGTAAAAGCTTTTCTTTTGTTGTTCGAAACCCTGAAATCTCATCATAAATAATGACGTGTTAAACTTGATAGCCAATAGATGAACCTAAGGTGTTATTTACTTTACAAGTGAGAGTAGATAATTAGGTAAGTAAGAACTTTTAGTTGAATAAAACTCAGTTGCGAGTATTTGAAAACATAAACAATCCCGCAACAGCGTTAGAGGGAGTCGTAAAAATGGAACCGGAGCGAAACTTAACAGGAAACTTTTATTAAAATAACAACATTAAGCCGTTAATTTGTTTGTAAAACTGCGCAGACGGTAAAAATTACTTATTCAAGGGTGTCGAGACCGCGAGGGCGCGCGCGTCGCTCTCTTGCCAAGTGTCGCGACACTCTTCTATAATTCAGAAGATTTGAGTCCACGGGCCTCGGGCCTCGGGCCTCGCTGCCGTGAACTTCTCGCACTGGGACACACCAATTCATGATATTCAAAACGTTAGGTTACAGCGTTTGACCCATGAAATGTTAATGTGATAAATATTTCATAGGTTCTTGTGGTAGCATTTGTGCGGGAAAGAGTTTGTTTTATACATGGTCTCGTCAAATGTTGTAAATAGAGATGAGTCGTATTTACTAGAACAGGTGCGAAGAACAGGTATTTTACGAGACTAGGCGGCACCTATTCCAATTTGGAGAGTACTTAGTCCACCTAGTATTTCACTCAACACGTCCCAGCGGACGTGATGCTCTCGCGATTGCGTGCGGATATGAGTATAACGAACTGCTTAGTCTACATAGTATATGGTAGGTAACTAGTCTTCTAGTCCAAGTAGTATTATTATCATATTTTTGTGTCAAATTGTTGATATAACCAATTTTTGTCTTTATAACAAAAATGGCTCTAAAAGGAAGTTGTCATCATTATTATCATCATCATCGTCATCATCATCATCATCGTCATCATAGTCATCATCATCATCATCATCATCATCATCGTCATCATCATCATCATCATCATCATCATCGTCATCATCATCATCATCGTCATTATCATCATAATTATCATCACCATCATCATCGTCGTCATCATCATAATCATCGTCATCATCATCATTATCATCATCATCATCATCGTCATCATCATCATCATCATCATCAT
The DNA here is from genome assembly GCA_947859195.1 of Drymonia ruficornis. NCBI lineage: Eukaryota > Metazoa > Arthropoda > Insecta > Lepidoptera > Notodontidae > Drymonia > Drymonia ruficornis. The sequence goes on along the minus strand of OX401905.1, from coordinate 6,065,703 downwards.
CATCACCATCACAATCGTCATCATCATCACCATCATCATCGTCATCATCATTATCGTCATCGTCATCATCATCATCATCGTCATCGTCATCGTCATCATCATCATCATCGTCATCATCATCATCATCGTCATCATCATCATCACCATCATCATAATCATCATCATCATCGTCATCATCATAATCATCGTCATCGTCAACATCATCATCATCATCATCGTCATCATCGTCATCGTCATCATCATCATCATCATCGTCATCGCATCATCATGATCGCATCATCATCATCGTCGTCGTCGTCTTCTTCATCATCATCATCATCAAGTCATCATCATTAGTAAGCAGTAGGCGACATCTAACTGAAGTGAGCAAAAGTCAACTTTTGTCCCCATTTGATCTCATGTATCGAGTCCTAATATGGATCTAAGGACTAAGTACGCGAACCATAGCCGATAAGTACTGAGACTAGGTGGACTAGGTGGACTAGGCGGACTAGGTGGACTAGATGGAACAGGTGTTTGGATCACGTATTTTTAAATACTAGGAATAGGTGCACCTAGTCCCAAATTTACCTAGTCCAACCCATCTCTAGTTGTAAATAATTAGCGGTGCAGAACGTATTTGCGTGGACTTTAAGGTAATTAATGGGTTTTGGATGTCCCGCAACTCTATTTTTCCAGGGCGGAAAATCCCTAACTTTTCAGTTATTCCTGTATTGTCTATTAGGTATAATTACTTATTTGTAAGTAGTATTTTGAATTTTACTTGTTTACTTGAAATAAGAAACAACTAATTAGTTGAGTGAAAAGGTTTCCATTGTAATATATTAAACACCTTAACCAAATATACGCTGTGACCATAACTCAATAGAGATCCATGAACCCTAATAGGTTTTCCTATGTGATAGACAATCCCCCTTTCTCGGAAAGTGAAGTAGAGCGTCCGTGTTCCGGCGTCGATGGGCTAACAAATGAAATTAATGCATTCCTCTGGAGAAATAAAATGTCATTAGTTTCGCCCGATGAGCTTGCCCCGCGCCGCCTTCGTAAGAACACCGACTTTATTGTCTTCGATAGTTCTTGCTCTAAATATAAAATTATTGTATCAAACTCTTACTTCTTATTGGTCAGTTAAAACAACTTAAGCATATTTTGGAAAGGGGTACTGCAGGGCAATTGTCTAACTTGAGTTGCAATCATTTTTTGACTGACACATAAAATTCGGTGATTTTAACAACTCAAATTCATAAATACGTGAGATGCAACTGAAACCGTGTTAGATATTTAAAATATCTATCGTTTCATTTATTTTCTATGAAAAAGCGATGACGTAACTCGTTTTCCGTGAAGTTACGCAATCACAATTTGTCGATAGAGATGGATTTCAGTTTCAAACAGTGAATTGATACTGAGTTTCAACAGAGTTACGCCATCCACCTGCTGATACTGTAAATTATTGGAAGGAGTAATCGTAGTGCTAATACAAAGATTACTTTTCCCTTCATCAAAATAATTATCTATAGACATTGACATGAAAATATTGATTCCATTATAGACGCATGGTTAAAAACGCAATCTATTACATAAGAAACCATGGAATATCGGGTGCATCTACATCAAGCGCATGCCGCACCCGAGCACTCATAACTATGTTTAAGGATTCTGACGTCAATACTGAGTTATCGGGCGCGGCATGCGCCTGATGTAGACGCAGCCAAAGATTTGTCGGAATTAGAAAATTACAGATACATACACTATATTCTATTCATTTCTCTTGATAGGTTCCGATATAAAGTCTAAAGTGAACAATAAAATCGACAAATGGTAGGTGATATCGAAAACGTAATAATCTGGCATTTTTCCATTACAAAATGCGTATATAAAATAATGACGGTCGGATTATTGGGTAATGGCTGGCTTCTGAAACACATTGGACGCAATACAAAAGATAATATCGTATTTTAAGTACGCCATGTAAATTATGGGTATGAACCAGTACAGAAGTACATACTCTTACTGTAAGGCCAGTTACGTCTTATTTTATCTAAATCCTATTTTGTGTCCCACGCATAAATCGCGTGCTAAGGCGTCTCTACTGCGTGAACATTTTCTTATTTTCTCGCAAACGTGCCGTGAACTGTAAGCAAGGATGTGCTCGCTCTTGTTATTTATATATAAAATAAGGTTTAATGCTTTCGAACCGCTCGTGAACTTACTAATATTAACCGCTATACGTTTTACTGCTTTCTCTACAAAATATAATAATATTACTTATTACATATTGCAGTTGACTGGGGTCTGTGGCGTTATGCTAAAAATTACACATTTATAATATATTTAATTCCTTGTACATTTATGTTGAACTTAAGATTATTCTATGGATGAGTAAAGTGAAAGCTACATAATCGTGTTTGAGTCTACACTTTGTCTTATCTTTATCGTCGAACTCGATATTCAGCTTTGTCTATATTTGGTTATTATTTCAGCTGTATCTTATTAGACAGAAACCGAAATAAAAGCTGAGCACTCTTTCAATAAATAAGGTAGAGCTTTTTGAAAAACGTGTTTCGCTTGTAGAACACGAGTCTAGATTGTGAAATTGGACCACTGCCATTGCAGTAAAAGTGGAAATAAATTGACTGGGACGCATTTGCTGGCGAATGACCTAGATCAAAAAAGTTGTTTAAATAGTCCGTCCATCGATACCATATCCAGTAGACATCTAGAATAGAGCAAACGTTTTCAGTGGTATTAGGAAGAAAGATCGAATATCGGCTACTAACGATCGATTTATGTCTGTGTGCGTGTGTGTCAGGATTTGTCCGGACCAATGAGCTTCCAGTACCCCGCGCCCGCGCACCTCAGGTACTTGACTGGAAACTTTGTATTGCGAACAAAGAGGTATTACGCGTCTATTGGTTATGTGGTCAATGAGTCTCTGTGATAAAACCCATTTCGAAATCGGAACTCAATTATTCCTAAAATACGACGAAATTCTAAATGTTCTATCAGGAAATTGTGCTTCGTTGACTACTTATCACATAAATAACACATGTAAGATAACGAGACAATGATCGAATTATTATATGAAGACACATTTCACGACATCGATTTGTAATTGACAGAGAAAGCACGAATCTCCGCCGATGAGTGGACACGAACACTGAATAATACTGATACAAATACGACGAACATATTCATACATTACATGCCACCGACAACAATACAGATTACAGTCTTTATTGTTTCTCTAGGCTCTACCAATGTTTCAGGCGGCCTTTACGATTGGAGGCAATTCTTCTAATCCATTAGGCTGTCTGATGTTCAACTTTTATGCGGGTCCTACCACCGAATGTCTCGCGAAAAACGAGTAACATCGCTCAAATTATTTTCAGTGGGGTTTTTATGGTAGTCGTATCTTTTTACACGCACATCATCTGTAGATATGTGCACATAATGTTTAGGTGCGCCATCCGGGACGGGCTAAGTGTTCATAAATCGAATTCGTGAGTCGATGGTAGTGTTTTAACTGCACTGAAATCTCGATAGGTAAGTACTGTTAAACTCATCCTGTTATTATGAAATGGGAAAAATCTGGTGAATTATCACGGCAGATGTCACTGGCACTTTTAAACTCAAGTGCAATAGCATATAGGTACAGATATTGTAATGCAAATGGAAACCACTCTTTGCTTTAGAATTCTCATAGGAAAAAGCATGTGAGAACGCGTTATTTCTTTTTATATCTGCTAATAATTCAGGGCATAGGTATGTATAGTATTTTGTGGAATCAGGCTATGAAGGCCCCAAGTAGGTGTTAAACAAATAAAACAAGGATATAAAATAACTTCTAATGATAAAGTCATAACGCTTTAAAATGACAGAATGTTTGCTATGGGTCAAAGAACGCCGCTCCGTCCGCAAAAAGCTTTGCGGTTTCTTATCCATTGGTTTTATTCGGGAGTGATGTTGTGGATTGGATCGAGAACATTGAGTAACTCGACAAATTATAGTGTAATCTCGGGTCTTGTCGCCGGGCAGCGCCACCATGTCTGGCCTTCGGGACCGTTGACTTCCCTTCTAGCGAATAAACTTGGCTTTATTCAGCTTTTTTTAATAAGAGCCGGCATTTCAATATTATTTCTGGAGTCTATGGAATTACTTCTTCAAGTACTATGAATATATGATGTTTCTAGTTCTTTCGCGAGATTAGCTAGACGCTGTAGGCACCATAAATATAGGCTTCGAAGTCAGTCGTACATATTTTTGCTGTATATTAGAACGCTTTCTAGGAATACACACATAATTTAGGTAGATCTTTTATTTGTATGATGTATTGTACTGTTTATTACTTATCATGGAGGTGAATAGAAATATCGAGATATGGAATAGAAGATACTGGTTGAATTATGTTTTATGGGTATACCAAATAGTTACATGAATTGCTATGAAACCACATCGTTGCGTTTACAACTTCTAGAACTCCACGTCACATAAGATAATAAACAAATATTTGCGTATTAAGCACGTTGGGCACATTAAGCTATCGGTCCCGGTTATAGGCCTTCGGGCCGCATAAAAATATCCGACTCCGTTTAAGTCATACGTGCAAATAACAAAAGAGTACAGTCAAGTGAAGAAGTATTTCATCACAATTTCCAACAATTTAAACAGAAAAAGAAGACAATATAATAGAAGATGGGCCATAAAATTAATAGCATTCTATAAATGCAATGCGTTATTGCAGTAGTTTTGGCATACTACGCACATGGCGGCGGGACGAGTGACGCGCGATGACGTCAAGGGTCGGTCAGCCATCGATTTCCATGGCGACTGATTGCGACTGAGCTGTGGTCTATCCAATCTCCGGAGTGTTGTGAACTGTCTTATCAATACGCATCTTGATTATAGGATTTGCAGACGGTGATTATGCCTCAATCGGATACAAACTAAGGACAAAACACGTGTCTTTCAAACTGTAATAGGCGCACTAGCAATCAATGTTGAGTAACTTCGTGTATACTATTTAATTAAATAGTATAATAGCTAGCAGCAGCCCTAGCAGCCTCACTCGAGTAATTACTCGAGTGAGGCTGCTAGGGACATGTAGACGCACCTAATGATTGAATTATTTTGACGCCCGGTCAAGGCTTGAGTGGAGGTTCACTGCACCGGGTGGTTGCAGGTTCGATTCCTGTGCAGCCAAATTTCAAAAATGTCCTTTCGTATTTGTTAGTTTGGGTGTCACTAGCATCGCCTCCAGTCCATTGTACGGTATACATAGCAGTTACATTGCTTAGTTTGGGAATATGCAGTTGGTGTGTTCGTCTGGCATTATTTATTTATTTTAGGTACCTACGTACCTACGTAAAAATATCTAAATCGTTATAAGTACCTACTTATAACGATTTAGATATTTTTAAACAATTCTCATATCCTAAACTTATGACGACGCACTCTTTAGCTAAGTAGTTTGATTATTTGGACTTTAATACAATAAGATGTGTAATGCCTCTCAACCCAACTCAACTCAAGCCTCTGACTACCCCCCGAATGGGGATAAAAGTCGTGACGTTATATTTTTTTATTTTTTATTTGTAATGATATTTAACTCCTACATTTACGGCCCGTTTCTTTTACAGGTGAAACGGATTCCTAGTGGAAAATTAACTCAGTTTTCTATGTAAACACAATGAGGCTACATAATAGCGCCTTCAAGCGGTAACCCGGTACATTGTTCGTTAGAAAACGGTGATTATAAACAACAGCCTAATTAAGTATCCTCGTGTTATATTTAAGTATTATGTTACAAATATTGGGTGAAGTTGTTTGTTTTGCAAACTTCATATACTTTTTAACTTTTATGGCTCTACAGTTTCTACAAGTTTCCTGCGGTAATATTATTACTTCTTACATAATGGGTTTCCGTAACGAATTTAGTTGAGAACGCAGATTTATAGAGTTAAGAAATCCATAACATACAGTGCAAATTTTTTTGGTCTACGACAAAAAATTACGAAGCTGTGACCAAGTTACTAGCGAATTTCGCGCGCGGTTGTCGTGACGTCATTTACCCCGCGCGCGCTTTGTAATGAACGGCGGCGCGGGCGGCGCGCGGGCCGGCGCGACCGGTGCTGGTACAGCGCGCCTTCAATCCGACGGCCCCGCGTGACGTCACACGCACAAGCCGCACATTATATAAAATGTGTTAAAAAATCGCAACGGATGGACCGATTTCGATGATTTCAAAACTATATTGATAAGAAAGCTTAGTTTTAAATATAGTGTTGGTTATGAGGCGATTTGTTGACCTAGTATTGATTCCCATTCTATTAGTTCTTCGTTGTCGGTGACCAAAACTTAGTTTACAATCGTTTTGCAAAGCATTTCTAGGAACAAAAGTGATTAGTAAGGCCAGTGTAAAACCATCATTACTTTCTATTTTGTGGGTTCTTTGAGCACTTGAGCATGGAGTGCAAGTCGTCGCCTACGCAGCCTGATATTGAAATCGCTTCGCAAATTATTCGTCCAAATATTATGCAATTCGTGCAACCATTCTGTTAGAGAATAAAGCCATTTTTCCACTGAACATAACTCATGCATCGACCTTGCTATGACATTCAGACTACACACACAAGCATGAAGGTCAAAACGTACCGAATAAATGGAATCCACCCTCACCCCTAATATCTCATCACTGAGATATTCGAATGTAAATAGCCCATTAAGATAAAAAGCGCGAGACACAGTTAAATGTCATCGAATGGATCCATAACTCTTAATTTTAATTTAATTTTATAAGCACTATTGCAATGAAAGAGCGTTCCAATGTAACGCAATAAAGGGATTCTTACTCCAAAAGCAATTTGAACTGAGTTATTTCTGTATGCTGGCAGTAAGTCCGGCCTTACATGGCGTATAATGGTATAACACGACAAACAGCTTTAAGTGTGTAATATATGGGGCGTGACGTCAGCCAAGCGCAGAAAGTCGGTTTATTTTGGAGCCTAGGATACGCCGGATGCACTACGCCGAGCCGCAACTACGCAGCTCTCAAATATTTTTATGTCCATACGCATTATGCACTTTGCGACGAAAAATTATTGTAACGGCTTGGATGCTACAATGACTTTTATTGCATATTTTAAATTGTTGTCGTTAAAACATCAAGTAAAACCGTTTCACTAATCAGATTTTATAGTGTACACATTTAATGTGGCTCAAACTGTCTCACTTTCGTAGTCAGTTTGCGTCAAACTAAAATATATTAAGTTTATAATTTGTATTTCATTAATAATAGCGATCTAACTCTCAGTGGTATCAGTGAGAAAAAATAACGGCTCATTTTGATTAACAACATTGTTAAAACGGTTTATATTTTATCAATCACGTGCCGAAGTAATTAAATACGTGAGTCGCGATTGTCAGCTATTTATAATTACTGCGCGAGAACTTTGCATTTAATTAATATCTCTGCAGTCAATATTACTCGGCTGTATATGTTATGGCTAGCGGTGTTAGAAGTAGGCATATTACGGGGTGTTAAATATTAAACAAGGCTTGAGGGTAAACTTTCAAATATTTTAAAGTAAATACACTGTATAATGAAAGAGTACTGTACTGTACTGGAAAAATATATCTTATTCTGTGACCCTTCAAGGACAAAAATATGGAGTGCAACTGCAAAGTAAACTAAATAAAAATGAAAAGAGCGAGAGTCCGAACTGTAAGATATACTTGTTTTGATAACGTTTGTCTCGGTGGCTCTACGAGTATTCTATTCTAATATTTTCTACTTCAAAATATATGCACTTGCGGTGTCTTTTAAAGTGATTACTGTGTATATGTAAAACTATATTATGTTCAAGTTCTTTAAAAAGTAATGCACGCATTTGCCACTTGCAGTACAGTATCAATTACGATAGTGATTAAAAATTTCATCTATTATATTAGTGCATATTATACATTAGTAGGGCCTGATCTTAAGCAGTTACCGTAGCCTGCCGTTGCCGACTTGAAAGGGAGTGGGACAGAGGGGATTTAATATTAGTGATACATTATTAACAGTGCCTATCAATAAATAATAAATATCGACGGATTTATAAATCAACTGTATAGTCCCAAACAAAGCAACTCTTGTACTATGGATACCGTGCTACATAGGACTGTGGGTGATCCTAGTGACACCAAGACGAGGGCAAATTACGAAATGGCCGTTTCCGAAATTTCCTCTGGCGGGAATCGAACTTGCAACCACCCGATGCAGTGAGCGGAGCGGCCAACGCTCAAACCACTGCGCTATGCAGTCCTCATAGCACCGTATTACTCGTAGGTCCGTCCGTCCAATAGGCGCTTTGTAGCGTTACGGCACAGATGGCGTAGCATGCTACGAAGGCGTAGTAAATGTAGAAGCTCGTAGCAACGTAGTATGCGTTTTTACTCAAATATGCTTATAATGTTGTCATTATTTTGCAAAGTTTCTTCCAGCAAAGTCGACGTTGTATCGCGGTACATTTCTGTCGTGTCGAGTGAGGAGCCGGGCGCCGGGAGCTCCTGGTCCTCACTCTGCCGGCCGCGCTGCTGGTGCGCCGCGCCGCGGCACAAACACGAGTGTTTTTAAATTAAGATGAGATGACATCATGATCATGACTGTCATGTCATGTAAAGTCATTTTTAAGTAAAGCACTATACAAGCCTTGGTCCGAAATGACTGTACTGCTGGCCACGCTATGACGGCCTCAAGCTAAGCTTAGCTACGCTCTCGGCCTTCAAGCTTGGTCATCATTGCAACCCTTGCTGGCCGCGCTATAAAGGCCTCGACCTTCGGTCTCGGGCTTTATTTTAGCTCGTCCATCAAGGGTTGCAATGCTGACCGCGCTGTGGAGGCCTGGAGCTGCGTTGCGCCGCGCTTTCGGCCATTAACAACGCGTCCAGCAACACACTCATCACAGACCGTGGCAGTAATGTACTATTTTATCGTTTGTCCATATAATTTCCATGTGTGTTTTATTTTTGTTTCATATTAACAGGTTAAAAATGTACGTTTTATGTCACGTACTTGCATGCTTTATATCAGCTATTAATAAAATCCCGGGATTTTCAGCATGGGCGCATAAAAGTAGACGCACGTAAAACAGCGATAACTACGTTGAACTAGTAAGTTTGTGTAAGAAACTTTAGTCAACACGCGTTAACTAACTAATTAGAGTTAGACGGCGAGACAAAATCGTAAAATACTGCCCGGATCTAGTTACAATGTTGCAAGAAAGCAACTGTTAAAGTTGTAGCGCAGCTAGAGCTTGAGCTACATTGAAACAACATATTTATGGTGCTCTACCTCTTTTAAATCTAATTTTGTTGAAATAGGTTGCAACCAGGAAGATGTGAAAGTTACTGAAAAAAAACTATGTATCTATATAATAATGCTTATAGTAACTTTTTTCGACTGTACTTTAATAATGTCAAATATTTACAAGACACATACTATTAATATACTTACCACAAAATGATTTAAAAATAATAACAATAATTTTAATAAAAATAAGTTACGTTATTACATTTATCTTAATTCCGGCTTCTTTGATATTTGTAACTGAAATGCCGTGATATAAGAATTCAAGGTTGGTAGGATTTCGAATGTAAAATCGTTACAAATCTAACGAAGGCGAAACTGATTTCGAAAACGACAAAATACATTTCCAAGTGAATTGGCAAAAGTACACGAGCTGGGAGTCAAACATCAAATAATAACATAATAAACGGATAATACCAATTTTTGCTCCAATTTTATACCCGCGTAAATAAACAAAAGAGTTCATTGGTGCCGCCGTCAAATCAAGCCTAGGGTGGTGAAAAGGTTATGTATTGTTGTCGATGTTTTATGAAAATCAGGTTTACATTTTAACGTCAGCTTTTATATGCTTGTTGATATTTTTAAAGTATCTTGGAATTCATTCGTAGGTATCGGTGTATGATTTACTGAAGGGGTAATGATAATGAAATATGAGTATAACCTATCGGTAACTAACGTAACCTAATCGTGATAAAGTTACGTATTTAGATTTCATAATAGTTGAAGAAATATAATTATATGAGCAGGCTTAAAACAATGGCTTATGCATTGCCACATAGGTAGACTTTTTTCATTTGTCGATAAAGTTATATTCCCCCATCTCTATCACCGCTTGTTTAAATGTTTTGTATATGTATATCCGAGCATTTTCTTTACACATTATTCGGTAACATTACATGGTAACTTTTTACACCTCAAGCTTTATATGAATTTCGCGGGCAATATCGCGAGTTAAACGAGTTTCCTGCATTTTCATATTGTATATTAAATAAACAAGAAAGGAACCTTCGTTTAAAAAAAAATAAGGTGTTTTAAATTGTAAAATAAATAATTAACAATACAATATTGTGGACATTCCGGATCAGTTACAAGGGTTGTTTTTTTTTTAAAGTAAGTAGGTAACAGATCTTCTCCAAACAGTATAGTAGGTACACATTTATTTGACGAATACACATTTAGGTATGTTTTGCATCTAGTTAATCAACATTTACCACTAAAACCAGGAACAGAAGAACAATTTACACCGCACCTCATTTTTATGAACGTGTCGGGCGGGCGTCTTATTTACGAATAATAAAAACAAGGAAGAGCAATGAATCTCTGGCCACTTCATCTCGTCGCTTTAATATTTTACGTGACCTCTAAAATTTGGGTAACACCCCGACTGACGGGCGCGCGCACTTTTCATTAACTTCTGATTGCCCGCCGAGAGTTCGCAAGACGTCATGTTGGGGAGACGTGCGAGGTTTTTGGCGAAGTGCAAAAGTTTTATGATATTATGATTACTTGCATGAGACGAGCCGGGGCGGACGTGACGAGTCGCCTCTGTTCCTAGCATTATAACTTCTGGTGCGGTGCGAATTTGAATAAGTAAAATTTAAAGAAGTCTAGTAGATGCAGATGTACCTACTCTGTAGTATAGGATAGGCCCACGTTATATTAAAATTTAAAAATAATGTATCCTATCTGAATTTTAAATATCCCATCACTATGGTCCAACATAAATTTATAATTAACATATAAATTTATATTAAACCAGTTCCTTTGTGAAATTGTATTTAAAATATCTTCAAATATCCTCGTATGGTTTCTTTTGTTAGTTGGCACCGCAATACAAGATGACCATTCTATTTCCCGCACGTGTTACTCTATGACAAGTATACGAGCGGACAGATAGCTCAGTGAGTGAGATACTCTTTCCTTATTATAGTTGGTTACGTGTTAATTACGGACTACTAGTATTTTATGAGTACATCTCGGTTTATCCTGCTTTGCTACTCTACATGTTTAGGATGGTTTTATGCAAGAAGTCTTTATATTACCTTCTATAATACGGGACTTGCAAGTATGAAGTATATGTTATCATTTACTTCTTAAATAATGTTATCCGTTGTAAATAGATTGTTTTATTTTTTATCACGTTTTTATGTTATTTATTTAATTCATTTGAAAATAAAAAATAAAAAAAATATAACGTCACGACTTTTATCCCCATTCGGGGATAATTCATTTGCCTACAAAAAATTCATTATATAAACTAAAAGGTGCTTCCACAAGCGCCAAGTACCGGCGCCCATGCAATCTGTTATGACGTTATCAATATGTGGTCAGACGTCAAAAATGATTGCTCAGGCGCTTGTGGGTGCTACCATATTTTACACGCCAAAATCATTTTATTTGGACTTCATGAATGATACAAAAGAATCCGTAATCCTGGAATAGTATCCATTTAAATGAAGTCAGTAAAATTGAAATACGACATATCTGACTTGCACGTTATTGTTCGATTTATCCACAGTTACTGCAATGTCAAAATTTGAAAATACTGGCCACTCTGGCCACCGTAGCTGTAGACAATACAGAATGTAATATTAATATTTATTTACCTTTGCATCCAAACAAAGACTGCATTCATATTCACCCCACGAAAACAAGTAAATAAAAATGCAAACACGCGCAATTGTGTCTCAAACGAAGGAAGGCGGCGGCACTCGCAGCGTTTCGGAGGCAAATGTTTTGCCGGTCATATGAATTTAGATCGGCCTCGGTATTAGAGGGAAGTAAAACCATCGGGAGACAGGTGAACCGAACTATTGGAATAAAGGGTAAACGCAGGGTTGCCAGGTACCGCTTTCTACGGGAATAATCTTAAACGAGTATATCTACAGGCGCAAGAAAACAAAAGACTTATTTCAAAACTATCTAGGCAGTGTTCGTGATGGAAATTTGCTTTGTATGTGGAACCTGGTAGCGAAACTTACTGCACTGTTGTTAAAAAAATAACCCTCCTGCTGGGTCAGTTGGGTCAAAATAATTAAACTCTATGTGGTCTTAAGAAAAACAATCAAATAATGTTTACTGTAGGTACGCTTTCTTGTTATCCTTGTCAAAACTAAAATAATCTGATAATTACCACAAAAAAATGGCTTAAATGTTTATTAGGATCACGATAATGCCTACACAATCTATAAATTGAATTTGAAATCTTGCATCACCAAAGATGTAGCTGAATTTTAAGCACAATACCTATCAACCCTGGCTGAGGTATGTCAGGCCGGGAGTCGGGCGCAGCGGAGCGGAATGCGGGCCGTTGCGAGCACGCGGCGTGTTACATCGATGTGAATATAAGAGATTACACTCAAATAAATGTATTGAAGGAAATCGCTGGATGAGTGGCTCGTTTGCGCATTTTGTTATTCGTTTTTTACGCAGGAAATAATCTGAAATCACAAAATCCTTATAGGGTTGAGTCAATCGCATCGTCAATAGGCGCGGCGTCCTGTCCGCTCAGTACATTTATCGCTTTGAGCCTGAACCGCACTGATGAGGCGCGATGCGACGCTGCGCGACAAAATATAATTTGTATTTGTTTATTTGGCCTTTCTGCGCGACACTTTTAGATCTGGAGGCAACATTGTAGCACCGCGCCGCTAGTGCGGTATATCTCGCGGCACTTCCTCCTTAGAGTTTGTTCACGGCGCGGCATTGCTTTGCGGATAAGTGTTGCGCCGCGCCGCGCCTCTATAGTCCCGTTGAGTAGTGCCTTTGTTTAGACGTCCATGGGTGCGTTCAAGCTTTAATTCGCGATTTTTCTGGAGCCAATAAAACATTGCAATAGATTTACATTCACAATGACATTCATCGTATTTTCGTGGTAATCGTATTTTCTGATTCCCACATCAACATGTTGAAGTATGTCCGAGTATAAATTTTCTCCGCGGGTGGTAGCCGAGTGGCCGCAAAGGCGTCTTGATGCGATTTCCGGACCACTTTTAGCGGAGCTTCCTGCAAGATATAAATCCAAGTTAGAGCGCTCTCTGCGGGGCCCGACGTCGCTTCGGAAACTGCGACCTCTTTTACAGATTGGACCTTATTGCTTATTATAAGTTATTATTCTTTGTAAAATTATGTAAACAGTCAGACTACGCCGCGTCTCGGGGATTTGGGGATTTGTGGTTTGTTGATCGTAGTCATCAACGTGTTAAATATTGCAATATAAATAAAAGTTGTATCAACTTTTTGACATCGGCTCCCGAGGTACCCATTTTAGATTAGACAATTTACTAAGTTACTTCAGTACATAAAATAGTTATATTATTTAGTCTTCGAGTATTTAACCAACGAAGATTTTGCTTTAATCTTTCAAAACTAACTAAACATGAAATATAAGCAATAAAATAATAAAGGAATAAGATTTTCTTGGCAATACATTTTCCCAACTAAAGAAATGTTTATTTAAAAATAATTCTTTTAATTCTCAACAAAACGTCGTCTAAGCGAATTAAATCCACATTTTGGGGACAGAGGCCTTACAAAATGAAATTTTCTTAACATAAAGTGGCTAGGACGGTGTAGCGGGGGCGGGCGGGCTAAACAGCGCGGGCTGCGCAAGACCCTCATGTTTCTAAATAAATTATGAATATTTACCGGCACGCTACGGCTTACTGAGACATAATTATTTTAATCTGACTCTGAGACGGCAATTTCGGAGAATTGATGTCAAAAGAGAGGCTGTTTTTGTTTATTAGGTTGGGTTGCACACTAAAAGGTGTATGGTTCGTGTTAAGTGAGATAGGCCTATTAATTACGCGGCAAAAGCTCGTAATCTTTATATTCCATGCAATAGAGTGCGTCGTATAAAATTATTTTACCGTTGTGGTTACCTATTTCCTTAATTAGACCTAGTTGGTTGTTTATAAATAAATAAAATAAATATCACCAGACGAACACATCAACTGTATGGTCCGGTACAAAACTAAGCAACGCTAGTTCTATGGCTACCATACAATGGTCTGGGGGCGATCCCAGTGTTACCCAGACCATGAAAAATTAATAAAAGGCCGTTCCCGAAATGTCGTTTATAGTGCTATTTATTTAGAAATGGTACCTATTACACCTATCTATTTATAATTAGGCTATAGCATTTTTGTATTAGAACTATGTAGAAATAAATGCTGAGTGTATTGTTACAAGTTTATAAACTAAATGTGTTTTTACAGTGCCGTCTCAGGGGTAGTGAAGTAGGTAGATAATTTACCGCTCCCCAGGTGCGCCGCCGGCTTGTGGCTTATAAGCACATCGAGATTTTAATTAAGCAGGTCTATCATAATCCACATGAGGCGGTGGAGAAAGAGAATAACATTTTAAAAGAATGCCTATAGTCGTGCTTTTATTTATTTACATATAGAAAAATTACCGGTACTGCGTAGGTACATTTTAAGTATCACCATCGCAAAGGTTTTTACAAAAAACCTTCGTGGGGCTGGCAAATACATTATTTTACTTATATGCAGTTTTACCAACTGGACCCACGTGGGGTGAATTCTTCGGTGCGAGTTAAATAAAGGGCTTGAGCCCTTATTTTCTAAAATATGTTCGTACTTGGAATATGTTGCACACTCAGATGCCGATACGGGGCGAGAGCCAATTACCGGACACAATTTCAAACTGTACGCTGTTACTAAGAAAATCCTAACACAAAATAGGAATAGCTGTATCGATTAATATTGGCAATAAAAAACAGAAAGAACATGGACAAAATAACCTATAACTACACCTTATAATAACAATAATAATTTAGCCCTTTCAACGTCCCACTGCTGGGCACGGGCCTCCCCTTAATGCGAGGGGGATTCAGGCCATAATCCACCACGCTGGCCCAGTGCGGGTTGGTGGATTTCACATGTCTAAAGACATGCAGGTTTCTTCACGATGTTTTCCTTCACCTTGTTTTGGAAAAAATAATTCTTTCACAGAACTGAAGTTGTCAATAATTAAGCCTCCTTACCTCGCAGTGGCGAGAGATTGGCCCATCAAATATGTAACAGGGTCTACCAGAAATCCTTTTTACGTCCGCCGCGGACAGTTTCACTCTGGCCCGGTGTGGCGGTGGCTTAAAGGTCTTATAAATTAGTGAAACTCTATTAGCGGGATGTTCGGCCAAACGAATTTGCGTTATCGCCTCAGCCTCGAGTGACGGGGCTCGCATACTAATGACGTCGCCACAAGATCGCCCGAACTTGCTGTTCGTGTAATTACTTCTTTAAACGAAGCTCGAGGGGAGGGCACGATCACTTTTGTCCGAGGGTATGCGGACCCGATAATCGAGTTACCCGCTTCTACGCTACGTCGTATTTTTGCGCAATTAAGTTTAGTTCCGGGTATTTATTTAACAAATACTAACTTCTACTTGTACTTGTACTTGATTGTAAGTTGTTGAAAATGTTTTCCGATAAGAAACTTTTTATTTCTTGGAGTTAAAGAGATTAGTATTTTTTAATGAACACAGTATGAATCTAAATATATAAGAATCAAAGTCCAGACTCACTGACAGACAACGCACAGCCTAAACCGCTGGTCGTATGAACTTGAAATTTTGAGGGTGTGTTTGTCTTGATTGGTAGAGGTGTACTAAGAAAGGGTTTTAGGTAATTCAGCCCCTAAGGGTGTTAAATAGGGGATGAAAGTCTGTTTGGACGTTCGTCATTTTTTAAGTTATAATTATGAAAATTGGTGATCAGCGCGGACGAAGTTGCGGGAAAAAGCTAGTTGTTAATAAACGTCTCCGCGAGAAACCGCGCGCGCAAAATTATCATAAATCGAAAAAAAGATTTAAACAAGAGATTTAGAACTACGTTTTTTTTTTCTTGGTTGTAAAAGGAAACCGGGCAAACATGTTGTTTCGCCATTACGAAAGCACAGAGCTGGAGCAGCGTCAGCATTCCTAGTAACCCTGGGATCATAGCCTAATGACGATACTAGAAGAGACGCACTAAACAATTCCGTAGGTTTCAGCAACATTCTAATAAACTTTATATAATGCTAGACTCTACATTATGAAGGCCCCGCCCTCGTCTACTAGTGACTCTACAAATCGTTGCGCTAAATTTATGTCTATTGAGTCATTAATCATTAGATTTTGCTACATAAATTTGTAGAAACGTGTATTTTGACGAGCTGCTTTCCCATCAATCGCAATCTTTCACAAGACACTTCAAGAAGTATGCAAGTCTAGTTTAAAAAAGGCTTGTACACGGTTAGATTACCTGACCGCAGTGAGGGAAGTTTTTTTTGTGATTGCCGACACTTCTAGTACCCTAATCTCAGTTGGCCCAATAAACAGGATAGATTGTAAATTGCCCATTTTCACTTTGATTGTGCCTTATTTTCAAAATGAATGCAGATCAAAATTACTCAAAAAGTTAATGAGGGTCTCCTAAGAACGTTTTCCGTTAGCTACAACGGTTAATGATCCTGGCCTTATGCGTCATCTGAAAAATCCACCCTGTCAGGCCCTTCTAGAAACGTTATATCAAGGACACCGACAGACTCTGTCATCGTAAAGCCAAGATACCGGGGTGTCGTAAACTTAAACGCGGCTTACTGCACTGTGGCCTGCTGCCATACGTTTGACCCTGCCGAGCCAATGGATTACCGCCGACGCTATTGCGTGCACGCTCCGATGACTTAATTAAAACTCTACCTCACTTGATAAGTGATATGTCATCGCTTTGCAACGATAGTTTCAAGGTGGTTTAGTGGATCATCTTTTGCAATCATAGTTTCATGTTGTTATAGTTTATCGATAAAATCATAGTTTCAAGATGCTATATCATGTGCAACCATACTTTTAAATGATTATAGATAATCATTTGCAATCATAATTTTAAATGGTTATAGATCATCCTTCAAAATATTCCAAAATATTCAAATAGAAAGTAAGTTTAAAAACTAAAACTCGACTACTGAAAAAATGTAAATGTAACGTCACGACTTTAATCCCCATTCGGGGGTAGTCAGAGGCTTGAGTGGCCATACACCACCACATTGTGGAGGTATTAACCAACTCAAAGCCCACGTTCACCTGATAGTCAGAACCCAACGTGACAGGTGGTGAACCTTGTCGCCGTGTATACAGGAACTGACTATTACCTAATCCCGAGGGATAGGTAGGTTACTGAAAAATCACGCTCTAAACGCGTGGTCCGTGTTTATATGCCATTTTGCCCTACAGGACCTACACAGACCACGGCTATCCTCTAGATGAGAATATTTTCTTGTTTCATACTTTTTAGAGCGTGATTTTTCAGTAGTCGGGTTTTAGTTTTTATTTCCCTTTTGATTCAACATACAGAACGTTTTAATTACACTGCTTCGATGTTTTTCTCGATAGCTAATTGATTGGACTATAGCGGTCTCCTGTCTACTTGATGATTTAATAAAATTGAGTAAGTACCTACATTAGCAGTTATTTGAGTAACAGCATTAGACAATTTCCCGTGCGCCGGTCCCCCGCAGCGATCCGAACGGCCTCCCGTGGCCGCAAGTAATCGCACTTTCCTTTTATTACCCTTAATGTCATCATCAAGCGTAGAAGTGTATCGTACTAACCGCATTATGGGTCATACTGTTTCTAATTCACTCAACTAAGCCACTATTTCGACTCATAATAAATTGATTCGGAACTCACTTTGAGTGCAAAGCTCTCGGGCGATTAGTTTCAACTATGAGCGATAGATGGCGCTAGGGGTTCGTAAAGTTTTCATTTGGAAGTTTATCGTGATTCCTCAAATAATAAATATTTTTGCCTGCACATCTAATAATAATAATAATAAAGCCGTTTATTCCATATTTCTTCTATAAGTACATTTCAGATTTTGTAAGCAAACTTACTTGCTTAAATTATGTTAGTAGTATTAGTATCTGTGATTGAAATATGGACCCCTGTGAGGGTAAAGGCCTCCTCCATCTTCTTCCATAACTCTTTGTCTTTACCAGAATTTATCCAATCGTTTCCTACTACTTGAATAAGATCATCAGCCCACCGTCTCATTGGTCTTCCAACATTTCTTTTCCCCGCTGGGCCTTTCCATGGTGTGGTTTCAATGGTCCATCTCTTGTCTGTATATCGTGAGATGTGTCCGGCCCACTTCCATTTAAGTGTGAGTGCATGCATAAGAGCGTCTGTAACTTTAGTTTTTTGTCTGATGGTCACATTCTTCACTTTTTGAATTTTCCTAATCTTCAACATGCTTCTTTCCATTGCTGTTTGAGTGCATTTAATTGCCTGCACATCTATAACACATCAAACATAAGCTGAATGAGATCTTTTTGCTATTGACATATCAAGAAAGGTCAGTTTATTTTGGAATTGTTACCATATATGTATGAACTCTACATACCTAACTAAGTAACAAAAATATATCTGCCTTGATTTTCTATAGGCTTCAAAGTATTATTTAGGTAAAGAAAAAGTTATCCATCTACCAATCTATAGGCTTCAAAGTATTATTTAGGTAAATAAAAAGTTATCCATCTACCAACACAACAGTACCTACGAACACATTATTCGTAATTCGTAAAAGCAAGTTGGCAAAGAAGAGTCCTTTGTTTTTTCCCCGAGTGGTAGGTATCGCCAGTGAAACTCGTTGAATACATTTCTGTCACTGTAAAGAGAAAATATTTTGTTTTCAAGGAAAGTGCGGGCACATCATCATTACGCTGCGTAATTTTTTCGTATGTGCCATTCCCGTGCCTGTACTTTTATGCCTTCCCTCCATAAAGACAAAAGGGACTTTGAAGTGAAATCACGTACATTTTTTGCAACTTACTTAGGAGAGATTCAGCCCCTTGCCTTCCATGTTAATATTTTCAGGAAAAACATTGCGGGGGACAACGCATGGAAATTACATTTAGATATTTGTTCACAACGCGCACATCGGAGTGTGGGTAGGGATATTATATTTTACGTGCACGGAATGTAATAAAAATGTTTAGGACTATCGCGGGGCGCCATAACGTAAGCAAAATATAGGTAATGCCGATTGAAATGTAAATGAAGCGACCGACATCAAACTTTTCGGAGGAGAATTCTCATTTTCGTTTAATGAAGTAAGGTTTTTCTATGTGCCGTGTAGTTCGTTAATTGTTTGCAGGTAAATTGTGGGAATGAATTTTAATTAAAATGGTTTTCGGAGTCTACCGTTGCTAATATTCATATGTGGGATATTATTTCCCCAACGTTTCTGTTTATGTTGGGTATTTTATCGTTATTGTCCATGTCAAGTTCATATCTTTGAGTTGCTAATGGCAATTCTCTTGACATCAAAGGACAATAAATATGACTTAAAATTTTCACTTTTACTGATATTTAAAGATTTATAAAAAACTTTCTAAAGGCGTTACACTGGCATTACAAACCACTTTTTACAAGAAATGTGTATAATATTTCCTGTGGTGGGCGATGGCTAGAAATGAAAGGCACTGGTTCTGGAACGATGTGTATTGACTGAAAAAGGTGTTTAGGACTAACACAGAGCGACTTACTAATATTTATGAATATTCTAATCAATAACTAACGTAAACGTGTGCACCACGGTTCGCACAGAATAGAGAAGAGGCAGACAGACAATCAATATACCACAGAGTAGAAAATGTGTAATTCTTTACTTTAATTCTAAACAAAATGCTTTATAAAATTATTGTAACCTGGCTTAAAATACCTACAAATTTGGGGGTAAGACTATGGAGAGGATACAGACCATATAGTTGGTTGTCAGGCGATATTATTTATTAATTCCATAGTACACGTACTTATGTATCTCATACATATACTACTTTATAAGTAGGACTCGGCCTCTACATTTATGTTTTAGGACGATAGTCTTTCTAGGTACCTATATTGTTGTTTTATGGGCATGTTTGTGTATCTACCACGCCTTGTAAACGGCCAGTTAACAGATTAGACGAACTTGCCAGAAACTCCCATTCCTGGTAACGGCCATAGTTGTTGTACGTATGTAGAAACAAAGTTTATGTTGTTCGGTACTTAACTGCTCTGAGAATGTGACTTGATAGTGTGCTAAATTGAAAGTTTCAAACTGATTTGGTAATGATAAAGTAGAGGATAGGTCAAAGTAATGGGATAGGTATTTCCTGTAATTTTATAAGTAGCCACTCGGCATTGCACCGGAACAATATAGTTTTTCAATACAAAAAGAAAATCCTATCGATAACGACGCGTTGTCCACAAGTTCTATGTAAAAGTAAGCAATTACACAGCGATATATAGAAAATCTCGAGCACTCCGACCAGGATATTGCGGTTTAGCCTCAATTGACCAGACGAGTGGTCAATAACTGAAATAGAATCTGAGGAGGGTTCATATTGCGGTCCGATACCTAGAGCCGCCATACCGGGGTTGATATTCTCGTATCATATTTTATGTTACGTTAAATAGAAATGAACGGTAAAGGAAAACGTCGTGAGGAAACCTGCCTGTCTTAGAAAATCTAACTAATTTTCGAAAGACATGTGATATCCACCAATCCGCACTGGGCCAGCGTAGTGGATTATGGTCTGAATCCCCTCGCATTGAGGAGGCTCGTGTCCATGAGTGGGACATTAGAAGTACTCATGTTATTATTACTATAAATATAAATAATTTGACTAGGCCGGACCTATGCTGGTAAAATAAAGTGATCAGAACTCTATAAACATTGATTTAGAGTACTTATATCATCAGTCTGTTGCTGTCTCGTGCTGGCCTTCCGAAATGCACTTCCCTTACGTTCAGTGTTCAGTACTTTGCATCCATTTTTTGCCAGCCATATTCCTTCTTTGTTCTTATCTAGTGCCGTATCATACCGAAGGTTGGCAGTCAATAGGACTATTTCCATTATTTTTCAGCCAGGCATCTTCCGCATCTACATAATATTGGACATCGTATAAAACTATTCTTTAACATTTATCGGTAAACGATCGGAGGTTAAGCAACGCTCGGCAAGGTCAGTCAGAGATGGGTGACCATTTAGTGGCATTTTAACTGAGCATCTCCGTGCTTCGGAGGGCACGTTAAAAGTAGACATCTAGGCAGCAGTCGTTAAGCCTTGTCAGAGGCCTTTACGCCTTGTCAGAGGCCTTCGGGCGGCTTGATAAACTCTAACACCAGGTTGGCCACTAACCATACGATAAGAAGAAGAAAAACATTTATGAGGCCAAACATAATTCCTCAAGGATCAAAATAAGCAGTTAGCCACTTGTCTATCGAGCAAGAATATCAGTTTGATAGCGTCCCACGGCGATATATTTCATTTATCCCAAACTTTATCCATCGAAGAAAAGATCGGAGTTATAAAAAGCGTAGGACGGCGCTGCGTGTCCGCTTACCTACATTTCTCTGAATCTAAATATAGGCATGGCAGAAACTGGCATCAGATTATCTTTCGTAATGATATCTGGGCCGTGAGTCATAGCTCTCAAGGGTGAGTCCCGACGCATACTTTCAAGGTTCATGACCATTAGGAGGTTTCTCCGTTCTCTTTAGACGATGCTTTAGAAGATAAATAAGACGTCCCGCCCAATAAATTGTTCTGTGGAAGTGTTATCTCACCAGGAAAATGTCCCGGGTAGGTTATGCATCCTACTCGATTTGATAAGCCTTTTATTAGCTTTTTACAAGGTTCAACCACCTACATCGTTGCTCTATGACTACGGACTTGACGCACGTGACTTTTTTATATAACTAAAGGGTTAAATAAACGTATGGCCGGCCTGATGTTAAGCAGTTACCATAGCCTATAAATGCTTGCAAAACCACGGACATGGAGAGTGTCTGGGTTTCCGGCTCTCTCACTCATAGTACGAAATGCAGCTAAATTAATATTCAGTATAAATTTTACGCCGATCTTCTGTGAGAGAGTGGTACTACCCTGGTCGAATCAGCCCGTATATTATGTTCTGCAGTAAATTAGGTACAGCTTCGCTCTACCACCTTTTCTCTCAGTCTGTTTCTTCTTTATTTTCTTAAATGATGGTTATGTTATAATTATTTACCGATTTTTCAATGATCTCTCATTTATTTTTTTCACTGTAAAAAAGTATTTCGAAACGCAATAGGTAATTGGAAAATAAACTTTTCCTGTATTATGATTACTTCTTAAATGTACTATTTCGATTGCAAAAGGTTACTAAAGCATGTTTTTACATACGAAATTTCCTGCATTTGTTTGTTTGAGTTTCAAAACCCCATAAATGCAAGTACACCAGTAATGTAGTTTCAATAAGGCGATACGTGTCAACATCCCCGGTTTAAAGGCATTTCATTTTTATGACGCGTTCAATCCTGCTGGCTATAATGTTGACAACGTTGTTCGCGGACGAGCACACACTAAACCGTATTCAACGAACTGTCATCGAAGTTATGGGTACTCAAGTACTTACTCTGATTTTAAATGGTGGTTCATTTAAGCATGTCTTCGAAAAAATATAGAAAGATACTTATAATTCTAAAACAGTAAATGAATAAAGTAGTACTTAAGTATCAAAATTGGATTACTTATCAAACGAAATCAGCTATACCTTAAAATGCAAATGAATTCTCAAGAAATGCTTATTATGCGTAATAGAAGGAAAGTAATTAATTAAAAAGGATATTGAAACCTCTACTTTTAAGGTGTTACAAGGGAAGGTTTTATAAAATTTTACAAAAAGCTTCGAAATAAGCATTAGGGTTAATTCACACTTTCCGAGACACGTCTTGTTGACCATGCGGCGTTCACTCGTTGACCACGCGAGGTCCACTGGTTGATCACGTGACGTTTATGGTGACATCGCAGCGTCCGCTCGAAGACCGCTTGTCGACAATGAGTGGACGCCGAGCGACGAGGCGTTGCTGCCCCCCTAGACAAGTGGCATGAACACTAATCGAATAGAATAGAATAGACTTCACAATGTATGGAAATCTCAAACGTCGCTATGTAGATCAACAACAAGTTTCTATGTAGATCACGTGACTTATGTCATTGCCATACATGAAGCGTAGCGATTTGAAGGAACGCTTGTAGACGTCAGCCACTTCTAGTCGGGTGCGGAGTCGTTAGATGAGCGTTGACCTTAAGAGGTACAGACTAACTATCAAATTGATAGAAAGTTATGATAGACTTACACTGGCATTACATATCACTTTTGTTCCTAGAAACGCTTTGTAAAACCATTGTAAACTGACTAAACATCTCTATAAATTTGGCGGTATGACTGTAGGCTAAGAATAAAGCTTTAACTGGAATGAATAAACAATGTAGTAATGCACAACACTCTTTTAGGATTACTTTTTGCCCCTTCTATTGCAAAGTTTGTATGCAGCGCCACATTTCGTACGAAACGTTCTAAGTGCTAATACCAACAAAAACACAGAAAGGAGAATTTATTATTCCATCCGAGTACATTGCGAGATGACGTTTTTAGGAGAATATTTTAGTGTTTGAGGAAGTTAGCGAGTTTGTAATTAGTTTCGTGTACCGACCGTCAGGTGGCTCCACTGTCTTCGCAGTATCATCACGTGCCATAACTTTTTCATTTGACGCGTACACGAGCAACTTTTCCATTTCTTTTTATTAACATCATAACGAAAATGAGAGTAGGCTTTATCAGAAAGAGATACCTGATGGTTTTGCCAAGTATTTGCGGGGCCTGTCATTTAGTTGGGTTATTATAAGTTCAGAGCGTGGGGATAATAATTAGATACTGTAGACATTATACTAATGTGCACTGACGGCGCTTGTGCATTAGCATAATTGAATGAAATACTTTAATTTTCTTAAACTAAACTTTAATTAGTTTTTGACTACCCTTATAACTTCTTATAACTTTCTTGACTTGACATCTTAATTAAGTCACCAAAGATTTTTTGACATATTGTGAAATATTATTTTCAAAAATAAAACATTACAAAGATATACGTTAATTGATGTTTGCTAATTACGTGTAGGTAACCTACCATGTATTATTTGATAGAGAGTTTTACTCTACCTCCAAGAATGTCCGAAGAACATCTGGTTTTTAACATGCTTTTTTGATCAACTCCAGCAATCAATGTAGTTAAGTTGGTGATGTAATGGACGATTGCCTCTGAAAACGGAGTGTATAAAATATTTTTGAAGTAGGTAAGTATAAAATAATAAAATAAATTCTGAATACATTTTATGACGTCATACCTACGTGTGTAGTTAGTACATTTTTCGATACTTTAAACGTCAGTATTTTGGTAATTTTTAAGTTATTTTAATATTTATTTTCTCTTTTAGTAAAATAACAATTTTATAGGTACACATTAAATAATAGAATAGAAGATAATTTTTAGTTTTATTTGTAGGTACATAACTACCTACAAATAAAACTAAAAATTATATTATAATTATTAATTAAAAGACATGAAATTCAATAGGTACCCAGTACATTTTTATTTCCAATGTTGTTGTTTTGAAATTGAACTTTACTCAGGTACTAACTTTCGTCTAAGTACTTACAACTTTCCAAACTGAGATCCCTATACGACTTATTACAGTCAGAAGAAAGTACTTTTAAATCACTCCAGAAACATAGCTCTTTTTATTCCTAAATAATTTGTTTGGTCTCCTGAGCACCAAGTTGTACTACAACTTAGCTAAAATATTCTCTCATACAGCGTTCTCAACATGTGAGGAGCTTTATTTTTTACGTGCAAAGAATGTAATGAATAAGGACATCACGTGCCCCATTATATTATAATACGAGAGCGAGCGACGACGGGTCTTTGTGAATAGCTAAATTGATAAACATAAGTCATCTGTGGAGATCCCTTTATTCCCGTCACTCTCTTATAAGATGAGCTGACAATAATAATATGCTCACAAAAGGAGAATTGAGCTTCTAGACACGTTCTACCTAATATCACAATTAAATTACGGACGGTATAACCTTTCGTATACACTGACGCAAAACTTGTATTCATTGGCTGCGATCAAATCAGGCGCATGCCGCGCGACGCTGCGCGCTCACACGCCGCGCGCGGCACGCGTGGCAGCCTCAGATGGCTATAGTCACATGCCTGGGTGGGCCTAAGGGCGAGCCAACCTACACTCTAGGCCTAGAAGGGTATAACCGAGGAATATGTTTTTATAAAATTAAAATAGGTTAGTCTCGTAATAGAGAGCTACACACGTTTCAGACAAAAACTTGCTGTTTAAATGTTATATTACGATGACATTATAATTAATATTCTCCATGCAGCAGAATCGCGCTTTTCAAAGTGAAACCAAAATAATATTCCACGTAGTAAGTATCACGAGATGTTATTCATACTTTCTTATCGGATAACACTTGTATTCAAAGCCCTTGTGTAAAATAAGTCGATTTTGCTTAGCAAGTGCATAGCTTAGTACCTGCGGGTGTGTTGAAATATTGAACAGTCTTTATAATCGCCGTGGGAACGCTGCATGTGACTTCCACTGCTTTCTGTTATTTGCTACATTGTTAATATAGATAGCGAGCATACCTATTTCGTAATAACCAATGTAAGGTCTGTGGTGAGGTCCTGTAAATGTGCACATCAAAGCCTCCGCCAAGTCAAGTTAAAAAAAGGGCGCAGCCATATTCTCGAAACAATAGAAGTTTTTTATATCATACATTTAACACCTACATGTGATTTTCTTTTATTCGATTATACATTACATTTGATTTGACATTTCTACGCAAGACATTACTGAGAAAAAGCGTTGTTTTCCTGACAATCTGACCTCGCCTTAATAAAGCAATACTTAGTTCCATTATAGTAGTAATGGAAGGGCCATTACCGCATCCTAAACTAACAAAAGATTAGGATTCATTCCTTGGCTCAGCGTCAGTGTTTGCACCTTGATAAACAAACCCCTTAGTTAAATGTTAATAGGGCTTTCTTTGACACGCGAGTAGTTTGGGTTTCGATTTCGGTACTAAATTACTGTAATTAATTATGCGAATGGCAGAAAGTATCTGATGGTAGGAGAGCGCGTCCGCCAAATCGAGTCAAAGAGTACAGCACTCCAGTAAGTAACCATTTTCTCTGAGTTTTGTGGCTAAAATTGGAACTATAAAGTTGTTATTACGAAATCATTAGCCCATGCAAGAATTTTTTAACAGTGTTCTTAATACAAACGACACTATCACTTGAGATAGGAACATAGATTTTTTTCGGTGTTTTTTTTGGACGATAACTTTTCTTCAGCGAAACTAAATATCTGATGAATCTACTATAATCAAGCAATGTAAGCTGTAAAGTGGCAAGAACTGTTGTTCTTTAACATGGAAGGGAATGGATTTAGGGTCGTCGCAGTGCGCCTAGCGGTGGCGTTGACTCGGCGGCGCCGCCATGCCGCCGCCGGCACTCTGCCGCGGCGCGGCCCGCACGCTAACTTCGCATAACCACCGAGCAATCATTGCGAACAAGCTATTGTTAGGTACGTACTATAGCTTGCTTTCACCCCTGCGTTGCCGGGTAATGTACTACCAACCCTAGTTCTGTGTATATTGTAAAATGAAACTAGTTAAATTAACAATATAGACCCACTATGAGCATCTTGTTTCAGAATCAATGTAATTTCGATTAGCAAAAGTCGATGTGCCAAGTCCATTTGGAATATATCTGACCACCAATATACCTAGGTTACGGCTGTGATTTTATGTATGTAGCTTTATGTACCTGTATGTACCTACCTACTTATGTTAAACAGGATTTAAAATACAAACATGGAATCATAATTACATGCCTGTTTAGTAAATGCCTTGCAAAACTGCTACCCTATTAACCTCGAAGGTTCTATTCAGTTTTAGCATGCTTTAACTAAATGGGGTGCCTACTAGGGGGTGCGTAAGATAACCTGTTCAAAAGTATCGAAA
The DNA here is from genome assembly GCA_947859195.1 of Drymonia ruficornis. Taxonomy (NCBI): domain Eukaryota; kingdom Metazoa; phylum Arthropoda; class Insecta; order Lepidoptera; family Notodontidae; genus Drymonia; species Drymonia ruficornis. Next base: position 6,038,444 of record OX401905.1, on the reverse strand, counting down.
AAAGATTACATTTAAATAATATCACCCCAGCGATCACTTTCGCCTACGCGTGGATGGCAATTCGCTTCATGAAATCTGGCCTCCTGGGTGCTTAGTAATCAAGTAAAGGAATGTTCGATTCAGACGAAGATTCCTTTTTGCAAGGACTAAAAAGATCCTTATCATCAAATATATTGCTGTTAAGGGTAAGAGAAAATTACAATTTGCGACCGGGTCGAGCTTAGAATTAGCCGTGGCCTAGCTACTGCGGCTTATTTGAAACTGGGACACATTTTTATTATTCGAACCGGCTGTTTCGCCATGTCTGCATACTAAACAGGAAAATGTGATTTTACCGCTATCATTTTTTTATGTTTCGGGTCAGAAACGCATTACCTGGGTATTGTAATAAAAATTATAGTTTAGACTGGGATCTACTATTTAGTTAACCTTTTTTTTTCCAAATCGCTAGATACAAAATAAATGTAGTAGACAGTCTCCAAAAAGAATGGTCTCTAATGTCATAACTATTTTTATCAGAATAAGAACCTATTTCAAAATCGTCAGATACTTAACTCTCATCAACCAAATAAAAATGGCCAAAACGCTATATTTATTTGGTAGATAAAAGTTATCCATCGATTCTGAAACAGGAACTTAGTAATTTAGTCCTTTGACAGATTTCGTTGGCTCTACGCACCACCAAATTCAAATTTCAGACACTATCAAAATAATGTTAACTTTTTCGTTGATTACAATCAAAATTCCGTAGACAGAGAACTATTCGAAAGCTACACGTGCTATGCATTTTGTGCTGACAGCCTGTGTCAAACAAGTACTTCAGCTAATAGCAAATCAAAGCAAAGCTTATCACAGATAATTTCCCGCTCAACAGTAAGGTGATGGCTACCACGAACGTAAATACATACTGGACTGTTCACTACTGCACAAAAAACGAGCCGAGCGAGAGGCCCCAGTTGGGACCGTGTCCCTCTCATTTCGAGTTGCCATGCCAAAATAATATTATTTTTGGGTAGTGATTGTTAGTTTTTAAATCAAGCAAATAAATTAATTTATTATTTATCGTGACTATTGTTTTATCATATTAACAATAGTCACGATAAGGCTCGTTTTTCTGTCTTAGAATTGTCTAGGTATAATAGACCTTAAGGCAGCAGAATAAAGTTGAATTTCTTCTTAACCAAAAACTCAACTTGTCTATCCCCTATTAAAAGATCCTTGATGGCTACTTATTTGCCGACAAAAACGAACTTGACAAGTCACGCTTCACCAGTTTGTTTTATTTTGTTTACTCGTGCACAATCATTTGCACGTTTAATGAACACTTTCAATATTCTATCAACTTCTTAAACATCAAAGCACCTGAACAAAATTGATAACATCACTACACTTGTACAAGTTCCTGGCAGGAAGCTCTCCTAATACTTTAATTATTAGCAACACTTGAAACTCGGCCAGTAACTCACTGTGGTCGGAATTAAATCAGCCTAGTTAAGTGTGACCGTACGAAGCAAATCTCGGCAAGTGGCCGGCTTCATAATTTCATAATCTTAATGGCCACCTCGCTACGTAAAGTGGAGGAATTTAGTGAGGTACCCTCCCCCGGGGCCAAACACTTTGCTGACCGTACCTTACATCTCTGGTAATAACGGGGATAATAGACTGGCCGGTTTTAGAGAACGTCTTATACGTTTTTCGTGCTTTTATACTCTGTAAATGTTTTATTATTTTATGTTATGTTTATTATTTTAGTGGTCAATTTCTGTTTATTGATTTTGTCAAACGGAATATTGTATTATATTCTCGGCAAAAATGGAAAAAATAACTAAGTATAACGTGGTTTAACATTGCCCAAGAATTTTCCACTAATTCATTACTTAATAAGTACCTACTTAGCTGGATAGTTATCAACTCAATTGGATTTTTATTGTATAGGTACTTAAAGAAAGCGTCTACTACGCAAACCGAAAGATATTATACTTAAAAAAGTAAATGTTTGTAAAAAGTTGTAAATTTCATCGATACATCCTTATTAATTCCACGATAAATGAAATTCTATTTTCGCACATAAATCCGAATTAAGAATAAAAATATTTGAATTTCGAACGTTGTCGCTCTCCGACAGCGATTCATAAACTAAAGGGGGTTTCAAGTGCACCGTCATTAATCCAATTTACATACAATGGTGGCCGTGATGTGCTCCGCGAGACAGATAATCGCACAAATGACTTTTCGAACTCCGCTGGATGGTGTTATTCTCGATGGAGCCACGAGCTCTGTTTACTGAACATTTAATCGGGCTTAATATTTTTGTTGCAGTGCATTTTATGTTTTATTCTGTGAGATTTTTATGGAGTTTGGGCGTTTAATATTTACGGTCTATTGCGTTCATTTAATTGTTGCATGGATTTTTTTGAAATGGGTATAACTTATAGATTTCTGAGCACGAATTCTCTGAATTACCAACATAATTAGCTAGATAGGTCGTAGCTTTTACACTTAAAAGTCAATTTTAAGTGTAAAAGCTACGACATCTCCTCAATGCAATAAATCCACAATAATCAACAAACCGGTCGCTTCTTCTTTTTCTACGGGCGGTGTCCACAAATCGACGTCATAAGTGCGCCTGTTTTGTGTTGCCGGTCGCCCTTTTTCGGTGTCATATTTGAAATATCGTACAGTTTGCATATGACCGTTCGTCGACCGGCAAACGAGAGCGGGCGCATAGAAATTGTAAATGGAATGAAAACATTGGAGTTTCGTTTTCATTCATTTAATTAGCCGGAGTTTTAAGCGAGGCGCCTCCGTGTCGCTGCGCGTCGTAATCGACCATCCATTCGGATGTTCCTCTATATTCTTTGTTAAATGTTTTGTTGCTGATTTTACTTTTAAAATTTCTAATTTGGAATTTGATTTCGGAGATTTCGATTGTGAGACGATAGACACAATAATCTTGATTTACCTACTTTTTTATTTATATAAAAACATGTTTATTAGCTTTCTATTTAGTACCTTCTTGACTGCCAGTGCCTTTTTATTTTTAAATAGATCGCACTACACTCATAACTAAAAGAAATATGGTTTTAATACGAAGCTATAGGGACTGAGAATATAATATATGAAATCCTCGGATGCAATCAGTGGATGGTGAAATAGAAAAGCACCTTTTATTTTCGCAGTGCCAGCAGATGCAAACGGGAAGTGCATTGGGTGACTTTTGTTTCCAACTTTTTCCGAATTTACGACATGGATCCCACATGAGTTCATTCCTGAACAACTTTTCACCCAGTCATAACATTTTTTGCTGGGAAAAATGATCGTGTACGAACTAGATGTGTCTATTTGACATGCATGACTTTACTTTTATTTTTTTGGAATACTACTAAATCATGGCCAACGAGAAGTGATACAAAATGGTAATAAAATTTCAGTTTAAGTCTGTTATTTAACAAGCGGGCAATTTTATAAATTCGTGATTCATTCCGAGTCAGAAAGCGTAATGTTAATAAAAATAATATTAGCGTAATATTAATAAAAATAATAATAATAAAACTGAATGTTAAGAACAACTAAATTAATAACATAATTTATTCATTTTCGTATTGCGTCTTGCTGTCCGTGGCATAGAACAAATCGCAAAAGCCCATATTGCTGGGGATCAAACGGTTAACAATCAGTTCAATTCCAGCAATCATGTAAGCGATTCGCGAAGGCATCGTGGAGCAATTCGACTTCAATTAGTGCAGGCGTCGGCTCTCTTTATTTATTCAGAGGGACCGGATAAAATAAAAAGGAAGAAAAATATCTCGGGGATAACATTCATATGCCGAGATGTGAACCCAAAATTCTGTATATTGTAGGTATGTTCGGATAATATTTTGATTTACTTCGAAGAGAGATTGAGAATAGTCAGAAGCTGCCTCTACATTAGGCGCATTCCGCGCGTGCACTCAGATAAGACGTGGGAACGGTTGGACATAAAGTCATAACATGAGTGCTCGGGCGAGGCATGCGAGGCATCGGGTTTCCTCACGATGTTTTTGTTTACCGTAAGCAAGGGATAATCATATTGAAATTATGATTCGCACATAGATTTAGAAAACCCCAGAGGTGCGAAGCGGGGTTTGAACCCTGAACCTTAAGCCCCAAGACCCATGCCATTGGCTATCACTGCTTCCAGTTAGTTACACAGTTAAAATTGTAACGCGGTCGTCATGGACAGTCTTTTGTCTCTTGACGTTTGCAAGATACTCGTCGCGATGTTTGAATTCTTGTAGTCAATACAAGTTTGATATCAAAACGCTGATTCATTAAAGAGTAAAGAGAGCTAAATTTGATAGTAGTTACCGCGTTCCGGTCCCTTTCTGAAGTTGGCAAGGTGTCGGCGGCCGCGCTCCGCTGCGCACTTTACGACCAGCCTTGACCATTTATTATTAGAGGTAGGGCCGAGCGGCGGGAATGTACTTTTCGCATAAATATCAATACCGATGCGTATTTGTTTTTGTTTTCTTTTGTATTGTTGCTCTCATATGGTGCCTTTTTTTAAAGTTAGTTCCGCGGCTTTGAGCATAGGTACCTATATCGTTGCTTTAATAGATGCTAAAGACTTATAAGCTTCGGATCATACGGGGCTTGTTACGAACTTGGACCATTAGATTAGTTCTTCGTAATTCTGACACCAATTTACTACGGAAGTGTGACAAAATTCAAAACTCGAATTCACAATGAAACGGATTATTGCTTTATTATCGGGTTTGTAATAGCAGTCCTGTAAGTACTGGTAAAATGTATAGATTAAAGTATAATACCTTTGATAGTCTACAAGACGGAACTCTGGTACAAAAAATCATTATGTATTTCCAACCTCATATTTTTGTAAACATACTAGTGAGACAACAGCATAGATAAAACTTTAACGTTATTTTTATGTTATCATCGCCGTAAATCCGTTAGAGAATCCCTCTTTAAAGGTGCGTGGATACACAGGACCTCCTTTGCGTAAAGGTGTTTCTTCTCCCGGATTAACATAATAGGATATACTTTATCCCGGTAAGTTGTAGAGCTCCCGTGGGAGACCTAAAGTTCCGTCAGACTCCGCGGGGCGAGCGACTTTTTCCGTCATCATAGAACCCCATGTTTAAAAAGGTTGAATCTTAGAACCGCGCTCACCATCACGCTAATGGACAGCTAGAGCAGTAAACGATTGTTACATTCTCTAACGGTTGGTTACCATGTTGGTGAGCTCAGCACTTATTAGAGTCCAATTATAAGTTATAGAAAAATATTATAGGACTCTACGTTCACTAATGTATAGATTAGATAGGTGCTTCATAACTCCATCCAACCTGAGATTTTAGTAGGAATTTCCTACTTTAAAGATAATTAGGTATATAATACATTTTTGCGTTGAATTCTTTTCATAATTACTATCTACGTCTTCATTTCATTAATTTTTCTATTTATTTACTTCTTAAACATAAATGCTGTTTAGTGGTAAATTAAAAATGTAATCTAAATCGAAGAGGGCATTGATCCCACGCCGCTATCTAGTAATCGAAATACGCCATTTACCCTTTCATACCTATCTCGTTTCACATCGTGTATTTTTTAAATTGTAATCTTTTTGAAAGGAGGACGGCACGAGGGTGCGGCGGTGGGGCTCTCCTGCCTCGTAAACCATCGTTTGGCTGCACTAAATGTCAATGTACAAGGGCAACACACGACTACTTGTGCGCCCGAGTGGTGTAACCAACCACCGATGTCGCAGGTATAGATGGAAAATGAATTTACTGCTTGCCCGTTTCCCAATTTGGTAAACGGTGAACAGCGAGATGTTCAGAAGCGTTTCACGGACTTTATTTTATTTAGTGTATTTAGGTAGCTCCTATTGTAGCGACAGAAAGATGTTTACGTTTTTAGGTGTAATACAATCCGTGTAATTTCGCTTCGCTCATTGGTGGGATGTTATTACACCTAAAAGAACCACGTAATAAATTGAATTATTTTTAACAGAAATTATAATACATCAAAAATGTATAAGGCGCTATGCAAAATATCGTGCATTATTAAAATCAAACCTTCTGAGTAAGTAAAGAAAAACGAAACCGAATCTCCGCAGACTTCCGCACGCATTGTCATGCAAACGCGACGAGTTGAAGTAGGTTATTGTGTACAATTTACGCAATAAACACATTTTCTTCTTTACTTTTTATCGCGGATCTGTTACAGTATGCTAAATTTATGTCCGATTCCGTCTGCCGTGGCTTGGCAGAACAATTGATGTGCCATGGAACCACCGCGCCAGGCCCCCGTGCCACATAAAATTTTATGATCGCGAATATTTATTATTTATAGTTTTATAGACCTGCCTAAAATCGATTTCCTAGCCGTGTTCCACATTGTGCTGCGTCAGAATCGTTATTTTTACATATCAATATGTAATGACGCTTTTTCTTTATTACACTTACCCAAATAAGCAGGTAGTAGGGTGCATATTTGCTTCAGTTTAGATTTGCATTTTGGCTGAAGCAAGTAAAATAGGTAACTAGTATAATATCATAATTACTCTAACTGGAATTTAGCAAGAATTAATAAAATTTCTACCATATGGGCATACCTGTGTAACATAAAAATGCACGGACGGACGGATGGACGCACGGATGGACGGACAGACGTACAGACGGACATGAGGGTTGAGGACAAACTATAAGGGTTTCTTAGTTTACTACTGAAACATAAAGAAAAAGTATGAACGTCCGTTTGGACTTTTATATGATTGGCAAGACACGATACCGATAAAATACTCGGCAAAATCAGTTTCGATGCTATAATTGAAAACACGAAAATGATACTCGGCGAAGGGTTTAACCGTCAGTAAAAATGGTGTTTTAATCCATCCATCGATACCTGCCGGCGACAGGCGGATTACCGCTCTGCCTCACTGCCGACCGACTCGCCATTTTAAAAATATTTACGCGGCTATATTTTACACTTTCTGACATCTGCATTTTAGATTCAGAGCCCCTCCACTATTGCACCGCGATAAATGTTCATCATTAAACTTTTTTCCGCGATGCACAAGTTAATGTAGAACACATCTAAGCGTTCAGGTGAAGACTGGAAAGCTGCCAACTACCTGTAGATGTTGGGCTCTTCAGAAAATTTACAGCTGGATGAGGTGGCATTTTTTATTGCCTCTATGAGTTATTGAAAACGATAAATGTACACAAAAATGTATACGGATATCAGTCAGTCGCGTTCTCTCTGTCGCTCGTGCATCTTTCCCGTGTTACCTTCCCCTTTATTAAATTTATTAGAGCTGTATTCGGTAAATAAGTGTAGCGATAGGTGAGGTCGGCGTATTCCCACGTTCGAGGCGGCGCGTCACCGGGAATCCCGCGCCTCCCCGAGGCGGCCGGGTGAATTGTTAAGCGTATTCACGTTATTGTTGCAGCCATTTTGTGAACTTATACTGGAAAGCCGAATGTTTCGAGATAACTCTCGGCAAAAGAGACGTTACCAAGTGTGGGAGACGTGATTGTCGTCACTTAGAGAGAAACAAGAGTAGTCCTCGTCCTTCGTTTAGTTACATAAATACCACAGGCCTTGAGCCACGCACGCCCCGTGATCGATCCCACAGCGAGTACTGATGAACATCAAAAATAGTTCGATAATATCATCGATACCGCGACGAGGTTTGCATTCAACTTTACGACCTTGTTCGTATTTAATAAATATGTCGGTCTTTTCCGACCCCAAATTTTACGACTGTACAATAAAACATGTCTCGACATCCAAATTTATATGCGTACATAAAGTTTTATATCCGCGCGACTTGCACCGGCGGAGGTTTTCCTAATTGTTACCGGTCATGGACGGAGTGGAGCGGGTTCATGAAAATTCAAAATAGTGACGAATAAGCGACAACCTCCATAAAATGTGATATCGCGAATGTCATCGCACGCGGCGGATCGATTGGGAGCGCGACGTCAAACCTAGCACTCGTAATTGATCGCTCGTTACGGAGGAAGCGGTGGCAACAAATAAAAACACGGCGTAGTCCACAGCGCTCATAAATGGCTCGTTTTGTATAGACACCCGTATAAAATCGCACTTTCTAATGATGTAATTTGTACCGTATAATTTTCACGTTACCGCCTCGTGTTGACACGGGCCGGCCCTGAGGTCTTGTTTGTTCCAACGTGCCCGCCGGCTTGCGCTCTAAATGATCAATTTGTGTGATTTTTCCGTATCGTTTAACAATTTCACATTCAAAATAACTCATGAACCGGTCATCGGCGGGTGCAAACGATTCAGTGAGTCATGTTTATTGACCTTTTGTTGCTTTAATTAATCATCGAGGGTGTATCTCGACGGCGTCGCATATAAAATGGGTGGGAATTTCATTTGGTTAATAGCGTTACCCTAATTGCGTATGCGGCAATTATCTCTCGGACGTGTTCAAGCGGGCAGTTATCGGCAGTGAGGAGGCTGTGCTCGGAATTAACGTGCAGTAGCAGGTGCCCCTGCGGCCCAACACTGCATAGATAATGCCACTATAATGTAAGCTTATGCACACTTAGAACTCCATAGTTGACTACAGTGTACTCCGATATTCGCAGAACTTTTAAATAATGTGTAGGTATTGAACAAAAGAATCGAGAAACAAATGAAGAACTGGGGTGTGATTCTCTCATTTGTGCATCAAAGTCACGAATGTGACATCACATGGTGTATCAACTCTTAGTTTTAGGGATGTTAGGCCTTAGCTAATCACATCCGGGCCCATAGCCAGCTGCAAACTGTGGCCAACTCTGACACCAGGTTGGCCACTAACCATACGATGAGAAGAAGCTGATCACATAGCAGAGCCTTCGAGTATTTGATAAGTTTTCTTTACATATCTTGGAACTTTGCGTAATATTCACTGTAAATACAGAAATTTATCAAAAAATAAGCTAAAACTTTTAAACGTTTGTGCAAGATTTCAAAGTATTCGCCGTCGTATTTAAATATTGAGTGGTGAAATGTCTTCGTTTGAAAGCCACTTCCGGGAAACCAATATAATCCGATGAGGTCGCACTATAAATGTAGAGCGAGAAAAACCTCGGATATTTTAGTTTGTTGACGACAGACATTTAAGTAAAAAGAATTTAGACTTCGTATCCATATTATTTTATTCTAGCTAGAGCATTATATTCTCTGCACACAAATTTCTGTTGAATCTTTCCACTGTATTTGCATGATCCGCAATCAAGATACAAAAACAAAAACAGTTCTACGTCGACCTTTACCACAGCCTTTACCAACAATTATCAACCCAATCATTATATTTTAAATAATTGCCGTCATTTAACAATAAACATCGTTCAGAAGTCATAAAAATAGCGACGCTAATGAATGCTACGTTAAAAATATATTTACTGGGGCTAATTGTTCTATTGCGAATGTAGGTCCGGCGCACATAATCGAATGTACGGCATAGTTAACATAGACCATAACATATTAAACATTAGTGTAAAATAATGCCCTGCAAATGGTTTTCCACAAACAAATGAAATTTGAAAATGTAACCAATGGCGGCGTCTTCATCAGGCGCATGCCTCGCGCGAGCACTCAGTTTTGACGTCGGAACGCATAGACGTAATGTCATTATATGAGTGCTCGGGTGAGGCATGCGCGCCATATGGACACATCTAATTGGCGGCGTCTTCATCAGGCGCATGCCTCGCGCGAGCACTCACTTTTGACGTCGGAGCGCATAGACGTAATATCATAATATGAGTGCTCGGGTGAGGCATGCGCGCCATATGGACACATCTATTTAGAAATGTTTTTTGTTAATAAATATTTAAAAAGTTAGGTATAACAACGTTGACGTGTTAATAAATGTTTATCAAGACAAAAGGTGGTATGTGTGCGCCAATACTTCAGCTTCATAAAAGCCTACGGTTGGCGTAGCCGTAGCGCGTAGCAACTTCGTAGCAGTTAATGAATAATTATGAACCCATTATTTAAGTAGGTAGGTAATATACGTAATAGTGATTGATTTTATGTGCTTGTGTGTGTGAAAATAGGTACCTTGTTTAAATAAAATATGAGTTAAGTTACACACTACCTATTTAGTGTATACGTCGGTTGTATAAAAATGCTACTAAAGGGATTGAAAAACGAGCAATTGCTACTAAGGGCATGATGTCTATTGAATTGAGCGCCTGTTTCAGATTCGTCAGATAATTTTTATCCGCCTATAGTTTTTGCGTAGAATATTATTTGTCAAAACGTCAAATTTATTTAGTGCATAAAAGTTATTCGATGAATTTTTCTTTATTTTTTTTATTGGACTGCGGTGGCAAAAAAGCGTACGGCCCGCCTTATGTTAAGCAGTTACCGTAGCCTATAGATGCTTACAATACCAAAGGCATTGCTCGCACATTGCCGACCTGAAGGGGAGTGGGATGGAGGGAATAACGACACGACGTGGGGACGAATATGAAAGAGTCTCGAAACAGGCGCTTAGTATAATTTTTGTAATAACTCTTGGGTACCAATTATTTTTTAAATTAGTAATATTATTATTGTTAATAATTTAAAATAAAATAATTACCCAGATATCCTCTATCAAATTAAAACTACTAAGTTATGACTTCCTTCCTTTACTTTCCTCGCAGTATGGACAACAATTTGCTTTATTTCTCTTGTAGTGATCTCGCATCTCGCTACCAGCAGATGGCGTTAAGTGCAACGCTCTAATACAACATACGATCCTGAATCGCGATATCAAGATACACGAGGCACATCAGTATATACAACGAGTTCCCGACAACAACCACTGGGGCGTAGCGGCCGACCCCGCCAGGCATAACAACCGCTTGGCTGGAAGATCTTCCCTTTACCGTTAAACTCTACAAAAAACATTCTCAAAACTATTCCGTAGATTGTAAACACACAACCCATAACTTTGTAATAAAGCGCATCTATTGCCAATAGGTATACTAGATATGGCTGTGGATAATGCGTGGAATCGTTCGATCTAAAAAGTCATTGTACAATAATTGTCCGTTATTTCCAACTGGCGGCGGCAAAAAGCTATTTCCTAGAAATTCGTCTACCCGGCCCCCGGCACCGACCGGCGGCCGCCGGTGGCGCCACCGGCCAGACATCCACTCATTGTGCTAAGCAATTTAAATTTACGTGAGGTAATGTTATTAGATACTGTTATCCTTGAAATTCAACTGGCTAGCTCGTGGCCAATAGCGTGGCGCTCATAGCCAGCTGCAATCACTGATCGGTATTCGATCGAAGGTTAAGCAACGCTTGGCAAAGTCAGTCAGAGATGGGTGACCGTTTAGTGGTATTTGCACTGAGCGTCTTCGTGTTTCTGAGGGCACGTAAAAAGTCGGTCCCGGTTGTTGTCATCTAGGCAGCTTGTTAGAGGCCTTCGGGCGGCTTGAACAACTCTGACACCAGGTTGGCCACTAACCATACGATAAGGAGAAGAAGAAGATGTGACCATTCGGGAGCACCAAGGAACCTTAAACGATTAGTTAGCATTTTTTTTCTTAGTAACAACAATTTTAATACCAGTTCTTCTTTGGATTGCGAAGTGTGCCTATTTTTAGTTAAAGAGCTTATTACACCTTCCTAATTTTAGGCTACTTAATTTAGTCATGACTGAATTTAGGCAAGTGTAATCGCATTTAGCAAGTTAGAATCCTAAATTTAGAAGCTAGGATGGTTTCTGACTGACTGAATCGTTTAGAAGCCTAATTAGAAACGCATTTAGGAAGGTGTAATCGCATTTAGTTACTAATCCCAAGTCAGGGTTACCAACTTAGGGCTTTTAGCCCTAAATTTGGGCAAAATTAAAGAAAATGGGGACAAAAACTGATGGCTTATGGTATATTTAGGTATATTCTCAAAGAATTTCTCCCGTAATAGTCCTAGAGGATAAAACTTAATATTTTATTATTTAATATATTATTATTTTTTAACCCATTTTCTTTTTTTTTCCTTTTTCTTTAATTGTGCCTACGGCCAGGGCTAGGCCAAGGCCAATTTTTTGTTGTCTGGATAATGCTGGAGCCATCCTCGTACCTTTACGATACGTCCGACTTCGTCGCGCTCCAACTGGCAACTGATTCAGTAACTAAATTTAGGACAGTGTAATCAGAAGCTTTCTAAATTAGGTTCTAAATTTAGGAAGGTGTAATAACCCTAGCCTGTATTAAATATAGGCAACTTATGTAAACTAACAATTAATAACGTCTATTCATCAGAAACGCTACTAATGCTTCCTGCTAGCGGTTAAGTGACGTAATAAATATGGCGGGGACTTCTTTAATTGAAGTACTATACTTACGACGATGTAACCTAATTAAAGTCGGAATTGTATTGCTAACCAATTATTAACAATTATTTTGTTTGTATTATATAAACAGTAAATATACGTGTTTGTGCCTTTTGCCGTGGCGACACTTGACACATCCCTGCATCGGGTGGTTGCGGGTTCGATACCCGCCAGAGGCAAATTTTGGGAACGACCTTTGCGTAATTTGCCCTGGTTTGGGTGTCACTGGGATCGCCCCCAGTCCATTGTATGGTAGCCTTTTACAAGTTTAGTTTGGGACCATACAGTTAGTGTGTTAGTCTAGCGATGTTTTTCTTTGTTTAATAAAATGATCCCCACATTTGTGCTTGCACCAGGTGACCAGAGGACTGGCTCTTTCCTCGCTCAAAGAATCAGCATGATGATTCAGCAAGGAAAAGCCAGCATTCTTGCCACCATTCCACGCGGACAGGATGTATGTGATTAGAATTTTGTTTTCCTAATTTGTGTTATTTGATTTAGTTGCTTTAAATAGACACGCGTTCAATAAGTGTTAAATTTTTTTGTTGTAGCACCGTTTTTATTTTAACTTTATCCGAAATTCTGAAAAAAGGACAAGCTCTACCTAATCTTTAAGTCCGTCCAACATCCCGCCAACATTCCTATTTTGACAGGAATCAAATAAAACAGTGTGAAAGGCGGGAAGATCTTTTTTATTCCCCTATTTCTTATCTGAGCTCTTCGCGAAGATTTTTCGTGGATGTCATTTAGTGCTAATGCGTGTTGTGGGACGACTCGCCTACGAATTGCCACATTTACTCGAGCTGGCGGGCCTCTCGAACCAACCTTAAATCCTGTGTTTGGAATGAGCCAATGCATCTTAAGCAAGGGAACTTGCCTTTAAATTGTTCGCCGTCGGAAACTGTGGAGAATTTGTACTTCTTGTACTTAAGGGATTTTCCGTGTACTGCCAAATTTCGGGGCTTTGTGAGTCACCGGGGATTGGCAGTATAGCAAACAAATAACGGCGGCACGGCCATAAAATTACTAACGTAGGTAACTTAGTAGGGACGGTTCTGTGTAAAAATATTGTCTCATTTCATTAGTCACTATGGATTAGATTGTGGCTAATATAAAACATAGTACTATTTTGTTCAGGTATTCCTACCATAAGAACAATTATTAGTGTTAAGGAAATATTGTGTTGAACCACTCACTCATATTTTTTTGGCAAACTTAAATTGTCCGCTATGGTCTCTCTTGATCAGCCGTTGCGCCGTTAATATAAAATAGTACATTGTTACCCGAGGGGAAAAGTAACTTACCTCGAACTATTAGCGTAACCCCGTCTCGGGACCAATGATAAGTTACTTTAACCCGAGGTAAACACTGTGCTTTTCATCACGAATACAAGGAAAGTAAAAAAAATGAAAAAAATGAAAAAATAAATTACGACAAAAATTTAAATAAATAAAAAGATCCAAAAAAGAAGAAGTAAAAAAAGAAAAAAAGACGTCAAAAAAATGAAAAAAAAACCAGAAAAATAACTGAAATATTGACGAAAAATATAAAAAAGACAAAAAACAGACAAAAATGGAAAGAAAAAAATCAGAAAAAAGACAAAAAAGTTAGAAAAGAAAAAAAACAGGAAAAAGGAAAAAAGACGAAAAAAGAAAAAAGGGAAAAACAGAAAAAAATAAAAAAACAACAAAATAAACAGAAATAAATAAAAAGACGAAAAAAAAGAAAAAAGGGGAAAAACCAGAAAAAAACACAAAAACAAAAAAAAAAAAACGAAAACAGGAAAACAAATAAACGACAATAACAAAAAAAAAAACAGAAAAATAGGTAAACAAAAAGAAGTAGTACTACTACTAGTACTACTAGTAGTAGTGGGGATAAAAGTCGAGACGTCAATAGAAATTTGAAAATAGAACTCGTATTTTTTTATAATTTGTCAAAATTTCTGCCCGTTCTGGAAACACGGTTTTGCCCGATCAGAAAAGTATCACTTTCTGTTGGCTCTTCAGGCACCTTTCGACCTACTTTCCGCGTATCAGTGATGAAAAAAGTATTTAGACTTATATTTAGATTGTATAGAGCATTTTACAACGAATTTTAGTAGGACTTACTCGAGTTCAGTTAGTACCAAGGGATACCATGTATCTTCTGCGTAATGGTAATTTTATGCGACAATAAAGTTTCGGTCATTGCTTATAACTTAACAACCTATAGTTTTACATTATTTGGAGCTTAAAATAGTTTTAAGAGTCGTTAAAACTGTTAACACATCACGGTTATAACACGTTTCAGACAACTTATTTATTGGAATCATTTCTTTAATGTTTGTTACTCGTACAATGTTTGCTAATCGTGATAGGTAATGGGGGATAGAATTCGAAAAGATCGATTCATTCATAATAACACAGTAGATAAACACATATCTAATTTGTCAAGTATATACAAATGTTAGGTTATAGGGACGTATTACTAAAAAAAATATGAATAAAATAAAACACATAAATTACAGAGAAAAATGAACAAAAATATTGCAAAAAGTGTCGCAATGTGGGCCAAATAATGTTAATAATATGGTTTGATGGTTTTGTTTACAAGTCTCTCATCTTACTTAACAGCCTGTATACACTATACTTCTGAAAGATGAGCCATTTTATCCTAGAGTTCATTAATCGTCCTATTAGTCTAATAGTCTGTCAAAGCACCTAACAATAGAGAGTTCAAAGTAAGTGCAGTGAAAATTACGATCGTATGGTTTACAGCAGGCCAGGCGAGTTTTATCCGTTTATATGTAGGCTTTTAATGGGCCGTATGGAGCCGATATACTGCTGCTGGTTGCAATGTTACTTTTAGTCAGTGATTCTCAAAGTTTGTGCGGCATCGTCCATCAGCCACATAAATACATCAGACAAATAATAGTCTATCGTGTAGTAAATAGTAATTGCAACTGCTCCAACTGCGAATCGGTATTTAAATCCATGAATTGGAGTCTATCAGAGAAATAATAAAAAAAAATGTTTATCAAATCTTCTCGTCGCATACGGCAGTATAGTTCTGCGCATATACGTTCCTTTCATGCGCTGCGTAGATGTGCGCGCCACAAAATGCCAGTGTTGAAAAAAACATACCCACTATTATTTTTCAGCTGTGTTTCTACAACCCTTTCAGCATCATTGTGTTTTTTTAATTTTATTTTATTATCCTGATGCCAATGGATACCGAAGTGCCTAGCCTACTCTATTGTAAAAATATAGAAATGCCATCAAAAAAGGTTGAGAGCCTCTATTTTTCAGTAACATTTTATAACACAATAATGGGACAATAAATTGATTGATACATTACTGCACAGAGTTGTTACCAGCAAAACGAATCGCTTTCATTTCGTTAAGGGCCTCCGCAGACTAGCTACTTTTAGCATCGACGACCGACGATTTTGTGACGTATCGATGCTGCGTCGCGTTTCTTCGAGCGCGAACGAGCGAGACGCAGCATCAAAATCACCGATCGCTGATGCTAAAAGTAGTTAGTCTGCGGAGGCCCTAAGTGACAGTTTACGCGTATTTACGTACATTTTGTAAACCATGGGTTTTATCTTCCCACGTTATGAATCTGCGTCATCAGCGAACGTTAGTGCCAATCTCATACGTCAGAGTGACCATAGAGACAAAACGGGGGTATTATGGCATCATCTCTTCTAAATTTATCACTGTATTGTTGGGATATACCACATAACACTACCATGATTTGTTTTTCGTGACATTCTTTTTTTATATTACTAAGGTGGCAAGCGAGCGTACAGGGTCACCTGAAGGGCTAGACAAGTTGCTGACGTCTACAAGCGCTCATTCAAATCGCTACGCTTCATCTATGGAAATGACATAAGTCACGTGATCTCAAGCGTGATCTTCATAGCGACTTGTTGTTGATTTACATAGCGACGTTTGACATTTCCAAACATTGTGGAGTTTATTCTATTCTATTCGATTAGACTTCATGCCACTTGGCTAGCCAATTGCTCTTCTGATTTAAGCAGTTACCGTAGCCAATAAATGCTTATACTAAATGCATCGTTCGCACGATCCGGACCTGAAGGGGAGTGGGATAGAGGAAAGGGGACTGGGCTTCCGGCTCTATCACTCATCGTACGAAACTCAGCTGTAATAGCTACTTTACGCCGATCTTCAGTGGGAGGGTGGTACTACCCCGGTCGTGCTAGCCCATATAATGAGCTGCAGTCAGTTGGCTATAGCTGGGCTATCACTTATAAATAAGGCGTTTCTGAAATAAGGCCGTGGCCACATCGATAAGGCGATTGCGATGCGATGACGATTGCTATAAGTTGTTAGTTGTTGTGATGCAACCACCACCATATGTTCATAGGGGTTTGATCGCTGTCGCATAGTATTGATGCCCCGACCTTAGGAACACACGTTATCTAATCGTGAAACATTCGAATTAAGTTAAGACTAAAGGTCATCGCTCGGTAACGCTCATCTAACGACTCGGCACCCGACCAGCACCGCCTCGTCGGTTGGCGTCCACTAACTGAACCGGAAATTAGTGGACCATGCAGAGTTCACTCGTTGTCGTTGACCACGCGAGGTCCACTGGTTGATCACGTGACGTTAATGGTGAAATCGCAGCGTCCGCCCGCGGACCACCTGTCGACAACGAGTGGACGCCGAGGGACGAGGCGGTGCTGGTCGGGTGCGGAGTCGTTAGATGAGCGTTGATCTTAATCAAGAATTTGTACAACGAATGGGTCATTAAAAAAAAACTCCATCAAGCCTGTATTTCTCGAAGGCAGGGTAACTAGATTTATCAGCAATTAGTCTGTGCATGAAATACAAGTTTTTCCTGCTGACACTACCATTATTATTTTGCATGAACAAAACTGGCTGTCCAGCAAACAATTAGATCCATCGCCGATACCTTAATAAAATGTAAGGGTAGAGACACACCAAGCTCCGTCTAACGACCCCTAATTGCAGTACGGAGTACGTGCCGCCGAACAAATTCGGCGCACACTATTATTACATACGATAACCGTTTACCTGACCAATTCAATTCAAAATTACCCCATACAAGGCGTGTTGACACAATTGGATTTCCCCAATTTCGTATGACAATATAGGCTCACGTATTTGAAATAAATTTCGGAGGCTATCACACTAGGTTGTAATGTTTGGTATTACAAAATGTGGATATTTGAAAATGTTAGGGTATCGGATTGGAGAGGTTTTTGTGTCAGCTCCGAATACGCACACCAGAAATATACTGATTAATTTTGATTTGAATACCGCCTTGCGCAGTTGTTCGAGCGTAGGCTGCTCGGCTTACTGCATCGGGTGGGTGGAAAGGAAAGGAACTTTCGGAAAGGGACTTTCGAAATTTTCCCTGATCTGGATGTCACTGGAATCGCCCCATAAATCACAGGTACAGGTCTCTAATGTGTGAAATCTTTATACGTTAATCTAAATGAGAAAATTTAGATTTACGTTTTAAGATTTAACATATCAGTTTTCGTCTTTAAATTTCTATCTTCTTCTAAACGAATTGGAATTTTAAATTTTTTTTTTCACCAAAAGATGGAGAAAAATAATACCTATGAAATCATAGTCGGATTTTGTGATGCAATCGTTTTTCACGTCACAATTAATTATTTTCGGGGGCGGGGTTAGTGCGCTCTCGACCAATCCAGACGGCCAAAACGCTCGAACGGCGAGCACCACCTTAATAAGCATAAGGGGTAGTACACGAGAGAGGAAACGATATTAATAACCGGGGCATAAGTTATTAATTAAAACGTAATCAAGCCGTTCCATATCCGGATATACTCGAGTGTTCCAATATAAGGCCTGTTTCAGAATCGTTAGATTACTCCACAAAATTTTATCCACAAAATGAATATAGCGTTTTGATAGTTTTTCACAGGATATCTGCCGCCATATTTGGCGGATAACAACGGCAATCACCCCGGGGTCCACTTAGACGCACGCCACTGCGGCCTCGCTTCTCGGAACTGCACCGTGTCGATGAACCGAACTGTAAAATATCTATGCACCCTTCCATTGTTGATAACCCTACAATGAACTTATCAATATATCGGTATATCAGTACCAATGCGTGCAAGGATAAAGCTCGAATTAGATTCACACTGATGTGTGATTCGTAAGGATGAATGAGGCCGTCGCCGCAGCGGTTAGGCGATTGTGACGCGACGGCGATTTCGATACATTTTTTTATGTGATGCCATATTTTTATAGCAGTTTGATAGCTGTCACGTCGCTGTCGCATAGCGATCGCCTTACCAGTGTTGTCCC
The DNA here is from genome assembly GCA_947859195.1 of Drymonia ruficornis. Taxonomy (NCBI): domain Eukaryota; kingdom Metazoa; phylum Arthropoda; class Insecta; order Lepidoptera; family Notodontidae; genus Drymonia; species Drymonia ruficornis. The sequence goes on along the minus strand of OX401905.1, from coordinate 6,019,775 downwards.
GGCCTAAGGGTTCTATGATTAAATCTTACAAAATAAATACTGTCAGACTAACACACCAACTGTATGGTCCCGAACTAAGCAACGCTTGTACTATATAGCTAGCATACAATGGACTGGGAGCGATCCCAGTGACGACCAGACCTGGGCAAATTACGAAAGGGTTTCTGAAATTTTCCTCTGGCGGGATTTGAACCTGCAACCACCAGATGCAGAGAGCTGAGCGGTTTAACCTCGAATCACTGCGGCAAGCGGTCGTCAAGTATGGTATAAGTGGTTATATGTACGGAGATGCATGAATCGTGTTCCCCGTTCTTATAAAATGTACCTAAATTGTATCGCATTATATATAAAACTCCAACAATTGCTTTTTGCTACATTGTGAGTAGAGCGTGACATTTTTCTCAGCTAGTTTTACTTAGTTTATAGTGCAGAATGCTTTTCATGTAGCAATTTTTTTTTTTAAATATGCAACACATGCATGTTCGCGATTAACACTCCAACTGCATGGTCCCAAACTAAGCAACGCTTGTACTATGGCCACCCATGGACCAGTTACTAAGGGGACTGGCCCTAAGCAAGTCGGCCGAGTGGTCGGCCTAATACTAACAACGACATAAAACGAAGCGAGTAGTTCAACTATTTACCGGTAAATAGTAAAATGAAAATGAAAAACAATGACCACGTTTTGTTTTATACAAATATAATAACGGCACCTCTTTCTTTATTCTTTACTCTGTGATGGCCACCGTACAATGAACTGGGGGCGGTTCCAGTGATACTCATAACACGGAAAATTATGAAAAGGTCGTTTCCAAAAATTGCGTCTGGCGGGAATCGAACCAACAACCACCCGATACAGAGAGCCGAGTGGCTTAACCTCAAACCACTACGCCAAGCGGTCGTCAAAATAATCTCTAATCAACTATACTTGTTAGTTTCGACACGAATACTCGTAAACAACGATATAACATGTAGATGAACAACATCGGAAAGTAATAAGGTTCCTGCAAGAGCTGAGCAGCATTACGCAAAGACAAATGTCTTTGAGACAGCATTAACATAATCCGAGAGTGGCGGGAACAAAGGAAGTGACGTAGAGGATGCGGGGACCGACTTCCGGCCGATGCATGAACGTACAGGCACATAATAAAATAAATTGATGTGCCCCATCAACGTGTGGAATTTCATTACCTTTGATAAAAAACCTCCTTTTTCCTCCCGTGACATCTTATCATAAGGCTTTGTCTTTAAGTCATTTTTCTTGGTAACATACCTACATAAATATACGCGATTGTGGTGATGTAGGGGGTCTCTTAACTTTAATAATAATTCCATAGATACTTAGATATAGAGTCATAACACACCGGGATGCCATGGCAATGTTACCGGCTACGTATCCAAACAATTTGTATTGACTGGCGACGTCGCCAGGTGTGTACCTCCCATACATTTCAATACGAATAGTTGGCTACGGTGGCTGGCGACGTCGCTATGGCTACCCGGTGTGTTATGGCCCTTAGGATCTTGAAGACAGTGGTCATGAACTTTTGCTTACAAATCTAGCCAATTTTATTGCCTTCAGAAGCCCTAAAATGTAGAGATACATTTTTTGCCGAGTTGTTCCCTATTTATAGTACCGGATTTAATGATCGGACTTCCTCAACTCAGCGCCCTCTAACGTCTGAAGCTAGCCTACAAAAATTTATGAGGCGATCTCGTCTAATTTGCTGATTAATGGGAATAAGCTTTATTTATTGTGGTGTCTAGGCTTTACTTGATGTTGCTTTGACGTCACTAGCTGATTTAGGATGGTGAGATTCGATTTGCACAATTCAGCTATTCGTGACGACCAAATATTGTATTTGGGATTAGAAGACTGCTGGCATTTGCTCTGCGCTGGCGCGAAAACAGTATTGGGGGCAAAAGGTGCCATTATAATTGCCCCCTTGAACTTACGATATTTTTGGGCCAATTTTAAACCGAACTAAATCGACATGAGGACATCACTAGGTACCTACCCTTTACAAGAATCGTAAGGAATTCACTCATCACCAGTTTTTAGGAAAAAAAAAACTGGAACCGTCCGTTAGAAATCCTGGATCTGCGATATCCACCGCGGCGTAGCAATGTATAGGTAGTTCGCGACAGGTCAAGATGACATTCGGGTTATGAGCTTTTTGCAGAATAAAATCCGAATCAAAATTAGCAGGACCCGATAAACAATCAAAATCGCCCACAAAATAATTAAATTAAATTATTCTGTTGCGTTGCGGGTACTGCTAATTATGATTCCGATTTTATTCTGCAAAAAGCTCATAACCCGAATGTCATCTCTACCTGTCGCGAACGATTTCATGTCAGGTAACAGTGTCATGATACATTTGTCTCCAATGAACACGAGGCTTAACAAAATCCAGTACGAATCACAATTTAAAAGATGGGAACAAAACTGCACGTTTATCTATCGGAAGCGGAACACTATCGCAGGCTGCATCAATCTTGTCCGGAGTCGCGAGGGACTGCCGGCGCGCGGTGTCCATCGCTCGGTGTATACGTGTATGGACGTAGTCCACCGATAGAACACTACCCTAATACTGTAATGGACATGTGTATGTCGGTATGTAAAACGTTTTTCGAATAACATCCGTATGCACGGCGGGCTAAAAGAAAACGTAGTGTATCAACATTGTGTTTGTTTATCCATTTGAAGATGGGTTTATCTGATGATAAATGTTCGAGTGAAAACTGTAGAGTGCTATTTGCATTTTTGTATAAAACATGCTCTACTTGACAACGTTTAGGTAAAATATACCATTTAATAGTACTAGCACGCTAGCTACGCTTACAGTACCTTCTAAGATAGGTCTATTTTAGTACCATTTTTGAAAATTCTACTCCTATTATGTTTTTTCGGAACCCTCACTTGTCCAGTTTTATTAAGAGTGACATACTTACGTAACATAGTAAAATAATAGTGTTAGGTATACAACCATGCCATGACGGCCATGACGGGCCCGTTGGCGTGATGGCGCCTTTCACGCTGCAGGTCGTAGGTTCGATTCCTACCCGGGACATGCATTTGTGTGCATGAACATGTCTCTATGTCCCGAGTCTGGGTGTATATGTATATTAAGTATGTATTTACAAATAAAAAAGAAGTATATGTAGTAATATCAGTTATCTGGTTTCCATAGTACAAGCTCTGCTTAGTTTGGGATCAGGTAGCCGTGTATAGAAAATGTCCCAGGATATTATTATGCCACTTTAAAAAGTCGGCTAATTACAGCACCTGGCTCGTCAAAACTCGACTGCGTTGCGTTAGTAGGATCCCAAACTGAAGTGGGAACATGAGCGACATTTTTATTCATTGCGGTAAAATCATTTAATTAACCCAGCATAATCTATTCAAAAGCATCCACGCTCAACAAGTAGCACCCAGTTTCGAAATCCCCAATACTTTTATGTGAGGGTTCCGTACAAAGTAATGAAGTAGGGTATTCCTGGGAAAAGGGATTACTTTTTGCATCGGCGTCAAAGAGTGGCGATCTTCCGAAGATATTTCTTTCCGCCGATGGTCTCTGAATGCAGCACAATGCTCGAGGTTCAAAAGAGCTTGATGAATATCCAGCTCTTTGTTTCCGCTCGCTCTGCCTCGACAAGGCATTGCTTTTTAATTTAGACCATTTCGTTTCATGATTTTTTATTATTAAATCTGGGTGTTATCTTAGTCTGATCATTTTAATTAGGTACTTATGAAGGCTTCAGATAATCTTATGCACACAAAACCTGCTATTGGAAAAAAGTTATATTTAAAATAGATTGAAATTATCAAAAGAGTTGCTTGTTCTATTTCTGCCAGCCACCATTCAAAAAGTTACCTAGCGATTATGCTAAATAGATGGTAGTAGAGTTGCTATCTCTTAAGGCACCTGGAAGGACCTACATTTTATTAGTTACAACATAAAATTATTCACCTGTCTGTGAGTTTCAAGATAAAGGAGATAAATTTCCATATAATAAAATATACGTAGGTGTGTAAAACAAAGGTAGAATTTAAATCGTTTCTATAAATAGAAGTGCAAGATAATAATGTAATTCCCCGGGTGAGAGAAGTGGAATAATAAGTTTTTTCGAATAAAAGAGCAAATAGAAGCGCTAATGCGGCTGCATCCAGATTTTCCAACTGGCAAAAATTGCTCTTTTATGTAAGGGCGCGGTAAAGAAGGCTTTAATGAAAATTCTACCCTGTCCCGGATAGACAAAAGTTTTGCTTCACAAAGCAAACTCGCACTTGTTTGGAATATGTCGGTACAAGTTGCTAACAGTTTTGGACACAACGCTATCCGCCAGATTTATGGACATTTTTAGCCAGTTTACAATGGTTTTACAAAGCATTTCTAGGAACAAAAGCTATTTGTAATGTCAGTGTAAATATCATAACTTTTTTAAAATCTGGGGGTTTATGTTTTACTATTATTTATTTTGTATCCATTACTAGAAAATGGATAGTCTTCGTCGTCTATAGCCTGGCTTGGAGTATAAGCGTCGTTTCGAAAGGGCCATCTATTTCTATCCTGTATATCATATCATATCTAAGATGCTTGTAATTTTCAAAGTATTTGTTGGGGATTACAAAGCTTTAGCACTTATGTATACTGTCGCTGCTGGCGAAGGCATCTTAAGCTGAAGCAGAGAGTGTAATACACTCGTCGCCACGTGGACCACTATGCAGATAACTGCCGCTATAGGTACTTCATACAGCTGATCGGTAGGAAATTGGGTCACCGCTGCCGTATTGTGAACAGTAATGCACTCTCCAGTTTAACACTGTGTAGTCCAACTGAAAATAGAAACAAAAATGCTGAAGACATGATTGTGTCTAACATTTTCATAGGTAAATAAAATGAATGTAGAAACAGCACTTTTAAATAATAATAATAATAATAATATCCTGGGACATTTATTACACACGGCTACCTGATCCCAAACTAAGCAGAGCTTGTACTATGGAAACCAGATAACTGATATTACTACGTATACTACTTTTTATATGTAAATACATACTTAATATACATATACACCCAGACTCCGGACATACAGACATGTTCATGCACACAAATGCATGTCACGGGTAGGAATCGAACCTACGACCTGCAGCGTGAAAGTCGCCTCCGCGCCAACCACGCTAACGGGCCCGTCAAATAATATAAAATTTTTAAATAAAATAAAATATTATTAATTAAATATTATTATAATTAATTAAATATTTATTAAGAGGAGGGTTCGAAATTTGGTTGATTTTCTATTCTACTTTTTCTTTAAGTAAGTATGTGGACTAGGAATCTTATATTTAGATGTATGATTTTTGACTATATTATCTTGAGTATCTTTAAATCCAAATCACGATTTGATGAAATTTTCTCGATAAAATTTTTTTATGAAATGAGCTCTAATTATTTACAATTTTCCTTGCTACCACGATGTTTTTACGATTTAGATCACGAAATTATTTCTAAAACATAGCAAATAATGATATCTAAACTACCCTTCAACCATATTTTAATTCATGAAGTAGTTTTTTTTTATTCAAGTAAATGTGGTTTGGCGCTTACGTTGTTTATTTCCGAGCGCGCGCACAATATCGCCATCTCACATTTTAAGTACTTGAACTAACCATGTCTCTCTCTAACTTTGTATTGTCAGTGTCCGCTCGGACTTGTTCGACGTCGGACCTGTGAAGGATTTTTTAAAAAATATTACGAAAAAATATTACGGTCGTGCCACATTACAGGTACAGTACAGTATTTACAGTCCGCCGACGCCTATGATAAATAAATAAATATCCTTGGAAATTCTTTTACACATGACTACCTGATTCCAAACTAAGCAGAGCTTGTACTATGGAAACCAGATAACTGATATTACTACATATACTACTTTTTGTTTGTAAATACAAACTAAATATACACTTAATTACACCTAGACTCGGGACATGCGGACATGTTCATGCACACAAATGCATGTCCTGGGCAGGAATCGAACCTACGACCTGCACTGCAGCGTGATTTTCGTTTGCTTTTCCTTGTCTTGTGTAATTTCTTTTCATCTCTTGTCATTTTGTGTCATCTCTTGTCATTTTGTGTCATCTCTTGTCATTTCATAGTTATTCGTGTCATTTCTGTAAAAACTCCCTATTTCGCTTACTGTTATATACTTGCAGCATGGTCTTGGGCCGACAGTGGGAATACATTGCTTGTCAAAACAATGGAGTCGCTTTATTGCGTTTGTTGTAGGTATGGATGGGCAAGTAATAAATATATCATACATCAATAAATTATCGTAAAAAATAACATTACAGATATGGATAGGAAAATGTTTGTCCGTCCTATTCAATCTATTATATTATAAACGAAAGTAACTCTGTCTGTTACCTTTTCACGGCTAAACCGCTGAACCAATGTTGATGAATTTTGGTATGGAGATAGACTGGGTCTTGGCGGAGAACATAGGCTACTTTTTAGGGTTCCAAAGGGTGCTAACGGGACCCTATTACTAGGCCTACGCTGTCCGTCTGTCTGTCTGTCCGTCTGTCAGCGCGGGCTGTATCTCACGAACCGTAACAGGTAGAGAGTTGAAATTTTCACTGAATGTGTATTTCTGTTGCCGGTGCAGAACAAATACTAAAAATATAATAACATTTAAAAATAAATATCAAGTCTCAAACTTGATATTTTTGATGTGTTTATTCTACGGTGGTACGGAACCCTTTATGTGCGAGTCCGACGCCTTCAGATCTTATGAATGTTTTCTTGAAATAAATATAGTGTATTTTAAGTAATTAACTGGCCAACCCTCAGGTCCTACCTACCATGTTAGGATCTTTTTCGTTCTAGCGGGTGTAAACCGTGATTTAACGAGTTAATGTGATAATTTTTGTATTTAAATTATTCAATTCAATGTATTTGTTTCAGACATAGTCCAATATTGATTATTAAAATTATTATAATTTCACAATAAATATAAAACAATAAATAAAAGTAAAATTAAATTAAAAAAAATAAAAAAATATTTTTTATTTTTCATGTTTTATCATTAAAATACAATATAATATAACATAAATTAAAATAAAATACAATAAAATAAAAACCTACCCCTAATTAAACAAATACCGTCCGCGTGGGATACTGGCTGCATGTCCTCCCTGTATTCAAGCTGTTCCTGTTGTCAAGCGAATTTTTTGAGCAAGGAAAGAGCCAGCCCTCTTGTCACCTGTGGCGGTAACCAGTCTAAGGGTGATTTTGATAGATAAAAAAATAAAGATAAAAAGATAAACAATAAATAAATGCATGGTTAAATCAATAAAATTAATAAAAACTGAAAATAAAATTAAAAAATAAATTAAATATGGTAAAAATAAATATTATGACACCGCTGATGACTTCATGATCGGCATCGAAGTTAAGTACCAAAGTATTCCTTTGCCTACGAAACATGAAAAAGATACTCATATCCGGCAGTCAGTCACTGACACAGAGTATGTACATTTTTACCCGACTACGGTGGGCGGAGGGTTATGATTTTGACCGATATGTATGTATGTTCATCTGCTCCCGTATAACGTCCAACCTATTTTTATCATAATAATTTGACTAATGAGATATCGTTGGACGCGTCTGGATCGTCCGCTGGTTATAGGCTATTATACGATCGAAATATTGTTATACGTATCTATCAGCATATTGTAGGTATCGTTTGTCTTCTTTTGACTTACTTTGTCTTCAGCAATAAAAACAACATAGAAATTAAATTATTTTTTTCAAATACACTCGACATAAAAATCCCATATAAAACGAAAAAAATATATTTGAATATTTTCATCCATTTCATCTATTTTAAAAGGTGCACTGGGACATATTATTTTAATTGTACGAATTAAACAATATTGTTCCTTCAAAAAATAACTATACTATAGTCTACTCCATAGCTGTTCTGTCCTAGCTAAGCGAGAGGGATATATCCTTCGGCAGCTCACGCGACGCTAGCCACACCCCGAAACTAAAATTCATTTTTTTCTTGTATCGTCTTAAATATTTTATTGATTTGGTACTGATTGAAAGATTGTGACACATAAATATTGCGAGAGATATTACACTGTGTGTAATGATATCACAAATTAATGTTATGATCCACATTGAAATTTCTTTGATAATATACTTAGGGCCGAGTTCGCCAACGCGCTGAACCGTTACAGCAATAAACGGACTGCCACCAGTACATCAAACCATCGATTACTGCTCTAATGGTCCGTTAGTGTGTTGGTGAACTTTGGCCCTTACCCTCATTAGCCGTTTTGCTAAATATTGTATAACAACGATTTTATTTTTGGTGGTCAAGGAAAATAATTTTGTCATCGTATCTTTCCGGTTTTTATCCAGTAGCCATTATTGCAAGAGATGATGATGAGACCATTGATGTAATATTTTAGCAGATATGGTACCTCAACAAAAACGTTAAACTAACAACGTAAGTTCCGAACAATTACATATGTAAGTTCCAAGTGTTCGTGTAATCGCATCTTTCACCTGAATCGAGCCGTGTCAAACATGGTTCAGACGTTTCTTGCATATTGGCGGAGCGGACCGTGCGGAACCCTCGTCAAAGTCACGCCTCATTGACCCCCTCCCAAAATCAACTGTGAACCAATTTATTTTATATGAATCTTGGATCTTTTGATGCTGTCAAGAAGTGACCTTTTATTGGCCATAAGTATGCACATAGCACATTACGGTGTCATGGCTGAAGTAGAAAATATATTTTAATATTTTTGATCGGCTATTGTGCATGTGGTGCGTACATATGCCCCGAACCTTTATGACATTATATCTATGCATTCCGTCAAAACTGACTACTCTAGCGCGCCGCTCGCCTCTTGTAGATGTAGCAAATGGAAATATCAGCACAGTAAAGAGGTTAAAGTTTGAAAATTGAATTTTAAAATGTAATACAGACTTATGCATAAAAGTGAATTCAATTCCTTCAGAAATCAGTTTGGACGTCCGACTCGTAGACATAACTTCATATCTGATTGCTTGGGGGCGGTGGCTCGGGGCTTATATACCTACTTATTTTTTATAGTCAACAATATAATTCTAATTTATTTTGCTATAAAGCAGTGTTCTTATAAAATAGATCCCCTACAACTGTTAACGAGACAATGAAAATGCAAATACATTAACTTTACGGCCCTTTCAGCTGTCATAATTTCAACAAACGCAGACGAGAATGCATTTTATTTAACTTTTATTGCAATGTCACGTAATAAAATCATTGGCGTAGCCGTTATCGCCGCCCAACGGAAGATTGTTTTACTTGGCACGCCGCCATAACGGCGTAAGGAAGCACAAAGTATAAATACGTTTTGCATGCTACTTAGCAGTCGGTATAATATATCATAGCTGAGACAGTGGGGAGTTATGCCCCGTGTGGCAATGCTTCCAGCAAAACAATTGCGTTTTGTGAAAACTTTATTCGAGTTTTAATATGATAGTATGTTTAAAGCGGAGAAAACAGTTTATTATTTTCTAAGTTACTATCTAACCGCAGTTTTATGAAGTTTACGTACCCATATTCGATATTGAATTGCTTCATAGATTTACTAGCAATTCGCCCAACGGAAAGTACCTACCTATAGTTGAAAAGTTAGTGCAGAATTAGCATTATTATTATTATTATTATTTAATATCAGGCAGGCAGTTGATTCAACTGATAGGTGCCTGTAACCTGTAGTTCTCTTCTAGGTTTTCTCTTTTATCGAGTCGGTTCTTAAACTGGTTCACATTTTGAGCTGATACAACGTCTACTGGGAGCTTATTCCACGCTCTAACCACTCTGTTGCTCAGGAAGTGCTTGTGAGGATTGTTGTTTGAGAAGCTGGTACTCAATTTTAAGTGATGGCCTCTAACTCGGTCATAGTTGTCGCGCTCAAATAAGTTTTGGAAATTCTGTAGATCATAATGTCCATTTAAGATCTTATATGTCTCAATTGTCTACATTTTTAGAGAATATAGTGTATTTTAAAATTCTAATTTGAATATATTGGTATTTTACTGCTAAGTTTGTTTAATATTTTAATTGTATGATGTGGGGAACAGAGTCGAATTAAGGTAGCGTCGTGGGCGACGCGTCGATAACGCGTTTGACAACAGTCGCACGCGACATCAAATTTATTCCCAAAGTCCACTTCCGACTTCGAGTAGCATCACAATAGGCGACATGGGTCGCATCTCAGTCGCGTACCTTGGTAGTAGAAAGCCAGCAACGAAGTTAAACTTTCAGCAATTGTATTTGATCATCCGATGAAAGAGAAACTTGCAACTCCGTTTCACACGAAGTTTATAAAGATGGCACTGTTTAACTTCATTCGTAGTGCGACACAGTGTATAAGTACTTTGAGTATTGAAATTGACCTTCATGAAAACAAACAAGGTTTCAAATTTGTTAGATACTCACCTATAATAAAAATATGCCATCTCGTTAGGACTGTTTTGGTAGAGATGGTAGAGGCTACAGCTGTTTGTGCAAACGTGCAGAGTAGTGAAAACTCTACTTTTTGTAATATACAGCAATCTACAGTAATTGTAATAACACTGAATGATCTCAACAATTTTGCTTTCATTCCTTATTTAATGTAATGTTAAATATATGTATATAAATGTAAGCACATACAGAAACACAATTTTATACAAATTACATCGATTTGGGCGCACTGCGGGTACATCACAATGACTTGAACGCGAAGACTTCAGCGTCAGTTATCTATTGGCAATGTGTAAATGAAAAACCAGTAGATCCATGCTATCCACGTTTTTCTCATTCGTCAGTGATTTTGCCACTAATTTACTACGGAAGTGTGTCAAAATTCGAAGCCCAATCGGTAATTGCCCCAGGTGCAAAAACTGATGTGGTAAGTATTGTTTGTACTATTTCCTGAAAATAGAATTCGCTCAAAGATTTTTATCGTTCATGTTGAAAAGACCTGAACTGCTGATTTTTGCCTCAGAGTGTGGCTGCATGTACCTATCTGGGTGCACGTGATCTGCATGCTTATGCGCCTGAGCGCTCGTTTGAATTTCTTCAACGTACCACCCCCTATTAATAGCTCTTTGTCGAATAATACTGACTGAAAATTCTTCGAAAGATAGACTGATTAAAGAATATAACATTTTCCAAATAGTCTCAATGGTATGGTCTTATGTTTGCACTAAGTATATGGAATAGATTATTAATGAGGTATGTAGTAGGTATATAGAGTTTTAATTAGGGAGGTCCTATATCCCGAACCTTCCTTCCGTACTAATATTATGAGTAAAACCCCTCATTATCTAGCCTTATATTATTATCTAGACAAACTACTTATCATCAACTCAGGAGATAAATAGTTACATTTATTGACTGTTATGTATCTAGAATAGGAACCCCAAGTATGTTATTTCTATTGTAATAAATTGACAAGGTAAGTACCTACTTCCTTTTTGATTGTATGCACAGAATAATAATAATTAAAAATATACTAATTTACTGTAAAATATATACGGTAGTAATTATCGGAGTCATATCCTGATTTAATCGATTCACAGTTTAATACAAAGTGGTTTTTTTTTCAGGTTTTGAATTACTTAATACAAGAATACCGTGTATAGGTACATAATTTAACTTAATGTTATACCTACATGTGTACTAAATAAGTTACAATAAAATAATAATAATAATTTAGCCCTTTTAACGTCCCACTGCTGGGCACGGGCCTCCCCTCAATGCGCCAGGCCAGGCCATAATCCACCACGCTGGCCCAGTGCGGGTTGGTGGATTTCACATGTCTAAAGACATGCAGGTTTCCTCACGATGTTTTCCTTCACCGTAAGCAAGTGATAATCATATTAAAGTTATGATTCACACATAGATTTCGAAAAATCCAGAGGTGTGAGCCAGGGTTTGAACCCATGACCTTAAGCCCGCAAGACGCGTGCTTAACCAATCGGCTACCACTGTCACTACAAGTCACTGTCAAGTTACAATGAAAATTGGAAATTAAAAAGATAGCTGAATACAATAAAATATTATTCAAACAATATCTATCAGAACTACCAATTTAATTCATAAGCATGAATTGCAATGCTCGTTAAATTACCATTATGAAATACTACCACTAGATCCGGTATAAATAATTCAGCGTAGGTTTACGTGCACTGCACAGCAACATGTGAATATTTCATCAGAATTCATTATGTCGTAATGAAGACAACTGATATTGATTGAGAGACAAGTCGGATCGAGTTACGATTCCAAAATTAACTTAAATTGTAAGTGGTGCTTTAATTGAACCATGAAGTACAACGATTTTTAGGACAATCTTTAGAAAAGTAAAGAAAAACTGTAAAAAAATCTTCCGTTTCTCATATCTATACAAACAAGTACAACTGAAGGGCTAGACAAGTGTCTGACGTCTACAATCGTTCCTTCAAATCGCTACGCTTCATGTATGGATATGACATAAGTCACGTGATCTACATAGCAACTTATTGTTGATCTACATAGCGACGTATGTCATTTCCGTACATTGTGAAGTCTACTATTCTATTCGATTAGCGTTTATGCAACTTGTCTAGGGGTGGGCTGAAGTGTCTGTTTGTACTACCCCACCAAGCTAACTAGGAACTCGGATGGAATGCGGCTTCCCCGCCCGCCACCCGCCACCGCCTGCGGCTTCCCACGCGAGACACCTCCCGCACACCGCCACCGCCTTTTGTGCGGGTGACGTCACATTTGTCAGGTTCCTAGTCTGCTTGGTGGAGTAGTAACGACAACTCAGATTTTTCTCGGGACTCGTCGAGGGTCAAACCTCATCATCGTTGTCGATCCTGGCTTAAAGGAGCAACAGTGGAGGGAGTGTCTGGTAATAAAAAACTTACTATAAATTAACATACGAGGTTAATAAGTCAATATACGTCCGCTAACTGAGCCACACCCTGTGAACGTAAATAACTAGTTAATCCGATTATATCGCTGTCAAGTTTTATCGCGGCTATGTTTAATTGTTAGGTATTGTAGTTCGTCCAAAGATATAACTAAAAAAAACGAGACAGGTGACTGTACAAAATAGTTTGTTATACTAAACGAAGTTCATGGACACAGTAGGACTCAGTTGGTCGCAGAAAATAACGTTGAAAACGTGTCGGTGTTGCCAGTATGGTTCATCTTCTGGTGAATAATGTCTTACCTATTTAATAAGTGAATTTTCGTATTGCAAGTGCGATAACAGACAGTACTCTTTTACAAACGAAAATGAAAGTTCGGACGAAATTTCGCGAATATTTCGCTTAGGAAATACGGGAAATTTCGTCCGAAATTTTGTGCTCTTTTGTAAAAGAGTAGGCCCTCTGATGTGTGAATTTCGTTGCATGTATTGGTGCGCTGAGCACAAGTTTTGTGATTGCGATTTTAGAAGGTACCATATCTGCTAAAATAATACATCAATGAGTTAGTTATAAAGTGAGAAAAGGTCATGTTATTTTGAGGGTAGCTACATATTTATCCGTTTGAGTTTCTAGATACGGTTATTTCATAAGTAGGTACACTAATAAAACTTTTTGTATGAATATTTTATCTGAATTTTTAAATACATGGCAAGTGCACCTGCTCGAAAATTTCTGGTAGCGCAACGAAGTTTTTTAAAAACATATAGGTAGGTAGGTACATGTAAGAGAAACTATTCTTTTCAGCTGGTTTTAATTAAGTTCTAAACCTCGTTTCGAAGAGTAAATTACCGCTATTCGTGTCTTCAGTGAAGCTCCTTGAGTCAGGTGGAATTTCCCGAAACCCACACTGATCCATCGTTCGTGTATTGTCTGAAATACTTGAAAAGTGCAAATCGTCTCTTGAAAAGTTTGAAGTGTAACTTAACATAGTTGCGGAGGAGTGTATTGGGTTCGGCCGGCGCGTCGGTGGTGTCGGTCGGCGTCGCGTCGGCGGCACCGCCGTCGCCGGAGGCGTGCCCCGGCGGGCCAATGGCGCGGCCCCGCCGCCCGCCGCCCCCGGCTCCGCTGCCGATACACCAAGCTCGCCAGTAGGTTTGTGTCCTTTTGGCTGACCGCATGACTCCGTATCTCGCTTCGTCGCTGTACTCGTTGTAACCTGTGTACGTGCAGCACGCGCTTCATCTACCCCCACGGCAGCAACGCTAGCTTCCGCCAGAACGCTTCATAACTCGTTGGAACTCGCCAAGTTTGTGTTGAGGAACTTTGAAAGTACAAGTGGGGAAGCAGTGAAGAGGAGTGCAGGTGGTTCAGCGCGGCGACAGTGCCAGGTACAAGTCCACGCCGGCCGCGGCCCGCGCCCGCGCCCCTCCCGACCCCCGCCCGCCCAGAGTTGCCGCCTCCACTCGAGGTCAACACGCGGTCCACTGTTTGTCCTATGACTTGTCTCTTATCATCTATTTTCCATGCCAATCACTGTTTGTTTGACTTTTCAAACTCCTGGAATCCATGGCGGCACTAGCGTAAATAGTGTATGTTATATGTAGAACAGTCAAAGCTAGATAAAAGAATGTCCAAAATATGAACTCAATCTGTGTACATTTATTATTGTATTTATGCTCAAAGAGATTCCAAACACGAACGTTTTCCTAAGAAAGATTACTTACCATGAAAATAACTTTATTGAAAGTCAAGAGTTTGTCTATTTACTTTCCACGACAATAATATTTTCTCACAAAGAACTGATCTCATAAAGCAAGTAATAAAAAAGTTTCGCAAATCGCTATTTGTCGGATGGAAAGTTTAATCCGAGATCACATAGGTATGAAAAAGTAGATATGTCTGTTTTATTAAATTGATCTCGTCAGTATTCAAGGGAGCGGAGGGCACCGAAGGTTGAAATCAGACTGAACTATACATATTCAATGCGATCTCGGCTACGGCGCTACGGCGGTACTACGAAAACCCAATCGCATTAAAACGGCGGAAAAAAATAAAAGGGTAGAAACAAATACAAGATTCCCCGAATAAACATAACAGTTCCCGCTTCATCGCCTCGGAGAGCAAGCAGACAAATTAAGGAACATTTTTCTGTTCGGTCGCTCCTCCGCTGGGTGCTTCGCCGGCTCCATAAAACTTAACTACATGCCGTAACCGCCACTAATTATTAGGGTGGGTTTACATAACGTATTTATGAGCATGAGATTTAACGGGCCGGTCTCGGGTGGTCTGTTATCGCCCCATTAAAAAGTTGTCCTCTGCGGACGCGTAAATAACATAATATGAAGCCTGGCGCGCGTTCGGCCGCCCCGGACACCGCACGCTTTGTCTTTTAATTTACTCATAATTATTTGTTTTTACACTTCAAGTAGGTAGGTGTCGTCTTTCCATCAGGGCCCTAAGTCACTTAGCCACTGAACTGCCATAGCCATTGAGCTGCTATAGTAACCGACTCATCAGATGGTCGATCACTATAATAGCAGCTCAATGGCAATGGCAGTTCAATGGCTAAGCGACTTAGGGCCGGCAAATGTATTTTTACCGTAACTAGTTACGTGCAGAAGAAGGTCGCCAGGTTCGATCCCCGGTGTGGCATGCACCAATGGATGAATTTTCATCTATGTGCATAATTTACAGTTCGCTGACGGTGAGGGAAAACATCGTGAGGAAACCTACGGATTAGGTAATAGTCAGTTCCTGTATACACGGCGACAAGGTTCACCACCTGTCACGTTGGGTTCTGACTATCTGGTGAAACGTGGGCTTTGAGTTGGTTAATACCTCCACAATGTGGTGGTGTATGGCCACTCAAGCCTCTGACTACCCCCGAATGGGGATAAAAGTCGTGACGTTACATTTTTTCTTTTTTTTTTTAGTTACGTGCGTGTTAGGCAAAATCAATGCAGCAATCACGAATAAAAAGCAATAACTAATGTAGGTATATAAAACTTTTGTTACCCAGGTAAAACTTTTTTTTACGTCTTTACAGACACAATTACAAAAATAATCGGTTTTATTACAAAAAAAGTTAAACTTGTTTTGAACGCGTGTCTAGTCACACTTTTTTAACCGACTTCAAAAAAGGAGGAGGTTCTATGTTCGGCTGTGTGTATGTTTTTTTTGTTTTTTTTTTTTTTTTTTGTTTTTTTATGTATGTTCACCGGTTTCTCCGGCATTTATGAACCGATTTGAAAAATTCTTTTGCAGTTCGGTAGATCGTAGCTCTAAGTTGGTCCCATAAAAAAATAATTCCTAGAATCAACCCCTAAGGGGGTAATTTTGGGGGGTGAAGGTCGTCTGAAATTTTTTTTTTTATCCGTTTGACTTGAAACTTAATATGTATATTTTGCATAACAAATAATGAAACTCATGTTTCAGGATTTTAGAAAAATCCCCCCCCAAAGGGGTAAAACGAGGTGTTGAAGTTTGTATGGAGAGTTACCGTTTATCTCTAACGTTTATGAACCAATTTTTCTTTTTAAACTGTTATTTGGTAGGTGACTAAGTCGTTTTGGTCCCGTAAAAAAATCATTTCGGAAATCTACCCCCAAAGGGGGAAAGTAGGGGTAGAAGTACGGTAGAAAAATATATTTGTGTCCGATTGACTTGAAACTTAGTATGTATACTCCATATAATAAATTATGAAACTTTTGTTTTGGAATCTTGGAAAAGTCACCCCCCCAAGGGGGTCATTTGGGGTGATAAAGTTTGCATTGCGCCACTAAAAATCATGAAATAAAATAATTTTTATATTAAATTAAAAACCGACTTCAAAAAAAACCTGGAGCACTAAAAAGCCTGAAATAATATTTCTATTACCACCACTGCCTACCCCTTCGGGAAAATCAGGCGTGATGATGTGTTATCGAGTATTTGGAGTCGGTGCCAATCTTGGTGTGCCGAGTCTACCTACTATAAAAGTAAGAAGATAGATTGGCACCGACCCCAAATACTCGATAACACATCATCACGCCTCATTTTCCCGAAGGGGTAGGCAGTGGTGGTAATAGAAATATTATTTCAGGCTTTTTAATGCTCCAGGTTTTTTTTGAAGTCGGTTTTTATTGTAATAACACTGAATAGATTTGTGTTTATACAAAGTTGTAAGTCGCTTCGACATTTTGACGTCGTCAAGCTATAAAGTGTGGCCACTAACCATACGATTAGAACAAGAAGAAGGTGTAATTAATTATTCAAACAGCGACTGCACTGCATCGTGACCGCTGCAGTTAATAAGGACAGCACCACAGTTCATCGCACCACATTTATACAATAATTGATGGAATCAGGCGTAACTTTGCGGAAATCCATTGTTAAACAATTATAGAGAGGGACCCACCACTCACCCTCGGAATTGTCAACCTCCAATATTATAAACCAAATGAATTGATCGATAATAGAAGAAGCCAACAAGACCTAACACCCTGTCAGTCGAGAGTATGTCTGTCATGAGTCATGGACCCTAACAATTAGCAATTCTCCGCAGACAAATCGAATCCTAAATAAATTCGACACGTGTTTCGCCTCTAAACGAGGCATCCTCAGGAAAGCTGGACTGCGACTGAGCCACACATTTATACAACAATGTGCCCGCGACTTAGTACGCGGAAATTTTAGAAAAAATTACCCGCGTTTAAACCCGCGTGGAATTTAATGAGTTTTTATTTTTACGCGGAACCCTTATTACTTTTTCAGAATAAAAGTACCCTAAGTTACTCCTTACCATATCAGCTATCTGTCAGTGTAAGTCCCGTCAAAATCGGTCCAGTCGTTTCGGAGATTACCCGAAACAAATAGACAAACATGTTGTTTTTTTTTATAAGTACTCTATATGTATACTTATGCATTTATTAAAAAAATGAAGATCGTTCCACAATTGACGGAGAAATCTCGTAACAAACATACAAAAATCATACAATTGAGAACCTCTTCCTTTTTGAAGTCGGTTAAAAAGATGTTATTTTGGCATTACAAACAGACACATCAATTTTATTTTTTGTATAGATATAGATAAACCATGCCGTTATATAAAATTGTATCTATTTATTGTAATTAATGAGGTTATCTAGGTAATCTAGGCTCATATAACTACAATTAATGCAGACATTAGGGGGCGTCCATAAATTACGTGAGTCATTTAGGGGGGGAGGGTGTCGAGCAAAATCTCACCAAATCTCACGTGAGGGAGAGGGGGAGTCTCGGCAAATCTCACGTAATTTTTTTTACCGCCAGAAACAGTATAAAATTGCAAGAAAACTGGGTTAAATTAAGTAAAACATGTTTCTCCTCTAGAATATAGCTTTTGAAAAATCTCACGTGAGATTAGAGGGGGAGGGAGGTGGTCGAGCAAAATCTCACGAAATCTCACCATGGGGGGAGGGGGGTTCGAAAAATCTCAAAAATCACCTCACGTAATTTATGGACGCCCCCTTACCTACACTTTTTTGATGATCGGATTACTTAAAAAATGATATCGTAGAAATTATTTAAAGCACATTCGCCTCATTAATAAGGATAATTAAGAGTATACTCCGATGTTGTTAAACTGTCGCGCGTAATTTACACACTCTTGTGGGATTATCTATTAAGACGTTCAATAAATGAAGAAAACGTAAATGTGTTTTATATATTTGAACAAAGTATTTAAGGCTTATACGAGTTAATGAGCGTAGAAGAGGAGGACGCGTAGAAACGCCTACGTCTATATCTATTTCAAACTTTAATGTTTGAAAAGATGCAGATATTTTTTATCTAAAAAGACGATAAAGAGTACGTAATCGCATTGCATAATAATATAAAGCACATAATTTCTACCGTTTATTTGAAAAAAGAATAACACGATAAGCTACGCCACCGCCGCCGTCGACGCGCCGACGCCTACTCCTGATGACGTCACACAAAACTTTTTATGTTTACACAACGCTCAGGCGACGATACTTGCTCTAATTTCTCTGTTTATGACGCTCCCTTAATGCCTAATAAGAAAAACTTGCTGATCTCGTCGATAAACTCCGAAGTTTGAATAAGCCTAGATACTTAAATACTTTTCCATTTTATGGACTCATAATTAATTGGTATGGGGATTTTTGGAGAAGTTTGTGATTTAGATGACACATTTTGTGAACTCACAAGCTATTACATTCGTGAAATGGCTCCGCTGTTAGTTATTGCCCGAATAAAATACGTTGTTAGATAAAAGTTTATTGTACTCGTGTTTCGTTCAACTATTGTGCGGCTCAGGGTTTTTTTAAACCTACCTATAGGTATGGCTTGGATTATACTAAACTATTTAACTAAAACACTCATGAATTTTCAGGAAGGTATCATTTGTTTTAGTGATTTTAAAATAATTTCTGTTTGTCAGACTTGGCTATTTCACCAAGGAGAATCTGTAAACTGTAGGGTAGAGTCCGTAGAGTCACCCGCCTGACGTCATCCGCAAACCCCTTGCGTCACCCCGCTTACTTAGGCTCATGTCTACGACGTAGATAAAAACTACGAACTAGTGCTACGAAGTCGTAGCAAATTCGTAGCAATCTAGAGACATCACGTAGCGTAGATAATGTACACAGGACTAAATATTATCTTTCCTACTTGTCACAGGAATTGACGAGGTAATATGACAGGTAGGTATGGATTAACATGTATAATAAAATGGGCAGAAGTCTACCGGATCCACCGTAATCTGTACGGGACTGCGCAGCCCCCGAACGTCTCTCTCATATACATAACTGGATAAAAGTTAACATGCGCCAAGTACTTACACTTAATTGTATTGTCCTTATGGTGACACATTCAATCAATCGTTATGTTAACTACTTCTTATTATTATAGAAATAAAAGTACCTCGAGAAGCAAATGTCATTACAAAAAGAAACCCTAACGTTATTTGAGTTAAATATTTGTGAGCGTCAAAATAGCAAACCCAGACCTCATTCTTTAAAAATGCACAACCATCTATCAGTTGGAAGAAGTCTACTACTATCAAAGTATATATAACTATACATAGGTATGTCCATGTGCCCTTAATTAATCAACTCGTTGTATACCCCTCTACATTTTAAGCGCATGTAATTAATCTGTTTATTGTTTGCTATGATGGAAGAGTTCAGAAAATCAATTCCATGCAATTGGATAGCTTTGATCTGTCAATTACTAGCGGCATAATCCGTCCTAAGCAAACAAAACGGCGGGTAGTCGGCTAAAAATATAAGGCGCGTTTATTCCACGGCCGGCGTATCGTGATAAGCCGTATTTTGTTTTCTTAGCTGGCGTTTACGGTAAAATATTAGTTGGAGAATTCTCATAGTGCAGACCAACAAATTTCATAGTAGCGAGGGAAAGTTTGCCGCGCTGTTTGGTATTTATTAACTTATTATACCGGTGACTCTCTGAAAAGAGTTTTTCAATTTAAAATGGTTTATGTGTTTATTTCTGACTTTAGTACGTTCGCCCATATAGCAAGTTTAGCAATTAGTTCATTTCGGATACAACGGTATAGTAACTTGCAGTTCAATAGATCGGTGCGCTAGGGCATGTTAGCATGACCCTCTTAAGTTATAGGTATATACATAAAATCATCTTAATCTCAACTATTTTTTTAATGAAAACCTCAAACACAAATGCAAGAGCCTTGTGTATCAGGCAAACATTTTATATGACCACATGTTTTTTAAACGGTCCAGAGTTAAATGAATTCACCCATCCTATGAATAAAACATAATTACCCAAAACCATTACTTAAATAGAACTCTGTTAAAAATAACTACACTCGAAATCGTAGGGAGTAAGAATACAAAGGCCACATGAGAGGTACTCCCGGGGCTGTGACGTCATTTAATCGACGAATGGCGCTCCTCACCGGGGTTTATCGCGATGTCAATAAATCTGTAAGTAAGCGAGCTGGTACTTACGAGGATACGTCATGGAGTCCAATTGGGCGTACTAAAATCGCCACTAAGTTATGGGACGGCGCACTTCCGAATGTCTCATGGAATTAGGAACCGGCTTTTTGTTTTCAGGCACGAGTAGCTAGACTAGTGTGTGCATATTTTTTATTTGCTTAGAAAATGGATACAAAGAGCTGAAGGCCGAGCTGAGTGGCGTGTTTGGCAGAGGCCTTTGTCAAACAGTAGACAGTAATAGGCTGATGATGATTATAATTATTTGTTGACATTCTGCCCCTACACGTAAATTGCGCCATGCGTGGACGATTTTGTGTGTGTCGGTAAATATTCAAGTGTAAAAATGTACGCTACGACACATGTTTTATAAACTCTCTTAAATATCTGCCTTAAAACAGAGGAAATTTGAATATTTCATCCCACTTCCATACTCCACTGAGCCGCTCCAACCACATAATCAATTTATCAGCTCTGTATAAAAATAGGATACGTCGTGTTCTATTCCAATCGTTCCGCTTTAATAGAATTTTAATTTCAATTTCACACACAGCGGCGCACGCGGATTACGACGCGGGCCAGCCGCGAGTCGGCTCGCCTCCACTGAATTTTTCCGATCGGCTCGACAACTCTACCGTAGAAATTTTGATGGGCCGTTATTACACAGTCCGTTTCAAACGTATTGTGTGCGAATGCGAAGCACGAAAATAGCCATATTTCGTATTGTACGGCAGAGTTAGTGTTTGCGTTACTGAGCTTTTGACGGCACGCCCGTCCGCTCTGATGAAGTCGAGGTTTATCTGCTAGAAAATTCGCGTAATATGGGCCATTGCGGCTACATAAATGTCCGATATTTTTACACTATATCGGTCAAAACAAAATGCATATCGTGTGAAAATGCGGATCCGTTTGCACGATATTGCATAAAACAACTGCGGCAGTATCCGCACTATCTCTAAACTCTAGTAGCATTGATGTATCATTTTAGCAGATATGGTAGGTAAGTACCTCCTAACATTTCAATCACTAGACTTGTGCTAGTAGCTGACATAGTAGCGAAATTCACACATCTGCTATGTACACTCATAGTAAGTTTTAAATAAATAAAATACAAGTCCCTAGTAGGAACAAGCGCACGATCAATTAAAATTAATATGAAACGCGAGCGCATCTTGTCACCCGTACTTGCTCGCAATAGGGTGACGTTTTGGGCTCATCAAGTGTCACTTCAACAAACCTCCCGGAAACCTGGTAACTCCGTTAACGGAACCATAACGAGACGTGACGTAACGTCGTCTGCAGGAAGGATAATGGGCTGAAGCGACCAGGGTTGCCAAGTTTAAAAAACGAGGATGATCGTGATCATATTCAATTTGGAATAAAATCATTACAATCTTTGTCACATTTATCTTACTCGGTTTTTCAGTTATGCGGTTATAACCCATTGTTTTATGCCTTCATTACATGAAATAAACTTCAAATATGCCTCTTCAACTTCTATCCAAGGATAATAGGCTAAGGAAGCTTTCATAATTCTCACGTGAGGATTTTTTGCACAAGTGCAGCAAATTCTCACGTGAGCATAATGAAAGCTTCCTTAGCCTAGCCACTATTTGTCCTTGCTGAAAGACTTCGTATTTAAATATCAGGACTACCCAAGTGAAACCAGCCAGCTACGTCACTTCCGCTGCACTCACCTGAAACATCCAGCCTGTTTTATATTTCATGGCCGTACCCCGCTGTGACCAGCGCATCCAATTAACTCCAGTTGTCCGGCACACCGTTGGTAATGCACGGTGAAATATCGAGGGCCTGATGAGTGGCGCCGCTGCACTACGTACGGCCTGTCTTTACGACCTACACGCTTATACACCGGAGTCAAATGAGCCCGACACGCCGCTATGAAGTTGTTGTAAACTGTAGAATTATTTGGCTCGACGAACGATGAGAATACCTATATTTGGAATGGCTCCTCAACGCACGCAGAGAATACTTTTAGACTTTTGTCTCCTTCTTTACTTGAAAAGATGTATAGGTTAATAGGTATTTCGCTAGGGTCTAGGAACAAATAGCATTAACAAAAAAACATTAATAATGATACAAAATAATAAAAGAAAACCATTAAATGTAATCGTGATGATGGTAGTTTTTCAACGTTTAAAAAAAATTGAACATTTTGATTGACACACGGGACGTTTTGACAGGGCGTTTGGAAAATTTTGGTGGTTTCACACTTGGCACACTCCAAAGCGATCCGATGGGATTGTAGTGCATTGCCCTCTAATTATAAAATACACAAGTACCTAGATATAGACGGTGTTTGCGCTGAACGTGTAAATAATAAAACAATAAAAATACGTTAGCAGTTGTAGATATAAACCAAAAGAAACCCCGATGAACAGTCTAATTTCGACCTATCATGTGGCACAAGCATAAAAATAAGGGATTTTTTCCTCTTTATTTTTACGGTCGTCACAGGCGTACGCTAAACAAAAGCGAATGGTGTGCATGATGCTATGTAAGCACGATTCCACCGTAAAATTTGATTCGAAACTTTTCCAAAATATCGTTGCTTTTATAACTTAGATATAACACTTGCTTCTGATGTTCGCGCTATGTACATCGGAATAATAAAGTAGAGATGTTCAATATTCTTTTGTGAGCGTCGATTGCGATGGCGGGTTGATTTGTAGTTGGACGTATATCGCGTTGCATTGCCATCAATCCGTAAGTGAATCTCGAAGCGCACGTAGCAGCTGCAACTGATATCACCTGACGATGTCGTTTGTATCCGTCCGACCTGGATTAGGCGCGAGCTACACGCGCGCAAAACGACAGCTTGAATTACGTTTACGGATTTCCGCTATTGAACACCGGACTTAACAGAAACATATTGTCACCGTTATGATGGACGTACAGTGACATTACAAATCACTTTTGTTCGTAAAAACTCTTTGTAAATCCATTGTAAACTGGCAACAAATCTCTATAAATTTGGCGGTCAGCCTTTAACTTTTGTCCATTACCGATAAAAGTTATACAAGTTTATACAATAGGGAAATAATACCGTTTAACATTTAATATCCATTCTAAACATTTATTTCTCCCTTAAAGGAAAACAAGTGATTATTAGATCCAATTTTATCGTTCCGCTTGATTAACCTGAATATCAAAAGGTTTTTCCCTCAATTGATCGAATCAAGTTTGATGGTCCAATTTCATCGAAGTTTCCCTTTGTCTCCGGCTCCAAAGCGGATTGGAGTCGTATGGCTCTCAATCCGACGTGTAGTGCTTTATTGCTTATGGTGTCCCGCGTCTAAATCCTATCCTTTCAAATCGGATTATGATGGACGTATCACTTAAAATATTTTGGAAATAATTGTAAGTAGGTACCTACCTATATGTTCTATTAAATTTATTGAAGTACCTCCTTAATCAAATGTCTTGTAATTACTTATATATTTTCATAAAGGTATAATAGATTAGAATTATTTTAATGCAATTTAAGTAGGTCTTGACTACGGTCCTATCCTATCAAAGGTTTCGTAAAAAATATATATATTAGTGAATTTAATACGATGGTTAGATAATTTAATAACTCTCCTAGAAACTAATAGTAAAGTTAACGAGCACCATATCAAAGGGCCAATATATTTTGTTTGCATAAAGGCGAGCGCACGGGCCGCCCGCCCGCCCGTCGCCGCCCGGCGCCGCCCGCCGCGGAGTTCCGCAAGTATCCGCCGGGAGCCGCGTTACGAAAACATTTTTCATAAGGCCTCTACACATACTTGATACGTGATTTATGGAGACATCGCCTTACAAGCCGCCACTTGAATGTTGATTAGAAAATATAAGAAAGATTTTTTAAATCGTAGAGGTGCGGCTTTGTATAAAATTTGCGTGAGGAAAAATTGGAGGTGTTTAAGTTGTCGGATGGTTTTCGATAAGTGACAAAGTGACGAACACGGCTTCAAAAACGTCACTTGCTTCTAATATAAAACTGGTAACTGGTTGCCTCTGGTAGGAATCGAACCCAAAAACTTGGCAAACTGCATGGGATGGCCCATGCAGTTTGCCGAGCGGCCTAGGCTCTAACTACTGTGCCAAGTGGTCGCTAAATGAAACAGCAGTGAATTATCATGTTCTGGATTAGAGCATAGTAAGTACCCAACCCACTAAAACAACCAACAATACCCCACTAAAAATACAGTTTTGTATTTGTCCCCGGGAAAGGGACAGTCGTCGTAGCGATCGCAATAAGTTAATTTCCCGGAGCAAGGCATACTATCGCTGTACTTGTTTGTTTGTTTATCCCGGCTTGATTACAGCCAGCCGGCCGTGGATCGCGCCGCTCATAAGCCATGTAATCAGCCATCAGTTGATGGTAAACATTGTTCGTACGATACACATTAGTCGTTAAGCATTTCGGAATTGCTTTCATATCGATTTTTGCCTCTATTGTATTTGGCCTTCGGTGGAAAAATGAGAGATATCGGTTTCGGAAATATATACCTACCTTACATTGAGGGTTTATAAAAATAGTGGCAATTATGAGAAATATATATTATTATGTATATTAAGATTAGTTTTAAAAAGAGAATGTACGTAATTGTTCTCAAAGTATTTTCACAAACATAGCTCTCAAGTTTCTTTGCCTCAAAGACTATTTACAGACCTTTGACACAGAATAAAGCTGAAATTAGAAGCATTAAAACCGTATTTTATTTAAACCCACATCTAGTCCCGAGCGTTACAACATAAACACGATGAAAAATAATCCACATAACTACTAATTAGTTTGCGAAATTCAACAATTTTGCGGAGTTAATTGATAATAAACGGTTTAAAACTGCTAGCGTAGTTTAAATACATGGATCATGTTGTATTTTTCTTTGGATAAGCTGTTAAGGTTTAACTCAATGAGGCTTCTGATTCGTGTAACCTTACACTGTAAGATACTTATATGTGGTAAGGCCAATATTTGTAAAACCGTACTCGTAAGGCCTTTAAAACAACGTTTTTAGCGGTTCGGAAACACTGATTTGATGCCTAATAATACCTACTTACCAAAGATTTTTATTCAAAGTACACTATACCTATTGATTACTATCATTCTTATCATGTACCAAACGAATGTTTATGAGTTTGACATATAAATTTGTTTGGCAAGCAAGTAATTTACCGAAACAACCACAAGACAGGCTTTGCCTAGTGTTACGGGTTTTGCCTTTTATGTACTGTGTATAATGTGTGTTTCGGTAGTAAATATTTTATTATTACTATTTATTTAATACGATAAAGATAACGGGATAGTATTTTTTTTACCATCGCAGAAAATAAATGGAAGCTACTAATTAAAATAAATACACTTAATAAAACGTCCGTTCTTTATAAAAAAAGCGCTGTAAGCTATCTCACTTAGCAAAGTCAATAATTGGGGCAATTACCCAGGAAGGTCTGGGTAATTGTTTATATTCGTGCAAGACTGCGGGCAAGGTCAGGTACCTGTGCCTACTTATCCTCTATGTTAAATCAATTACAGTAATTTAAAATAACAAGATACTAGTTTACTTATTTAGGTAACTAATGTAGTTCTTTTTTTAATTTTGTAGTATGGGTGTACATGTTTAAAAAAAAAAACATGAAAGAACAGTTAATATATACCTAATTTCGTTAAAAAATCCTATTATCTACATATATGAGGGTGATTTTCTAAATTCTAAGGAACGTTAAAAGGGTATTATATGTACTTACAACCCTTTTTAACGTTTACACAGTCCCTACACATCTAGTGGAATGAAAAAGTACTAACGTCTAAGTGAAATAAAAACGTGAGGCATTATCCCACACGGGAGTAGTTAGTGGCAGTCCGAACGTCAACCGCTCTTAGCTAAGTAATCAAGTTTAAAATTCATGGGGTCAGTTAGTGAGTATATTTGAGTATTACAATAAAATTTACATTAACCGTTTAAACCATATATTCTTTGGTAAATTATCTTTTAAACGAAACAATTGAATTAATATTGAATCTTGAAATCTCTTACCATTGATGGGAAATGTGCCCGCTAGCGCTACAATGCACCTTTGTTAAAACCCTTTGGGGAATAGGTGCGTGGTAAACGAAGTAAAATAGCCCAACGTATATGATTTAATATATTAACTATACCTACTAGTATCTAATGCAGTTGAGGGTTCTTGAATGGCGATCGTGATCCCATACACGAAGGAGGAACAGCCCCGCTATAACGTAAACTACAGAAAACCGGTAAACGCGAGTGGCAGAGGACCACGATGGTGGATGTCAAGTCGAGGACTATAAGGCCAGGGCCGCACTGGTAAGGCAATGGCAATGTGACACCACGGCCTAATCAGTGGAAATTCCGGATTATGGACGCATAGATAGACTTAATAAAGTAGGAACTATGGTTCAAGCGCAAGTAGTCACGAAAACAGCTAGTAGGTATAACAAGTTATTACTTTTAAACGTACCAATAAAAATCTGAAAGACCGCGACGGTCGGAAATAATCAAAGCACTCGTTATTGTGATCCTTAAAAAGAATCTCTTTAATAAGAAATTTGTCGTAACTCACCCTCAACGACTTCATTCACCCGACGTCGGCCGGGTAATGTTAATTAGATAATTTCATTTCGACGTTTCTGATGAAATGTTTAAGGGGAGTTTTCTTTCATCTCGAACTTGAAGTATGTACTTTGTTGTGAAGGCTAATTATGCAATCTGGGACCTATTGATTTTCTGAGAAAGGGGTTTGACGCGGTAGGTACGATATTTTAAAAATGCCAATTGAGTGTGACATCACACATTCATACCTGTGTCACAGCTAACGGCCTCCGCAGACTTGCTACTTTTAGCATCGGCGATCGGCGATTTTGTCACGTATCGATGCTGCGTCGCGTTTCTTCGAGCGCGAACGAGCGAGACGCAGCATCAAAATCGCCGATCGCCGATGTAAAACTAGCAAGTCTGCGGTGGCCCTTAGTAATCATAATCGTTTGACGATAGCCCGAGCGCTAACGCATTTTATGTGAACGCTTATTATTTTTATATGAACAGCTCCTTCAGTCATAGTTTGTTCATTACTTCAGAAAAGAAATTGAAGGATTTTAACTTTTAAAGGGCACATATCTAGAACAATTTGACGGGCCCGTTAGCGTGGTTGGCGCGGAGGCGACTTTCACGCTGCAGGTCGTAGGTTCGATTCCTACCCGGGACATGCATTTGTGTGCATGAACATATCTGTATGTCCGGGGTCTGGGTGTATATGTATATTAAGTATGTATTTACAAATAAAAAGTAGTATATGTAGTAATATCAGTTGTCTGGTTTCCATAGTACAAGCTCTGCTTAGTTTGGGATCAGGTAGCCGTGTGTAATAAATGTCCCAGGATATTATTATTATTCTAATTTTACTCAAAGGATAGGAAATTGTTTTGTTGTCAGTTAAATGTAAAATGTAACGTCACGACTTTTATCCCCATTCGGGGGTAGTCAGAGGCTTGAGTGGCCATACACCACCACATTGTGGAGGTACATATTAATCAACTCAAAGCCCACGTTTCACCAGATAGTCAGAACCCAACGTGACAGGTGGTGAACCCTGTCGCCGTGTATACAGGAACTGACTATTACCTAATCCCAAGGGATAGGTAGGTTTCCTCACGATGTTTTCCCTCACCGTCAGCGAACTGTAAATTATGCACATAGATGAAAATTCATCCATTGGTGCATACCCCACCGGGGATCGAACCTGGACCTTCGGATTGCTAGCCCAACCTGTTCACCCCTAGGCTACAGTCGCTTGTTGTCAGTTATTCTTAAAATATATTGAACTTTGGGTACTTTTAACAATATAAGAGGACCCAGCCTCTTATAATGTTAAAAGTACCCAAGGTCCCGTTAATAGCCAACGGCTACGTCTCCCAATGAATTTTATTTGCCTGTTATTTTTATGTTTAGTCATAGCTTTTTATTTCATCTCTTCAGTATTTATTATTTCATCTTTATAACTGTCTTAACATAGCTTTATAACCACTTACATCATTGTTTGTACGATGTACTATGGGGTCTAAGGGCCACCGCAGACTTGCTTGACGACGCAGCATCGATACGTCACAAAATCGCTGGTCGCCGATGCTAAAAGTAGCAAGTTTGCGGAGGCCCTAAATAGTTCAAATATAAATACTGTAAAGGCAATTCATTTTCTGATTTCCTACCCAGAATCCTAAGCAATTCTGCAAAATTTTCATAAATGGTCATGTTACGGACGGAATTGCTAAAGATTCTGCTAGGAAATCAGAAACATCAAATTGCTTCTGCAGAATTGCTATGTGGCCTTTGTAGCCCCGCTGGTTCACTTTTAACCATCAACCTACATAAGTATTTCAGGTATTTCCCCACTCGCTGTTTCTAATAGCCCGCAATGCAATAACCAAATATTGTAGTTAATAAAATACTCCTTATTCACAACACAGTAAATAACTCTAAATTAATAGCTTTGCCAAACCAAACACATTTGAAAATGCGTTCAAATGCCATTTGTAGTTAGTGTAGAGTAAATTCTCCTCGCGGTGGGTACACAAGTTGGCGGGTACACTGCCGTAATAAACATAGTTTCTGTACAGGTAACACGGGTGACATACGGGTATTGTAGTTGGAAAACAAACTGACGTACTACCCAGCAAATATATCAGCAGGGCTATTACGTATGTCAGTTGACAACTGGCGTCGGTTGTTCACCGAACTTTGATGGTAAATTAGAATGACATGACATTGGTATTACGTATTTCGGTGAATGGATATCAAGGTACAGTGAGTTTAGGTTAGGTTAGCCCTGCAAGAAATACGTAATACCAATGTTATGTCATTCTAATTTACCATCAAAGTTCGGTGAACAACCGAAGCCAGTTGTCAACTGACATACGTAATAGCCCAGCAGGGGGCTAATAGCGACGCTATGCAACATTACCCATGCAAATCATTTTTCAGGTTTTCTGAGGAATCCTTAGCCATTCCGCAAGATTTCTGTAAAATAGTCACACATTTTAGCCATTCGTGATCGTTTCGCAGAAATTTTGCGGATTCTGCTGGAGGGTCGGAAAAATGAATTGTTTTTGCAGAATTGTTGCAAAGTGTCACTATTAGATCTCCTGGGCCTCGATTCAATTAACAATTTTCCATTAAGAAAACACTAGCCCTCAAGTCGCCCAACGACTGCCATTTCAATGCCACAAATGTAAAGAAATGGGAAAATACGATTATCATCGTGCCAAAAACCCTGGTACTGTAGTGACCATTGATATATTCACGACGCCACCGATAGATGGCGCTGAGTGCACGCACGCTTCAGTACAAAAATGAAGTCTGAACCACGCAAGCAAGATTCGCAAGACACTCAGTATATATAGAAGACCCCGACAATAATCATCGGGGCATAGCGGCCGGCCCCGCCAGGCATACCACGCCGCCTGGAAGATCTTCCCTTTAGCCCCAAAGTACTACCCCGGTCGAGCCTCGAGCCAGCCCATATATGAGCTGCAGTCAATTGGCTACAGCTTGGTCCTACCACCAACACGTTGTAAAACTTTTTGTAATACTTGTGTTCAGTTTTCTCTGTCAGTTATTGTTGTATTGTTTTATTTACATTGTTTTTTTGTCGTCCCTCGTCTATCCTAACACGCTGTATTGTTCCTTTACTTAGGTAATTACTTACATCCTCGCTGTAAAGTTCTATTGACAGCTTGACAAAGGCGATTTTTTAATCACAATTTCTATATGAATATTTGATTTTTAATTATTTAAAAGGAAATAAATAGGTACACCAATGTTCAGTGTGCATGAGTTATAGTTTCAAAACCCAACTTTTAAAATAACTTGTAAATCGATTTAAGGTCAGCCTCGTTACCAGTTGAGCGGTGTGTATCGGGGGTTTATGTCCCAGCATCTCGTGCAAGAGGAATCTCATAGATATCTCTCCGTAGATTCCATACACCGGCTCCGGCTCCGTTCGGAGATATTCACAACATTTGCTTGTTTAGATAACACGGCGGATTTATTTAATCTAACTATTTCAGCGAATAGATCTGCTGACTAATATTTTTTGTTGGTACTTACCTACTTTATAGAAATATTTTTAGGTAATTAAATACATTCGTGTTGCAAAAATATATAGTCCACGGTAAATGCTTAACATCCTTAGTTAAACAAAACAAAAAAAAGTGCTTATAATGCTAATTGCAATCAATATGTTGCTTCTTGAATTAAATCTTCATAAGAAGCACAAACACAACAATAACAAGAAGGAAAACATCGTGAGGAAACCTCCATGTCCTAGACATGTGAAATCCACCAACCCGCACTGGGCCAGCAGCGTGGTGGATTATGGCCTGAATCCCCCTCGCAATGAGGAGAGGTCCGTGCCCAGGACGTGGGACGTTAAAAGCGCTATTAAGTATTATTATAAGAAGCACGGTACAGCAAAGTAATTTTTGTATAGATACTTTTAGTATTCCATAAATGTATTATCTTTTAAACAGTACCTATTCGTATTCGCAATATATTCTCATCTACATAATCTGTTGACAAAAGAGAAATATTGTGAAATCTTTTCATCACGTTCCTTGCCCAAACAAGTAATTTAAAGTAATGAAAAAATGTTAATGGATTAATTAACGGCGGACGTTGAGCCGAATTTTTATTTGATGAGATCTGCGTCTATTCTGCGCGCTCAGAATTCTTATTTATTCAATTAGACTTTGGGATAGTTAGAATTACGCCGGTCTTGCGATAATTTTGTGACACTTTGGGTATAATGTTACTGTGAATATCCAAAATTGGTGATTCAAGCCTAATCAAACCACCTAGATTTTTTTATAATAACTCTCCTCATCATCTTTAGTAGTTGAGGTTAGGTTTACTTTATAATAACTATTACAAATTAGTAGTGATTCTGATTTTATCTGCTTATAAAATTTTCTTTTTTGTCTTTAATTTCCCTTCAACAGTTCACCAACCATAGATAGATAAATTATAACAATGTAATATCAACAATGTTGTAATGACGCCGGCGCGCGGCGCGGCGCTAGCGTCGCCCACCGCTTGATTTACGCGGACTCTACGCTAATTAACAGGGAAATTAATTATTATTGCAAGCAGGGAAACCCGTTAGGCCTGCTTAATTTTCTCTTGTTTTGTTTATCGTCAAGAGATTTGGTGTAGAAAAAATACCATGTACTTTAATAAGTAGTTATCTAAGTGTATGTAGTACTTACTAATAACTCTCCAGATCCGTCCCGACTTTTGGCGGGGTTTATAACGGGTAAATAGCGAAACCAAATCTGTCTGTCCAGCTGGTTTTGATTGCTCGTCTAGAACGAAACATACGGGCTCTTGGGTTTTTTGTAAAAATGTGAATATGAACTTATACTTACTGTAAATACACTTTACTTCCATTACGGCATCTTAAATGAGCTCCATTGAGTGTAAATCGTAAATAATCTACCTATACTAGACATCTAACGCAAGCGTTATGAGCATACGGCGGTAATAAAATCATCTTGGTGACCGGAAAATAAATACAAGAAAGTGACACAGTAAACAGTGAGGTAGATAAATAATTATCTCACCAACATGACACCGAAACATGATTAAAATAGTACCTTTCATATACAGGAACAGATTAAACTCCATTAGTTTTAATTGCATGACGTCGTTAACTCCATATTTAGACGTACTGTCGCGTCAAACACCGATTGTACAGCTTAATTATCTCCCTTATACAGCGATTGACTCAAGCCATGGATTACACCGCGCCGGCTGTTTATCAGCGGCTGAAGCGATTGGTTTTCGCATCATATGCCTGACTCCCCACCTGCGTACATAATAGGCCGATTCACGTGGAAATATTCCAATATATTTTGTGGAGAGCGTCAATATTTTCATCCGGATCTCGGTCAGTGCATCCAATTATGCAGCTGTTGTGTGAAGTCGCGCTGTAAAAATCGCCTACGCACCGCGGTAGAATTGAAACACATCTGGATTTCGAGTCTGCTAACTATTAACCATTGCGAAACCAGTGTCACTTAGCCATTGAATATCCACTGTAAAATTTTGCAATTTGTTTTGCTATTGTGACCAACCCTCTGATTGGTGGGTCAAAACGACCGACCAAACATAGCAAAAAGCTAAAGTAAAGTGCCATTTCAGTGGCTAAGCGACTTGGGGATCTGGTTACTAAAATTCTCTTTGTGAATTATTCATTATAAATCGTAAATTCTTGGCGGTTGGCATGTTGTCGGCCAGAGAACTGCGAACAGGGCCAACAGGGCCAGGAGTCTTATAACAATCGTTCATTGCGAAACTACTGGGCTCTAATTTTATCTTGCTGGATTTTTCATTGTAAATCGCAAATTCTTGCTGGACGGCATGTTCTCGCCCAGAGGACTACTAACAGATGGCCGACAATAGGTATATCGACCACCAAAAATTTACGATTTATAGTAAAGAATTCACAAAGATAATGTTAGAGATCAGTACTTTTCCATTGGTTTTCAGCTAGCAGGCTCGGGAACCTGTGCCCTTCCCCGCCGTAATTATGCCATAAAACCTGATAGTAGAGCGACCAAAAGATATTTGCCATAATGATTATGAATAGAGGTAAGGTACGTGTAAGTGCGTACGCGGGCGGTGTTAACCGTGACTTATATAAAGTAATGTTTGGAGCCTTCCTACAATATTACTTTGAGCTTAGGTACTCTGAAACGTGCGTCTGTGGAATAACAAATGTGGATTTCATAAATCAAAGGTGATGCTATGAAAGTTTTTTATTCTTACATCAACATTAATATGTATAATGTACTATTATATATGTTGAGATCTGCATATAATAGTCTTACAAACTAGACTCACGACTCTACGCACGTAGAGTCGACGGAACGTAAGCGAAAGTTGTTAGCCCTACAACCCGATTACGATATAGATCTTTATATGTTTCAATTACCAACTCTACATACAGACATGAAGATTTCCCGAATTGTTATTTGTTAATAATATTGTGGGGTCGCAGTGCCCGCGCCGACGATGGTGTTTGCACAGGCCGGTCATATTTGCGCTTGGCGTCGCCGGCGCCGGCCGCTGACGCCCCCACATAACCACTAATCATATTTTATGGTGGCCGCTTAACTCAAATATTCGATTCGGATTAAACGACGCGCGGAAAAATGCGACGCAATTTCCCAGTGTTTTATGGCTGATTGTTATTTGAAGAGCAGAATTAATACTCGATGGGAGGCTGATGGCGTCATTGTAGGGCTCATTAACGTCAAATCTAGCATTAAGTGACTCTACCTATTAGATAAAATATTGAAACCGTTCTTTTTATGGGACTAAGCTAGCAAATAAGCATACGGCTCGCCTGATTTTAAGCAGGGATCTTGGGCTTCCAGCTCTCTTACTCATCGTACGAAATGCAGCTGTAATAGCTGCTGTACGCCGATCTTCTCTGAGTGTTGTACTACTCCGGTCGAGCCAGCCCGTATATGAGCTGCAGTCAATTGGCTACAGCTTGGCTCTACCACCAATCTAATCGTTCTTACTTTAATACGTACTTTCTTTTCAGTCATCGTACAGTTTATACAGTCACATAACATTTGATAACCAGCAGTTCAGCGTGTCCAGGGTCGTGCTTATTTAGGTACACGCATCGAATGGTACTTAACCACCGAAAATGTGTAATTGTCACGCTGGCACGCCACAATTCACGTTTGATGTGCGAACACGCCGTGACGTCAGAGCGCGGCACGTCATGCGTCACGTGACTGATAGCTTTAATATAGTCCCGTTGATTATTCAGCCGAGCGGAAACGCCAAACGGTAATCTAGATTTAATACCAGGGCTCATCGCGGCTCGCTCTGCTTCCCAAGGGTTGCTACCACCTTGCTTCAAAATTTCTAAGAATTTTGCTGAACTGAGAACCCATTGTCTGTAACCTAGGGTCAATTTTATTACTGGGTCAATATTTTATTAGGTAAAGGTAAAGTTTTTTTTTAACCAATTGAAGTATTCGATTTTTAATATAATGTGCCCATATCCAAATAATAATAATAATAATAATAATAATAAAGCCTTTATTTTCCCAATTCTTTACATGCAAAATTTCTTAAGAGGAGGGTTCGAAATTTGGTTGATTTTCTATTCTACTTTTTCTTTAAGTAAGTATGTGGACTAGGAATCTTATATTTAGATGTATGATTTTTGACTATATTATCTTGAGTATCTTTAAATCCAAATCACGATTTGATGAAATTTTCTCGATAAAAAAAATTTATGAAATGAGCTCTAATTATTTACAATTTTCCTTGCTACCACGATGTTTTTACGATTTAGATCACGAAATTATTTCTAAAACATAG
The DNA here is from genome assembly GCA_947859195.1 of Drymonia ruficornis. Classification (NCBI taxonomy): domain Eukaryota; kingdom Metazoa; phylum Arthropoda; class Insecta; order Lepidoptera; family Notodontidae; genus Drymonia; species Drymonia ruficornis. The sequence continues at coordinate 5,984,417 of OX401905.1, read as the reverse complement.
CAAATAATGATATCTAAACTACCCTTCAACCATATTTTAATTCATGAAGTAGTTTTTTTTTAATTCAAGTAAATGTGGTTTGGCGCTTACGTTGTTTATTTCCGAGCGCGCGCACAATATCGCCATCTCACATTTTAAGTACTTGAACTAACCATGTCTCTCTCTAACTTTGTATTGTCAGTGTCCGCTCGGACTTGTTCGACGTCGGACCTGTGAAGGATTTTTTAAAAAATATTACGAAAAAATATTACGGTCGTGCCACTTTACAGGTACAGTACAGTATTTACAGTCCGCCGACGCCTATGATAAATAAATAAATATCCTTGGAAATTCTTTTACACATGACTACCTGATCCCAAACTAAGCAGAGCTTGTACTATGGAAACCAGATAACTGATATTACTACATATACTACTTTTTGTTTGTAAATACAAACTAAATATACACTTAATTACACCTAGACTCGGGACATGCGGACATGTTCATGCACACAAATGCATGTCCTGGGCAGGAATCGAACCTACGACCTGCACTGCAGCGTGATTTTCGTTTGCTTTTCCTTGTCTTGTGTAATTTCTTTTCATCTCTTGTCATTTTGTGTCATCTCTTGTCATTTCATAGTTATTCGTGTCATTTCTGTAAAAACTCCCTATTTCGCTTACTGTTATATACTTGCAGCATGGTCTTGGGCCGACAGTGGGAATACATTGCTTGTCAAAACAATGGAGTCGCTTTATTGCGTTTGTTGTAGGTATGGATGGGCAAGTAATAAATATATCATACATCAATAAATTATCGTAAAAAATAACATTACAGATATGGATAGGAAAATGTTTGTCCGTCCTATTCAATCTATTATATTATAAACGAAAGTAACTCTGTCTGTTACCTTTTCACGGCTAAACCGCTGAACCAATGTTGATGAATTTTGGTATGGAGATAGACTGGGTCTTGGCGGAGAACATAGGCTACTTTTTAGGGTTCCAAAGGGTGCTAACGGGACCCTATTACTAGGCCTACGCTGTCCGTCTGTCTGTCTGTCCGTCTGTCAGCGCGGGCTGTATCTCACGAACCGTAACAGGTAGAGAGTTGAAATTTTCACTGAATGTGTATTTCTGTTGCCGGTGCAGAACAAATACTAAAAATATAATAACATTTAAAAATAAATATCAAGTCTCAAACTTGATATTTTTGATGTGTTTATTCTACGGTGGTACGGAACCCTTTATGTGCGAGTCCGACGCCTTCAGATCTTATGAATGTTTTCTTGAAATAAATATAGTGTATTTTAAGTAATTAACTGGCCAACCCTCAGGTCCTACCTACCATGTTAGGATCTTTTTCGTTCTAGCGGGTGTAAACCGTGATTTAACGAGTTAATGTGATAATTTTTGTATTTAAATTATTCAATTCAATGTATTTGTTTCAGACATAGTCCAATATTGATTATTAAAATTATTATAATTTCACAATAAATATAAAACAATAAATAAAAGTAAAATTAAATTAAAACAAATAAAAAAATATTTTTTATTTTTCATGTTTTATCATTAAAATACAATATAATATAACATAAATTAAAATAAAATACAATAAAATAAAAACCTACCCCTAATTAAACAAATACCGTCCGCGTGGGATACTGGCTGCATGTCCTCCCTGTATTCAAGCTGTTCCTGTTGTCAAGCGAATTTTTTGAGCAAGGAAAGAGCCAGCCCTCTTGTCACCTGTGGCGGTAACCAGTCTAAGGGTGATTTTGATAGATAAAAAAATAAAGATAAAAAGATAAACAATAAATAAATGCATGGTTAAATCAATAAAATTAATAAAAACTGAAAATTAAATTAAAAAATAAATTAAATATGGTAAAAATAAATATTATGACACCGCTGATGACTTCATGATCGGCATCGAAGTTAAGTACCAAAGTATTCCTTTGCCTACGAAACATGAAAAAGATACTCATATCCGGCAGTCAGTCACTGACACAGAGTATGTACATTTTTACCCGACTACGGTGGGCGGAGGGTTATGATTTTGACCGATATGTATGTATGTTCATCTGCTCCCGTATAACGTCCAAACTATTTTTATCATAATAATTTGACTAATGAGATATCGTTGGACGCGTCTGGATCGTCCGCTGGTTATAGGCTATTATACGATCGAAATATTGTTATACGTATCTATCAGCATATTGTAGGTATCGTTTGTCTTCTTTTGACTTACTTTGTCTTCAGCAATAAAAACAACATAGAAATTAAATTATTTTTTTCAAATACACTCGACATAAAAATCCCATATAAAACGAAAAAAATATATTTGAATATTTTCATCCATTTCATCTATTTTAAAAGGTGCACTGGGACATATTATTTTAATTGTACGAATTAAACAATATTGTTCCTTCAAAAAATAACTATACTATAGTCTACTCCATAGCTGTTCTGTCCTAGCTAAGCGAGAGGGATATATCCTTCGGCAGCTCGAGCGACGCTAGCCACACCCCGAAACTAAAATTCATTTTTTTCTTGTATCGTCTTAATTGATTATAATAATAATTGATATCATCAATCATCAGTCATATCCAAATATGACTTCGAAAACATTATATTTCAAGCAATATTTTTTAATATCAATCGAAAGCAGGAACTCTACCTAGCCACATAGTCCTAATGTCAAACAGCCACGTAATTTTACAATAAAATATTTACTAAAATGTTATGCTGTGTAGGCAACCCTACATCGTATTGTCCTTGTGGTACGTGTACACATCCCGTGTATAACTTTATATTTTGAAGATTACGTAGGTGTGAACAAGTTGATTACTGAGATATATCTGGTTTTACTTATTTGTTAATGCCACCTAATGAGTTCACGTTGAAAATTTAGAATTTACCTATAAGGGCAGTTCCCCCCATGGAAAGGATATGGGCGAAATTTCTGTAGAGCCGTGCCCTAACAAAATATATTCGAGTAAAGAGTACAACAGGTAAGTAAGTAAGTAATTAAGCATTTACGTACGTCTTATAAAAAATTACAGGCATGTATTTACAATCAAGTTCAAGTTTTATGATCAAAGAAGAAGCGTGATACGCTATGAATAGGGGAAAAAAAATGTGCCTAAATAGGTATGTTGAATAGCAATGATAAAAAAATCCGAGTTTCTATATATTTTTGTCATTTTTCGTCATCCGTTCTTCAGAATATAATTGCTGCGACACATTTTAAACTATGTATTTATTCTGAAGGCAAGAATCGACTATGCCATTTGTGAGCTTAATTTTGATACGCCATACAAAATATGACAGGGCCGAACTCAGTAGTAAGTTACCACTAATAATAAATATAACTGATAATGACGACTCAAACAGGACTCAAAAATTTTGTATCGTTTCAGTATTCGACCGCGCATACAATCAATAAGCTGTCATAATATTCGAACAAAAATACGAACCGAAAACATACTCCATGTTTGATCATTCAATATTTTCCATATGAATCACCCTGGAATGTAATTTAAAACCATTTTCGAACGCCGACGAAAACATTGTGTCAGACATAATAAAGCTGGGCATAGCATTCTAATGAATGATATTGGTCCTCCCGCGGGATTACAAGTTAATCCTCTTGAAACGGAACCGGTGGAGGGGCGGTGGGCCCGGGAAAGTGCGGGTAGGTAATAAAATTCTTACGTCATCACCGGACCGACGGACCTGGCTCAAGGTATTACCGCCTCATCTGCTTTGTTTTTTTTATTTAATTCTCGCATCATTTTTGCAGAACCTAATCAAAACTCAGATTTGTGGAGTCTGATTCTCTTAAAATTTAATATGAAAATAAAAGAGGTGATTAAGAGATTAAGGTGCTAATTCTATTAGCACTCATACTAAACTTGATTAAACTAATTTCTTTTGGTCTTTTTAATGTGTCAAATTTAGTCGTAATTTAATGACTACAGAATTGGTATCAATGTTGTGGTAGCCATATTTTATATGACAAATATTGCATGCCTTTCTTTCCCTTTGACCGACTCCACTTCAGTTTGACATCGTGCGAGCGATGCCTTTCGTGTTGCAAGCATAATATGCTACGGTAACTGCTTAACGTCAAGCGGTCTGTACGCTTGTTTTTCACCTTAGTTGTACCTATATAAAATTAATCCAAAATTTACAATAGCTTTACAAATCATTTCAAATAACAAAAGTGCTTTATATTAGTATTGGTACTGAACTTTCTACTTCGGGGGTTAAGTTTTTTACAACATCCTTAATTTTGGAGCATTCTCATGATGAAAAGCATGCATCTAATCCATGAAGCATTCTATAGTTCTATAGAACTATAGTGAAACTATTTCGCACGTGGCGCACAGTGGGCAAATAAAAACTAGCAATCTGAACTGAATTGTGACTGATATAAAATTATTATAAACCTTGTTCCTAATGCAGATCGTGACATTTCCCACTCACGATATTCAGTCGTTAAGCGGGATTTCCTCCTGGAACCTTTGAGTAAACTCTTATTTTTACGAAGTAGGTATTCTGCCGTCGTCAGTCTCCTTTGTCCCTTCGTCTATACAATGGCATTACTCGAAACCGTAAAACAAACGTAATAGTTGACACTAGTAAAAGCTTCGGGGAATAAAAAGAAAACAATATTACTGTTGTGGTTCGGGTGGCACATTAATATACATTTGCGGCGGGCGGCACGCGCGCGCGGGGGCGGCGGGCGCGCATTTTCATCACAAATTGAGCAACAAAATTACCTAGACTTATTTATTTCAATTACTCCACCAGCCCATACAGGTTACCTATTTAAACTGCTGTAACGTAAATGACAATTAATTGGCTTTGAAACACTCCAAACAACTGCACACACAAATTTAATACAAACGAAACCAGCACGTCCATAATAAAAGGGTTGTATTCGAAGATTAATATCTACGTTATTTTCCCTCTATCACATCACAATACTCGGTTAATTAGTCTAAATAACAGTGTTTCGCCAGACGCGCAAACAGAGACCCTTAATGAAGGCAACCAATTCTCGGGGCCGAACCGAAACGGTCTTTCATTTCGGCCTTAAAGGCGTAGGGCGTCGCAATACGCCAGCGAGTTTGCCAAAAACAAGCCCAATAACGGTCTGGCAAACAGTACAAATGATGCGTTAGTGACAAAACGACGTGCGGGCGTCCCTCTCGCGCCCGCCGACGAGCCGAGACAGCCGGCTGACGAGCGCGACGGGAAACAAGACAGGTTATTATCTCCCGAGCCGAAAGACGTCAGAAAACCTCTGATATTTTCCACACGTCCGCGGGTATTCACAGGAGACTAGAAACGAAAATTAGTTACTGAAGATTTCTTGTTTTTGTCTGACTGTGTTGCGTGATTTTCATTGTTAAGAAATAACAAACGCCACCTTTGAAATTGAAGTACGCGCGCTGAATATCAAAGAGTCTCCACACACGCGGCGCGCCGCAACCCGCGCTAAGACCTAGAGTGTCTTTAGGATTCGGTAACTTAGAACGTCTCGCCACCCCGCTAGTTTTAAATTAAATTATTATGTCAACAGCTCTATGTTCTGCACTATAGCAATGCTAGTAGATAAGGGTGAAAGCAGAAACGTGATAAGGACAAGCCAGTAGCGGCTGTGTGTAAGTGTGTCCGCAGAATGTAATGATATCCTCTGTGGCATATTTGGGAGCAGACCGTTGTTACCGCTGCCGCTTTGTATTCTTTTGCTTAATTTTTGCCGGATTAATTTGTCTGCGTATTCAAATTGCAAATTGTGAGATAAAAGGATCACCTTTTCCACATTCGTTTCGTGAAAAGATTCAGGATATTTTACAAAAAATATCCGACCAAAAATGAAGTCGTAACTAAAATGATACGGTGTTAATTTTTGTGAGAATATCAAGTAAACAGGTAACCTTTGGGTTTTGTCGGGGATTTTGTCAGCCGGGATATCAAAACGCGGCTCTGTACAAAGCAACACGTCGAGGTTGATAGAGGGTGACATTTTCTTAAGTTACGGCATTCTCTTGCCGATTCAATATCCTTTTTCTATTTTGTTCGAGTGGTGGAGTGGAGCATATCGCGCGATATTTTTCTCTATATTCGCGTCTGCATATTCACAATATGTGAACAAAAAAAAACAAAATACTTTCTGGGTAAATCTTTTTATGAACTCTTGACATCTTGGGTTGGCACGGTTTTATTTGAGCTTCTTTAATACATTTTTGAGAGAAGCGATTAAATAAAAATGCCTTTGCTTATAAGCCGAATTCCGTGTAATCTCGAGGCAGGTAGCCCGCGGCTACGTTTGGTTATCGACATACCGGACCGCTACATTTTACGCTATTTGTCTTCAAAATTGCCAATCCTTCATACGGAAATTATGATTAGGATATAAAGCTTAATCCCGTCCAGTTAGCAAAAGAAGCATTAAGAAAATGAGGGACTACAAAGACATTACCAAGAAAGGGATACACGAAACCGTCCAAAATAGTTTGAGATAGTCTATGGACACAGTACGGCGCAGTCGCTCGTGGAAAATAACGTTGAAAACATATCGGTATTGCCTATGCGGCTCATCTTCTGGTAAATAAGGTCTACTTAAGATGTTAAAAAATAGGTACCATATCCGCTAAAATAATAAATCATTAGATGTCTACTATTTGTTTATGATGTAAAAAACACAATTTATTATTTTGTAACAACCGCTAAACTCCTACAAGGAGAATTTTCAATTCGTCGGTACAAGTGGAGGCGGGGGTGACGGGGCCCCTATTTCGCTGTATATTTTTTCCCCTCTGTATGAAGAAGTCATAAATCACGTGGATGTAAATCTAGCATCCAGTTGCGGGTGAGTGACGCGCCATTATCGCTCGTCGTCGGCCAAGGGCCCGCGGCCTAAAACTTACACCGACCAACTTTAACTCCAACAATCCTTTTATCTGTTGCTGTTATGATAACTTTGGACCCTAGTGTTTATTTTAAAGTGATCAAGTTTGAAATGGGTAGGTACCTCTAGTTACAGTGCCGGTGGTGGGTGGGTTATTTGCGTCTATGCTTGGAAAATGTAGATTGCAGAGTTTACTTTTAATTTAGCAACGTTTCTAGTATGACTTAAATTAACTTGAACTAACGAAGCAACAAATAAAATTAGGTAGGTCCTTTAATAAATGTATGGTCTGTATGTTCCCAAACTAAGCGACGCTTGTACTATGGATACCGTACAATGGATCGCGACCCAGACCAAGGCAAATTACGAAAAGGCCGTTTCCGAAATTTGAATCTGGCGCGAATCGAACCCGAAGCCACCCGTTGTAGTCAGCCGAGCGTGCTATACTCGAATCACTGTGCCAAGCGGTCGTCATAAAATCCATATTTTTTAAATTAGGTACTAATGTGGTTGTTTGCATAAAAATATGCAAAAGGGCAACCTACAAAAGTGTTCACGCTCGGCCTGAACATTAATCTAATAAAATAATGGAACGTCACGCACGGAGATTTTTGTTTGGGAGAATGTTATTGCTCGTAATAAGCCAACACGTCTTCGGAGCGGCGCATCCATCATGTCGGAGTCATGACTCCGTCCATCCGTCACCCGCTGATCTCGCGGTGGCTTACGGAGGTTTCGATTCAAGACATTTCAATTAAGTAGGTACATTGTTGTACGTAGGTAATGTTGGTATGTTCATCAAGCCTTGTGTTTGGTTGTCAACTCAAAATTAACGCAAACTAAACTTCAAGCAGCCCTGTACCCTATCTAATTAATTTGTGTATAAATGGCCGCGTTTACACCAGGCGCATGCCACGGCCGAGCACTCAGTTTTCACGTCGGAACGCATACGCATAGATATACCTAATGTCAAAACATGAGTGCTCGCGAGAGGCATGCGAGGCATCTGGACGCGCCAATTTAATTTTCATACTAACGTTGTTTTCTTTTGGTTTTCAGGTAAAACAACTTATCAACAAATTTTCTAATTTTGTGGGTGTGTAAAAAACAACAAATGATTTTGAGCTACACTCTCCAAAATAGAAATAGATCTAATGATCTACCTTTGATAGAAAAGACACTAGCACAATAAGGGTAAGTAAATAAATAGTTTATCTACTGATTTTCTACTGAAACATCTTCGAATCTATGTAACGGAGTCCGAATTTTCCTCATCAAACTTTCATGTTTGTTTGTCGCACAATTAAGTATAGGATCAATTTATCCATATATTCAGCTAATTGTCAATTTGATTTAGCTCGAGATCGTGAAATCTGACACGGTGCCCGACATTAATGGCATGGCATTAGCATGTGGGTGTAATCTCACTTAAATAAACCGGTAAATAGCGGTGATAGGGATGGGAGGTCTTATTACTGATCGATTCAAACTTTGTAGAGGTATTAGATGAAAAGCGATGTTTAATTAGTACACTGAGAAAAAAAATTACGACAGCAAAATGGTTTTTGTAGTTCCTTGTAGTCTTTTAGTATGTTTTACTAAACGTTTTGTATTTACAGCAAATGTTTTATAAATGTGAGACATTACATTAAACATTTGCTGTAAATACAAAACGTTTAGTATAAAATATTGAAAACACTACTAAGAATTACAAAAACCATTTTGTTGTCGTAAATTTTTTCTCAGTGTATGTAAAATCATTAGGCTCTATGATTCATTTACATGAAAATCAGTTGGGCTGGAGTCTAGACCTTTGTCACCAATTATGTCGCACCGAGTCGCTGTATCTCTTACTGAATGCATAGGAGAGAATGAGACAAAATCGATTTATCTCGCGTTGTCTTGTCACGGTCGTCTGTGCTACCAGTGCTGTACTTTTTTATTGTTTTTTTTTCTTCATTTTATAGTGTATCCTGTCGCTGCTGGGAAAGGTTTTCAATTAAAAAAAAAACTTATGTACTTAATATATTTATTTGAGAACATTAAATTTTAATTTAGATAAAGTATTGACGACCCTATTAAGAGTTTGTTTACTGATAGTTGGATGGTATATCGCATTCGTCCGATGATGAATGAACTGTGCGTAGGAGTGGAATTGTGCCTCAAAATAGAACGGGCTGAAAATGGAGAGCTCCGTGGGCGAAATAGGGCAATGACATTATAACAAACATTAGAGGTGGTTAAAACAAGTAAAATAGGTACTTGATCCAAATCGTAAGTACAAATGAAAATTTGTTTCCAGTAATTCAGAACTCGCAAAAAAATGCTGGTTATATAAATAAAATAAAAGATCATAAAATCTAGCGTAAGACAAAGTGCCTAATACATTTTTTGAACACCTCAGATTAGAGAAATAGAGAATGAGCATAGTAAGTACTTAGGACAGGATCCACTGTGATGAGCAAGGAAGACGTGTACCTATTCTGAACTTTTGTTTGTAATGTTGATAAGCAATTTCATTATACAATTCCTGGAATATACCTACCCAAGTTAATTAATAACTTGTGACGTCATTTTATATAGGAAAACGACATTACAATGTAGAATAAGTACCTAACTACTACTTCTTAACAAGTGGCGTGCAAAAGTTGTCGGAATTTAACTTAATCAAATTGGCCGCAGTCGCCGTTAAACCTATTTTGTGAACTGACTTCACCTAAATGAAGGTACGCCTAAATGTTTACCAGCACTTTAGTTAAGAAACCAAAACTTTTTAATTTGCATTTATTTCCAACGCTAATACGGGAAATGGAATGCTTAGTTCGCATTTATTTTCTCAACTTAAAAGTATAAAAACTAATATTTTTATCATTTTTTTATTCAAACAAGTACCTAATACTTTTATCTAAATTCGTTATTATTATTAGGTAAGGATGGGGGTAAGGTAGGAGTCAGCAAATTATGGATATCAACTGATATCCATCACTTTCTGACTTCTACTACTACTTTCGATGTGTAGATGTTGGTGTACGAACGTAGTCGTTACTTAAACTAGTCTACGTTCAAATTCCACTAAAGCTGGGATAGTGCTGAAATAAAAGCACGGTAATGGTCTTGAAAAAACTTGATTGGATTCGAAAGGGATCGGCCTTCTATTTGTCGCTCTCACCTTTACCTACATTGCTTACGTAACCGATACCCGTTTTTTAATCGATTAAGTACAAATGAATTAAGTTTAAACGATTTTCGATTACATAATAGATTATACACGCTTTTTATCCAACAACTCAATTCCATGACAAAAACTTAATTTAAAAAGTCTCAAATAAAATTTCTAAGTTTGCGCAAAGTATTAAATGAAAGCTAAAATAAGCGCGATCCACACGGAATGGAAGAAGATTTGCATGTTAACTTAGTTTTCATAAGTAATAGTTTAGTTCAAATAACACCGCTAACTTCGTCCCAAACGAGCCAACTTGACGATTACTTAGAAATATTTAGAATTTGTTACGAATAGTTACGAAAGTTATATTAGTTTTAGCGGCAAACGGTTGACATTATTTATACGAATGGCCCCAAACAGTGCGTAGGTAGATGGGGGAAATACCTGGAGAAGGCGTTTTTAAACTCGCTAAATACCTGTAGCAAACAAAAGTTTGCATAAAGCTGTTAAATTTAAAAGGGTTAATGATATTTCTCGGCGGCAATAAATAAGTTACAAATTGTTAAAGGTGTCCCGGGGGCACGGCCTCGCCGCGCGGCCTCAGGACTCGTCGAGGAATAAGTTTTTCCACTCAAACTTTATTCGCACCTCAACTTGCGCCATCTGTCTGCTACTCGCAACTTATATTTTTGCTTCAAATGATTTACTTAGGGATACTCTTTCAGAAAATATTTTCTTTTGTCGCTCGTCAGTCGTATGAATGGCTGGAGCCGTCGGTACGTTTTCTATAGTGGCGGTAAGTTCGCAAGAATCGTATTCAGATTTATACAAAGATATTGTTGTGCCTGCTGCTTCAGTTTACCAATAAATATATCAATTCCACGTTGATATTTTGTCGCTCTTAAGTCTACTTTTCCCGTTTGGGCGTCAAGTGACGCCACGGCGCGCGCGCATCTGTGCACTGCAACAGTAGAAAATCAATTATGTCTGCGTAAACATGTGCTCTGGAGTGGGTAATTAATCATCATGTTCCCTATAATTATTTTATAGTACCTAATACATCCGACGGCCAGGTTTTAGCTATATCTCATTTAGACAACTTTCTAAATAGCATGTAGGTATTATATCCCATTTGGTAAACTTTTGTTTAAATATGTACAGTTGGATCGCTTACCTGTAGGTACCATCGGATTTCAGTACACGAACAATCCGAACAATCTTCGCTTCTGTCAAGCAAGAGCAATACATGACAAATTCTGTAGCGCTTATAGTTCTAGAGATTTCGTGACATGTGAGATTTTCTCATATAAATATTATCCAAGAAACTCTTCAACTCAAAGAAAATAAAACTATTCTCGTACACTCGCTGTGCATAATGTACAAAATATTCACCTATCAAAACAACTTTTTTATTCTCTCGTAAGTGAAAACAACAAAATGATTCCCCTAAACTTGATACAGACACCAATAAATCTAGCGGCGAGATAAGACTCAATAAAGTTGCCGGTGGCTCGGGCCTGTCATAATTTTAAGAGCGTTCATAAATCCATCAATATTTAAGCTCTCAGACCACAATATTTTTCTTCGGGGTGAACAAACGTGAGGTGCGTCACACACGTGCCCCATAAATTCCGATAATCCCTGCCCTGTGCACATCGCGCCGGTACTTTGCCGTATTCATGGCCATTATTCATGTGTTTGCTTTGCGGCCGAACACCGCCAAGACTTAATAATTCGGGAGCAATATCGCGTTCCAAGACTTTACACACGAGCCAATATTGTTTTACAAACAACGCTTTACAAATTAGATCGGTATGACGTCATAATCCAATGAAAATTCTATTATGCCAGTGCGGTAGAAACGAAACTACCTATTACAGCATTCTATTTTTATGAAAATACTTTTTTTATTAAAATCGATGTTACCTTGGCGACTTATAAATAAATGAAAATTCTAAGCAGTTACTATTTTAAATTTAAATACCTAGGTAGTTACTTACTTTTTTCTGTTAGTTGCCAAGTCTAATTATTTTCGAAGAATAAGAGAGAGGTTACCAACATTGCAATAACAGTTAGGTAGATAATATTCAAAGGACAACAATGTTTATTTCGCCCATGTCCCAGCAACAAATTGCGAATAATCGTCATGTGTTATGAAGTGTCGCGGGCGCGTTTGCATTCCGCGGGCGACGCGCGTCTCCGAACAAATTGTATTAGACGATGCCAATACGTGACCCCAGGAGGAATTCGCGCAACAACATGTGTACAACGACGCCATTTTCGTTTTTTCGATATGAAAATTAGGAGCCCTCCTGTTTGTTAGTCCTAGCACGAATTCTCTAGGAGGGAATTCTTTTCCTTGCGTGGGACTCGGTAGTTAAGTATGTGTCACTTTTATGTCCCTACATGAAATTTAATAACCTTTGAAATGAATACGAATATGATAGCTTTAGAAATAGTTACCTATATTTTTCTTGTTTCCAAGACGACAGTTTTATTTAATTGGAAAAATAATACCTTATGAATGAGACGATGTAATTTTCCTGATTACGCAAATCTGTCTCGCAGTATCTAGCTATAAAAGAATACAGCATCATAACGAAGTAGACAAACCCATCAAATATACTAGGAGGCCATAACATTAACTCACATTCGAACAGAACAAAGGGGATTACATACGCCAAAAAACAATGTTATAATTGTATTATTCTGAAGAAAAACAAATATCTTAAGCGGGCGGACTCGGATAGCATAAATATGTTGAGGCTGGTGCCTGTAGATAGGGGAATATTTATCGCTCACGGTGCCCGCCGTTATTGGACTTGTCTTTTCGTCGTTTAAGGCAAGCGGTGATGTGTTTATTCAATTTGCCGTGGGAAATATTGTTACTCGCCTCCGTGCCATAGTTTGCTGCCATAGAATACACTTGTCTCACTATACTTTGCTTGTGTTATCTTGAGATCTGCTTATATTTTGCATGGTTATGATGAGTTTGTGATTTTTGATGTGAAAACTTCTTTAGCGGCGGTGCACTTTTCTTGTGATGGGTAAAATATGTTAAACTCGCGTCAGTGTCACGTGTCCTGATCGAAAAAGTCGTCAGATTGCGCAGGGCGCTTGCGCGAATAAAATTCGACAGATTCGTAGCGACATGTCACGTGTACTATCTTGGGATGGGTAAAAAGTATATAATGGTTCATAATTTCGCTTTCAACATCAACGTCTTATTAGCGCCTAAGTGAATGGATCTGGGTGAGTGCTTAATTTATAATTAATTATTTAATTCTTATTATTGTTTATTTTAATTTGTATTATTTTATATGATTATTTAACAAAAAAAACGGCCAGTTTGTTTTTTTACATTTTTTTCCCTAACCATTCCAAAATATTTAAAAATGCACAACGTTAATGTTCAAGTTTTCACTTCTGCCGGCACTCCCGGAGTGCAACCTGGTTTTTATTAATTTCTGAAGTTACGGCTGTAGGTATCTTGTTTGCCATTTTTGTGGACAAAGTATCATTTCTTCATAAAACCGTATGTAAGTTATACCTACAAAAATTTAATATCAGTATTAGAAGTGAAGAAACCAATCGGAGGTAAGGTCTCTCATAAAGGAAAACTTATTTAATCGGAGTGCGCGATTTCAATCAATTCATTTTATAAGGTGAATGGGAACTATTTCTATCTCAGAATACTTTGCTAGCTTCTCCAACTTTCAAGCTTCACTGCATGCATCGACGCGTTCCGTGATCACTTGACTCTTCGAGATACTTCTATACGTCTATTTTATATGAATTGTAATAAAATTGTCTATTTTTAACCATTTCTCAATACGATAACAGCAATTTACGTGATTATGAAATATTGAAAAGTAGCAGTCTATGTTCAGTCGCGGCGAGCAAACATTTTCATTGATGGATGAGTTGCATTTGTAAACAATATGCATCAAACCGCGCGGCGTGGACGGACGGACGGACGGATGCCGGACGGTGGGACTCGCCTTCGCCCGCGGCACTCTTTAATTTTATATGAATTAATGTTTGCACGTACCAAATGAACATTTTCAACATTCCGATTGAATAAATCGGTACATTTTCAATGACAAACATCATATGACTGTGTACAAACACCCGGTCTGCGCTTTACGAAAATTTCGCTTTAAAATACAGTTAGTATGAAAAACTCAAACATCGACAGGGGATGGAGTTTCACGGGACACTTATATCCTAGTAGAAATAAAATGGTGCCAAGTAATCTTGTCAAAAACTTCGAAGATAAAATGCTCTATTAGTAAGGTGGGATCTAAACATAATCCAAACTTTCCCCACTAAAGCAAAATTTGTATCGTATACAGTTTTAAAAGCGCAACTTCCCGGGATACAATTGGAAAACTCCTCACATAACGGGGCCTTTAACGAGACCTTTTTCGTGAAGTAACTAAAAACATCCCCCACAATGATCCATTATCTTCTCACGAGGACAAGTTAGCGATCTCCTTCCGTCTATTTTCACAAGTAATAACTAAATTTATCGTCAGACTTTCGGTCGTCGCGTCTTCCAATATCAGCGGTGGTTGAGCAGTCCGGTCACGCGCGCGGGCGGTGGGCGGGCCCCGGCGCGGCGCGTCGCCCTGGTCGACGACGCCTCATTAAAATTAACCATCATTACTCTTGTAAAGTGAGTCGCGGTGTACCGGAAGGCGGCGGCTTATTGGGAAGTTTGTCGCCTCCTGACGGCTGCTAATCCTCCGGTTTATTGCTGCTCTAACAAATGATTCCCCGCCGGCGACGCCGCGACGTGACGCCCGCAATATGTCGCACACGAGATATGATACGCATGATGACGTCATGCCCCGTTCAAACTACTAACTTTAAATTAATGCAACATGACTCAAACTTTAGATACATGCGCTGAATGGCTAAAACATCTCGCAAAACGCATTCAACTTTCAAAACCCGAAGATACGTCAAAGAAAAAATCCGCTATAAAAAGTATACGCGTAAAAACTTCAGCTCGCGTTGGCTTTGAGGTGAATAAAGTGAAGAGAGAGTATAAATATTCATTCGGAAAGAAGCCACGCACAGTAAATATAAACTTTTATTTCAGTTCGCCATTAGCAAAGCGGTGGGGAGACGCATTGAAAATTCGACTCGCGACTTCTAATTAGAGAGGACACGGCGTCCGTTCTTCCCGAGTTCCTTTATTAATGGAAAAGTCCGTTCCAATTGATTTCATATTTAACATCCTTTTCTATCTAAGCGCCTTAAAATATAGAATGGGAAGATGGAAAATGGCTATTGTAGGTACTTTGACTGTATCTTGGATGTAATTTAATGAAGTTTCCACTAACGGAACGAAGGTAAAGTCATATTTCGCGGGCTGAATTACATAAATTACGCATGAAAGCCGTGAATGTACTGAAATGTTTTCAGATACCCTTTACTAGCCTGCACTATCGCATTAAAAGCAATGAAACACGTTTCAGTGCTGTTAGTAGCCCAGGCGCCTATTACGGACCCGGACCATCTGTTTCCTTCGTTAGTTTGTTCCTGATTTTGACATAAATAACTAAAAAGTGTCAAAATTCAAAGCCCGAACGCCCGTCCGTGATTGTTATCGTACCGGAGGGCCTACTCTGTTTCAAACGAAAACGAAATTTCCTACTACGTTTCTCATTGATTCCGACATTTCTTACGAACGAAAATTGTTTGACGTTTAGATTCGACGACGACGAAGACGTCAAACAATTTTCGTTCCTAGGAAATGTCGGAATCAATGAGAAACGTAGTAGGAAATACGCGAATTTCGTCCGAAATATCGTTTTCGTTTGAAACAGAGTAGTAGGAGTAGGTTTGGAATAACAGCCCAACCGGATCTATTCAAAACTACAATATTTTCAGTTTCATTCCTCGGCCGTGACCGTTTGACAGGTACACAATAGTGATGTGGTATTGTTCCAATTTCGAAACGCGAATCGATATTTCACATTTTTTTCTCGTGGAAGTATATAGTATTAATTGGAATTTCTCACAAAAGGGCAAGTCCAGACAAAGGCCTCCTGCTGCGCTGGTGTGGCCATCATGTTGGGCGGCGACGTGCGGTGTCATAGCTCTATATGCGAATGAATTCTATTTCTGAGTACTATGACGCTTGGAGAATATCATGTTGCTAATATTTTTACATCATTTCCCTTTACCTAAAAGCAGTAACCTATGGCCATACCTTTGACACTTTGACTAAAACATACATTTGTAAAAGAATTGGTTTACGCTAAAATGTGCGCTAAGAATATAAACATTCTGATATCGTTAAAGTTTCTATGCTAAACATCACGTTGTAAGCTACTGGATGTCTAATAAATCTACGCCGCCCAGAACTCCCAATTCCTTAAAGGTTTTCCAATTTTCTCGTATACCGCCGTCTTTGCAGCGAATATAAGTTAAAAAACCGGCCAAGTGCGTGTCGGACTCGCACATAAAGGGTTCCGTACCGCAGTAGAATAAAAACGTCAAAAATAAGTTAAGTAAGTAAGTTTTAAGGTGGTACAGTCAAGCTGTAGCCAATTGACTGCAGCTCATATACGGGCTGGCTCGACCGGGGTGGTACCACCCTCTCACAGAAGATCGGCGTAAAGCAGCTATTACAGCTGCGTCTCGTACGATGAGTGAGAGAGCCGAAAGCCCAACCCCCCCAACCCCCCCTCCCCCTCCCTCCATCCCTCCATCCCTCCTCCATCCCTCTCCCCTTCAGGTCGGCAATGTGCGAGCAATGCCTTTGGTATATATAACATCAGGCGGGCCGTATGCTTTTTTGCCACCGCAGTCCTATAAAAAAAAGTTCTTGTATCCCCTTTATTTTACCATTTTATTTTATTTGTAGTATTTGTTGTTGTAGCGGCAACAGAAATATACATTCTGTGAAAATTTCAATTCTCTACCTGTTACGTTTCGTGAGATACAGCCCGCTCACAGACGGACAGACGGACAGCGTAGGCTTAGTAATAGGGTCCCGTTGGCACCCTTTGGTTACGGAACCCTAAAAACGACGCAAGCCCCTACGCGAGGGCGGACGCCGGGAATTTCCAAAATATTTCCTTGTATAAAAGCAACAATATCGGTTATGAAGGTCAACTGTCTGGTATAAAGCAAATTTATTCTGTTCAGTGTATTGGCTCATATAACTGGTGATCTCCGCGGCGACAGCGGTGGAATGATAACGGTCTAATTTCGGAGGCTGCCGACTCCACTCCTTATACGGGCTAAATTACATTGCGGCTCCTCATCCCTGAAAGGTTTTATTCATAAATCTACTGAAACATTTCCATAATGTTGCGAAAAATGTGCGCATTGAACGGTTGTATTTTTTTTACTTTTCATAGACGACGGATGATTGAAGTTGGAAGACTTGGAAGTTTTCGAGAATTTTGTAGCGGTTGTTCGATTTAAATCACGTCGAAGAACTCTACTGAGTGCTTCAAAAGTCCGAAATCAAAATTTAGCTACATACCTATAGGTAGCTTATATGCCTAGTGAAGAAAAACTATACGTAACTATCATAGTCTCTGGGTTATGGGCCTTTGAATATTTGTGAAAACTTTCGTGTGTGGCCTTAGAACACATCAAATGGCGTAGAAAAGAGTTTTCCTACCTGATCTACATTTAGGAGAAGCAGCGACTAATAATAAAAAAATCGTTTGTAAAAAATTTTGTTTTTAAGATATATTTTTTTAAATGGGGTGAAAAATATGTTTGAGATACTATCGAATTTCAATAAAAAAGTATACCAATATTATATTCAACTAGCTGTCCCGGCGAACTTCGTACCGCCTCAGAATTAATGTTGTCCGAAAAAGAACTAACCCCCCCCCCCCGTTTCCCCGTTCGTCGTCTGTTCTTCTCCTTTCCCGCAAATAAAGGGTTCCGTACCACTGTAGAATAAAAACGTCAAAATTATCAAGTTTCTTGTATGGGGACCCCCTTTGTTTTCAATTTTTATTTTATTTTTAGAAAGTATTTGTTGTTGTAGCGGCAACAAAAATACACTCTCTGTGAAAATTTTAACTCTCTACCTATTACGGTTCGCCACACAGCCCGATGACAGACGGACGGACAGTGTAGGCTTAGAAATAGAGTCCCCCCTCCCCCTTAATTTTATATAATTTTTTTATTGTTAGTATTTGTTGTTGTAGCGCCAACAGAAATATACGTTCGGTGAAAATTTCAACTATAGCTATTACGGTTCGTGAGATACAGCCCGCTAACAGACATGGATGACGGATAGACAGCGTAGGCTTAGTAATAGAGTCCATCATGAAGGGCAACCTTCCACTGACCCATCGACATGTGTATCCTGCCCGTTCTTACCTACGGCGCCCAGACATGGTCAGTAATCGAGGCTCAGAAGTCCAAACTGAAGGTTTACCATAGAGCATTGGAGCGCAGCATTTTGGGTGTCAAACACACTGATAGGGTGCGGAACACCTTGCTGCGTTCCATAACCCTTATCGCGGATGTAGGAGCGAAAACAGCTACACTTAAGTGGACCTGGGCGGGTCACCTGAGCCGAATGTGCTCAGAAAGGTGGGCCAAAGCGATCACCGAGTGGGGTCCCAAAGCACGACCGTCATCGCCGACGTAGACCCAAAAACGGAGGCACGATGACCTCGACGCTCATCTAGACGGGTGGTATGAAAGAGCCCATGACTGCGATGGGTGGAAGAAGATGGGAGAGACCTTTGCCCAGCAGTGGGATACAGTAGGTTATTAAGAAAAAAATGGTCCAGCCGTTCTCGAGTTTTGCGCTTAGCAACAAATTTAGCGATTCATCCCTTTATTTTTCGACACTGAACTGTTAAGCCGGAAACCCACCTCGGTGCACGGAGAGGCCACGCACACGGCCACGGCTACGTTCTGCAAGAAAATGTATGGATGACGTCATTCTCCGTGCGCCGCGGTGGACACGGTGACATACATTTTCGTGCAAAGCGAAGCTTGACCCACGTGCGTAGCGTGTGCGTGGCCTCTCCGTACGCCGCGGTGGGTTTTCGGCTTTATGTGCACAACGCGGATCTATTTCTTGTGATGAATTGCCCATGAAATAAATTTGCAAGAATTTATAGTCGCCATCCGCCATCTGACACCGGCGTTCATTACGCCATCTATTGAAAGTAATTTAATCATACGTAAAATATGGGTTTTTAGCACTTTCCGGGCAATTTTTCCATTTTTTTTAAATGTATGAACCTTCCTTGAACTTCACGGAATAATCTAAAAAAAAAATCATCTAAATTGGTCCAGCCGTTCTCGCGTCAAGTAATGACATGAAATAGGGATTCATTTTTATATATATAGATTTCCGAGTATTATTTCGCATTATTAAAACATCCTGTATTTACCGCGGATAGCAGATTAAACACTGGCTAAGCCCATCAAAGATGTAAACCGGCTTACAATATAATAATTTTGCTTTTAATTAAAGTTCTCATGGAATGAAAGTCGAAAGTCAATCAACGTTCGGGAGATAGAAGGCTGAAGGCTGGTTTATCGCGGAGCTATCGGAGTGAATGACGGGCGGAGGCCATGATGGGATCGACAAACATTGACTGTACTAATAGGACTAACGCCATCCGATTTGCCTAATGAGGAACGATTACGGCGGGTAACTCCGCACAAGAACATTATGCGGAGTTGTGTTTAACTTCTATATTAGCTCCCGGCTTGATCACAATACGACAATTGCTTAAAGATATGGTAACTCGGCGTTATGAATATTGTTTGTTTAGGGTATTGAATGAATGAATTGCGGCTGTCTGCGGGGTGATAGCAATTCTGTAAAAGCTACTTATTTGTTTTTGTGTTTTAGTCAGAATCCTTTGCAATTCCGCAAAATTTATGTGAAATGGTCATACATAGTACGCAATTCGTGACCATATTACGGAAAATCAAATTGGTAAGGATTCTGTTTAGGAAACCAGGAAATGAATTCCCTTTAAAGAATTGATGTGGGATTTTAGCTCCCTGAGCTTAGTTAGCTTACCTATACTTATAGGTAAGTATAAATATCTACACCTTTATCAATGTATCCCACGATCTTAGTTCTCCTATTATGAAATCCTTCATAAAACTTTAATTTTGAATTCTTAGTTTAGCACTACTTTATTTGTATCTTCTATAACTGATAATTTAAATTATGCGGCATTTTGTCTTAGATTATAATAATGAAGGGTCTTAAAATTGTTATTATTCTATGTTTAAGAAGATGTTATTATTACGTTTATTATAACAATAATTGATGGAATCAGGCGTAACTTTGCGGAAATCCATTGTTAAACAATAACAGACATGACTCATGACAGACATACTCTCGACTGACAGGGAGTTAGGTCTTGTTGGCTTCTTCTATTATCGATCAATTCATTTGGTTTATAATATTGGAGGTTGACAATTCCGAGGGTGAGTGGTGGGTCCCTCTCTATAATTGTTTATTATAACAATGCCCAACAGCAAGATAACACCTTAAAATCTTATTCAGATTAACCGTTGTTACAACATGTCAACAATAGCGTTTACAAGTTACAGGAAGATCAGCCGACAAAACATCTTTCCCTTCCCGTTTCCTACCGTGTACTTACAATGTTTTCCTCTGGCTAAATAAATATTTTTCTTGTAAAACTTGCTTGAATAATATAACTTTATCTTGAGGAAAGAGTTTGGAATAAAAAAGGATTTGAAAAAGTTACTGTGGGTATGCCTCCATATTTTTAATGATTTAGAATTTTCATGGCATGTATGTAATCTACCTTCTCTTGCGATAGAGCTATGGTTTAAAAAAGAGTTTTAAAAATATAGCCGTCATGGAGCGTCTCAACCATGCCTCAAGCGATGCCACGTCTAGAATCGTGAGCACATATTGGAAGTAGACTTTAGCCCGTACTTTCCAACCTAATGAATTCCGAAGGCGCTTCGGTTCGTTAAAAATAATACCAAACTCTATTCCCACTTAGTTTGAAAGTTTCACCAGGGTAGTTCCAGTCACTGAACATTAATCTAGTTATAATTCTGAAAGCCCGCTTTTTACTTCGGAAACTTCCAAAAGTGTACCTCTTAAATGTCACTTTTTTAACTTTTCCTTATTTATTGTACGTTTCTTTTTTAAAGTTCCGATATTAACTTACCTTTACGTTATTGCTTTGCGTTTCAAAACTAAGTTTGGTATAGGATGGAAAATACAAGCTTTTTGGTGTCATAGTAAACAAAGTTACCAGTTTAAATTTAATTGAAGCTATTATTAGCCAGTAAATGTACCATTTGTAAAGTTGTTGTAACGCCGATAGTTTCGTACCTATACAGGATGAATTTGAAATCGCGGGCATCCTATTAGACTATGACTACAGATGATTCAGAATACTTTGAGAAAATAAATAAAAAAATTATGGATACAAAAATATTGCTCGAGTAAGCAAATAAGCAAACCAGTTAACTGTTATACCTTACCTGGTCAAAAATTTTTTATCAATTGATTTGTTGGTTAATATTTCCTAAATATTCTGAATCATGTGTAGAATCACCATTTATAAGGATGCCATAATATCAAATTCATCCTGTATAAATAAACCATGGTGTGTTGAGAGTACAATTAAGAACTTTTTAATACTTTGATTGTCATTAATTTACTTCGGGAAATTACATACTATTTACGTTTCTACTTCTGACAATATCGGATCCTACAGCCGAATGTGACAAGACAAAATGTGAGAAATATAGATTTTGTCTCACTCTCTTTTATGCAATTAGAAAGAGAAAGCAGCTCAGCCCGTGACATTATCCGTGAGATTAAGTTTCGTCGCGTTGCCGTGCCAGGCCTACAGGGGCCATTGAATTAATTTTAGTGTCTCTACATTCTGAGTAGTTCTTAATCCTTTGACACTCATCCTTTTTTTTGTATCTCACATGTAAATTCAGATCACAATTCCCAGTCAACAATTCAGTACTTCTTGCATTTGACATTCAAGTTATAGCTCTGTTCGAGCCGTGGCTACATATAATACCGGTTGCGATATCGATCTCACCCTTTTTGGAGCAAATCGCACTGAACTGGGACATTGTTGTAAGTCAACCGAGGCTGCGGAGTCCCCCGAAGGCGGAGCAACAATGCTTACAAGGTTTAGTAAGTGTAAAGTATAAAGGTCCACATAGTTGGGCCGGCGGCGGCTCCGGCAGTCACGTTTCGCCTTATCGTAGCTTCCGAAAACACTCACTCGCAGCGTTGAATCAATATGACAAGTTCACTTAGATCGGATTGCTTAAGTTCCGAATTGAGGGCAATCGAGAAGCCGGGCTGATTTTTGAGGTAAACAAAAGTTTTCTGCGGCTGAGTTGCAAAGAATACAGGGTGGAAATAAAATATTTGTATCCCGTATAATGGTGATGGTGTTTCTGTTGTGCGCAAACTAACTTTTTTGCAGTCGCGTATCTCACGGAAACCATATTACGAGTAGAGATACTCCGTGTTTATAACTTAAGTACAATTTCTCAAGGTAAAATTTTACACAACTCGTGTTTATACCTAACATCTTTCACTTTTTTGTCATAACACGTAGCTTTTAGATTTGCCGACTATTATTCTATACTTTTAAGTTTCAAATTGTGCGTGAGTTGTAGGTTCTAATTAGCTGTGAACATTTTCGATGTTTAAGAAAAAATATTAAAGTCCCAACCAAAGTCATCAGCACATGAAAATACTTGGTTTAAACCAGCCCCTACTCTTGAAGGCGGCGGCGTATCTTCATCACCTAAATCGAATGAACACAAAATTAGCATTTTATCTCAAGTTATTAGTATCCACGTTAAATGGCATCGGTACCTCCGCTGTATCCCCCGCCTCCCCCTTCCCCCGCCCCTCCCCCTCTGTCCCCTGTCCAGAGTTCTCGGGATCGCTGATTGAATCGCGCCGATTATGACGTTAATCTGTTCAATGCAAATTGGACGAGCTGGTCATTTACATCCCTTTATCAGAATTCGGCGTTAAAATATTCAAATATTTATTGTTTAGCGAGACATCTGGGCGATATCGGCCTTTGTAGTATAACTGACGAATCTCGCTCCGAATCAATAGGTAGGTACGTACAATGGACTAAAGACTTTTTCGATGTTGTTATCTTCGCAGAGAAAGTTATTTTACAAAAATAGTTTGTTTCATAATCATACAGGGTGGTGACGAAATCATGACAATAATCGAAACCACATACTGGTATTAGTAGTTCGCACATAAAATATTATCAAATTATATTCAAAGGTATTGCCACGGGATTGCTTTTTTATTTTGGCTATTTTAACTTTACGCCTACAAAGATACCGCTAAAAACACCGACACCGAAGCGATGTTGCCACGCTTGTATTTACAGGTCAGTCTATGAGGTCAGTAGACGTTTATAAAGGATGTTGTGTTTCGTTTAGACTATTTCCGCATTTAATTTGTTTGAAAATTTGAAATTTTGGACTTTGATGTAAACCTAATTTTATAATTTTAATGTGTTGTGATTGACTAGGAGAGATCGTGTTTTAATTTATTGTCACTATGTCGTCACCACCCTGTATACTTACTATTTCAGGTCTTTATTAAACACGATAAATTTATTAAAATTCTTCTATTTTTATTATACTAACTAAGGGCCTCCGCGGACTAGCTGCTTTTAGCATCGGCGATCGGCGATTTTGATGCTGCGTCTCGCTCGTTCGCGCTCGAAGAAACACGACGCAGCATCGATACGTCACAAAATCGTATCGCCGGTCGCCGATGCTAAAAGTAGCTAGTCTGCGGAGGCCCTAAGGCAACAAACAAGCGTTTACATACGGTTCGCTTGATGTTTAGCACTTACCTATAAATGCTTGCAATATTTAAAGGCATTGCTCGCACGTTGCCGACTGATAGAGGGTAAAGAAGGAAGGGGAAGAGGAGAAAACAAAAAAATACAGTACTTATTTCAATAACCCATTAGAGTTTTACTAGAACCCGAATAAAAACAAGATATTTTATTTTACAAATAATGGCATTCAAGTATGTTACCACTTCACATCGAAATAAGCGTTGAGAGAGTGAACGAAAGCTTTCTAAATAGGTACTTTATACTCTCAAATCTGAGCATTATTTCACTCAGCCGGCGCGATTGGGAGTAACAAATCGGCGATGTCTGAAGTGGGTACACAGGTTAATGAGCAGATATTTGAGCACGTCTTGAAAGATTAAATGCAAGCGGTTATTCAAACGGCTGAGGCAACGGCGGGAAGTGGTTGCATCTGCCGGAATGCAGATCACTGCTGAACGCCAACTTTGATCGGCGGAATTAAAGCGAAAATCTCATGGAATTATTTGCTCGCTAATTGATATCTGATCGACTGTTAGTCTTCTTAAGTAGGTATATTTGTATTTTTTCCACGGATAACAAAGTGCATTTCCTCTTCTAGAAGTATTCCGAATTATAAAAAAGCAGGTATCTGATTACACCTTTAGGTACGATCAGCAACATATCTCTATACATTATCAGTATTTTCAATCTCTTGCACACTTTTGTTTTGTATCAAATCCAAATCATAAACAATGTTCATTAACGTTTATAAAATAAAGACTAGGTATTAAATATTGGAATATTCTAAGAATTTTCAGCGACTTATGACGTTGGTATGGCTGTACAACTCAAATTAGAGAATTATTTGTTTCTGTTTTTCGAAACAATGGTTACGTGTTCAATTACCTTTCATACTTTCCAATCGTGTTCAAAACTCGCTGAAGTCGATTCACACGTGACCTAATGCATCAAATCATTTAAATATTTTTTCAGAATTGAAAACTTCCTCCTCGCTTCTAGTGGAGTGATTTGCAGTGCGGGAGTTAGGCTAAGTGAGTAAAAGAGTAAAAGTCTAAAGTCAATGTTTGCTGTCCTGATTTCTCCCCTCGGCGGACGGTGACGAGCACTTTGCTCTCACTCGCTACGCTTTGCGAGAATGCATCATCGCGTTGTGTACGTACCTACGTATCGGTTACGTATTTATTGCTCGCGTAGTGTAATAGAGTTTTTCGTTATGGACCCACCAAAAATGCATCCTGGGGGTCGAAACTTAGAAAAAAAAAAACTAATTTGGACCCACTAGTTGATTAGGTAACCAAAAGCCTGCACGTCTATAGTCACATTTATTGACAGACACTCGTAATTAATAGCGGTATTGACGTTTTTTTTTTAAATTGAGATTCCTATATCGAAAGATAAAGTTTTCAAGCTAGGAGCCATTGGCCTTCTTTTATGACTCCACGGACAGTACGAATCTAATGAAGCAAACTACGAAAGTCTCCGAAATGCCCGAAAACTTAACGACTGCAGTTTTATTATATCAGATAACATGCTCCCATAACGCATGACTTTTGTACGACTCCACACATTACCTACGTCTTAGTGCTAATAAAACTGGAAGTATCACTAGTACTATCATAAGAATACGCTTATTGTTATACCCGTCAACATGTCTTCATATTTTTGTGTAGTGATTTCGTCCACATTAAATAATATTTGTGAACGTTTAGCGCAGTGGTTTGAACGTAGGCCGCTCAGCTCATATGGTATATTACAAATGCTGTTTAGTTTGGGTCCATACAGTTTGTGTGTCAGTCTGCCGATTTTATAGTGTTGCATTGTTCCTTCTCGAATCAGATGAGTCTACTCCACTCTACTCGTTGTTCTATTTTTTAATGTCACGAGCAATTGCATCTCGGCAGCTTAAAAAGTAGGGAGAAATAAATGCTTGTCATTTCCCAACGACTTTGGGAATAATTTATCATTTTCCTTGTCAGAAGTTGGTAGCTCATCATAGTTCCAACAAATAAATAGGAAAGTTGTTCTATTTATACATGTCTACGATTTATGTGAAAAGTTTTTGTGTTATAATAATTAATACCAATCACAACAAAATAGTTGTGATTGACGAGTACGGATGTTCTCCTCATTTCAGAGGATTCACGCCCCAAAGCCACCGCGCCGTAGCCATCAGATATGACAGTAGTCTGTCTACGCGTTCAAACGTCAAAACTGACAGCGCGGGCGCGCCACCGCACGCCGCTTGTTGATGTAGCCAATGTGAATTCACTACACACGGTCCGAATGAAAGAGATGGAGCTAGGAGAACAGTCATATGACTGCATCTCATTTCTTTATAGCTCTGTCCCTCATCAGATCAGGCCGTAGGTATATAGCGGTTGATATAGGCTTAGGAACGTTGACATTTACCAATACATCTGGGACCCAAAACTGCTATTTTTTACCAGTTGAAAACCAGCGATCAAGATAATAATAATAATCAGTGGATTTCCACTGGTAAAAAAAATTAGATTCGGGGCCCTATACAAACGTCCTACATTAATCGATCACAAAAATTAAAAGCTCAAATGACAGTGCAATCAAACAATGCCGCTCCACCCCACTCGTGGGCCGTTTCTTTGAAAATTTCGCATGCAATTGCATCTCAGTACCGTAAAGAGCCGGGAATAAAGGCGGCCCGTCATTTCCCGGCGGCCTCGGGGCGAAATCGCATGGGCAAATGTTGACATCCGGCTCCGGCGGATCAGGCGGCGGAGACGCACCCATTCACCGTGTACCGGCTATTCATTCAGAGCTTTTAAAAAAAGAATGCTTAGAATGATAGCAATGAAAGTGGGTAATTGATGATGGTGCTAATTCTGATGGCCACAAATTACGAACGTAATGATATCGTTTTTTTTTTTAAATATCGCCAGACAACACCCCAACTGGATGCCAAGTCGCTTAGCTATTGTGGCGCCAATGTGACATTTTGCTATAGTGATGGACCCTCTGATTGATAAGTTGATTCTGACCGACCAATCAGAGGCCGAGCAGTCGGTCGGCCGACCAATCCGAGGGTAAAGACTAACTATTAAGTTTCTTGCCGGCTCTTCTCAAAGGAAGCAACATTACGAACCGGTGGTAACGCTAAAATATAGTTTTTTGACAATTTATAAATTCTATATCTAGCTTACATGAATAAAAATTATTTGATTTAATTTGATTTGGTCGATCCCTATAGCAGCTCAATGACAATGGCAATGACTGAAAGGGAACCTACAGCTGGCTTTACCTCCAATACTGGTAATAATTGGATTGGGGCCTCCGCAGACTTGCTACTTTTAGCATCGGCGATCGGCGATCGGCGATTTTGATGCTGCGTCTCGCTCGTTCGCGCTCGAAGAAACACGACGCAGCATCGATACGTCACAACATCGCCGGTCGCCGATGCTAAAAGTAGCAAGTCTGCGGAGGCCCTTAATTTTTAACAAACCAGGTGCATAATAAACATTTTATAAGTGCAACATATTGATAGCCGCAATTTTATGAGTGCGGCGATCTGAACGATCAATTTGCATCCTAATTAGGAGTTTGCTCTGTTTTAACGCAAATTAGCGCCGGCCGAACGGTCGGTTATTTTCTGCAAGCAAACACGTCCGCCGCTTTACTACATTGTAATATTGGTAAATGTGCAGCGCAAATACGAAATGGGAGATATTAAATTTATCTTTATGTTGTATTAAAGTGAAAATTACTATCCACTACCACAACTTTATGCATTCGTTCTTTATGCGAGACGTGTTACAAATAGTGAAAGAAGTATTACTATCGTGTTCCATCACCATCATCATCAGCAGCCTCTTTCTGTCCACTGCTGGACATAGGCCTTTCGGCCACTTTTCTCAGGTCGAAACTCTACGGCTGCATGGCGTCCTACACTACGTTTACACTCGTGGGCTCCAATGAAGAACTCGTCTACTCCAACGGCTCGTTTCTTCAAGCAACGTGAGAAGCCCAATATGGCGACTGCTTACTCTCTTCGGGCCATAACTGGGTAGCTATGGCGGCGATGTCGCCAGCCACGCATCCAACTAATTTGTATTGAAATGTATGACAGGTATCACACGTGGCGATGGACTGGCCACGTCGCCAGTCGGTCGCCAGGTCATACCTGACATCATTTCAATACAAATTGTTTGACTACGGTGGCTGGCAACGTCGCCTGGCGTCCCGGTTATGACCCTTACTTGGTCGGAAATTCGCTCGTCACTTCGCTGCGAATGGTATCCTTCAGATGCTGTTTAGTTAGTCTTTCTCGCAAATCTTATCTTTGGATTCGTAAATGAGCAATCTGATACAAGCCTATGAGACCTTACCTAAGTGAATTTCAAAGCTGAAAATCTGCGAAACTGCATTATAATCAATAAATAACTGACAATCTGGAAGTATTTTATCCAAATTACAATTTAACATACACTAACCTACCATTTTGTTAACCTTATATTATTCAGACAATAACTAATACTCGGATAATACCTTATGAAAATGATAATAAAACGCGAAAGAAGCAGTACATTCATATTCATATACCGGTAACATACGTTCTTGGCGGTAAGACCGCTGTGTTAGCCAGGAAGAATAAATTCCAGATATTATATTCATTGGCTTAGTAGGCTGGTACCTGCGCTTGTTAGTCTAACATAAATTTACGTCAGACCAAATCTTTGCTGGTTAGAATTTCTTTTCCTTATTTCCCTTGTAAACTAATCAAAAAAAGGGAATATTCTTGAGTGTAAACTTGAAGCAAATTTTTTTTTTGACGGGCTTTTTTGTGGCCCATTGGCGTGGTTGGTAAGATTCCGCCTATCACGCAGCAGGTCGTAGGTTCGATTCCTACCCGGGACAAGCAAATATCAAAGTGGAAAGATATGTGCGTACAGAATATTACGTCAGCACGTACGCCAAGGGACAAGATAACACGACAACGCACGAGCGTTTCGTACCAGTAAAAAAATAAAACATTCATTTGAAACGAAATTCAACTTCAACAAAGGTAATTCAACAAGTAAGTATTACGAGTGTAAACGTGTACTGGCGGCACGCGATTTGCAAATAAAGCTAGGAAGATATCAAACGCTCGCTACATGCGATAAAAACCTCTGCCGTTTCAAATGGAAATAACGAAACGGATGGCTATGTTTTTTGTTCTGTTGCGCTAGTAACCGATGCGGTTTAGATCAGTTTTATTCATTAACTATCATCGGCCCGGTAAGCTCTGGATCGCGGATACGGTATAAATATAAAGCACCTGGTGTTTGCGTTTGCTAAACTCAAAAGATAAATACCGTCACGACCGAGTGTCAGCGCTCGCTCTCTTTTCCCTCGCTTCTTCATGATTTTCCTTCTTTATGCATAAATCCCCTTCCAAAGATTCTTAATTCAAAAAATATAAAACCTCAAAACGCTTCCACCATTTTTACTCGAAGCACGAAATCAATTTTATATCTCGAACAACACGTCGAAAATCCAACCGATCCCGCTGACCTTACGTAACATCCGCACGCTAATACACAAACATTTTAGAATATATTTTTTACCCTCGCACCATAAAGGCGAACAACTTTCAACTCCTAAACCTTACGGATACATTAGGCGCGGCCATAACCGAAAATTCACTTCCAATGTCTCACATTTGATAACAAAGGAAAAACACCCGACGACCGACAAGATGTTCTAAAAATACTTTCGCAATCTAGCTACCTGTTCACCTGGGCTGGCCATTCCGGCCTTCCCATAAAGAAGAGTAGACGGGAAGCGCCGGGAAGGGTTTATCGTTCCTGAGGGAGCGCCCGCGTGCCCGGCACTATATCATTCCCACCTCTATCTCTATGTACAGGGTTCTTTGTACTCGCCCGAGCATAAAACTTTGTGAAAACTCTGTTAATATGTAACGTACTCTTTGCGGCAATCGAACTTGCGCAGTTCATTTGAGTCGAAAAGTTTTAAACTTGATAATCTCTTGACTTCATTTCAGCCAATACAATTAGGATAGTCTCGAAGGTATAGAGCGGAACTAATTGGAGAATACTTATCTATATACTTACTCCACCCTAATGGGTTTATAGGTATATTATGGTAGTAGTCAACGGCAACGAAACATTGAATATAATTTAATTAACCAAATTAAAACCAGCACGCACGGTAAATAACTTCGTACTTTGTTGAACAACGACGTGTTTTCTGCATTATTATGATGTATTAATCGTTAATGCGTCGCTTGTCAATGTATTCGTAATGAAAAGCCGGTAGAGTGCGGTCGGGGAAGCGCCGCTGTACACAAACAAATATTAAATATTGGAGTTATTTGCATAATGTGGACCATAAGCGGTGGCCTATATAGGCACTATAGAAGCCCATCGTATCGTGACGTCATAAAGGCCTGCACGAGAAGCCGTGGATTAACGCAGTTGACGGCCATAAAGCTTTGTTCGGGATGACGATGCGGGAAGAATGGCTATTGATGGCTATCTATCGGGGAATTTCCATACTACCGGGAGGATTTTCTAAACAAAGCTGATGAAAAATTTTGCTTGAAATTCGAATTAATTAGGATGGATTACGTGGAATGGAGCAATTCGTCATGTAATTACGACTAAGTAAAGATCATTTCCGAGAAAAGCTCCGAGTATTAATTAATACTCATGTTTTAGGAAAAATACTGAAACAATTTTCTCAACATAATTATTCGATGCGATTTGCTGATATGGATTGTTATTGAACGTTAATTTAACCATAGTTTTATCTACTTGTTTTCAATACAATGTTTGCATTATTATCTCCATGTAACTGACTATAGGTCCACCTGATCTTGCGCCATACTTTTATCCAAGTAAGCCAACGAATAAACTCATTTTCAGTAGACTTTTCATATTTGAAAAAAACTTAATTTTTTTTCCAATGGGAAGATTTTTCAAACCATTGAGTGAATAAGATGATATACCGCCACTGATTCATAAACATCAAAAAGTCTCCTATAGGTACTGGCCTATCTACTTCTATATCAAACGTATAACCCCCTGAAAGTCGCAACAATAAACTAAGCGAGGTAGTAAGCTCGTGTTACGGTGCGCGGAACCACAATGCGGGAGACAATACTGCACCCTGGGGACCTGCGGGGCACCTGCAACAGTACACATTGATTTTACATAAACGGACGTACAAGACACTGTAGGTATGTATTATACAACTACTACGAATATAGGCACACACATAGGTACACTAGCCTACACAACATAATATTTGCTAGCTATTCCGGTATGGTAGGTAATATCAAAGATAATTATTAATAGTTCGTAATACCTAGCTAGGTAGTACGCCTTTCTGCCATATTCTAGTTCGTCATAACATAATTTTGATCGCGTCTATATTATTAGAATTGTTTTGTATACTTTGCGTTTTATTTTCATTCAACAACGTTATTGTGCGTTTCTAATGATGACGCTTTGGAAATATAAAGGATTTAGATAGATTACCTACAGGTATACACAATAAACTTACGAAGGTAATCCCAGCAAGGTCACAACTCAAATAAAACGAACTAAAGAATTATAGTCGGGACGCCAAATGTTAGAACGGCGTTTTTTTTTACAATTCAGGACTCTACCATTTTTGTTCAAGTACTTACCTATACATAGTAATAGTACCTAAGTACATACAATATTTTTAAATTCATACCTACAAGAACTACCTATTGTTAGACACGCCAATAAGTCGAATTATCGTCATCTTTTAAATTCCTAAGTAAGTAAACAAAATAAATTCCGCCTCCACCTAACACACCTAATAAGATAAAATTTCTAAATCGTATTCACCCCGCCAAATTACGGGCATAATGCGAATACGGCGCCCTGCTAAATAATTATAGCGTTTTCGAGGTACGCATGAGTTTTAGGCGGTTTCTTCGAGGGTCCGCGGAGGGCCCTGAGAAAACTTTTGGGTCCTTATTTATTGTTATTACCTCATTAAGGTAGCTCCGCGCCAGGCGATATCTACAAATTGCAAATAAATAAGCCACCACTCCAGACACGTGCGGAATTTGTAACGTATACTTATCTAATTACGGATTTTTTGATTTCGGGATAATAGGAGCGTATATTTAAGATAATGTACAACCATCTATCTGTAAGATAGATAGATAAAGACGGGTACTTTATGCCTGAATTTAATAAGTATCCTCCAAATTTATAGTAAGTTATGATGGACTTACAATGGCATTAAAAATCATTTTTGTTCCTAGAAATGCTTTGTATAACCATTGTAAACCGGCTAATGGAATTTAATGTTAGTTAACAAGAAATGCTTAAGTAGTATTATATTTCGTGATCAATTATACCAAATTAGCTCTCTTTTACGTAGGTAATTATTTAATAAGTAGCTATAGCAACATTTTAATTAATTCTCATTTCGTTTAAGTAAGTAAATATTGATAAAGAGAAACACGTGAAAGACGTTCTGATTGAGCGAAAACAAATCCAATAAATTAGCAATTTAATTTTGAGAAACTGAACCGCAAATTGTCGAGAGAACGGAATTAATTTCACTTAAAGTCTTCGGAGTTGATTTATTTTACAAAACGTAACATAATCCCCGCGTAAAATATAATAATGTTTACAGCCGACGCGATGTTGATACAGTTGTAATGAAGCATTACTTACGCATACGCCCCTGATCGACAGACTCAAACAAACAAATGGAACAAAATGGGTCGCATTAACTGAGCTTTCAATAATACTCTAACGAGCAAAGCTTGCAGCCGCATTTTCATCGAAATCGAATGACTCATGATGAAAATATAATCGAATAAACAAATAGAACGATGATCGGCGGAATAGACTCGACGCAAATTACGCGTTAACTCAAAGGTGGAGCGCAGGTATTTCGGACTTATTGAGCGCAAATTTGGAAGACCGCAGCCCTTTGAATAGTCAATGTCGCGTACCCTTATCTCGCCACAGAAAGGCGACACCACATTACCGGTATTATGCCACTACTCGGCGCTGGAGCCGGCCGTCCCGAAACATCCCCTCGCGTGTAGCATTAAAGTATCGAATCGTATGCACATAGTTTGAAGTACAGGGCATTTTCAAAGTGCAATTTATATTGTATTGGAAGTTAGAGCGCACGTTTACCCGGCTCCACAATATTTTGTGTCGGGCCAATGTACCGCGCGGCTGAGCCTTGCTCCGTGTCGCTGTGAAAACTGCTTTTAAATTTTCTTGTCTATGGAGAAAATTTAATAAGCAAAATTGGAGTTCCCGCGCTCTGTCCTAGATGAAGTCGATTAGGAAACTTTTTTATGTCACTTGGAATTCCTTTTTTAAATACGGTGAAAGTTTTGCAATCTCATACATACAGTGGAGATGGTGATATCATTATTAACATAAATCAATTTAATGCCTTTTGTAAAGTATAATTATGTCTCCTTTTCAAATAACAGAACTTAGTTTATAACTTATGACTATTCAGACAACTTTGAGAAAAGTTTTCATGTAGGCATGTCTAATCCCCTCATGTGCCTATTCATTATGTTTATCCAAAAGTTCACAAATTAGGTAAAACTTAGGTGCAAAAGTTATACTTCAATCCTAGTTGGTCAACTTCATACAACACAGTCCAGAACTCCAGGTTCGATCTCATCGCACTTTCGAACAAAATCCAATCCTACGTCGATATCCTGTTCACATGCCAGGCGAACTAATTTCATCGGATCAGATGTCTATAGGCACAACTATCTTAGGCATC
The DNA here is from genome assembly GCA_947859195.1 of Drymonia ruficornis. Lineage (NCBI taxonomy): Eukaryota > Metazoa > Arthropoda > Insecta > Lepidoptera > Notodontidae > Drymonia > Drymonia ruficornis. The sequence continues at coordinate 5,950,703 of OX401905.1, read as the reverse complement.
ATTTTATCTTACTTAGGTATACTGTCCTTAACACTGATTACCTAGTGCTAACATAGTAACAGGATGAGAAAATTTAAGAGATACTACCCTAATATCACCACCACCTCACTCCCCTTCAGGTCGGCAACGTGCGAGCGTTTGGGATTGCAATAATCTATAGGCTACGGTAACTGCTTAGCATCAGACGGGCTGTACGC